>JAYESD010000001.1:121218140-122418140 GCA_036927565.1 Tuctoria greenei
CATGTCATTCCTTTGTGGTTCTAGGTATGTTGTACCTTACCCAAGGACAAACTAATCATACCCAATGCATGTTGGGTACATGTCACTCCCTTATGGCAAAAAGATATGATACACCATAGCCAAAGAATGACGAGCATACTCAATGTATGTTGAGTGCACGTCATTCCTTTGGATCTAAAGGCTATCATTATCCTAGCCAAGTAACAACAAATCACACCCAACACATGGAGACCCTGATGTGCGGAAGATCAACATCGAAAACACTCTATTCAACCACACTCATGGTGTCCATGGGAGGCAACACAACAATAAACACTCAACCCTCCATTGTCAAAGCCACGCTGCAACAAGGATAGGCCAACTCATGGCCTACCTCCATCGTTAGGGTTTCAACCCCTATCATGGACCTTGATCAAGAATAAGCTTGGGGGAGGACCCCCACTTGAGGTAACTTGTATCACACCCACTGCATTTTTATTTCAAATCATCCATTGCATATTTACTTTCCATTCATCCACCATCCACCATGCATATAAAAAAATTATAAAAATAGGTTAGATTTGCTTTCATCAAATAAAGATGTGCGGTAAGAATGATTTAAAATTCACATAGATGAAATGATGAATAGTTGCTCTATTGTATTTTCCTAAGTCTCTAGTTTACAACTGCTACTCTCCGAATTTTGCTTTCATTGGTTTGAAATACTTTTACCTTAATTTGGAAGTTGTGGGTAGCAAAAGCATAATCTAATTCTAGGTTGTTGCAAGATTATAATTAGCAATAGGGCTGCTAGCCCTAGTTTGAAAGTAAAACTTAGATTTCCAGAGAACAACTAGGGCTAGCCCTAGTAATGACAATTCCACTTGGACTTGGAGAAATATGTGTATGCAGCATTTTATGCAGGAAATGAGGAAATGTAGTGGGACCAATCCTATAAAATATCATCCCAGCCAATCAGGCGACGACACGTGGCATCCCATGGATCAAATGGCCCACAAACAGAAGTATCCAAGGAGATCCAACAGTGTATCACCCATATACATCAATGGGACCCACCTGGCAGCCACCTAGAGAAAGCACATGAGAAACGGTGCGATGACCAGGTCGGCTAAACCAGGGGGTCGACCGACCTGGTCTTTGCACCAAACTCAGTCAGCCTCCACGTGGTTGCTCCTCCTGGCTCCCTGGAGTCAAAGGGGACTGATTCGCACGCTTTTGGTGGCGGGAACCGACCTCAACACTAGTATAAATAGGAACCCCTACCCCTCACTTCAACACACACCACTTGGGCATCATTCTATTGCATACACTATCTTCCATAGTCCTTAGAGGAGTTAGGATGTAGAGAGGAGAGCCTCTAGTCCCAAGTCCAAATAGGGATAGGAGTAGAAGGAGTCTCTTTTCCCAATTCCACATTGGGAATGGTATGGCTTATGTATTCCTTCTTGTATTTGTGACTTTGTGCTCAATAAAGATATTATATTTAGTCTTCTTTTATACGTATACTTGGACAAAGTGTTTCTTGTTTGATTGTTGAGTCCATGTATGTGGAAGGTATAGTCTTTATGATTTCACTCTCATGATCACATCTTATGGTCATAAACACTATAGACCCCCACTATAGTCTATGTGGTTATGATATGATTATGTTAATATGAATGAGTTATGCTATGCTTCAACATTGGTTTAACGATGTTTAGGTTAGTCATTGCCTCAGGATGGCTTGTGCCATGGCTCCTAAGGTGTTTGCTTAGTATGCTAGCATGGTGCTAGGGTATTTAAGTAGCGTTGGATGTCTCGTAGACCCACGGATTGAAGAGGTAGGCAGTAGGTGGTGACAGTCCTATCTGTCCTTTGTAATCCTCCACGTTCGGCTATACCACAGGCTCTTGGCAGGAGTCGCCCTAGTATTACTAGGGGTAAGCCCGTGCCCGATGTGTTGAATAGCATTGCATAGGAATTCATCATTGACATGACCATTAGTATCTACCTTAGGCTATGTATATGTATTAGGAGCATTGTAGGAGCAACTCTCTAACTCTCAATCCAATCTCCCACTAGGACCCATTTTACCCTTTAGAATAGATTGCCTAGGTGTGTCACACTACCCCTATTATCAACTTACCCCTGTCCAGATAATGGATTAGTATCCCATAGCTTGACCATAAGAGTAGTATATAATTTACTCCATTGCCTTCCTCTGGGATAAATACGATATCCTTGGGAATACTCATGGGTGAAATTCTACAACGGTATCTTGCGTGCGCTTGCGGATCCATCTCTTTACCTGAGATGATCCGTGGTGTTAAGAAATACCAACAAGCATTTCTGGCGCCTTTGCCGGGGATGATTTGTTAGTATATCTTAGGAGCCATCAACACAAATGACCGCTTTGAGTCATTGAATAAGCTAAAGGAGGAGCTCCTTTGATGCTAAGAGGTAGCTGCCAATAAGAAGCAGGAGCTCCAATCTGTTCAAATCTCGCTACGAAGAGGAAAAGCAACATATATGGCAAGCGGGGCAGGAAGTCACCAAGTGGAAGCTTGTTGTTTCTGCCAAAGAGGATGTGTTGAAGAGGAAGGTGAAGAACCTTATGGCAAAGAAGGATCGCCCGAACCTCTGTGAGAAGCAAATTGTAGACTGAGAAAAACAGCTGGTTGAGCGGATGCAACAACATGCTACGGAGGTCAAAATATTTACAAAGGGAGGCTGTCAGAGCTGATAACCACCAATAAGTTTCTAGAGGAGCTGCAGACCACATAGAGAATTGAAGCCAACAGTTTTGGGACTTCTTAGGGTGCGCAGAGAATGCACTAGTGCCCCTGGGCTTCATTCCAGTCCAGTCAAGTGAACCGGAGCCTAAAATTGGCCAAGCCCCAACAACTTTGAACTCAACTGGAACCAAGTTTGGAGTGCTGGAAGATTTCATCAGCGACCAGCTTGAGACAGAGGGGAGGAACCTGGCCATGTCAGCAGCAGAATATGTACTAACTTATTTATGCAGCCATGACCCCTCTATCTCGCTAGCTCCGATGCTTGAAGGGCCCGTCGAAGAGACAGAGGAAGCTGCCAAGGCAAGCGTGCAGGACACTGCCCATAAGGTTGTTGCATGGTTTCATCACAACTCCAGCGACTAGTTAGGACCTCTTCATCCTTTGAATGACTTTGTATCCTCAAGCTTGTAAAAACATGGAAGTTTGAATGAATCAACTTCTGCTGAACTCCATATTTTGTCTTTGTTTTTGTCACCGTCGTAGCTTGATTGGCCCCCTGGTAGATGTACTCAATGAGTTGAGGACATGTACTGTGACGCCCGGTTCCCAAAAAAAGAACCAAGCTAACGCATATGTGTGCCCAGGATGTTCATCACACATACACGAGTGCAATCACAAAAGAGTATATAGAAAATTACCATAGAACAAGATTAATTATCCAAATTTTATTACACAAACCGAATTATCCTTGAATACAACCTCTAATGAATATTAATGACAAGTTCAACTAATGTAGCAGAAATAAACTAATTAAGCAACTAAGCAAACTAAGCATAAGGGATAGCGCAGCTCCAATAACACCACAGGCAAAGCTAACGGTAGACACGGCCTAGAACTCCGCGTTGTCACCATTAAACTCCCAATCCTGACCTGCAACTGTTGGGGGGGGGGGGAATTGCAAGAGTGAGTACATGTCGTACTCAGCAAGTGTGGAAACTATGACATGTGGCTGATTCAAATGACGACAATAATAATGGCTAAGTGCTGAAAAGTACATTAAAACATTTGAAAAACAATATATTATATGTACGTGAAGTAAACCCATCATAAACATAAGTAATAGCATCACACCAGTCTGAATTCATTACCATCATCAATAATTCCAGATTTCACCATTTGCCAATAACCATATTCAATAACAGAAATTAATCCATAACCATAATACCAACCATAACCATCCCAAATACCATCCCAATATCGAGTACCCTCTAATAATGGAAGTTGTCCAGGTGCTCATAACCGGGAGCACGGCTATCATGATAGTATTATTAGACTCTGCAGAGTTTGTACCTCTTTACCCACGTGTTCGTGATTTCATCACCTTTCGATGACTAGAACCTCTATTATGCCGTCTCACACTTCCATCGGTGTGTGGCCAAGAGATCACAAAATACCCTTTGCAAAGGGATTACTAGCCTATTTAGACCCCACTGAGGTTTCACCGGTGGCGATGTCTCCCACAGAGCACATCTTCAACCAAGGGCCCCCTCTTGAGCCATTTGGATCCCAGGGTAGTCCCGCCAATAATCAACAAACCCAATTCGACTACCCCTTCCCCGAGTATCCTTAATGGTCCAAATAGCACTAGAAAAGCCCTAATTAATCAGCTACGTCGCACCCATACTTGGCCTCGTGGTGGCACTGTAGTCCTGTCTTATTCTCACATGAACCGGTCCTTAAATCTAAAGCAAGCAAAACCACCATAACATCCAACCCATCCACATACCAGGCTTGCTTAGATCACCCATTACCATACCAGATTTAACCAGTTCATGTCAACCACAATCTCATTAATGCATAATTAAATTAAGTAGTGTAGTTGTTCTTCCATCCCAATTAATCAAGCGAAGCAAAAAGGTAAAAGCCCTTCCCGACTCTCTACCATAAATTCCAGGTAACAAGGGTGGTTTAACAATTCTAGTAAACTTCCTATCATAGGATTCCCATCAATTTGACACAAGCATGCAGTTTGCATACAAAACATTTATTTGAAAAATAGGATCAATATGCTTCAAGGACATTTCCCTTGCTCTTGCTGTTGATTAGGGTCAAAGGCTTCAAACTCTTGGTGCTGTAGATCCTCCGCGGCACTTTCTAGCGCAAATCCGTCTAATCCACATAATAAACATACAAGACAAGAAACACAATCAAAGAGTGCACAAATATTACTCAATATGACATGACATGCATGATTGATGCAAATGCAAGGTAGAACTTGTTACTAGATTGCTTTTAATGATCACTAACTAGTTCTAATAGCTTTTAACAAGTTTACACAGGTTTGGAGTTGATTAGATCAATTTTAGAATTAATTCAACACAATTTAACCAGAAAGATCGGACTAGTCCGCTAGAGACCGGACAAGTCCGCTCTCTGCGAGATCAGCGGATTAGGGTTTTCTAGATCGACGTAAATTCGGAGATTAGGGGTTGAATTCACATAAGGAAAAGATAATATAAGGTATACCAGGTGTTTAGAACTCCAATGAATCAAGAAACTTGGAGGTGACACTTGGATCTTGATGATCTAGGGTTGGTGATGAACTTGGGGATGAATTGGTGGTGGAGAACGAAAACTTGGTGGAGATCTTGATCCTCTTTCGTTTCCTCCTCTTCTTCTTCTTGCTTGGGATCTTCTCCTCCCTCCTTGATGGTGGCTCCCCATGAACTAGGGTTTGGGTGGGTGGAAAGTGGCAAATAGATGTCAATCCAAGGGGTGGGGCTGTTTATATAGAGGTGGAGGCTAGGGTTAGATGGATTTCGAGTTTTGGGATGAGTAGAGGCCGGTTCAGAGTCCCACACGGGCTCTAAAAGAGTTGGGCACAACGTCCCTAGGCCCACTTAACGTGAAACCCAAGAAACAAGTCGTAAAACAAAAGATCAACTCGGAGTCACGAAACACCGAACAAGTCCGGAAAGGATCGGACTAGTCCGAAGTCGTCCAAAGAGAAAATCGGACAAGTCTGGCCAAACATCGGACAAGTCCGACTTTAAACAGAGAGGAAATCGGACAAATCCGCTGGAACATTGGACTAGTCCGGAAAAGTCCAAGGACTTAGCAATTTTTCAAGGATTCTTGGAATATCGGACTAGTCCGCACAAAATCGGACAAGTCGGAAAGTTTCCAGTGCCAAAAATCGGATTAGTCTGCAGCAAAAAACGGACAAGTCCGTTTTTAGCCAGAGAGAAATCGGACTAGTCCTCAACAAAATTGGACTAGTCCGCACTTTCCTGCGTTTTAAGTGCGGTTTTGTTCCAAATCAATTTTAAACTCGTTCCTCTTGTTGTGGGTTAATATTAAACATGTATATGAATGTATGCAAGTCATGATGCATGAAAATGAGGGTGTCACAAAGCTACCCCCCTTAAAATGAATCTCGCCCTCGAGATTCGATGCGGAAGAGAATAGATAGGGAAAGTCCTTCTTGAGATCATCTTCTAGCTCCCAAGTTGCTTCTTTTTCTGTGTGGTGCTTCCATTGAACCTTACACAATCTAATAACCTTGTTCCTTGTGACCCTCTCCTTAGTTTCCAAGATTTTGACCGGTTGTTCGCCGTAATCCAAATCTTCCCCTAGTTCCAATTCTTCCAATGGCACTTGTTCTTCCGGTACTCTCAAACACTTCTTGAGCTGGGAAATATGAAAGACATCATGGACATCCGAAAGATGAGCTGGCATCTCCAACTGATACGCTACTTCTCCTCTTTTGTCCAAAATCTTGAATGGTCCAATATAGCGAGGTGCTAGCTTTCCTCTTATGTTAAACCTCTTATGACCCCTCATTGGTGACACCTTGAGGTAAACAAAATCTCCCACTTCAAAGGCTAATTTCCTTCTCCTATTGTCCGCATAGCCTTTTTGCCTTGATTGGGAACCCTCAAGTTTTCACGAATTATTTGGACTTGATTTTCGGCTTCTTGCAACACATTCGGACCAAATACTTGAGTTTCTCCTGCCTCATTCGAGAACAAAGGTGTCCTACACTTCCTCCCATAAAGTGCTTCATATGGTGCCATCTTCAAACTTGTTTGGTAACTATTGTTGTATGAAAATTCCGCGTATGGCAAGCTTTTGTCCCAACTCTTCCCATGCCTCAAAGCACAAGCTCTTAACATGTCCTCCAAAATCTGATTGGTCCTCTCGGTTTGTCCATCCGTTTGAGGGTGATATGCTGAACTAAAATTCAACCTCGTTCCCAAAGCTTCATGCAATTTTTGCCAAAACTTGGAAGTAAATTGAGAACCTCTATCCGAGAGTATCTTCTTAGGGACTCCATGTCGACACACAATATGCTCCATGTATATTTCGGCCAATCGTGCAGCTGTATATTTGGTCTTCACAGGGACAAAATGAGCTGACTTTGTTAAGCGATCCACAATTACCCAAATTGAGTCATACCCGGACTGAGTACGTGGTAACCCAACTATGAAGTCCATTCCAATTTCTTCACACTTCCATTCTGGAATCTTCAACGGTTGCAATAATCCGGCTGGCCTTTGATGTTCCGCCTTGACTCGTTGGCAGACATCACACAATGCTATGTATTCAGCTATGTCCTTCATCATGCTATCCCACCAATAGCATGTCTTCAAGTCTTTGTACATCTTTCTACAACCAGGGTGAATTGAGTAAGGTGAGTCATGTGCCTCTTTTAATATCATCTCCCGAATATGCTTCACATTAGGCACAATGATTCTCTTTCCAAGCCATAAGGTACCATGTTCGTCTTCATCAAATCTGAATTCTCTCCCTTCCTCGATCCTTTCCTTGATTTCCTTGATCTCCTCATCTGCGGTTTGTGCCTCTCGAATTTCTTGCTCCAAGGTTGGGTTTAACTCCATCATCTCCATCTCATTTACAAACCCGAGGTTCAACCGTTCAAACTCCTTGCATAACTCGAATGGTAACTCTCGAACTGTGAGTTGGTGACTTACTCCCTTTCTACTCAAAGCATCGGCCACTACATTGGCCTTTCCCGGATGATAGTTGATCCCCAAATCATAATCTTTGATGAGCTCCAACAATCTCCGTTGCCTCAAGTTCAGATCCATTTCTGTGAAAATATACTTCAAACTCTTATGATCCGTATAAATTTCACACCTATGTCCAAGGATATAGTGCCTCCAAATCTTCAATGCGTGTACCACGGCCGCGAGTTCCAAATTGTGCGTGGGGTAATTTTGCTCATGTTTCTTCAATTGTCTTGATGCATAGGCGACCACTTGACCTTCTTGCATCAATACACATCCAAGTCCTTGTCTTGATGCATCGCAATAAATGTCAAAACTCTTGCTTACATCCGGCAATACCAAAAATAGGGTTGTTGTAAACCTCTTCTTTAACTCCTCAAAACTATTCTGACAAGCTTCAGTGCATTGGAACGCCTTTCCCTTCATTAGCAACTCCGTCATCGGCTTGGCTATCTTGGAAAAGTCCTTGATGAATCTACGGTAATATCCAGCCATCCCAAGAAAACTTCTTATTTCCTTGACATTTTGTGGTGGTTCCCACTTCAACACATCTCTCACTTTTCCGGGGTCAACCGATACTCCTCCTCCTGAGATTATATGACCCAAAAAAGACACCTCTCTCAGCCAAAACTGACACTTGTTGAACTTGGCATACAATTGATGCCCCCTCAATTTCTGCAACGTAAGTCTCAAGTGTTCCTCATGTTCCTTCTCATCCTTTGAGTAGATCATAATGTCATCAATAAACACCACAACAAACTTATCCAAGTACTCCATGAAGACCTTATTCATGAGGTACATAAAGTAGGCAGGCGCATTTGTCAATCCAAAAGACATCATGGTGTACTCATAAGATCCGTACCGTGTCCTAAAAGTTGTCTTGGGTATGTCCGATGGTCTAATCTTCATTTGAAAGTATCCCGGCCTCAAATCAATCTTAGAGAAGACACAAGAACCCTTCATCTGATCAAACAAGTCTTCTATGCGTGGCAAGGTGTACTTGTTCTTGATTGTTACCTCGTTGAGAGCTCGGTATTCTACACACATCCTTTGGGATCCATCCTTCTTGTCCACAAATAGAACGGGCGCTCCCCAAGGCGAAGAGCTAGGGCGAATAAAACCTTTCTCTAATTACTCTTGAATTTGCTTCTTGAGCTCCGCTAATTCCATATGAGGCATCCTATACGGCCTCTTAGCTATAGGTGCAGTTCCAGGTATTAAATCAATAACAAACTCAATGTCTCAATCGGGTGGCATACCTGGCAACTCGTCCGGAAAAACATCCAAAATTCACACACCACCGAAATCTCTTCAATTGCGGCACCGTCCATATGATTCAACTCCAATTGCTTCGGTGCAGTTTGAGATGCTTCAAATTCTACGGTGATCCCTTCTTCGTTGGTTAACTTCACCGTCTTCGTGGCACACTCAATAACTCCATTGTGCTTCCTCAACCAGTCCATACCAAGTATAATATCCAACCCAAGAGAATCCAAAACAATAAGGTCGGCGGAGAGGTCTACCCCCCCTTATTCTAAGGCTTACTTTTGGACATACTATATTTGTCCTCATCTCTCCTCCAGGAGACTTAACCAATAGAGTAAACTTCATATGAGAGATAGGCAAACTATACTTGGCAACATACTTGGATGCAATGAATGAATGCGATGCTCCAGAATCAAATAACATAGTCGTGGGGTTGGAGTTGGCGAGAAACATACCAATGACCACGTCATCCGCTTGTTGAGCATCCTCCATAGAGACATGGTTCACGTTGCCACGAGCAAAATTCTGCTGTCCATGGTTCCCTTGCGGTTGTCCTCCATTGGGTCTTGGATTTTGCCTCGGCACATTGCTTCCTTGACCAAGGCCTGACTTAGGACATTGATGTGCAAAGTGTCCAGCTTCTCCACAAGTATAGCACTTCTTAACTTCACCCGGATTATTGGGATGACCTTGGTTTTGAACATTTGCAGCAGGAAAATTAGCACGAGGTGCATAAGGCATTGGAGGCCTAGGTGCTTGCATGACAGGGCGCTGCT
Organism: Tuctoria greenei; assembly: GCA_036927565.1. Lineage (NCBI taxonomy): Eukaryota > Viridiplantae > Streptophyta > Magnoliopsida > Poales > Poaceae > Tuctoria > Tuctoria greenei. Next base: position 121,227,927 of record JAYESD010000001.1, read on the forward strand.
GCACAAACTGAGTTGGGCGTGGTGCATAACCAGGGCGCTGAGCAGGAATAGAAGAGCTATAATAGGGTTCATTGGGTCTCACGAATCTTGTTCTCAACCATAATTGCTTTGTCCACAAGCTTCTGAAAATTTGCATAGTCACAATTGAGCAATTGCAATTGGATCTCATTGTTCAAGCCTCTCATGAACAATATTGCTTCCGACTGTCCCGGCTCACATCCTCAGGCGCATACCTTGAGAGTTGAGTGAACTTATTAAGATATTCACTCACGCTTGAATTTCCTTGTCTCAAGTTCTCAAATTCTTGCCTCTTCAAAATCTAACACCTTCGGGCACATAATGAGAACGGAAGCTCTCTTTGAATTCGGCCCAAGTAATTCTCTCTTGGTTCTCATGAGCATTGCAATAAGCGTCCCACCAATTCGCAGCTGCTCCAACTAGTTGATGAGAAGCAAATAGCACCTTCTCCCGGTCATTGCATTGGACAATAGCTAACTTCTTGTCCATGGACTTGAGCCAGTCATCCGCATCCATAGGGTCAGCGGCTTGAGCAAAGTCGGCGGCCTAGTCCTCATAAACTCTCCCAATCGGTTATGAGGAGGCGGGGGTGGCGGTGGAGGCATGTGGGGCTGATTGTTGATATTGCCAGCCTGCAGCTGTCCCATTGTTTGTATCATGGTTTGCATGAGCTGGTTTTGCATAGCCAATAGCTGCTCAATGTTGATAGCTCCCTGAGTTGATCCTTGTCCAATGTTGTTCTGAGGCACTCCATTGTTCTCCTCCTCATCATTGCCATCCCTCTGGTTGCAAGTCCTCACCATCTGAAGAAAAGCAATAGGTAAGAATTAGAAAACATCCCCAACTATAGGCATCAAGGGATATGAAACTAAACAACTAGCTACACTAGCCTAGGTGGACATGACAATGCTAAAGCATCCCAAAATCCTCTATTAAGCACACAAGCAACCAATATATATAGCAAACAGCACTACAAGCAAAAACACATCGATTCTTGAGTGCTCCTACGTGCTCTAAAGTGTCTATTCTATCTAGGCTGCATCCTACGGTCAACCTGTGGCTCTGATACCAATCTGTGACGCCCGGTTCCCAAAAAAAGAACCAAGCAAACGCATATGTGTGCCCAGGATGTTCATCACACATACACGAGTGCAATCACAAAAGAGTATACAGAAAATTACCACAGAACAAGATTAATTATCCAAATTTTATTACGCAAACCAGATTATCCTTGAATACAACCTCTAATGAATATTAATGACAAGTTCAACTAATGCAGCGGAAATAAACTAATTAAGCAACTAAGCAAACTAAGCATAAGGGATAGCGCAGCTCCAATAACACCACAGGCGAAGCTGAAGGTAGAAACGGCCTAGAACTCCGCGTTGTCACCATTAAACTCCCAATCCTGACCTGCAACTATTGGGGGGGCATTGCAAGAGTGAGTACATGTCGTACTCAACAAGTCTGGAAAGTATGACATGTGGCTGATTCAAATGACGACAAAAATAATGGCTAAGTGCTGAAAAGTACATTAAAACATTTGAAAAGCAATATATTATATGTACGTGAAGTAAACCCATCATAAACATAAGTAATAGCATCACACCAGTCTGAATTCATTACCATAATCAATAATTCCAGATTTCACCATTTGCCAATAACCATATTCAATACCAGAAATTAATCCATAACCATAATACCAACCATAACCATCCCAAATACCATTCCAATACCGAGTACCCTCTAATCCTGGAAGTTGTCCAGGTGCTCATAACCGGGAGCACGGCTATCATGATAGTTTTATTAGACTCTGCAGAGTTTGTACCTCTTTACCCACGTGTTCGTGATTTCATCACCTTTCGATGACTAGAACCTCTATTATGCCGTCTCACACTTCCATCGGTGTGTGGCCAAGAGATCACAAAATAGCCTTTACAAAGGGATTACTAGCCTATTTAGACCCCACTGGGGTTTCACTGGTGGCGATGTCTCCCGCAGAGCACATCATCAACCAAGGGCCCCCTCTTGAGCCATTCGGATCCCAGGGTAGTCCCGCCAATCATCAACAAACTCAATCCGACTACCCCTTCCCCGAGCATCCTTAATGGTCCAAATAGCACTGGCAAAACCCTAATTAATCAGCTATGCCGCACCCATACTTGGCCTCGTGTTGGCACTGTAGTCCTGGCTTATTCTCGCATGAACCGGTCCTTAGATGTAAAGCAAGCAAAACCACCATAACATACAACCCATCCACATACGAGGCTTGCTTAGATCACCCATTACCATACCAGATTTAACCAGTTCATGTCAACCACAATCTCATTAATGCATAATTAAATTAAGTAGTGTAGTTGTTCTTCCATCCCAATTAATTAAGCGAAGCAAAAAGTTAAAATCCCTTCCTGACTCTCTACCATAAATTCCAGGTGACAAGGGTGGTTTAACAATTCTAGTAAACTTCCTATCATAGGATTCCCATCAATTTGACACAAGCATGCAGTTTGCAAACAAAACATTTATTTGAAAAACAGGATCAATATGCTTCAAGGACACTTGCCTTCCTCTTGCTGTTGATAAGGGTCAAAGCCTTCAAACTCTTGGTGCTGTAGCTCCTCCACGGAACTTTCTAGCGCAAATCCGTCTAATCCACATAATAAACATACAAGACAAGAAACACAATCAAAGAGTGCACAAATATTACTCAATATGACATGACATGCATGATTGATGCAAATGCAAGGTAGAACTTGTTACTAGATTGCTTTTAATGATCACTAACTATTTCTAATAGCTTTTAACACGTTTATACAGGTTTGGAGTCGATTAGATCAATTTTAGAATTAATTCGACACAATTTAACCAGAAAGATCGGACTAGTCTGCTAGAGACCGGATAAGTCCGCTCTCTGCGAGATCAGCAGATTAGGGTTTTCTATATCGACTTAAATTCGGAGATTAGGGGTTGAATTCACGTAAGGAAAAGATAATAGAAGGTATACCAGGTGTTTATAACTCCAATGAATCAAGAAACTTGGAGGTGACACTTGGATCTTGATGATCTAGGGTTGGTCATGAACTTGGGGATGAATTGGTGGTGGAGAACGAAAACTTGGTGGAGATCTTGATCCTCTTTCGTTTCCTCCTCTTCTTCTTCTTGCTTGGGATCTTCTCCTCCCTCCTTGATGGTGGCTCCCCACGAACTAGGGTTTGGGTGGGTGGAAAAGTGGCAAATAGATGTCAATCCAAGGGGTGGGGCTGTTTATATAGAGGTCGAGTAAGGTTAGATGGATTTCGAGTTTTGGGATGAGTAGAGGCCGGTTTAGAGTCCCACACGGGCTCTAAAAGAGTTGGGCATGACGTCCCTAGGCCCACTTAATGTGAAACCCAAGAAACAAGTCGTAAAACAAATGATCAACTCGGAGTCACGAAATATCGGACAAGTCCGGAAAGGATCGGACTAGTCCGAAGTCGTCTAGAGAGAAAATCGGACAAGTCTGGCCAAACATCGGACAAGTCCAACTTTAAACAGAGAGGAAATCGGACAAGTCCGCTGGAATACCAGACTAGTCCGGAAAAGTCCAAGGACTTAGCAATTTTTCAAGGATTCTTGGAATATCGGACTAGTCCGGACAAAATCGGACAAGTCCGAAAGTTTCCAGTGCTAAAAATTGGATTAGTCCGCAGAAAAAACGGACAAGTCCATTTTTAGCCAGAGAGAAATCGGACTAGTCCTCAGCAAAATCGGACTAGTCCGCACTTTCCTGCGTTTTAAGTGCGGTTTTGTTCCAAATCAATTTTAAACTCGTTCCTCTTGTTGTGGGTTAATATTAAACATGTATATGAATGTATGCAAGGCATGATGCATGAAAATGAGGGTGTCACATGTACCATACAGTACTTGGCGATGACTTGAAGCTTTTGTGGTAACTCTGAGCTCTGAGCTCCAAGCTTGATCTCCAATAGCACTGAGATTGGTGTTCCGGTTGCACCCATCATCAAGGAGAAGAACGTCGATGTCGGATTTGTATTCTCCAGCGGCGCTGAACAGCAATGTTAAGAAACGTCAATAGCGGGCCCCCTGGTAGGTGTCAGAGCTCTCAGAACAATCATGTAATTCATTTGACCTGCACATGAGAGACAAGAAAAGTAGTAAAATTGCTTCTTCTTTCCTATAGTTTAGTTGTGGCTAACTATCCTTCCTTGAACTCTGTGTCCTAAACAATTCAACGTGATAATACTAGTATATTGGTTGTACTTCCATAGGTCTATGTGCTTCCCGAACCCGCCTTACTTTGACACAACAAGAGAATAGGTAGAGTGGGTACTTAGAGTGCTGGATCAGGCTAAGTCTGTAGCGCACTCTGAACCTGTCATTGGCATGGGTATTCAGGCGAGTATGCCATTCAGCGAACACTAAATCCCAAATAAAGACTAGCAATAATACTTGAATATGTATCACATGAATTCTTAGAGACCAATTTTCAATTGGATTGCACAACTTTACTATTGGCAAGAAGATATAAGAGATATTAAAAAAGAGCATGTGCAAAGTAAATGCACGTAGAGTCTGTTTTCATGTAATTGTATTTCATAGTAGGTCCGGATAACAAAGGAGGCAAGGACACGCTTAGAGTACAAAATCAAGTTAATTGTGCTATACATCTTGGACCAACCCAACTCTGTTCACAGACACTATGAAATACTAAAAAAATAGACTCACCTCTGTGCTAAGTGTAGAACTTACGGAGGTGCTCTATATTCCAAGTGTTGGGAAGCGATATCCCATCCTCTGTTTCCAAGCAAACACATTCGGGGCAGGACACTTTTGTGACTCGGAAGGCACCCTCCCAGCTGGGGGAGAGCTTGTTCGGTCATTCTAAAAAATTTATGCACCGCAACACCAGATCGCCTACTGCAAGCTGCCAATTATGCACATACCTTTGCTGATAGCGTTGGAGCGCCTGGCGGTACTGCGCATTTCGGATAGCTGCTTGGCACCATGCCTCGTTGACAAGGTCAGATCATCACGTCGGAGCTGGTCTTGCCCGAATTCATTGTAGGTTCGGAGTCGGAGAGACCCCATCGTGACTTTTGGAGGGAGAACATCTTCCGCTCTATACACTAAGAAGAAGGGTGTCTCTCCTACAGCTTGGCTGGGTGTTGTCCAACTTGCCCATTGTGCAGATGAAAGCTCCATAATCCAGTTGACACTATGCTTTTTGAAGCGTTCATAGGTGCGGGTCTTGAGTCTCTTGAGTATTTCATCATTTGCTCTCTCGGCCAGGCCATTGCTTGACCGGTGTGCTATTGATGCGTAGCTGAGGTTGAAGTTGAGGTCTTCGCAATATTCTTAGAAGGCTGCACTTGTGAATTGGGTCCCATTTCAGTTATGACTCTATTCGGGACTCCAAATCTGCATACTATAGACTTCAAGAATTTGATTGATGATTGCTTGTTGATTGTCACAACTGGAGCTACTTCCGGCCACCTTGTGAACTTCTCAAAGGCAATACAGAGAAACCGGTATCTTCTGACGGCTTTGGAAAAAGGTCCTAGAATATCCACCCCCTACACAGCGAATGGCCATGAGGGAGAAATCATTTGCAGTGACTGCGCTGGTGTGTGGATTTGCTTGGCATGGGACTAGCACGCCTCACATCATTTGACCAGCTTGACTACATCCTGGAGAGTTGTAGGCTAGTAAAAATCATGCCAGAAGGCCTTAACACCAGTGTGCAGGAGGAAGCATGATTCCCACACTCGCCTCCATGGATTTCTGCGAGGAGCTTGTAGCCATCTTCCCAAGATGTGCACCGCAATAGGATGCCATTGGTGCCACATTGGTAGAGATACCCTTCTACCAACTTAATCAGGAAGGATGTTGTCTTTCATCCGAATGATCCGTTTAGCAGATACATCTTAATCAGGAAGGATGTTGTCTTTCAAGTGGTCCCGGACCTCCAAAATCCATGCATCAAGACTAACTTGAGCTTCTGGATCTTGCACGCTTGGTTTCTTGGAGCTTGCCGTGATGCCTACGATCCTTGGTGGGCGCCATGGTAATAGGGCCACTGGGACCGCCAGTTTCAAAGTGCTAGTCTCGCACCCTTCACCCAGTTCGGTAGGCTGGGCGGAAGGTGCTGGTAATCTTCTCACAAAAACTCTGTCGGGTGCCAGAGCCCCGATTGAAGCTTTTGTTGAGAGGTCGTTAGCTTCTGTGTTGCTATAACGCTTGACATGGCATAGGTCCAGGACCTGGAATTCCTTCTGCAACTTCTGGACTTGAAGAAGATACGCTGCAAAAATATCGAAGTGTGCGATCGACACTTCCCCCGATACTACTAAGAAGTAGTCCTCAGAGGTTCTTTTTTAGGAGGGGTGTAAACTCAAGATCCCAAGAACAGGGGGACACAGGGATTTTACGTGGTTCGGGCCTCTTGAGCATAATACCCTACTCCACGGGTTGTAGTGTATGTATGCTTGAGCGTGTAATGCTTTGTGTGAGTCTGTAAGACCTCAGATCAGCTTGAGCTAGCTTCAGCTGAGCCTTGCTTGTCGTGCAGCGCAAACCTTTTATATGCCAAGGTCTGGGTGTTACAGTGTAGCCAAGGCCCGACAGTTGGCCCCACCACTATTAAACACCCTATACACGATCTAGGCACTTCACAGAGGTTTATTTGAGTAATAACGTGCCTTGATGGCAGCGTTACCACTCTTGAAGGTCCACTGATCGTGCGTCATTAAGGCGGAATTAATGATGCGTTAACAAGGTCTTGTATCGGCTGATTTATAGCCTCTTGAATGTCCGCACTGTTCGAGATCCCGAAGTCCTCCCCATTGGATAGGTAGGGTCCAACACTTGGCAGCTTTGGAACCAGCCTTAGCAAGGAGGCAGGTCCGAGGCTGCGGGACACGTGGCAGCTCTGGAGCTACCCTTAGGACGGAGGCAGGTCCGGCACTGCAGGACACGTGGCAGCACCAGAACCACCCTTAGGGGAAAGGCAGGTCCGGTACCGTGGGACACGTGGCAGCACTAGAGGCACCCTTAGGAGGGAGGTAGGTCCAGCACTGCGAGACATGTGGCAGCGCCGGAGCCACCCTTAGGAGGGAGGCAGGTCCGGCACTGCGAGACACGTGTTGGCCTCCGAAGGTCTTCTCTTCTAGAAGGTGGGACTCAATGCTTCTTCTGGTACTCAAGGGTATTTTGTCCGCAGGGTACCGACAGAAGGGAAGATCAATCTTTGAACATAGACTTGAATCCAGTCAAATGTACATTTTCCATAGTAAGGAGCATTGTGGTTATCGAGTAATATACTGATCCAAGACATAGTTGCAACATTGTCCTCTCATTTCCTTTTAGCTGTGTGAAATCGGTTCCGGCTAGACCATGTCGCACTCAAACTCGAATTTGACCAATCAAATGATATTTTCATGTCATGATCCAATCAGAAAAGTTGTAGCTGACTCTCAGACCTTTCCAATGGTTACCCATATGACTCCATTGCATCAAGAGTGTGAGAGTTATGTTGGTTTAAAGCTGACAGTTTTCTGGGCCATTTTGACAGAACGTACCTTAAAAGTAGGGATTTTGGCCACAGTTTAAACAGTCACAAATATACAAATTATGCTCAATATTTCAATTACAACATTGTAGTACATCATATCAGCTTCCCAATGATGCATCCATTCATCCTTTACAACATTCATACCAGCAATTACTCGCAAAGTCTTCACAATGTGCTCATTCTGTCCAGATTCTGTACAGCCATGACTTTGATGACGATTATTTTTATTTACAACCAGTTACAGTGAGTTTAGCCTTAGAGTTGAATAGAAACATTATAGGGGAATTTTCAAGATTTTTAGAAATGTATATATAAGCCTATGTTATTGTCGATGTGTACCGACGATACTTCCTCCTATACTACTAAATCGTAGTCCACGGAGATTCGTGTTCGGTTGGGGCGCAAAGCAAAATCAAGCACAAGATGGTGACACGAGAGATTTTACGTGCTTCGGGCCGCCTGAGCGTAATACTTTACTACACGGCGTGAGTGTTGATTGTATGAGTTTGGATGGCTTGAGATCAATTGAGATTGGATCAAATGTCTTCTACCGTGCAGTGCAACCCTTTTATATGCTAAGGACTTGCTGTTACAGTTGAGCCTGGCCCGACAAGTGGCCCCGGCTATATTAACAACCCTGTACACGATCTATAGTGTAATAAGGGGTTAATTGTGTGATAACTTGCCTCAACAGCAGCGTTACCATTCTTGATATTCCCCTGATCATGTGTCATCAATATGGCATTAATGACGTGTTGACCAGGTCTTATAATGGCTAATTGATAGCACTTGAATGTCCACGCTGTTGGAGATTTCTCTGTCCTCCTGTTGCTGATGTAGGTTCGAGTGTTGACACGTGGAAGCTCCAGAGCTTCCCTCTACTGGGGGATTGGTCCAGTTCCATTGGACACATGGCAATGTCGGAGCTTCCCATAGGAGGGAGGCAAGTCCGGCTTTGTAGAACACGTGGCAGCAGCAGAGCTATACTAACGAGGGAGGTAGGTCCGACTCTTCTAGACAAGTGGCTCTACCGTAGCTACCTTGAGGAGGGAGGTATGTTCGTTTACGTGGGACGCGTATCACTTTCGTACATCTGCCACTTGGACATAGGAACTCCTCGACTTTGCTTGCGGTGTCAGGGGGTACCCGGTACGCAGGGTACCGACAGTGGCCCCTGGGCCCAGAGGGAGGTCCTTAGGTAGAGATTATGCTACCAGAGGTGAGGCCATCATCGATTCCTGCATTGCGACTTCAAAGTCTTTTCCTGGGCTGTTGGGACAGCATCACGCAGTTATGCCATCACCGCGTGGCCCTTCTAGATATGGTGAGTGGGATCTAGACGTGCGGATCTCACGCAATTGAAGGTCGCCGGTTCCCAATACGAAATTTGTATCGGTTCCCAGCATAATCTTTATAGCCCTGTCAGGCTGCCGCCCTCGGGCTTCCAACTTCCTATCATGACAACGGTTTGCCTGGTGCAACTTTTTTTAACAAAGTGTACCCGGGCCCCCTTGTCATTGACGAGGTCATTTGAGATTCGGGCCTAGAGGTAGTTTCCATCCAAGCATTGTGGAGGCTTACTAAAGGGTGTAATTTTGCACAGGGAGATAACTCTTTACGCTTTCATCTGATCTTGCGCTTAGAGCGCTTCGCCCTTGTAACCTTTCTTGCACTTCTGCTCCACTTTGCGGTGATGGAGTTGGGTCTTCCTCGCAGCCGGATCAAGAGCGATGAATATTTGTCGAGGGTCCGCACCTACATGGGGTGGTCAAGTGACACCATCAACAACTTGATTCGCCTTGGCACGCTCCCTTTCAAGAAGGAAAGCCCCGGCGAGATCGTGTACTTCATGGCGTTTGCCATGGTGGGACTCATCCCGCCGTTCTCCAGCTTCCTGCTGATGCGGCTGGACTTCTACGGCTTGCAACTCCACCACCTTGGCCTTCACTTCTTGCTAGTGGCAACATTCATCCACTTTTGCAAGATCTGGGTGCGTGTCCACCTTGCATTGAGCTCTTACAGACCTTCTTCACGGTCCATGCAACTGGGAAGAGCAATGAGTTCCTTGGCTTCTACTACTTCGTGAAGTACAAGAACTCGCCCTTCAAGTATCTAAAGACCTTCCGGGAAGTGGGACGGCTGGAAGAAGGACTCGGTGGTCATCACGGTGGATCGCGACGACATGCTAGAGTTGCCTGAAAGCCTTTCGACCGTTAACACCGACGCCTGGGAGGTGGTTCCGACGCTGTCAGAAGAGTACAACCTAGTCTTGAGAAGGATCTGGGAGTGCGTTGAAGGAGGAGTGACTCCCCTTATGGTCATCGCAAACTTCCTGACCCACCGGTGGGCTCCATTGAAGAAGAGGGAATGGCCTGCGTGGGCATTCGGTGGAGAGATGGATCCATACTGGATTGATACTGGTATCAGGTCCAATTTGGATGAAAAGGCTTTGAAGCTTCATCTCCGAAAGCTGCACCATGGAGCCATTTGCCCCAATGATCTAACACCTTCAGCGGAGTTCTTGCCGCTGAATATGGTTCCAGAGTTCAGGAGGGAGCTGCGGAAGAAAATGCCAACACTTGATGATCTCGGCCTTCTGGATAAGCGTTAGAGCACTCCTCAAGCGGAGATTGTGATCCCCGGAGCTCCTTGCTTCCATGAAGGCTCAGTACCTACATCAGTCAGCAGGAAAGGCAAAGGTCCCGCGGCTTCACCTCCCAAGAAAGCTACATCAACCCAAGGCAAGGAGAAAGCTCCCGTCGAAGCTTCGAGTCGCAAGTGGAAGCTTACAAGAAGCGACGAAAGCACAGTGAGGGAAGCTCAGAAAGAAAAGACCCCTCAACCTCGGCTTAGGTCTGTGGTCGTCATGCCCCCAGCTTTGGCTGGTCCTTTGGCTCCAGTGCCCACAGAGGGTACTGGGTTTGACAAATCGATTCCAGCGATAGTGCCAGCTAATGGCTCTCAGTCCGAAGAGAATCCTCTGATGACGGAGGTACCGGCGGCTGCCTCAATGCTAGGTTCGTGTCCTGGAGCGTCCGCCACACTGACGACGGCGGGCTCTATCTCCAAGTGCCCAAGAAAGAAGGTTCGTGCCGACTGGAGTGGAAACATCCCCAGGTAATGGCCAAACCTTCAACTTTTGTCTAGATTTTGTTTCTCGCTTTATCTTGAATTCTCTATGCTCTGTTTCCAGAGTATTGAGGAAGGAGGTTGCAGCTCCGACGCCTATGGCAGCTATCGAGGCTATGCAAGCTGAAGCTCATGCCTCAGCTCCAACTCCTCCCCCAGTGATTGTGGTGGATGACACGATAGTTCTGACGCCGGCTGTCGTGGAGACTGTTGATGACTCCTAAAATATATTAACAAATCATCCCCGGCAACGGCGCCAGAAATGCTTGTTGACGGCTCCTAAGATATACTAACAAATCATCCCCAGCAACGGTGCCAGAAATGCATGTTGGTATTTCTTAACACCACAGATCATCTCCGGTAAAGAGATGAGATCCGCAAGTGCACGGAAGATACTGTTGTAGCATTTCACCCATAAGTATTCCCAAGGGTATCATATTTACCCCGAAGGAAGGAAATGGAGTAAAGTATATACTACTCTTATGGTAAAGCTATGGGATACTAATTCATTATCCGGACAAGGGTAAGTTGATAATAGGGGTAGTGCGACACACACCTAGGCAATCTATTCTAAAGGGTAAAATGGGTCCTAGAGGGAGATTGGATGGAGAGTTAGAGAGTTTCTACTACAATGCTCCTAATACATATACATAACCTAAGGTAGATACTAATGGTCATGTCAATGATGAATTCCTATTCAATGCTAATCAACACATCGGGTACAAGCTTAGCCCTAGCAATACTAGGGCGACTCCCGCCAAGAGCCTGTGGCATAGCCGAACATGGAGGATTACAAAGAGCAGATAGGGCTGTCACCACCTACTGCCTACCTCTTCAATACGTGGGTCTACGAGACAACCAACGCTACTTAAATACCCTAGCACCTTGCCAGCATACTAAGCAAATACCTTAGGAGCCATGGCACAAGCCATCCTAAGGCAATGACTAACCTAAACATCGTTGAACCAATGTTGATGCATAGCATAAGTCATTCATATTAACATGATCATATCATAACTACATAGACTATAGTGGGAGTCTATAGTGTTTATGACCATAAGATGTGATCATGAGAGTGAAATCATAAAAACTATACCTTCCACATACATGGACTCCACAATCAAACAAGAAACGTCCAAGTATACGTATAAAAGAAGACTAAAGATAATATCTTTATTGAGCACAAAGTCACAAATACAAGAAGGAATACATAAGCCATACCTTTCCCAATGTGTAATTGGGAAGGGAGACTCCTTCTACTCCTTTCCCAATTTGGACTTGGGACTAGAGGCTCTCCTCTCTATATCCTAACTCCTCTAAGGACTATGGAAGATAGTGTATACAATAGAATGATGCCCAAGTGGTGTGTGTTGAAGTGAGGGGTAGAGGGTCCTATTTATACAATTGCACCATTTCTCGTGTGCTTTCTCAAGGTGGCTGCCAGGTGGGTCCCATTGATGTATATGGGTGATACATCGTTGGATCTCCTTGGATACTTCTGTTTGTGGGCCATTTGATCCATGGGATGCCACATGTCGTCGCCTGATTGGCTGGGATGATATTTTATAGGAATGGTCCCTCTACATTTCCTCATTTTTTGCATAAAATGTTGCATACACATATTTCTCCAAGTCCAAGTGGAATTGGGTTAGAAATGTGATGTGTGCAAGAAATGACAAATCCTTCACATAATTGAGTTAAATTGACGGATGAAATTGGTATAAAACAACCGTCAAAAAACTCCCCCAAGCTTATCCTTTGCTCGTCCTGAGCAAAGTCAAGACTTTAGGTTGATGATCAGATGTTACTACAATGTCTTATTTTCAAAAGTATCTAATGCACATCAAGATACTCTACCTAGTATTGCAGAAATTGGCTATGATACCCTACCTTTCTTATGTTATCATTGGGCTTATGCCTTTTCATATTCATGAGTAGTTGAAAGGTAGAATAGCAAATGGAGAAAACATAGCCTAGAAATCAAGTTCCACTTAAATCCCGGAGAATTCAATTTAAATATTAAGTACCTCAATTTGATTCTCTCAATCAGTCCTTTGTGGATAGTGGGAATATTTCCTCACCAAAGCATTGTGCCTCTACTATTCCTACTCATTGAATATGGCTTGTATGTGGAGCTTGGTAAGGAAAGTAAGTAGGCATATTTGCATCACATATATTGCTAAGTCAAAAGAGTAAGCCTTAGGAGAATTCAAATCAAAACTTTTTGATTCAAGACTAGTGCATGTGTGATTGAGTGGAAGTGGATGTGGATACTTGAGATAACTCCTTTTTGGTATAATCTCTCTTTCTTATGCAGGGATGAAACATGGCTACTTTTCTTTTCTCTTTTTTTTTTCTCATGCTTATGATGTAAGCATGCTTTTTTTGTAGTCATGTCTTCTACTCCCTTTCTTTGCAATGAATTTTGAAGAGAGTGCTAAACATGAATAACATGGAGTTTCTCTTTTTGTTGTGGTATGGTGGATATGATAGATGTTTTGCTTACTTCTAGTGTAGAAGTATAGCATGTGTAAGTGAAGTCTTGAATTCAAAAAGAGTTGAATGATTTCTCGCATAGGTCTATACTAGTTTGACTAGGCTCAATGTGAAAGCAAATAGCATATGCATAAGGTTTTGTTGTGAGACCTATTTGTGCTGAATACATTGATTTTGACAATTAAAGTTTTGAATGCTGCCATAACATCTTTTTAGCAAGGTCCGACTCTAGCTCCGAGCTTCTGCAAGGTCTGACAATAGGTCTGACTTTCTTTGTTTTGGCCCGACATGTTTTTGGGTAGCTCCGCTGAGTTTTGTCTTTAGCTCCGGCATGTCTTTGATAGCTCCAGCTTGTCTTTGTTAAGCTCCGATATGTTTTGCTAGGTCCGACTTATGTTGGTTAGCTCCGACATGTTTTTCTAGCTCCGACTTTTGGGATGACTAGTTCCGACTAGTTTTGATAAGCTCCGACGCTATGTTGTACTAGCTTTGGTAAGCTCCGGCACTAGGTTGTACTAGCTTCGGTAAGCTCCGGCGCTAGATTGTACTAGCTTTGGTAAGCTCCGGCTCAAGCTCCGGTTAGCTTTGGCAAGGTTCGGAGCTTGATTACAATGTTCCTGCTTTTATCTTGCAATGTTTCAAACTTGCTTTATATTCTTAGAAAGATTGCTTAGTATTAATTTGCTAAGTTTTTTGGTGCGTTTTTGGTTCATATCGTTTTGATATGCTTTGCAACATTATGTGAGGTGCTCACATAAGGTGTTGTGTTTGGAACTAACTTGAGTCAAGTCGCAGACTTGGGCTCGTACGGATTGGTTGTTTGTTCATGTGCAGGTGTTTCTTGAGTTCAAGTCATGGCTGGTGACAGGATCCTGACTAGTCTCAGGGAGGAGATGAGGTTCCAACAACCAAATTCAGGAGGAATTGTGGTTGAGCGGGTAGGGAGGTCGCGCAGGATGATTGAATCAAAGGCAGTGCATATGAAGGTTACTAGACGTCGAAGGAAGGGGTTTGCACGTATGCATGCGGTGCATGACATGGCAACATGGTTCCGAAGATGGTTTATGAATGGAAAAATTTGGTTGGAAGGATCGGATCGTATCGGTTGATGACTTTGGTTGCGGCGGAGTAGGTTATGGCTCGGTATGGAAAGTATTGAGTTGGTTATGGTAGGATTTTGTGTGGGTCACGAATTTGAGTTATTTTAGGAATATGGGATATGTTCCTAATGTGTTTGGAAGTCTTAAGATTGCTTCTATCTGCGTATAGAAGAGTCCTAAGCAGTTATGAAAAGTTTCGATTCGTGAACGGAGTAGGATTAGAGTCCTGATTTGAGTTGAGTTGGCTTTTGAGCTGGTTATATAAGCAAGGGAGGCCAGAGCTCGTGGTAGACGACTTTGGGGCTGTTCCTCTTGTGTTCTATTGAATAAAATTCGCAGTTTGAAGTAACTTTTGTGCCTTGTTCGTCCGACTTGTTCCAGACAAGTTTTACATGTCGAGTTTCTAGATAGCACTACCTTTCGTTGGTGGTTTTTTCATAACATGAGTTTTACAGATCCATTTGACATGATTCTTTTTGGGTTGTCTTCACAACTTGATTATCTATCATATATAAAAATTTCAGGATCATTGGATTTGTGGTTTCTGATCTACACGAGTTTCTTTGCAGCGTTCCAGAACTGTTTTTTTCAGGTAGGACAGATTGACCTTTGTTCGATCTTTCAATCATAACTTGAGTTTCTCTTGACGGATTTGAGTGATTCTTCCTGCGTTTTTGTTGTGACTTGATTCTCTCTAATATATATCACTTTTATCATGGTAAAACACGTTTAGATTAGTTCCACACACGATTTCTCTAACAGATCATTTTTCTGCCGAAGGGGTTGGGATTTAATTGTTTCCGCTGCGTAAGATTTTTAAATCTACCATTCACCCCCCCTCTGGTAGCTTTTTCACGTGCTCTTTAATCCTACATTTGTCTATGTGTGGACATCATATGGCTTTGGTAGGTATTTCCAATCAATTGAGGGAAACTTAAATCTTTTTAGAATTTCTCCGGAAATCTAAGTTTTACTTTCAAACTAGGACTAGCAGCCCTATTACCAATTCTAGTCTTGCAACAACCTAGAATTAGATTAAGCTTTTGCTACCCACAACTTCCAAATTAAGGTAAAAGCATTTCAATCCAATGAAAGCAATATTCGCATAGTAGCAAGTTGTAAATTAGAGACTTAGGAAAATAAAACAGATCAACTATTCATTATTTCATCTATGTGAATTTTAAATCATTCTTACCGCACATCTTTATTTGATGAAAGCAAATCTAACCTATATATATATATATATATATATATATATATATATATATATATATATATATATTAAACGCAAGGTGGATGATGGATGGATGGAAAATAAATATGCAATGGATGATTTGAAATAAAAATGTAGTGGGTGTGATACAAGTTACCTCAAGTGGGGGTCCTCCCCCAAGCTTATTTTTGATCAAGGTCCGTGATAGGAGTTGAAACCCTAACGATGGAGGTAGTCCATGAGTTGTCCTATCCTTGTTGCAGCATGGCATTGACACTGGAGGGTTGAGTGTTGATTGTTGTGTTTCCTCCCATTGACACCATGAGTGTGGTTGAATAGAGTGTTTTTTATGTTGATTGTCCGCACATCAGGGTCTCCATGTGTTGGGTGTGATTTGTCATTCCTTGGCTAGGATAATGATAACCTTTAGATCCAAAGGAATGACGTGTACTCAACATACATTGTGTATGTTCGTCATTCTTTGGCTAAGGTGTATCACATCTTTTTGCCATAAGGGAGTGACATGTGCCCAACATGCATTGGGTATGATAAGTTGTTCCTTGGGTAAGGTACAACATACCTAGAACCACAAAGAAATGACATGCACTCATCATGGATTGAGTGTGATCTGTTGTTCCTTGGCTAAAGCATGACATACCTTCTAGCCATATAGGAACAACTTGCACCCAATATAAATTGGGTGTGATCTTGTCATTCCTTGGTCATGGTACATCATAACTCTTAGCCACATAGGAATAACTTGTACCCAATGATGGTGGCAAATCCCTAGAGCTTGAATGAGTGCTTAAAATAGTTGAGAGCATAATGCTATCACCCATTCGTGGCTGCTCATTGGTTGCTCATGGAGGGTTCCCATTTCAAATCTCTAGCCTCATATAGTTATGATTGACCTTCGGCCATAATTTTCGATAGATAACAACCATCCTAATTTATTCCTCGGCCAAGAGATGTTGAAATGGAATCCTCTAGGGATACCAACAATCAGCTTCATGAATGCCTGCATAGTAATATTACTCCTGCAAACTTACTCTCTTGAATGGAGAGGGATGGTTAGCTCCCGAAACTTGTACAAATGAATGTTCGAGTTAGGTAACTGAACTTTCATTTGTACATACGGGGAAGAACAAAATCAAATATGCATTGGATCCAATGTCAAGTGTATCTATGATCAGTGTGTTATTCATTGATAAGAGTGGAGCTTTATGGATAATTCACGTTGCATATTTTCTAAAGCTCCTACTCATAGCAATGCATGTGATAGAAATACACTATATGGATCCCTACACCTTTTAAAGTTTCTAACCATCTTAGCTTTCAAGAGAAAATTTATACCATTTAGACCATGACAAACAAGATTTTCAATTTTATCCTCCTGAACCTCACTAGGAATTTGAAATTTAGTGACTCCTCCTAAAAATGCAATTCAATTTCAGAGCAAGGATATCACTTATTCCTAGGAGTTTAAAATCTAGTGACACTATCTATGCATGAAGCTCAATTAAAAATTATAACTGCTACTATGCCCAAGTTCCTATATGCCAATTCACCAATTAAGTCATGCCCAAAAGTTTTGTTTTCTAAACCTCGACAAAAATGAATAAGTTTACAAAACAATCCTTAAAGGATTCGTACTTGTTTGAGATTTTTCCAAGTAAGGTGGGATTTCCTTTTGGAGATCCAAAAGTCAATACCCACGCTTACTCTTGTGAGGATGCTTGAGAATTGAATGATGAGGAAGTGTCAACCTTTCTCACAAATGCAACAAATACATTCAATTCTATGGCAAACCAAACAATGAAAATTCTAAACTCATACCTCATTTGAAGAGCAGTTGGTGACGAAGGTCTTTGTGTGTGAAACTCACAACCTTGATTTTTGGCGTGGGCTTGATGGTTGATATCAAATGCCAAGTTGAGGTTGGATTCGGCGATGGATTTGGTCTTGGCTCCTCCATTGTGTCATCCTCTTGAACATTTCTCTTCCTCAAACTCAAAATGAGTTTGAAGGATAGAAGTGTTCTCAAATCCTCCCAATGGTGACTTGAGCTTGATGAAACCTTCCACTTTCTTGCCAAAACACCTCCTCACAATTTTGACCTAGCTGCACTTTAATCAGGAACACACAAAACAACTCGAAAACAGGTTACGTTAGCCAACATCAAATTGAACCCAATTTTCAAATTGTCTTGCCCAGCTTGAAATAACATGTAAATGCAATGAGGGTCAAAGCAAATCTTTTTGGTTTGAACTAGGAAGATAAATTCAAGTGGTCATGCACGTAGTTCATATCCAATTAAATTTCTCCCTTAATTCAAATTTTTAGTTTTATAATGGTTGGAAATTTTACTTTCCAACATGCAAGTGTGGAATTTCAAATATGTAAATGCAAGGGTTGATGCAATTTGGAAAACAAATATGAGATAACTACTAATTAACTTATTGTCAAGGACTCACATAATTTTTGATGTCCGATGAGTAGGACTTACCTCCGTTCTGTTCAACACGATGATTTGTTGTCCAATCCCGGAGTTGAAGATGTGGACGATTTCTTCTGTTTTGACATGTCAAACTCATTTGGCTGTCATTTGGACATGTGGGCCATATGGTGGCCCTAGCCTCTCCCGTTGTATTGATATAGACATGTTGTTGTAGCGACGGGTTCTCCCTCTTGAATGTATTACTTCATGAGCATGGTGAGGCTTTGTGCTTCCTAGGGTGCCACTCTGACCATATTGATATTCCATTGAATCAACCCATACCATGATCATGGGTCAAAGGCTTCCATGGGTATGATGACATGTGGACTCCACAATCAAACAAGAAACGCTTCATACACAATGTCACTTGCCCTAGGTTGAATGGGTTTTCTCAAAGTGTGGGAATCCCAACAAGTGATGTGGGATATCTTGGACTTTGAATGCTCCTTAAGTTCTTATCCTTGGCCAAGATCTTCATGTGAATGTTGTCTTGATTTCTGCTTGGCCAAGATACTTCAAGGTAGGCTAGTTGAACTTAAATCCCTTGGAAAGTCATAGCCTCCTTGAATACAAGGGTGATGTTAATTCCACCCTTGACCTCCTTGTGAATGGTAGCCATTGGAGTTGTTGTTTGAAAAAGGTCCTCATGGGTCTTAGGGAAATAATTCCCACGCGTCCAATGATGACATGGATTTTCACAAATCATGTGAATATCCACGACTTGGATTATCCAAACAAATCTCCAACGACTTGGATATTCATGACACTTCAATGGGAGGTGTAGTTCCATAACTAGCATATCCATCTTGTGAAGTGGTGTGCATGACAAGCTATGGGAACTCGAGCATTCTTCAATCTACCCCTTGAGTGGAGACCTTCTTCTCATCCATGATGAATGAGAATAGGACTCCTTCAGCTCCAGCATGAATGTGGTCATGGATTGGTGGAGCCAACCCATGACACGAGTGTTGGATGAAGAGCCAGCTATCCACCCCATGGTGGAGGCAAACCAAGAAGAATTTCTTGGAGCCTTCCCCAAGCTTCGGTATGGATGACTTTGGCTCCTACGGAAGATGAAATTCTCCCGCAAAAAGGCAATGGTGTTGCCTAGCAGACATTTTGTTGAGGTACGCCTTAAATCATCTTGCAGTTTAGCACTTGCGTCCTTGTTGGCCATCCCATACAATGGTTTGGCCAACACTACCCTGTTTTCGCACAAAGAAGAAAACAAACAAGTGTAATTTTGTCTAATAACTATTAGTACCTATAGCTTAATCACAAGTGATAGCTATCCTTCACTTCCTTTGCCTTCCCCGGCAACGGCGCCAGAAATGCTTGTTGACAACTCCTAAGATATACTAACAAATCATCCCCAACAACGGTGCCAGAAATGCTTATTGACGGCTCCTAAGATATACTAACAAATCATCCCCGGCAACGGCGCCAGAAATGTTTGCTGGTATTTCTTAAGACCACAGATCATCTCCGGTAAAGAGATGAGATCCGCAAGTGCACAGAAGATACCGTTGTAGCATTTCACCCATGAGTATTCCCAAGGGTATCGTATTTATCCCGAAGGAAGGAAATGGAGTAAAGTATATACTACTCTTATGGTCAAGCAATGGGATACTAATCCATTATCTGGATAGGGGTAAGTTGATAATAGGGGTAGTGCGACACACACCTAGGAAATCTATTCTAAAGGGTAAAATGGGTCCTAGAGGGAGATTGGATTGAGAGTTAGAAAGTTGCTCCTACAATTCTCCTAATACATATACATAGCCTAAGGTAGATACTAATGGTCATTTCAATGATGAATTCCTATGCAATGCTAATAAACACATCAGGCACGGGCTTAGCCCTAGCAATACTAGGGCGACTCCCGCCAAGAGCCCGTGGCATAGCCGAACATGGAGGATTACAAAGGGCAGATAGGGCTGTCACCACCTACTGCCTACCTCTTCAATACGTGGGTCTACGAGACATCCAACGCTACTTAAATACCCTAGCACAATGCTAGCATACTAAGCAAATACCTTAGGAGCCATGGCACAAGCCATCCTAAGGCAATGACTAACCTAAACATCGTTGAACCAATGTTGATGCATAGCATAAGTCATTCATATTAACATGATCATATCATAACTACATAGACTATAGTGGGGCTCTATAGTGTTTATGACCATAAGATGTGATCATGAGAGTGAAATCATAAAGACTATACCTTCCACATACATGGACTCCACAATCAAACAAGAAACACTTTGTCCAAGTATACATATAAAAGAAGACTAAAGATAATATCTTTATTGAGCACAAAATCACAAATACAAGAAGGAATACATAAGCCATAACTTTCCCAATGTGGAATTGGGAAGAGAGACTCCTTCTACTCCTTTCCCAATTTGGACTTGGGACTAGAGGCTCTCCTCTCTACATCCTAACTCCTCTAAGGACTTTGGAAGATTGTGTATACAATAGAATGATGCCCAAGTGGTGTGTGTTGAAGTGAGGGGTAGGGGTCCTATTTATACTAGTGTTGATGTCGGTTCCCGCCATCAAAAGCGCGCGAATTAGTCACCATTGACTCCAGGGAGCCAGGAGGAGCCAACACGTGGAGGCTGACCGAGTTTGGTGCAAAGACCAGGTCGGCCGACCCCCTGGTTCGGCCGACCTGGTCATTGCACCGTTTCTCGTGTGCTTTCTCCAAGTGGCTGCCAGGTGGGTCCCATTGATGTATATGGGTGATAAACCGTTGGATATCCTTGGATACTTCTGTTTGTGGGCCATTTGATCCATGGGATGCCACATGTCGTCGCGTGATTGGCTGGGATGATATTTTATAGGACTGGTCCCTCTACATTTTCTCATTTTTTGCATAAAATGCTCCATACACATATTTCTCCAAGTCCAAGTGGAATTGGGTTAGATAGAAAGGTGATGTGTGCAAGATATGACAAATCTTTCAAATAATTGAGTTAAATTGACAGATGAAATTTGTATATAACCGCCGTCAACAGAGACAAGTCTAGTACCAGTGACTGAAGAACCCATGGTAGCGCCGGACCACGTGGAAGAAGTGCCCGAGCAGGCTCCAGTGATTTCGGAGCCAGCTGCGGTGGTTCCAACATCGTTGTCGTAAATCAATGAAGCTTCAACGACAGTCCAGATGCTGGTCCCGGAGGTGGCAACACCAGAGGTGACCTTCCCCGATCTTGCTTAAGAGGATCCAGCTGTTGGTGCTCCGACCTTTGAGCTGATGGTTAAAGATCTGGCTGCGCATCCCTCCTCACTAGCTCTGGGAGGTGAAGGTCCGGTGGCTGAACCCTCCTTGCCAACTCCGGTGACAGAGATTGTCGAGCTTCTGAAGATCGACCCCGGTGATGTGGAGCTGCTGGAGAACGTGCTTGCATTGTAGGCTCCTAATGTTATTTTGGAAGACCCGTTGGAGCCTACAGAGGCACCTCAGGCGGGCCCAGAGTCAATTCCCCTGGATTTTTCAAACGACAACTCCTGCTGAATCCTCACCCAGGTCCAACTTGCTTTTGACTACGACCGCAAGTTTCTCGGAGAAGAGCGCAACACCTTGAGGTGTTGGAGGCAATAGGTTGCTCTTCGAGACAAAGCTGAGGCGGTCTAGGATGGCGGACCAGAAGGAGTGGGTGGCCAAGGAAAAAGCCCGACAGTCGCGGCTGAATAGGGAGTTGGATGAGCGAGAGGCCGCTATTAAGGCCCTTGACAGGAAGACTCAAGAGATATACGAGCATGCACAGAAGGGCCGTGAAATGGCCGATAGCTGCACGAAGAGTCCTGAAGGGTTGAGGGAAACTCTCCTCAAACGCCGAGAAGAGCTTGATAATAAGGAGGTTAGCCTCCAAGAAAAAGAAGATAAAATCCAGCAGAGCGAGGCCTCAAAAAGGAAAAGATTGAAATGAGCGTCGAAGACTCAAGCATGGAAATAAATTTCTTATGTGATTGAGTTTAGACTAGCCTTCTTTGTGTATGGGTGTGTGTATCAAGTGCATTGAGATCATA
Organism: Tuctoria greenei; assembly: GCA_036927565.1. NCBI lineage: Eukaryota > Viridiplantae > Streptophyta > Magnoliopsida > Poales > Poaceae > Tuctoria > Tuctoria greenei. The sequence goes on from JAYESD010000001.1 coordinate 121,249,985, forward strand.
GAAGAGGGCTCAATGTCCTGCTTGAGAGCATACCTAAGTGAGAAGCCTTGTTGAGAGTATTCCTAGGAGACCAGACTTGTTTGGGCCTTAAGGCCGGACTAGACCGGGTGTGCCAAAGAAGTCTGTATTGGGACGGACTAAAGGTTCTGTGTGATCGGACTTGTCCATTTTGGTGCGGACTAGTCCGTTCAACACTTGGTGGGAATTTTTGAAGCTATGTTTTGGGAGGCCAGACTTGTGCGTCACAAAGGACGGACTAGTCCGAACTTCCAAGGTCAGTTTGTTTTTAGCCGTACTAAAAGTTTTTGTGTGAACTCGGACTTGTCCGTTTGGGGACGTACTAGTCTGTGGTATTAAGTTAGAAGGGGTTTCTGAGGCTAAGTCCTGTAGGCCGGACTTGTTCGCCCCAGTTGGCCAGACTAGTCGGTGTCTCCAGACTCGTCCGTTTATAGACGAACCAAGACATTCTGTTTGAGTTCGAATTATTCTGTTGTTGGCCAGACTAGTTCGGTATGCCATGATCATTTGAAATTCAAACTTTAGAGTACACGTCACTCTCTGTGAAGCGTGACGTAGTGTGGACCCAGTAGGCTGGACTAGTCGTTGGTTCCAGGTCAGACTAATCAAGACATTCAATGCAGGCAACAACTAGTTTTCAGGACCCCTATAAAAAGGTGACCCCGACTCCCATTTGAATACTTTTGAACCCTAGCGCCGCCATAAGTTTCCTTGAGCCATTCCAAGCCTTCCACTCCGCCTACTTGACCTCTAGAGCCAAATCTTGAGGAGATTAGGGCTTGGGAAGGGGAGAGAAGAAAGATCGACTCACTTTGGCTCTCTGTTTGATCTCTAGCACTTGGTGTCGTATTTTGTGGCTTGTGGCTATTGAGCTTCTTGTGATCCTTGCTATAAATCATTTGTGGGAGCCTCAACTTATGAGAAGCCCCAAGAACATGGTGATTACCCTTGTGATTAGTGGAAACCAAGCAAACCTTTTGTGGTTTCTTGGTGAGATTAGGGTCAAGTGAGACCCGATCCTTTTCTGGACTTCTCAACGTGGATGTAGGTTTCTTCGTGAAACTGAACAACGAGATAAATTGTGTCTCACTTGTTGTTTTGCTTTTTGCTATTCACTAGAATTACTTTTAGGGTTCATATTGTTCTTCATTAAAATCTTGCAACCAAATTTTCTCTCACTTTTCAATCTAAGTTGTATTAAGTTTATACACATTATATCTATCTTCGAACAAAATAAAATATGCAAATAACTTATAGAAATCAAGTTTTCGGATTTTCCCTGTGTACTGAGCGGACTAGTGCGGCACTGACCGGACAAGTCTGTCCTGAGAGTTTTAATCTTGTTTGATAATGCAATTTTAGGTCATATTGCCTATTCACCCTCCTCTAGGCGACTTTCAATTGGTATTAGAGAAAGTTTCTCCAGCAAGAGTCTAACCACTCAGAGAGAAGATTGCTGGAAGAAATGAAAATGAGGTCCCAGTGATTGTCGACGGAGATGACAAGACGAAGAATGTCGATGTGCTTCAAGATGACCCAAATGACGATGAAGAAGTCCACCAACTCAAGGCACGACCTAGTGAGAAGCTAGGTCTTCCCAAGAAGGAGACTGAGGCGATCTATGCAATCAACAACGACAATGGGAGTATTTCACAATACTACTCTCGATATCCTTACAACAATGAGCGCTTAACTTCTAGCAGTCATTATTTTTCTATTTCTCTTGGCAAACCTCCCCAATTTGATGGAAATGATTACTCTATGTGGAAGCATAACATGAAGATGCATCTCATTTCTTTAAACCCTAGCTTGTGGCAAATTGTTTTGACAGGTGTTCATCTTCCCAAGAATCAAGAAGACGTTACCCCGGAGAAATGTGAGGACCGGGATCCTGACATTCCAGGAATCACATTGGGTGGTGTTGTGCGATGAGGCACCCAGTAGCACACACGAAAAGACATAGTAAAGATACAAAGTTTTCATTTCACAATAAGATATTGTTTACAATAGTGTACAACAACAGTACACACGCAGCGGAAAGTACATTACTCACAATCTCAACCTATCTATGCAAAAGAGAAGTCGTCCATGCTCGTGAATGCTTCTCTCTAGCAACACAAAGATCAGAAGGCAGTGGTGCGTTGTCACGTGAGAGATTCATCTCGACAACTCGAGGTCTCACGGACAACCTATAACAACAACAATATAACAAAACCTGTAAAACCACATATAAAGCATCCATAAGCACAAAGGCTCAGGAAGACTGAACCGTCTAAACTAAGCATGGAACTCTACATGCTGGAGACTTCTAATATAGAAATGCTGAATTTGCATCAAGGACTCACCTATTAGTAAATCCTTAGCTAAGTTTTAAGGTAGCAAATGACATTCCCTGAGCATGGCACATCACGGACTCCACAAACAGACGAGAAATGCTTCGTCCCTGATGTTACATGCTCAAAGATGCATTAGCTTTATTCAAGTTAAATGTTTATCAAATGTAAACTTAATTGTGCTATTTCTAATCCATACAAGTTGCAATACAATAATAATCATAGCAGCATATTCATAATATTCTAACTACTCTTTATTTACTACATCACGACTCAGTGAACTAGTATGCTCAATCCATAACCGCAAGCGATGGCGAATCAATAACACCCAGATAACACGACACATACACCCACACTCGGAGCTGCGAAGGAACACTCCTATGATGTTGTATACAACCACCTTTCACTTGACACCTACACATTGAACTGGTCCCACCACTACAAGCAGGAGGCCCCCACACGGAGTATGACATACCCGCTGGTAGGTTTACACCTTGCTGCTCGCAACCCACACCTATAAGGCGGTGGGGTATGCCTCAACGCTAAGGTGAACAAGTTACATCGGTTTCCTTGGTCCCATATATCCAGTATGCCTCCAGTACAGTTCAAACTTGCCCAACAGGGCCGCACATGGCGTGGTCCTCAATTGACACAGGCAGGGCTACACACCCGAGACCACATCCCACTGCATCCTATCCCGCTGCCCGGTCTCATATTCAGTTCATAAACCATTCTCTAAATTATTCAATTCCAGTGACAATGTCATTATCTCGCGAGTGGATTCCAACCACTCGACTTCTACCGGATTCCCTACAATATTAGCATGGCAATTCTACGCGTTAAGCTATAAATCTATTCAAATACTCCATGGGATTGTGGGCCATGCATTTGGAGTATTCAAACATAATAGACCTAATGCACAATTCATATACTAGTCAACATAGTGATAAAAGCAAAACTTTAGAAACGACTTAAATGAAAACCGCAGCTTGCCTTGGATTGCGACTAGATAAATGTCAATAACTCAGTGGATGAATCCATCAAGGACATCATCATGGCTCAGCCAATAGAGAAATCCTCGCCTCCGTGTCATTCTTCTCATCCCAGCAGCACCAATAAGGATGTCGCCTCCTCCTAGTGATGACTCGTCGGTCTTCATCCGTCCTAACATCTATCAAGATGAGAATGCACATATTCGATAAAATGCAACTTAGTAGTTTCAGAATTGAAAGTGTTTATAACCTGAGAGGGCTAAACTTAGATGCAAAGATACGGGTTGTCTTTGTTGGGTTAAGGAAAACAGAGAAGAATCAAAGAAACAATTTGGATTATCTAATAAAGTGAGAGGTGCATCATATAAAAGAATGTAGTTTAGCAAAAGAGCCAAATACATGAATGACCAGAGGAATACTTATGCTGTACAAGGTTTACAAGAGGTTCTCTGCTGTGTACAGTAAGCAACAGAGAAGAAAACTTAAGCGCAACATAGGAGGATATGGGTCTGAAGTGAAATGTGCAATGTTTTAACATAGAGGTGGGGAACACATTTTACCATAGTAAATCAAGTCATATGCTTCTGAAACTTTTACATTAGACAACATGTGGCATGAGAGGAGGCTTGTCCAAATTTGGGATATGTTCATGGCAGCATGTGAGTTCTAAAATTCTATAAATCTAAACCATTCCCAAAATTTTCTTGATTGATTTGTAGCTTTAATATGGAAAAAGATGGATGATATATTTAGGGGAGGTCATATAGAGTCTAAAAAAACTTGTTTCATAATTTTATAATTATTCTACTTGGAGATATTGACTTTAGAAGTTTGTACAGTTTTCTGAAAATGTTTCTGGACATTCTGCAATTTTTCAGGTACATAAAAGTATGGAGCTCAATTTGACCTATCAAATCAACTCAAATGGTCCTAAAATTTTTAATGGAGTCCAAACGAATTAGAAGGAAGAATCTGACCAAATTTGGGAATTTTTCAATGAACAGATCAACAGGAATTTAATTCAAAGGATTTTTTTTTCATGGAATTATTTATGGAATTTGTTGGCTGCTCATATAAATACAAGTGCACCACTGAAAGTATGGATCATAAGAAGTCTAACAAAATTTATTTTAGAATTTTCGGCAAATTCTACTAGTCTCTATGATTTTGGAAGGTAGGCTTAAATCTGGAATTATTTTCAAAGTGATAATTTAAGTGGCTGACAGAGGGGTCCACTGGTCAGCTTCGTCTTCTACCTCTGGACAGCTCAAACTGTGGATTCAAATTCACTTTGCTTGGCGGTTCCCGTGGCTGTAGGCGACCAAGTGACACAAAAACAAGAAATGGTCTCCAAACCCTGGAACACAAGTTAGGCAACATGGTGCAACACGGTGACGATCGGATCGTTGCCTGCAAGGACAGAGGCAGCGATGAGCTTGACTGCTATGGGAAAAACGCCTAGAAACTACCTTAATAAGCTCGGATTTAGATCTTGGAGTATCCATGTGCGATGGGGAGTCTGAATCTGAACGTCAAGTGAAAGGAGATCGACTTTATGGTGGGATTCATCGGAGACCTAGGTTATTAAAAGGCGACCCCAAAAATCCACGTTCCGGCTAAACCGAGCTCGGAGAGTTTAATTCACTGGAGGAACATGGAGAGGAGAAGATTGCGGACCTTGGAGACCGATTATTGGAGCTGGTACCGGACATAAACAGCGGGGCGATGGAGTTTCGTCGTGGCTGTGCAGTAGAACTTGAAAATGGCGATTTGCCACAGTTCCTGCTGACAGCACGGGGAAGCAGCATTTTATTGGCGTCGGGGAGGTCGAGTACATGCCGGAGCAACATTGACCGAGGCTCAAGCGCAACCAAAAAGCTTCACAGCAGAGACAGATGCCGGGGAGGAAAAACACTCTGTTCTTTTCAGCTTGAACAAAGAGGAATGAAGCAGGGGACAGAGAAAGTGAGTTTGATGTAGATGGGGTTAAGCTTGCGTGCGATGGGAGCCTGTGAGCTGTGCTCAGCTCTGGATGAGGACAAACCAGCGGTGGCCTCGAGCTGTGCCGTGGCTTCCACGTGCGAAGGAAAGAAACATGGCACTCTGCTTCTTCCACTGACTTGTGGACCCCACAACCTTCTCCCCCTTATCCCCTCAACTGAGCTGCAAATATCTTCAGGGAGAACAGCTCAACTTGGTAAAATTTCTGACAGTGTACTAATCTGATTTGGAGGAGTATTATGGTACACCAAAGTTTGCATTTTTTACCAATTGAATTTGAAAATTTGAATTCGAATTTGAGTTCAAATCCTCTCATGTGACTTGACTCAAATTAATATCAAACAAGGTACAAAAATTATCAAACTTGGCAAGTAGGGTATTTGAATCATAAGAAACACAACAGTGAATTCAAATTTGGAGTTAGACCGATTAAAATTGGAGAATTAGATTAAATTATGAAACTCCCATTGTAGGTTTACTATTTCTCTTTACTATTAATCGTAAAGCTGAAATGATCAATCCTTAGTTAGGAATTTTTTTCGGTACAGAAATAAACCTCACTATTCAGGTGGATCTCAAATATGCAGCACCCATATTATATTTACCGAAGTCATGTATGATATTTGAGATTTAAACTTGAATCTTTTTATTTAAGATTTGCTTTATCACCCCCTTCATAGGTGCACTCGCGCAAGTGCAGTCCTACCCTTTAACTCTCTCCCTCCCTCTCTCTCTCTCTCTCTCTCTCTCTCTCTCTCTCTGTCTTTGAAAATGTTAAAGTTTTTAGAAGTCCTATTTCTATTCTCCTTTACTAGTTAACATAGCTCATGTGACTTGAGTCTGTATTTAAACGTTAAAACTTTTTAAGTTCTCCTTTTTGAATTCTTGTTCTATTCAATTGTGAGATTTTACAAGCAAGCCGTCCTACTCCACCGCAATGCTCAAGCGTTTGGAGTGATCACCTCCTCCTTGACTCTAGAGGAGTTCAATCGAATGATGGGTTGGAGGTGACTAAGGAAATATGGGATACGCTCAAGATGGCACATCAGGGCAACCGTGTCATAAGGGAGGCAAAAATCGAGATGATCGAGGGAGAACTTGGGAGGTTCACCATCATGGATGGTGAGACCACCCCTCCCCCCCAAGACATGTACAACCACCTCAAGGTTCTCATCAACAAGAGCTGTTCCTACGGATGCACCTAGTGGACGGACCATGAAGTGGTAAAGAGGATGATTCAGGCATTCATGCCTCGAAATGTCGCTCTTTGATTATTGATTCATGAGATTCCGGGATTTCACAAGATGACTCCGGAAGAAGTGCTAGGAAGAATCATCAACCATGAGATGATGGAGCATGAGGCCATTTTCTACAATGATCTCCAAAAGCTCACCTCCTCTAAGAATAAAGATGTTGCATTCAAGACAACATCATCAAGATCCCAAGAACAGGAGGAAAGTGGTGAAGAGAGCCTCAACACCGATGAGGAAGAGGCGCTCTTCATCAACAAGTTCAAGAGGATGAAGAGAAGAAGGAGGGGAAGCTACCATCATGAAAGCAAGAAAAAAGACAAGTCTAGAACAAGAGCGAAGAGAGCTTCTTACAATTTTGGGGAGTATGGCCACTTCATTGTGGATTGCCCACATGAAGAAAACAAGAAGTAGAAGGAGGACAAGTCCCAAGAGAAGAAATTCTGCAAGAAGAAGAAGAAGCAATCGGGACAAGCCCATCTTGGGAAGGAGTAGGATTCAAATGAAGACACCTCCGGTGAAGAAGAAGAAGAAGAAGAAGAAGAAGAAGAAGAAGAAGAAGAAGAAGAAGAAAAAGAAGAAGAAGAAGAAGAAGAAGAAGAAGAAGAAGAAGAAGAAGAAGAAGAAGAAGAAGAAGAAGAAGAAGAAGAAGAATAAGAAGAGAACATGAGAACAATTGCCATGAAGAGATCAACCACGGAAAACAAGCTCTTCCCCGACTTGGAGAGCTCAAAACCAACATGCCTCATGGCCAAGGAGGGAAGAAAGAAGGTTAAATCTAAACCACCTTCCTCAATTTCATCACTTTCTAATTTTGATATGGTAGTTGTAGGATTGAAGAGCACGTGAAAAGCTACCAGAGGAGGGGTGAATGGAAGATTACAACTTTTTTAGCGAAAGGAACGAAAACCCCTTGATAGAAAATTGATCTGTTAAAGAAATCGTGTGTGCGACTAATCTAAATATGATCAACTGTGAAAAAACCAGTATATATTGTGGAGAGTCAAGTCACGAAGACGTCACAACAAGAACCACAAAAATCCGTCAAGAAAAACTCAAGTTACGATCGAAAGATCGAACAAAGGTCAATCTGTTCTACCCGTGAAAAACCAGATCGACAACACTGCAAAGATATTCGTGTAGATCAGAAATCACAAATCCAATGACCGCGAAATTTTCACAGATGACATATAATCATGTTTTGAAGACAACCAAAAAGGAATAACATCAATTGGATCTGTTAAACTCGAGTTATGATAAAACCACCAAAGCACGGTAGTGCTATGCAGAAACTCGATGAGAAAAACTTGTCTGAAACAAGTCAGACGAACAAGACACAAAAGTTCCTTTAAACTATAATATTTATTCAATATAACACAAGAGGAACATCCCAAAATCCGTGCACCATGAGCTCTGGCCTTCCTTGTTCATATAACCAGCCATGAGGCCAACCCAAACCAACCTAGGACTCGTATCCTACTCAGTTTCCACCAAAACTTTCCATAACTGCTCAAGACTCTTCCATACGCAGATAGAAGCAATCTTAAGACTTCCAAACACCTTAGGAACGTATCCCACATTCCTAAATCAACTCAACTTCGTGCTCACCACGAAATCCTAATGCAACCAACTCAAATCTTTCTATATTTGAGTCAAACCCGACTGAGCTGCAACCTAAGTCCATAACCTAGTCGGTTGGACCTTTCCAACCAATTCTTTATGTTCAAATCTCTATATCACGCCTTGGAACCATGTATAAACGTCCATGCACTCCTTGCACACGTGCAAACATCTTCCAACGACGTCCACAATACCTTCATATTCGTTGTTCTTGATTCAAACATGCTGCACAACCTCCCTATCAACTCAACCACAATTCCTTCCGAAATTGGTTGTTGAACCTCATCTTCTCCCTAATACTAGTTCAATGGATCCCGTCACCAGCCATGTCTTGAAGTCAAGAAACACCTGCACATGAATAAGCAACCGATACTTCCGAGCACAAGTCCTCGACTTGACTCTCGTTAGTTCCGATAGCCACAACACCTTACGTGAGCACCTAACATAAGCATGTTGCTAACCATAGCAAAATGATATTAGCCATAACCACCAACACACACCAAAAAATTTAGTAAAAGAATACTAAGAAAGCTTTCTATAATCCAAAAAGCAAGTTCAAAACATTGCAAATTAAAAGCAGAACCATGCAATCTAGCGCCGGACCTTGTCAAAGCTAACAGACCCTGAGAGGAAGCTTACCAAAGCTAGCAGGACCTAGCGCCAGAGCTTACCAAAGCTAGTCGGACCTAGCGCCGAAGCTGACCAAAGCTAGTCGGACCTAACCACAACAAGTCGGACCAAACCAAAATAAGTCAGACCAAGACAAAGAAGTCGGATCTAGCCAAAAAAGTCGGACTTTATGTCGGACCTTGCCAGAACTTGGACCTAGAGTCGGACCTTGATTAGATGAGTGTTTTGGAAAAATTAAAAACTTTATCGTCATAGCCAATATATTCAGCACACATAGGTCTCACGGTAGTGAAAATGAAGATATGCTTAAAGATATGAGTAAGAATACATTGAAAAGGTTGAAGATGTTGTTGGATGACATATTTGAAAAGGAAGAGCTCATCAATCGTCAAGAGGACATGCTCATCCAACAAAAGGAAAGATGTCAAGAGTTTGAGTAGCTCTTGGAGCTTGAAAGAGAAAGAAGCAATGCACTTGAGCGTGAACTCGCTTTGAGCAAGGAAACATGCTCAAATCTTGAAAAGACTACAATTGTGCTAAAGGATGATTTTGTTAGCTTGAAAAAAGTTAACAAGATTCTTGAAACACAAGTGGAGTCTCTCAAGGTCAATGCACCTTCTTCCTCTAAAAGCTCACCTTCCACAAATGTCAAATTTGAAACACCTCCAACTTGCAAATGCACTAACTTGATTCTAAAACTAAAAGATGAGCTTAAAGTTGCACAAAACAAGCAAGCATCAAAAGGTGGCATTTTTTATAAGAATAAGATGGCATATGCATGTAGTGCATATACCAACATAAGACATCCTCTTATCAAAGATGGTCTTGGCTGTTCTTGGAGAAGAAGCAAAATGCTAAGACTCCCAAGAATGGTGAAAACTTGATTTTTTTTGTTAAAGAAGGATCATACAAAAACAACATAGGAAATAACATATCTACCTCACACAAAATGGCTAAAAATAAGCCTTATCCATTGTTTCATGATTTTTATGTTTCATATGTCTCGTTGAGGAACTACTTTGGTAAGCCTTATGCTAAGTATGTTGGGCCACTCCGCAAGGGTCCAAAACCTTGTGTGTGGGTGTCCAAATGCCTCTTGACTAACATCAAAGGACCCAACATCGCTTGGGTACCTAAAACCAAGGCTTAATTCTTTTTTTACAGGCATACTCCTCCGGAGGGACTAAGTGGGTCCTTGATAGTGGATGCACAAATCATATAACCAGAGAGAGGAAGATGTTTGTCGAGTATGAAAAAATGAAGATCCAAGCGAGGGAGTCTAATTTGAAGACAATAGCCAAGGTAAAAATCTTTAGCATCGATAAAATTGTTATATATCCTAATCATACTCTTTCCAATGTTTTACATGTCGATTCACTTGATTCTAACCTATTTTCCACATCACAACTATGTGACAAAGGTTATAATTGTCTTTTTACTAATAAGGGTGTGACCGTCACAAGAAGAAGCAATGACTCAATTGCCTTTAAGGGTGTCCTCAAGGGAAAGATCTAACTTGTGGATTTCTCCGCGGGTAAAGCCCAACTTGACACATGCTTAATTGCAAAAATCAACATGGGATGTCTTTGGCATAGAAGACTAGCCCATGTTGGGATGAGGAATTTGCAAAAACTTCTTAAGGGCGAGCACATCCGTGGTTTAAAGAATATTATGTTCGAAAAGGATAGGCATGTAGCGCATGTCAAACGGAAAGCAAGTTGGAGCTCAACATCCATCCAAGAACATCATGATGAAAAGAAGACCATTGGAGCTTCCACGCATGGACATCTTCGGTCAAATCACCTATATAAGCATTGACGGTAACAAATATGTTCTTGTAATTGTTGAGTATTTGTCACGTTTCACTTGCATGTTCTTTTTGCATGACAAAAGCGAGACTCAAGGTATCCTCAAGAAATACTTTAGCAGAGCTAAAAATGAGTTCTCCATGAAAATCAAGACTATAAAAAGTGAAAACGGCACCGAGTTCAAGAACACTCAAGTTGAAGAGTTTTTGGATGAAGAAGGCATCAAGCATGAGTTCTCGGCCCCCCACTTCCCTCAACAAAATGGGGTGGCCGAGAGGAAGAATAGGACTCTCATTGAGATGGCTAGAACCATGCTTGATGAATAAAAGACGTCGGATTGGTTTTTGGCAAAAGCGGTTAACACCGCTTGTCATGCTATAGGCCGGTTGTATCTCCATTGTATATTGAAGAAGACGTCTTATGAACTTCTAATCGGTAACAAACCTAATATTTCCTATTTTCGTGTTTTTGGGAGCAAATGCTATATTCTCAATAATAAGCCTAGGACCTCCAAGTTCGCTTCAAAGTCCGATGAGGGTTTCTTGCTTGGTTGTGTCTCAAACACTTGCGCCTATCATGTCTTCAAGAAATCCTATGAAATTGTTGAAGTAGCATGTGACGTAGTGTTTTAGATGATACTAATGGCTCCCAAGTGGAGCAAGTTGATCGTCATGTGCTAGATGAAGAAGAAGCCCCACAAGTTGTGATAGGAAGGATAACACTTGCAGACATTTAACCACAAGAACAACCTCAAGACTGAAGTGACCATTCCACACATCAAGCAAACTCTTCCTCAAATGATCAAGCTCAATACCCTCAAGATGCGCTTCATCAAAGATGAATATGGAGGCATCAACCAAGGGGAAATGAAGAAAGTGAGGATTGAAGATGATGAAGTTCCAAGAACTCAAGCACCACACCCAAGAGTGCATCAAAGCGTTCAACAAGACCACCCCATTGACAACATCCTTGGAGACACGTCGAAGGGGGTAAATACTCGATCTTGTGTTGCAAATTTTTGTGAACATTACTCTTTTGTTTCTTCTTTGGAGCCTCATAAGGTTGAAGAAGCACTACAAGATCTGGATTGGGTGATGGCGATGCAAGAAGAGTTCAACATTTTGAAATAAATCTGGTATGGGAGCTCGTAAAAAGGCCAAATGCAAATGTTGTAGGCAAAAAATGGGTGTTCCGTAACAAACAAGATGAGCACGGGGTGGTTACAAGGAATAAAGCACGACTTGTGGCTAAGGAGTACTCACAAGTTAAAGATTTGGATTTTGATTAAACATTTGCCCCTGTAGCTAGGCTTGAATCATTTCGCATATTACTTGCCTTTGCTACTCACCATGATTTTAAGATATACCAAATGAACGTCAAGAGTGCATTTCTCAATGGTCCTATCAAAGAAGAGGTGTATGTGGAGCAACCCCTGGGTTTTGAGGATCATGACTTCCCAAACCATGTCTACAAATTGCATAAGGCTCTCTATGGCCTCAAGCAAGCGCCTAGAGTTTGGTATGAGTGCCTTAGATACTTTCTAATTCAAAATAGTTTCAAAATTGGGAAGGCCGACTATACTCTATTCACCAAGCACTTCAATGATGACTTGTTTGTTTGCCAAATATATGTCAATGACATTATATTTGGTTCTACTAACAAAACTTTTTGTGATGATTTTTCAAAGATTGTGATCAAAAGGTTTGAGATGTCCATGGTGGGGGAGTTGAAGTTCTTCTTTGGATTTAAAGTAAAGCAACTCAAGGAAGGCACACTCATAATTCAAATGAAGTACATGCAAGACATAATCAAGAAGTTTGACATGGACAAAGCAAAACCCATCAGGACTCCAATGGGAACCAATGGGCACCTCAAACTAAATGAACATGGTCCAAGAGTGGACCAAAAGGTATATCATTCCATGATTGGTTTATTGCTTTACTTATGTGCATCTAGGCCCGATATAATGCTAAGTGTGTCTATGTGTGCTCCATTCTAAGCTGCTCCTAAGGTGTGTCATTTAACTGCCGTAAAGAGAATTCTTAGATATTTAGTTCACACACTAAGCCTAGGACTTTGGTATCCCAAGGGCTCCAAGTTTAATCTCATTGAATATTCCAATGCGGATTATGCGGGGTGCAAAGTTGATAGAAAAAGTACCTCCGGGACTTGCCAATTCTTGGGTATGTCTCTAGTGTCTTTGTCCTCAAAGAAACAAAATTCCATTGCTCTCTCCACAGCTGAAGCGGAGTATGTTGCAGCCGAAAGTTGTTGTGCACAACATCTTTGGATGCGGCAAACTCCTAGAGACTATGGCATAAACTTGTGCCATATTCCTCTCCTATGCAAAAATTAGAATGCTATAAAAATAGCCCACGATCCAGTTGAACAATCAAGGACCAAACACATTTATATCCGCCATCATTTCTTGAGAGATCACTCCATCAAAGGAGACTTAGTGATTTCCCATGTGAGAACCGAAAACCAATTGGCTGACATCTTCACCAAGCCCTTAGATGAGAAAAGATTTTGTGAAATTAGGAGTGAGCTCAATATCTTGGATTCTAGGAATGTGGCTAAATCTTGCACATCTGATCGTTACTAGTATTGGATTAAAAATTCATGCATGCTTGCGAAAAACTCATCTTCCTCACTTTCTACAAAACTATTTTAAGTAATTGAATCTTTGTGAATTATGGTCATAGTTTGGTTGTTGATTGCTTACTGACCATGTTTGCAAAGATCTTTTGTGAAAAAACTAGTCCAAAATGATCAAATCTCTAGTGAAAACTCAAATATATATGTGTTTTCAGCCTTTGGGGTGGACTAGTCCCTCTCGTGGCCGGACAAGTCCGACCCTCTGAACAGTCAAACCTAAGTCTGCTAGGCGAACAAGTCAGGGTCTCCGACCAGACTAGTCCGGCCCTTGGGGACTAAACCTTTCCAGCGGGATCCCCAACTCTTCACTTCTCCACTCGCACTCTCTCTCCTCAAAAATGAAAATCATGCCCCCAAATTGGCGGTTTTCGATTCCATCCACCGAAAACCAATTACAATCCATGGATTGAAGTCCCAAGGTGTGTGGGAACTCTTCCCCAAGCATCCTAGGCTGATTCTTCATCCACATTTGGTTGATTAGGAGATTTGAAGAGGTATTCCTGACCTAACCCTAAATCCTTCAAAACTCAAATCTTTTAAGTCGCTTGATAGCTTCTTCACAAAAGTTGTTCTATATGTCATTGTGATCCTATCATTGGAATATTGTGCTCGGATCCATAGTTTTTGCTAAAATCCTCAAGATTAGGGTTCTTGCTGTGTACATCGGACTAGTCCGGCTACAGGGCAGACAAGTTCGGCTAAAGCGGACTAGCCCGTTCTTGGTTGGACAAGTCTGGGGTTCACAATGAAGACCCTAACCTTGATCATTTGAGTGAATTCTAAAGCAATATTTCACTTCCTTGGACTCATATACTCTTTTTCATCTCTTCTCAGGGACGATGTCGAACCCGAACGACTCGCCTCTATCCAATTTTGTGCATGAGGCAGTGAGGCAAGAAAGCTATCGCCATGCTCATGAGGAGCGAGAGCTTGCTATAGCTTTCCTCGAGTTGAGGTCTAGGGCAAGGAAGGCCAAGAAACAGTAACGAGAGGCTCATAACTCAGCTGCAGCCGAGCTAGCCCAGAGGAAGAAGAGGCTTGTGACCATGGGTGAGAAAACAAGAACTCAAGCTGCTAAAGGTGCAAAGGACAAAGGAAAAGCACCGGCAGATGAAGCACCAATGAAGAGAACACCAACTGTGAAGAAGCTCACAAGCAAGGCGCAAGCTGGTGTCACCATAAAAGAAAAAGGTAAAAAGGGGTCCTCACAACCCATTGGCCCTTTGAGGATGTCCTCACCTGCTAGGAATCCGAATTTACAAGCCACTGTTGTAGTCAACTTATTCAGAGGTAAAGGGGCAGAGTAGGCGAAAAGATTGATGATGGAAGACTGCTATAGGTATGAGAAGCACATCACCGACCCTCTCTTCTGGTGTGACTTCCATTGTGATTACTATCGAACAGTCTATATGACCAAGCAAACTCTAGTAACACATGCTCAATGGATTGATTGGGATTACATGGAGGAGAAGAACCATGTTGCATTCAATGCGGTGATTGGGACTATAGAATGTCATGGGCTCAAGGAACTCATGGCATTCAGATATGATTGGAATACTGAAGTGATTGTGCAATTCTACACCATAGTGTACTTCCATAAGCAAGGAGATCGGAGGATCACGTGGCTCACCAATGGTGAGCAATACTCAGTTACATATTGGGAGTTTCCCCAAATTCTTGGCTCGGAGGATCAAACTGACAATGAGATAATTATTTCAAATCTCAAGGCTGTTAATGGGGATGATTTTGATTACATGTATCCAAGCCATGCAATTTATGACGCGGGGCACATAAGGAACATCAAGCCATTCTATAGTGTGCTCAACTGTGTTCTAAGGAAGACTATCACCCCCAAGGACAGAGATGCGGGGATCATTCAAGGAAATTTGAGGCATTTGATGGTGCTCATTGACGGGGATGCCCAATTCAGCATTGTGGAGTATATGTTTGATGAAATCTTCAACATCTCTCACAACTCCAACCGCTCGTGTGGCTATGCACCATATATCATGTATCTAATTGAGAAGGTATCAAGGTAATTTTCTCCTCCTACCGAAAGGTGGAAGTTCGGACTTGTTGCATGGAGCTTTGTCAAGAGAAGTACCTTAAGGCAATGTGCGACCAACTCAAGGTTCAAATATCTCCCGCCGCAGAGAGTGATGGAGAGTTGACTCTGTTTCTTGAGTTCACCGCCACTTAACTCGCTCGCTTCAAGGAGAATGGAATCTCCACGGTGGCACCCCTCCCATGATGAAGATGGTGTTGAAGACACTGAAGATCCAGAGGCTACGGAGAGCAACCATGAGCAGCAAGACATCAATGACGACGATGAGTAGATAGTAGGACTTCCTTCCTCTTTTACTTTTTCATGTCTTGATGCCAATGGGGGACAAATTGGAAGGGGATACATTATTTTTAAGTTTTTGTCTCTTGTGATCCTATGGACATGTATTATGTTTTAATGCTCTCACATTTAAATATGTGTAAGACTTCATTTGTGTTAAGGATTGTATGCACACTACGATGTTTGCTATACTTAATTATGATGTGATGCTTAATATTGCCTATTTCACATTCATGTTTATTGCCTTATCAGAAATCATGTACACATCACTTAGGCACCCAACTATAACATGTGTATGTATGATAACTATATCAAATCTCTCATTCTTGATGCATACATTGAGGGGGAATTACTCATACACACACTTGTTATGAAAATCAATTTATATCATTTTTGTTGAAACTTAATAAGTTGTCATCAATCACCAAAAAGGGGGAGATTGGAAGTGCATCTAGGCATCCCCATGGGTTTTGGATGATTGATAACGACAAATTAAGAGACTAACAAGCTCAGTTGATCTTGAGCGCAATTGTGATTAATGGAATGAAAGAAAATCCCTCAAAAAAGGAAAAGATTGAAATGGGAGTCGAAGACTCAAGCACGGAAATTAGGGTTTCCTATGTGATTGAGTTTAGACTAGCCTTCTATGTGTAAGGGTGTGTATCAAGTGCATTGAGATCGTGGAAGAGGGCTCAAAGTCGCGGTTGAGAGAATACCTAAGTGAGAAGTCTTATTGATAGTATTCCCAGGAGACCGGAATTGTCTGGGCCTCAAGGCCGGACTAGTCCGGGTGTGCCAGAGAAGTCCGTTTTGGGATGGACTAAAGGTTTCTGTGAGTGATCAGACTTGTCCGTTTTGGGAAGGACTAGTCCATTCAACAGTCGGTGGGAGTTTCAAAGCTAAGTTTCGGGAGCCCAAACTTGTCTGCCATAGAGGCTGGACTAGTCTGAACTTCCCAGTTTAGTCCGTTTCTCAGCTAGACTAAAAGTTTCTTTGTGAGTTCATATTTATCCGTTTGGGGACGGACTAGTCCGTGGTATTAAGTGAGGAGTTTCTAAGGCTAAGTCCTGTAGACCGCACTTGTCTGTCCCATTTGGCCGGACTAGACCAGTCTCTCAAGACATGTCTATTTTCAGACGGACCAAGACATTCAGTTTGAGTTTGTATTAGTCCATTGTTAGTCAGACTAGTCCAGTACATCATGACCCTTTGAAATTCAAACTTTAGAGGGTATGTCACTCTCCGTGAAGCCTGACATAGTGTGGACACAGTAGGTCGGACTAGTCCGTGGTTCCAGGTCAGACTAGTCTAGACATTCAATGCAGGCAACGGCTAGTTTTCGGGACCCTATAAAAAAGGGACCCCCGACTCCCATTTGAATACTTTTGAACCCTAGCGTCGCCATAAGTTTCCTTGAGCCATTCTAAGCCTTTTACTCCGCCCACTTGCCCTCTAGATCCAAATCTTGAGAAGATTAGGGTTTGGGAAGAGGAGAGAAGGAAGATCGACTCGATTTGGCTCTTAGTTTGATCTCTAGAACTTGGTGTCACATTTTATTGCTTGTGTCTGTGGAGCTTCTTGTGCTCCTTGCTGTAAATCATTTGTCGGAGCCTCAAATTGTGACAAGCCCCAAGAACCTGGTGATTACCTTGTGATTAATGGAAAACAAGAAAACCTTTTGTGGTGGCTTGGTTAGATTAGGGTCAAATGAGACCCGGTCCTTTTGCGGACTTCTCAACGTGGATGTAGGTTTCTTTGTGAAACTGAACCACGGGATAAATTGTGTCTCACTTATTGTTTTGCTTTTCGCTACTCACTAGAATTGATTCTTGGGTTCATATTATTCTTCACATTGTTCTTCATTGAAATATTGCAACCAAATTTGCTCTGACTTGTCAATCTAAGTTGTATTAAGCTGCTACACATTATATCAATCTTGGATCAAACTAAAATCTGCAAATAACTTGTAGAAATCAAGTTTTCGATTTTCTCTTTGTACTGAGCGTGCTAGTCCGGCCCTGACCAGACAAGTCCAACCCTAGAGTTTTAATCTTGTTTGATAAGGCAATTTTAGGTCATATATCTTATTCACCCACTCTAGGCGACTTTCACCCTCTCCTTCGGGCTAATCCGGACCTTGCTCCGCGCCCCCCTCTTGGAATATTCAAATCTCGGTAAAAAATCATTCCAAGCCCTTGTTCTTATCTTTTCTCAAAGTTTTGCTCTACTTTCCTTGATTCCTATGGTGTACATTGCATGCCTATATGTATTCCTATTGTCCTCCTACCTTTTCACATCAAGTTTTCTTAGATTTGTAGGGATATGAAGTCAGGGTTCATACGGTCAAATCGGACTAGTCAGGTCCCTAGTGCGGACATGTCCGCACTCTAAAACCGGACAAGTCCAACCCCTTGATAGTTTGAACCTCTAAATTCATGTCTTGACAAAATCCAATTCACATTCTTCTTACCATGCCTTGTACTCTCATGTCAGGCATGATGTCGAGCTCATCAGAACAGAGCACTTTTGACTACTGGGCCGAGCGAGAACGTGAGAGGATTGCAGGAGCTCAAGAAAGAGGACTCAAGAAGCACGACTGCGATGCCTCTGCTTCTTCTCCTGCATCCATGCCCCTAAGAAAGAGAAACGTGGTTGTGAAGAAACCATCAAGCAAGGATGGCGCTAATGCTAGTACAGCAGCACCAAGAAGGAATGTTAGCTAGGGCAAGGGACTTGCTACTGGACCCATTGGTCCACTAAACATGAAGCCACCTATGAAGAGAAACGGGCAGCCCTCTAAAGATGATTTTAATGGCAAGGGTAGAAGCCCAGAAAGGTCAATTTGTGTGAGCAGCCCAAGCAAGCGGCTGACCCAAGATTCTGGAGTCACCTCCCTGCTGATTTCTATGAGAATGTTTACAGGAAGATGAAGACTCCGGTTGTTGTGAGCCAATGGGTGGATGTGGCATATATGGAATCCAAGACTTGATAGGATTATCATGAAGTCCTAGAAGCTTTGGAGAGACATGGTCAGAAGGATCTCCTATCCTTCAGATACAATTGGAATAATGAAGTCGTCACCCACCTGTAGTCGACTTGCTACTTTTCGGGTGATGACGAGGAAGAAATCGCATGGATGACACATGGATCCAAATATTGTGTCACGTATGAGGAGTTCACCAGAATACTCCATGTTGACGATACTTTGGACAATGAGATTGTGATGCAAAAAATAAAGGCTTTAGAGAGGGATGAGCTCACATTCCTCTATGATTCAAGAATGTCGTACAATCCACCAACCACTAAGTACATGAAGCCTTTCTTTGTTGTCTTGAATAGAATTCTGAGGAAGACAATCACTCCCAAAGATGGTGATACAGGGAGCATTAAAGGATCACTAAGATCCTTGATGAGTGTGATAAGCAAGAAGAGACCCTTCAACGTGTTTGAGTATATCTACAATGATATAGTGAACATCTCAAGCACTCCCAATAGGTCGTGTGGCTATGCATCATACATAATATACATGATCGAGAAGGTGACCGACCTTGAGTTTGTCAAGGGTGTTGAACATGCCGGTCTCAAGCTCCAGATTCCCACAACCTACAGTGTTCCCAATGCACCTGCTTCACCTGCAAGGGAATAGAGGTCAAAGCGAGCACATGAAGGCACAAGGGCTCCAGCTGCTACCTCTGCGTCTCCACCCTCCAGAGAGTCCTCAAACGATGTTCTAAAGATTCTTTCCTCCATCTTTGCATCTTGCCGCAAAGTGTACGTGAAGCAACATAACGAAAGTTTGGCTAGGAAGACGTCAAGGTGGGTAAATTTAACCGAAAACCGAAAACCGAATCAGAAATAACCGAAAAACAAAACCGAGAACACCGAACCGACAAAACCGGAACAAACAACAGTTGGCATACAAAAAAAACTGGAATATTATTTCGGTATCATTTTTTAATAAGTTAACCGAAATTTATCAAAAAAAGTAAAAATCAGCCCGACCAAATAAGCAGAGAGCCGGCCCTGCCCAATAACAACCCTAATATGCCCATCCCCACAGTACCGTGTCCTCCGACCACGGTCCTCCGCCCTTTGAATCCTTGATGGCCATCATAGATCCGCCGCTCGCGTGGGTCTGCCGCCTTCATGCCGCTCCTTCCGGCCTGCCGCCTACGCGCCGCCGCCCCCGGCCCCAACACCCCAACACCGTCGCAGCCCCAACACCCCGACGCTGTCCACGGTCATCGCGCCCGGCCACCGCCTACAGACGATCGCCGCCTGACATCATTCCCGCCCATCACTCGATGCCATTTCTAGCCGTCGCCTAGCCGCCCGTGGACGCCCTTCGTCGCCCAACCATCACTACCCAGGGTCAGCTCGGTTCCTTCGGTTAACCAAAAACTGAACCAAAATTTTTCCGTTAACTGAGGTCCCCATTATTTGTTTTCTTAGACATACTTTATTTTTCATTTCTTGGAAACCGATTTTTCAAAAAAAAACAGAAACCGAACCGATTGGTTTATGTTAAACCGGTTGCCCACCCTGAGGAAGAGGCACCAGAGGTACATAAAGGACAATATCAAGGCTATCTCTGAGAAGGTTGACATTGAACCGGTTGGATCTCCTCAGATCTCTGAAGACTCAGCAGAGAACTCCAGAAAGATCCCACCTCTCACAGAACAATAATTGACTTCCTTTGGACTTGGTGGTGTCTCTGTTCCTCCACCTCTTTAGCATGAACATGAATCTGAAGATGAAGATGAGGACAGAACCGAGAGCATGAGAGGGAGTGACAGAGATTAGCTTCCCTCAATTTTCCCTTTTTTGTGCCTTGATGCCGAAGTAGGAGAGATTGAGACTAGTAGTATATTTTGAGCCTTAGGGACTATTGATCATGGACATGTATCTTTTTATGCTTTGAGTTTCAAACTATTGTAATTTCTATTTGGATGATGCATATTTTTGTTTAATATTGATGTATGATGCTCATTATGATAATCTAGTGATGGTTGTTCATTATGACTACTGCATTTTCAATTATGCTCATCACAATATTTCCTCACACACACTCTATAGGCACCCCACCATAAGGAGTGCATATATGTGAGAAATATTTCTTGTTCACATTTGTCATTCTCATACATGCACACTTTATGAAAATCAAATTTTTTACTCTTATTTGTGAAATCTCCAGTGGTTGACATCAATCACCAAAAAGTGGAAGATTGAAAGTGCATCTAGGCATGCTCTTGTGGGTTTTGGATGATTGATGATAAACAAATGAGATCCTAATAAGATTTTTTGAGATAAAAGCAGGTCTATGGAGAATAAAAATAATAGTGCATAAAAAGTGAAAAATGATGAATAAGAAGGGAAGAGCCCATGTGAAGAATGGAAGCGCAAAGTAGTTGTTAACGTATAAGATGTGTTGAGAGACACATCCCAAGAGCTCATGACTTTGCATAGAGAGTAAGGGCCAAAATCAACAAGCTAAGCAACTCACTGAAACAGCGGACAAGTCCGTTCAATAGCGGACTAGTTCGATCTCCTTTCTGTTCCCATACACACAAGTCCAAAAATGACCCGTATTAGTCCGGTTAACTTTCTGTTGTTTGCCTGGACAAGTCCCAAAATGCGGACTAGTCAGTCAACATAACACAAACCTCACCTTGCACCGGACTAGTCCGTTTCATATGGACTAGTCCGATTTGCTTACTGGAAGCACAAAGGACTAGTCTGGTCCAATATGAACTACTTTGGTTCACTAACAATAATTAGAATTTCAGGTGTGCTTCACATTTCACGCACATATCACACAACACACCAGACTAGTGTGGTCCCTAGAGTGGACTAATCCCGCCATCGGCATCCTATTGGTAACTTTTTGGAATAGCTACAAAAAAGTGATCCATGACACAAAACAGAAGATACTAGAACCCTAGCGCCGTCACACGTCCCAAGAGCACAAAAATAATCCTCTCCACACATCTAAAGCCTTAAAAGTTCAATCTTTTGGGAATCAAGATTTGGGAAAGGGATAGCGATGTCTACACATTGTTGAGCTCTTGGGGTTTGATCTCTCATACACTCTTGCATTTGTTGTAAATCTTTTGAGTGTGTTCGATCATTTTTCTCTCTGTAATTTTGTGGGAGCCCTCATCGCATAAGGTTTCCCCATTGACTAGATGATTACACCGTGATAGTTGAACTCAAGTCGGCCTCCACGGTGACTTGACAAGGTAAAGGGTTGATTGAGACTCAGCTCTGTGTGAGCTCCTCAATGAGGGTAGATCTCTCTGGTGAGATCGAACCTCAGAAAAAATCCTTTGTCTCCTGTGCTCTTGATTTTTACTTTTCGATATCATCACCATCTAGGGCTAAACTTGATCATAATTGTAATCGTCTCATATTTTGTGTTTCTCGAGGAACCTAATTGCTATATTCACCTGTTAATCACTTTAAAGTTGATTTACCTTTCTGCTACTATAACGTTAGAAGAAAAATACAAACAGTTAATCCTTTCTCCGGTGTAACTAGCACACCGGACTAGTCCGCACCCTACACCGTACTAGTCCGACCTCCCTGTATTTGACAATTTTGTTAAGTGTTGCAGGAAAAGGTTTCAATGCCTATTCACCCCCCTCTAGGCCACATTCAAAAATCAAGGTCGAGAAAATGATCAAGGGGGATATGAAGCATAAGATGAAGATGAAGTTGACTAAAGACCTCAAGTGCCTGACCCACGAGTCCATTGGAGTGTTCAACGGGATCACACTATTGACAACATACTTGGAGACATCTCCATGAGGGTAAGAAATCAATCTCGTATTGTTAATGTTTGTGCACATTACTCTTTTGTGTCTTCTTTGAAACCTCTCAAGGTAGAAAAAGCACTACGAGATCTGAAATGGTTGATGACCATGCATGAATAGTTGAAAAACTTCAAGAGAAACCAAGTACGGGAACTCGTGAAGATACCCAATGATAATCTGGTTGACAATAATTGGGTGTTCCGCAACAAGCAAGACGAACACGAGGTGGTGACCAGGAAGAAGGGACGACTTGTTGCAAAGGGATATGCACAAGTCGAATGTTTGGATTTCGATGAAACTTTGCTCCCGTAGCTATGCTTGAGTTAGTTGGCATTTTATTAGCCTATGCTACTCACCATGATTTCAAGCTTTATCAAATGGATGTGAGGAGTGTTTTCTACAACGTTCCAATCAAGGAGAAAGTGTATGTGGAGCAACCACCTAGGTTCAAAGATCAAGAATATCCTAACCATGTCTTTAAATTGCATAAGGCTCTCTACAGCCTCGAACAAGATCCTAGAGCTTGGTATGAGTGTCTTAGAGATTTCCTTATTAAAAATGGTTTTAGGATAAGAAAGGCAAATCATGTCAATGGTGATCTTTTCGTGTGCCAAATATATGACGATGACATTATATTTCGTTCTACTAACAAAACCTTTTGTGATGAGTCTAGCAAGATAATAACCGAAAGGTTTGAAATGTCCATGATGGGGGAGTTGAAGTTCTTCCTAGGTTTTAAGTAAAACAACTTAAGGAAGGCACACTCACAAGTCAAATGAAGTACACACAAGACATACTCAAGATGTTTGACAAGGACAAGGCCAAACCCATGAAGAAGCCCATGGTGATAAATAGACATCTCGATCTCAACGAAGATGGACAAAGCAGGGATCAAAAGGTATATCGCTCCATGATTGGCTCATTACTTTATCTTTGTCCATCTAGGCCCAATATTATGCTTAGTTTGTGTATGTGTGCAAGATTTCAAGCGCACCTAAAGAGTGTCATTTGACCGCCGTTAAGAGAATCTTGCGCTATTTAGTTCATACACCACACCTTGGACTATGGTATCCTAAAGGTTCAAAGCATAATCTCATTGGATATTCCGATGTGGATTATGCCGGATGTAAGTTAGACAAAAAAAGTACCAGCAGGACTTGCCAATTCTTGGAGAGGTCCATTGTGTCATAATCATCCAAGAAACAAAACCCCATTACCTTATCCACAATCAAAGCAAATTATGTGGGAGCCAGGAGTTGTTGTTGTGGACAACTTATTTGTATGCGACAAACTCTAAGGGACTATGGTCACAATATGAACCATATTCTACTCCTATGAGACAATGAGAGTGCCATTAAGATTGCCCATAATCTCATTGAACATTCTAGGACCAAAAACAACATCTGGCACCACTTTTTGAGAGATCATTCAATACAAGAACACAAGGTCATTTAACATGTTAGAACCAAAAAAAAAACAAGTAGCCGCTATTTTCACCAAGCCACTAGAATGAAATGTGTTAAGGAGGAGATAGACTTGCCCAAATCTATTGCTTGGACATTGTCTGTGAAGCCCGATTCCAAAAATGAACCAAGTGCGACGCATATGTGTTTCCAGGATGTTCAACACACATACACGAGTGCATCACAAATGATATATAGAAAATTACCACAACACAAGTTAATTAAGTACTTTTATTACAATATGCAAATGATCCTCACATTACAAACTCCAATGGTCACTAATGATAATACTACTGCAGCGGAAATAATCTAAGCTAAGCAAACTAAGCATATAGGGTATATAACGCAGCTCCAAGCAACACCATAGGTAAGTCGACGGCAGCACACAGCCTAATACTCCGCATTATCCTCAGGATACTCCCAAACATCACCTAAAACTGTTGGTGGCGGAATTGTAAGGGTGAGCACATGTCATACTCAGCAAGTGTGGGAAATAGTGACATGTATCTAAACAAGGAATTGACAATAAATAATGGATATTTTCTGAAAAGTACATTTAAAACATATAAAAAGTGTACTAGGATGTCTATGTGAATTTAATCCTATCATATCCCAAATAATTAACATAATACAAATCCATCATCTATTAATCATCCATATGCCATTCTCTTACCATCCTCATTAACCATATCCATTTATCACCATCCAATCCATAACCATAAACATAACCATGACCCAACCATAACCAATACCAAACCATAACCATCCCAATTTCCAAGATCCACTCTAATCATGTAGGTCATCCAGGTGCTCATAACTGGGAGCACGGCTATCATGGTAGTTTTTAACATTCTGGAGAGGTTGTACAACTTTACCCACAAGTTTGTGATTTCATCACCCGTTGATGACTAAAGAAACCTCCCTTATGCCAATTATACTTCCTTAGGTGTTTGGCCAAGAGATCACAAAATTTCCTTTACAAAGGAACTACCAGCATATTCAGACCCACTAAGATTTCACCGTTGGTGATGCCTCCAACAAAGCACATTCAACCAAGGGCCTCCTCTTGTGCCACTCGTATCCAAGGGCAATCCCAGCGACTATTGCAAACCCAGCCGACTCCCATTCCCCGCTCTCCCAATGATCCGAACAATGCTAGCAATACACCTAATTAGTGGGCTAAGCCACACCCATACTTGGCCTTGTGGTGGCACTGTATTCCTGGCATATTCTCGCATGAAATGGTCCTTAGATCCAAGGCAAGCAAACCACCATATCATCCAACCCAATCCACAAAATATGCTTGCTTAGATCTCCCAAGTCCCATGTTACCAATTAACCACATTCACCAATTCTCATCATCAATTAATTCATAATTAGGTCATTTGGTTGTTTTTCCATCCCAATTAATTAGAGTGAAGCAAAAAGGTAAAAATACCCTTCCCGACTCTCTACAATGTATTCCAAGCAACAAGGATGGTCAACAAGTCTAGTAAACACCTATAAATGGGTTTCCCATTAAATTGACTCAAGCATGCAATTTTGCAAACAAAACATTTAAAAATAGGATCAAAATGATCAAGGACACCTGCCTTGCTCTTGAGACTGGTTTGGGTCAAAAGCCTCGAAGTTTTGGTAATAGAGGTCCTCGACAGCACCCTCTAGCGAAACACCTTCTATTCCGTGCAACAAACATTATAATAAATAAATGCTCATATATTACTCAATATGCCATGACATGCATGATTAATGCAATTATGTGGTAAAACCTATTAATGAGTTTCTATTGACGCTTACTTACTAGTTATAATGGCTTTTAACAAGTTTGAACAGGTTTCAAATTGATTTGAATCAAATTGGGATCAATTAAGCAACTTCAGCTTCAGGTGGCCGGACAAGTCCGTACTGGGGCCCAGACTAGTCCGCCATTGACCAAAAAGTCGATCAGACTAGTTCACATTTGGCCGGACAAGTCCGCTAGCTAGGGTTTTTGGAGAAATTCTAATTAGAGTATAGTTTGAGTGGAATTATGGGACCAATATCGACGTAGAAAGATGATCTAAGGTAATTACTATAAATTTAACAACTCGAGGATCGAGAATTCGACAAAACTCAAGATCTTGGCGCCTAGATACAAAGAAGATGGAGAATTGGGTAAGAATTGACGATGATGTCGACGAGTTGACGAAGATTGATATTGCTTGGTATTTCTCCTTCTTCCTTCCCTCCTCCTGGTTGTGATTAACTCCTCTTGACGGCGGCTCTCACGAACTAGGGTTTGGGGTCTCTTCAATTGTGGCAATGAGGTGAAGGGGTGGGTGTTGGGTGTTTATATAGAGGTGGAGATGGTAGGGTTTGATGGATTTCGAGTTCAGGGTGGTGGAGGTTGGGTAGGGGTCCAACACGGGCTACGCAGGGGTTGGGCACGACGTTCTTTGGCCCAATTAAGGTAAATACCCAATAACATATCATGGAGGAAAAGATTGAATCAGAGTCAGACATACGAGACAAGTCCGCTAGGGGGCCGGACTAGTCCGTTGGATGTCAGAGAGTTGAACAGATAAGTTTGTTGTGAAGCCAGACAAGTCCGTTCGGAGTTATTTTGAAGTTATAGAAAGTTGAACGGACAAGTCTGATCTCGTCCAGAAAGGAAAACGGATAAGTATGGTGCAGACCGGACAAGTCTGGAGGCTTGACCAATTTTCCAAGAACCGGATCAAAAGAGTGAACTAGCGAACAACTCCAAAAAGTTCCAGTAGCTAGGAACGGACTAGTTTGTTCTCGACAACAGACAAGTCCAGACAATAAACAGAAACCAAATCTGACTAATCCCGAGCAATAGCGGACAAGTTCGGAGGGTTAACACAGAGCAAAACAAGACTATTCTGGGTTCCAAACTGGACAAGTCCGCACCTACACAGGATTTTAAATGCTATTTTGGTTCTAATTCATTTTAAACTTGTTCCTTTTGTTTTGCTTAATAATAAACATGCATGAGAATTTATGCATTGCATGATGGATGAAAATGAGAGTGTTACAAACCTAACCCCCTTAAAATGTATCTCGCCCTTGAGACTCGACGTCAAATGAAAGAGATAGGGAAAGTCTTTCTTGACATCATCTTCCAGCTCCCAAGTTGCTTCCGATTTTGCATGATGCTTCCATTGTACTTTGCACCATCGAATCACCTTGTTTCTTTTGACCCTCTCCTTGGTTTTCAAGATTTTGACTGGCTGCTCGGCATAAGACAAATTTGCTTCCAATTCCAATTCTTCCATTGACACTTGTTCTTTTGGTACCCTTAACCACTTCTTGAGCTGAGAAACGTGGAACACATCATGAGCATCAGAAAGATGTGCTGGCATCTCCAACTTATATGCCAAGTCTCCACATTTGGCCAAAATATTGAATGGTCCAATATAGTGAGGTGCCAACTTGCCTTTAACATTAAACCACTTATGACCTCGAATAGGTGACACCTTGAGGTACACAAAGTCTCCCACTTCAAAGGCTAAGTTTCTCCTCCTATTATCCGTATACCCCTTTTGTCTTCACTGAGCAGCCCTCAAATTCTCACGGATTGTCTGAACTTGCTTTTCGGCTTCTTGCAACACACCAGGGCCAAATACCTGAATTTCTCCTATCTCATCCCAAAACAAGGGTGTCCTACACTTCCTTTCATATAGGCGATATCTTCAAGCTGGCTTGGGAATTGTTATTGTAGGGAAACTCAGCATACGGCAAGCTTTTGTCCTAGCTGTGTCCGGTCTTCAAGGCGCAAGGTCTCAACTTGTCTTCTAATATTTGGTTGGTCCTCTCAGTTTGTCCCTCGGTCTATGTATGATATGCTCAGCTGAAATTTAACCTTATACCCATAGCTTCATGCAGTTTCTCCCAGAACATAGAGGTGAACTGATAACCTCGGTTCGAGACTATCTTCTTTGGAACTCCATGTCGTCACAAAATATGCTTTATATACAATTCTGCTAGCTTCGCGGTTGTATATGTGGTCATAATAGGTATGAAATGAGCTGATTTGGTCAAACGATCCACAATGACCCATATTGAGTCATAGCCAGTCTGGGTTAGAGGTAATCCAACTATGAAGTCCATACCAATTTCTTTCCACTTCCATTCTGGAATCTTCAATGGCTGCAACAATCCACCTGGCCTTTGATGTTCATCTTTGACTCATTGGCACACATCACACAAAGCTACATACTCAGTTATGTCCTTTTTCATGCTGGCCCACCAATAACACATTTTCAAGTCCTTGTACATCTTCGGACTGTCGGGATGAATTGAGTAAGGTGAGTCATGTTCCTCCTTTAATATTGTCTCCCAAATATGCTTTACATTAGTCACACCAATTCTATTCCCAAGCCATAGAGTACCATGGTCATCCTCATCAAATCTGAATTCTCTCCCTTCTTGGGTCCTTTCATTGATTTCTCAAATTTCCTCATCCTTTGTTTAACCTTCTCAAATTTCTTATTCAAAGGTTGGATTTAACTCCATTATTCCCATCTCATTCAAAAATCAAAGATTCAGCCATTCAAACTACTTGCATAGCTCAGATGGTAACTCTCGAACCGTTAGTTGGTGACTTACTCCTTTTCGACTCAAAGCATCGGCCACTACATTAGCCTTCCCCGGGTGATAATTGATTCCAACATCATAATCCTTGATGAGCTCCAACCATCTTCTTTGCCTCAAATTTAGGTCCCTTTGTGTGAAAATATACTTGAAGCTCTTATGATCTGTATAAATCTCACACTTGTGACCAAGAATGTAGTGCCTCCATATCTTCAAAGCATGCACTACGGCTGCAAGTTTGAGATCATGTGTAGGATAATTCTTCTCATGTTTCTTCAATTTCCTCGACACATAGGCTACTACTTGACCTTCTTGCATGAGCACACATCCAAGTCCCTGCCTTGATGCATCGCAATAGATATCAAAACTTTTGCTCACATCTGGCAAAACCAACACGGCTGTTGTTGTCAACCTCTTCTTAAGCTCCTCAAAACTATCCTGACAAGATTGATTCCATTGGAATGCTTTTTCCATCATCAACAACTCAGTCCTAGGCTTGGCTATTTTGGAGAAATCCTTGATGAACCGACAGTAATATCCAGTTATTCCAAAAAACTCCTTATTTTCTTCACATTTTGTGACGGTTTCCATTTTAGCACATTTCTCACTTTTCCTGGGTCAACCGATACTCCGCCTACAGATATAACATGGCCTAGGAACGATATCTCCCTTAACCAGAATTGACACTTGTTAAACTTGGCATACAGTCGGTGCTCTCGCAATTTGTGCAACCTCAACCTTAGATGCTCTTTGTGTTCCTTTTCACTTTTCAAGTAGATCATGATGTCATCAATGAACACTACCACAAACTTAGCCAAATACTCCATGAAGACCTTATTCATAAGGTACATAAAGTAAGCAAGTGCATTCGTCAATCCAAAAGACATCACGGTGTACTCATAGGACCCATACCGTGTTTGAAATGCCATTTTGGGTATATTCGACGGCCTAATCTTCATTTGAAAATAACTTGACCTTAAATCAATCTTGGAGAAAACACATGCACCCTTCATTTGATCGAACAAATCCTCTATATGGGGCAATGTATACTTGTTCTTGATTGTCACCTCGTTGAGAGCTCAGTAATCCACACACATCCTTTGGGATCCATCCTTCTTGTCCACAAAAAGCACTGGCGCTCCCCAAGGCGAAGAGCTTGGGCAAATGAAACCTTTTTCTAGCTACTCCTTAATTTGCTTCTTGAGTTCTACTAATTCCATAGGAGGCATCCTATATGGCCTCTTAGTTATAAGTGCAGTTCCAAATACCAAATCAATAACAAACTCAATATCACGATCAGGCACCATACCTGGCAACTCATCCGGAAACACATCCGAAAATTCACACTCCATAAGCTCTCCTCTATTGCTGCTTGTCCATTTGATTCAGCTTCACTTGCTTTGGTGTGTGTTGAGATGCTTCAAATTCTATGCTGACCCCTTCCTCATTTGTCAACTTCACCGTCTTTGTGGCACATTGAATTATTCCATTATGCTTCCTTAACCAGTCTATACCAAGTATTATGTCCTGTCCTTGCGAATCAAAAACGATAAGGTTGGCAAAAAGGTCTACCCCCTTATTCTAAGGCTTACTTTTGGACATACTATATTCAGCCTCATCTCTCCTCCAGGAGATTTAACCAACAGGGTATACATCATATGAGATATGGGCAAACTATACTTGGCAACATACTTTGATGCAATGAATGAGTGCGATGCTCAAGAATCAAATAACTTAGTCACCGGGTTGGAGTTTGCGAGAAACATACCAAACACCAGGCCATCCACTTGTTTGGCTTTCTCCTTGGATACATGGTTCACCTTGCCACGAACAAAATTCTGCGGTCCACGGTTGACTTGTGATGCTCCTCCATTCGATCTTGGGTTCTGTCTTGTAGCATTGTTCCCTTGACCAAGGCCTGACTTAGGACATTGAAATGCAAAGTGTCCCACCTCACCCCAAGTATAGCAGGACCTTGCTGCCCCATAATTGTTTGGGCGAGCTTGGTTTTGGGCATTGGAAGGAAAGTTGGCGCGGGGCGCATGAGACATTGGAGGGCGAAGAGATTGCATGGCAGGGCGTTGCTGCATTGGCTAAGCTGGGTGCGGTGGAATAGCAACGTGATATGCAGGAGCAGAGGGGTTGAGACAAAACGGGAAATCTTTGCTATCCAATCTGATTAGAATATCATAAAGTTTAAGTGGCAGAATTTTTTCTAGGAATTTTTTATCAATTCATTTTAGTTCCATTTATACCTCTGTGAAAGTAGGACGTTCATCAAAATTATCTTTATTCATATGAATGAAATACATATATGAAATACGTATGTGGAGTTCCCTAGAATTTCATGTGATTCTGTAAACAGAATATAGATTCCATGATTGCTAGATTGATCCGTAGGGATAGATTCACCCGGTGATTCACGTTTCACAACTGATGAAGAAGGTGGGAAATGAGTTGGAGGTGAGTGTAGAACTGCCAAATCAAAGTGGGAATGGCCTCGTGTAGTATGGCACATTTGGTGGTGCAAAGCCGGGGCGAACATTGCTTCCTTGCAGCTGTCCTTGATATGGCGCCTTCCTCTTATTATCTTGCTCCATCTCATAGACCTTATTCTCAACCAAAATAGCTTTGTCCACAAGCTTCTGGAAATTTGCATAGTCACAATTGAGCAACTGGACTTGGATCTCATTGTTTAGACCTCTTACGAACAAATATTGCTTGCGGCTGTCCCAGTTGCCATCCTCTGGAGCATACCTTGAGAGTTGAGTGAATTTATTGAGATACTCACTCACACTTGACTTTCCTTGCCTTATGCTCTCAAATTATTGCCTTTTCAAGATCATAACACCCTCAGGCACAAAATGAGAATGGAAGCTCTCCTTTAATTCAGCCCAAGTGAGCCTCTCTTGATTTGCATGGGCATTACATAGTGAGTCCCACCAATTTGTAGCTGCTCCAACTAGCTGATGGGAAGCAAAAATGACTTTCTCCCTATCATTGCACTGAATGATAGCAAGATTCTTCTCCACAGACTTTAGCCAATCATCAACTTCTATAGGATCATTGGCTTGAGCAATGTTGGTGTGCTAGTCCTCATAAGCTCTCCCAACCTGTTATGAGGCGGTGGGGTGGCAGTGGTGGAGGCATATGGAGCTGGTTTTGATTGTTGGCCAGCAGCCGTCCCAAGGTCTCATTATGGTCTACATAAGTTGATTCTGCATAGCCAACAACTATTGAAGGTTGACAGCCTCAGGTCTAGGTCCATTGTTGTTGTTCTGAGGTGCCCCATTGTTCTATTCATTCTCATTGGCATCCCTTAGGTTGAGAGTCCTCGACATCTAAAGAAAGAGCAAGAGAGAAGAATTTAGAAAACATCCCCAACTATATGCATCAAGGGATATGAAACTAAATAACTACCTATACAAGCCTATATGAATGTGGCAAACGCTAAAGCATCCCACAATCCTCTACTAAGCACACAAGCAATCAAGCAAACATTACATAGCAAACATCACACCAAACAACCCACAACGCTTCCCTAGTGTTCCTATGTGCTCTAAAGTGTCAATTCTATCTAGACTGTGTCCTACGGTCAACCTCTAATACCAATTTGTGACACCCGGTTCCGAAAATGCACCAAGTGTGATGTATATGTGTGCCTAGGATGTTCAACACACATACACGAGTGCATCACAAACAATATATAGAAAATTACCACAACACAAGTTAATTAAGTACTTTTATTACAATATTCAAATGATCCTCTTATGAATAAGCCCATGGTTACAAATGGACATCTCGACCTCCATGAAGATGACAAAGCATGGATGAAAAGGTATATCGCTCCATGATTGGCTCATTGCTTTATCTTTGTCCATCTAGACCCGATATTATGCTTAGTGTGTGTATGTGTGCAAGTTTCAAGTGCACCTAAAGAGTGTCATTTGACCGCTGTTAAGAGAATCTTGCGTTATTTAGTTCATACACCACACCTTGGACTATGGTATCCTAATGGGTCAAAGCTTAATCTCATTGGATATTCTGATGTGGATTATGTCGGATGTAAGGTAGACAGAAAAAGTACCACCAGGACTTGCCATTTCTTGGATAGGTCCGTTGTTTCATAGTAATCCAAGAAACAAAACTCCATTACCTTATCCACAGCCAAAGTAGAGTATGTGGCATCCAGAAGCTGTTGTGGACAACTTATTTGGATGCGACTAACTCTAAGTAACTATGATCTCAATATCAACCATATTCTACTTCTATGGTACAATGAGAATGCCATTAAAATTGCCCATAATCTCATTGAACATTCTAGGACCAAAAACAACATCTGGCACCACTTTTTGAGAGATCATTCAATAAAAAAGGCAAGATCATTTCACATGTTAGAACCAAAAAACAAGTAACCGATATTTTCACCAGGCCAGTAGAATTAAATCTGTTAAGGAGGAGCTAGACTTGCCCGACTCTATGGCTCGAACATTGTCTGTGACACCCGGTTCTTAAAATGAACCAAGTGCGACGCATATGTGTGTCCAAGATGTTCAACACACATACACGAGTGCATCACAAATGATATACAAAAAATTATCACATCACGAGTTAATTAAGTACTTTTATTACAATATTCAAATGATCCTCAAATTACAAACTCTAATGGTCATTAATGATAATAATACTGCAGCGGAAATAATCTAAGCTAAGCAAACTAAGCTTATAGGGTATATAGCGCGGCTCCAAGCAACACCACAGGCAAGTCGACGGCAGCACACAACCTAGTACTACGCATTATCCTCAGGGTACTCCCAAACATCACCTGAAACTGTTGGTTGGGGAATTGCAAGGATGAGCACATGCCATACTCAGCAAGTGTGGGAAATAATGACATGTAGCTAAACAAGGAATTGACAATAAATAATGGCTATTAGCTGAAAAGTATATTTAAAACATATAAAAATTGTACAAGGATGTCTATGTGAATTTAATCTCATCATATCCCAAATAATTATCATAATACAAATCCATCATCTATTAATCATCCATATGCCATTCTCTTACCATCCTCATTAACCATGTCCATTTATTACCATCCAATCCATAACCATAACCATAATTAAAACCCAACCATAACCAATACCAAACCTTAACCATCCCGATTCCCATGTTCCACTCTAATCATGTAGGTCATCTAGGTGCTCTTAACCATGACCGCGGCTATCATAATAGTTTTTAACACTCTGTAGAGGTTGTACCACTTTACCCACAAGTTCATGATTTTGTCACCCGTCGACGACTAAAGAAACCTCCCTTATGCCAATTACAATTCCTTAGGTGTATGGCCAAGAGATCAAAAAATAGCCTTTACAAAGGGACTACCAGCATATTCAGACCCACTATGGTTTTACTGGTGGTGATGCCTCCAACTAAGCACATCTAACCAAGGACCCCCTCTTGTGCCGTTCGGATCCCAGGGCAGTCCCGCCACTATTGCAAACCCAACCGACACCCATTCCCTGCTCCCTCAAATGATCCTAATAATGCTGGCAATACTCCTAATTAATTGGCTAAGCCGCACCTATACTTGGCCATGTGGTGGCCCTGTATTCCTAGCATATTCTCGCATGAACCGGTCCTTAGATCCAAGGCAAGCAAACCACCATATCATCCAACCCAATCCGCAAACCATGCTTGCTTAGACCTCCCAAGTCCCATGTTACTAATTAACCACGTTTACCAATTCTCATCGTCCATTAATTCATAATTAGGTCATTTGATTGTTTTCCCATCCCAGTTAATTAGAGCAAAGAAAAAAGGTAAAATACCCTTCTCGACTCTCTACAATGTATTCCAAGCGACAATGATGGTCAACAAGTCTAGTAAACACTTATAAATAGGTTTCCCATCAAATTCACACAAGCATGCAGTTTTGCAAACAAAACATTTGAGAACAGGATCAAAATGATCAAGGACACTTGCCTTGCTCTTGAGACTTGCTTGGGTCAAAAGCCTCGAAGTTCCAGTACTAGAGGTCTTTCACAGCAACCTCTAGCGAAACACCTTCTATTCCTCGCAATAAACATAGAAAACAGACATTACAATCAATAAATGCTCGTATATTACTCAATATGCTATAACATGCATGATTAATGCAATTATGTGATAAAACTTGTTAATGAGTTGATGCTCGTATATTACTCAATATGCTATAACATGCATGATTAATGCAATTATGTGATAAAACTTGTTAATGAGTTGCTATTAATGCTTACTAACTAGTTACAATGGGTTTTAACAAGTTTGAATAGGTTTTGAATTGATTTGAATCAAATTTAGATTAATTCAACAACTTCAGTTTCAGGTGGCCGGACAAATCTGTACTAAGGCCCGGGCTAGTCCGCTCTGGACCAGAAAGTCGATCGAACTAGTCCGCACTTGGTCGGACAAATGCGCTCGACTAGGGTTTTGGCAAAATTCCAATTAGAGTATAGTTTGAGTTTAATTATGGGACCAAGATCGACGTAAAATGATGATCTAAGGTAATTACTGTAAATTCAACAACTCAAGGATCGAGAATTCGACGAAACTCGAGATTTTGGCGCCTAGATCCAAAGAAGATGGAGAATTGGAGAAGAATTGATGATAATGTTGATGAGTTGATGAATATCGATCTTGCTTGGTCTTTCTCCTTCCTCCTTCCCTCCTTCAGGCTGCGATGAACTCCTCTTGACGGTGGCTCTCACGAACTAGGGTTTGGGGTCTTTTCAATTGTGGCAAAGAGGTGAAGGGGTGGGTGTTGGGGTGTTTATACAGAGTTGGAGGTGGTAGACTTTTATGGATTTCGAGTTCAAGGTGGTGGACGCCGGGTAGGGGTCTCACATGGACTCCACAGGGGTTGGGCACGACGTTCTTGGGATGAATGGAGGTATATACCCAATAACATATCATGGAGGAAAACATTGAATCAGAGTCGGGAATACCGGACAAGTCCGCTAGGGGGCCAGATGAAAGTGCATCTAGGAATCCCTTGTGGGTTTTGGATGATTTATGACAAGCAAATGAGATCCTAACTACTTTGTTGAGATGAGCACAGGTTTTAATGAGAAAGTCAGAAAAGAGCCAAAAAGAAGGGAGAATGAGGAGCAATGTGGAAAAGAGCTCAAGGAACAAGTGTAGTAGATCATTGTGTATGGAGTGTGTTAAGGAAACACACCCCAAGAGCTCAAGAACAAATAATCACACACATTGCACAAGTTCATACAAGTTCGGACTAGTCTGACTGACACCGGACTAGTCCGGTATCTTTCTGCACAAGATCGGACAAGTCCGATAGCACCACAGACTAGTCCGATATCTCTTTGACTAGAATCGGACTAGTACTTCCAAGTGCGGACTAGTCCTAAAAAAACTTCACAAGCTGCACAAAATCGGACAAGTCCGGTCACTCAACAGACTAGTCTAATATCATTCTGATGTAAATCGGACAAGTCCGATATTGACACGGACTAGTCCGAAAAACCCTCTGACTTAAATCAGACAAGTCCCCCAAGTGCGGACTTGTCCCCAATTCACTTAGGTTTTCACTTTTTCGGACAAGAATGATATCCATCGGACTAGTCCGAAGATTTCCAGAAGCAAAATTAGACAAGTCCGCTTCTAGCCGGACTAGTCCGATATTTCGGGACACATAGGGTTTGCTACACACAGCACACCGGACTAGTCCGGTGTCCACCACGGACTAGTCTGATATTCTTAAACCCTAACGGTAACTTTTGGGAACCCCATATAAATAGGTGTACACGACCCATCTTTCAGCTCTCTCGACCCCCTGCGCCGTCACACCCCCCAAGAGCCTCAAAAACATATCTCTCCATGAAATCAAACGCAACAAAGATCAATCCCTTGATGATACACTTTGGAACATTGGAGAGACACAGTTCATCACTCATTGAGCTCTTGGTTTGATTCCCTAGCACATTCCTGTGGTTTTCATTGTAATCTTTTGAGTGTGTTCTTTGTGGAGTTCCTGTTGCAATCTTGGGGATCCCTCAACGTGTGAGAAGGCACCTTGAATTTGGTTATTTACCCTTTGTGATAAGCGAAGAGGATTAGCCTTCGTGGCAATCCGACGAGGGTAGGGTTGTAGAAGACCCGGTCCTTTCGTAGACTCCTCATCGTGGACGTAGGTTGCCTCTATGGGAACCGAACCACGGGATAAAATCATTGTGTTCTTTCTTTGCGCCCATTGTTCTTACATTTCTTATATACATCTATGGTTTCGATCAATCGTGCTCACTTTATGTTGAAACATTGAGTTTAAGATTAAATTGTGATACATCGTAGTTTATATTTGTGCAACACTTAAATTACAAGTATAATTCCGCTGCTTATATCCTAGAATCAAGTTAATCGATCAAATTTGATTAGCCTAGTCGGTACACACCGGACTAGTCCGCACTTGATCGGACTAGTCCGATATCTCGAGATTTGATATGGTTGTTAAGTGTTACAGGTTCTAAGAAAATTCAAAAAGGCCTATTCACCCCCTCCTCTAGACCACATTCAATTGGTATCCGAGCAAGGTTCTTCAAAAGGAGACTAATCGCTCGAAGAGATCATGTCAGACATGAAGGACGTACACAAGAGCAACAACCAAGAGATGGTTGATGAAGACAAGAACCAGAAATTGGAGAAGCTCCTCGAAGCCATTTAAGACATCGAGGATGACGATGAGGAGACGCTGGAACTCAAGGCGCTCCTAAGGAAGAAAACCCTTACCAAGGGAAAGGTGAAAATCGAAGATGAGAAGAAAAAGAAGGGGAGTAGTCACACCGACTACTCCCGATATCCTTTTAACTATATTTTCCTAAATTCTAACAATAATCATTATCTATCTATTCCACTTGGAAAAGCCCCACACTTTGTCAACAATGACTGCTCAATGTGGAGGCAAAACATGAAAATGCAATGTATTTCTCTCAATCCAAGTTTGTGGCACATAGTATGCATAGGAATAGATATCCCTGATGATGATGATGAGGAGCTCACACCTAGCCAAGAGCAAGCGATCCATCAAAACGCCCAAGCTGCTGCAGTCATCACTTCATCGCTCAGTCGTGATGAGTTTACAAAAGTGGATGGACTCGAGATAGCAAAAGAAATATAAGAAATGTTGCAAATCGCACATGAAGTCGATAGTCTTGTGCGAGAAGCGAAGATCGAGATGATTGAAGGCGAGTTGGGAAGGTTCGCAATTGAAGAAGATGAGTTGCCACAAGACATGTACAACCGATTAAAGACGCTCATCAATAAGGTGCGAGCATACGGGAGCAAGAAGTGGAACGACCACGAGGTACTGAAGCTCATACTTAGAGCCTTCATGCCTCGCAATGTCGCCTTGTGCTCAATGATATGAGAAAGCCTCAGATACAGGAAGATGACCACGAATGAGCTACTTGGGAAAATCATCAACTTTGAGATGATGGAAAAACAAGCCAAACATGTTAAGGAAATTGCCGACCTCACCTCAACAAAGAAGAAAGGGGTCGCTCTAAAGTCCACCCTTAAGCCCTTGTCTAAAGAAGCTCGAGAATCTCAACTAGAAGAAGACGGTGATGATGAGAGCAGTGACTTGGATGAAGATGACATGATACTATTCATGAAGAAATTCAAGAGAATCATGAAGAAGCGACAAGGTGCTAAATCAAGTGAAGGGAAGTATAAGGAAAGATCAAAACCAAAATTGAGGTGGGCTTGCTATAATTGTGGTGAGTATAGCCACTTTATAGTTGATTGCCCATATGAAGAGAAGAAGAAGAAGACCAAAGAAGCGAAGCCTCAACCCAAGAAGTTCTTCAGGAAGAAGAAACAAGCCGAACAAGCGCATATAGGGAAAGAATGGGACTAAAATGATGAGTCCTCATCCGAAGAAGATGAGGAGATGGCTAGCATAGCCATCGAAAAGACATCCAAGAAGTCCACTATCTTCCCTAATATCGGCACATGGAAGGGGAACGGCACTTGCCTCATGGCAAAGGAAGGTAAACGCAAGGTAATAACAAAACCCTCTTCCGTGCATTCCTATTCCAGTGATAGTGAAATTAATAGTGATAACGAAGATATGTTCATTGGGTTAGATAAGAAAACAGCCACAAAAATGAGATTCTTACTTGATTAACTTGTTGAGAAGGAGAAGTTGATACATCATAAAGAAGACATGATTATCTCCCAGAAGGAGGAATATGTTGAACTTGACAAACTTCTAGAGCTTGAAAAGGAGCGAAGCAAGTCACTGGAGCTTGAGTTAGCTTCAAGCAATGAAGCTTGTCTGGAGTTAAGCAACTCAAATGCTACAATCAAGGACGAACTTGCTAACCTAATCAAGGTTAACAAGATCATTGAAGTGCAAGTTGAGTCACTCAAGCAAGGTGACCCTTCATCCTCTTCAAGTTCACCTTCTCGACCCATTAAAACTGAAGTTGCTTCTACTTGTACATGTGGTAAAGTTGACACCAGCTTGAAAGACAAGTCAACCTCTACCAAGGATAAGCATCCTTCACAAAATGGCATATTTGACAAGGAGAAGATCAAATATGCACGGAGTGCATACTTGGTCACAAGACCTCCAAATGTCAAAATGGCATTGGTTACTCTTATGGTGAAAAGCAACATGCTAGAAGCCATAAGAATAACAAGGAGAGCAATGCCTTTGTAAAGGGAAGACACTCAAACTAGAAAATCCAAAATTAATGAATCCAACACGCATGATCACCGGACTAGTCCGACCGGGATCCGGACAAGTCCAGTCCTCCGGACAAGTCCGATCTCCAAGACTAATCCTGTGTATAAACAACAACAGTTGCTATTTAGAACTTTCGATGCATCTTATGTCTTAATGAGAAGTAATTTGGGCAAAGTTTATGCTCATTATATTGGTCCATGCCATGGGAATACAAGTCTCATGTGTGGGTGCCCAAATCCCTTGTGACTAACCTAAAAGGACCCAAGCAAGCTTGGTTACCTAAAACCAAGGCATAATTTGTTTTTGTAGGCCTATTCCTCCGGTGGATCTAAATGGGTGCTAGACAGTGGTTTTACCAACCATATGACCGGACAAAGTAGGATGTTCGTTGAATATGAAGCAAATGAGGATCCTAGCGAGGGCATCTATTTTGGAGACAATAGTCAAGGAAAGGTGCTCGATACCGGTAAAATTGCCATATCATCTAAGCACACTCTTTTGGATGTATTACATGTTGATTCCTTAGATTATAACCTGTTGTCCATATCTCAATTATGTGACAAAGGTTATAATTGCATGTTCACTAACGAGGGTGTGACCTTCTCTAGAAGGAGTGATGGTTCCATTGCATTCAAGGGTATGTTAAAGGGAAAGCTTTACCTTGTTGACTTCAACAAAGATAAAGCCGAACTTGACACATGCTTGATTGCAAAGACCAACATGGGTTGGCTGTGGCATAGAAAGCTAACACATGTTGGTATGAGGAACCTTCAAAAACTCCTCAAGGGCGATCACATCCGAGTTTTGAAGGATGTTGTTTTTGAGGAAGATAGGCCTTGTAGCGCGTGCCAAGCTAGGAAGCAAGTTGGAGCACCACATCCCGCTAAGAACATCATGACTACAACAAGACCGATCGAGCTACTTCACATGGACTTATTTGGTCCAAATGCTTACATAAGCACCGGCAGTAACAAATATGGTTTAGTAGTTGTTGATGATTTTTCTCGCTTCACTTGGGTTTTCTTTTTACACGATAAGTCAAAAACACAAGAAATACTCAAGAAGTTCTTCAAGCGAGCTCAAAATGAATTCTCATTGACAATCAAGAACATTCGAAGTGACAACAGCACGGAGTTCAAGAACACACAAGTGGAGGAGTACCTAGATGAAGAAGGCATAAAGCACGAGTTTTCAGCACCTTACTCCCCTCAACAAAACGGAGTAGCCGAAAGAAAGAACCGAACCCTGATAGAGATGGCGAGAACAATGCTCGATGAGTACAAGACCTCAGATCGATTTTGGGCGGAAGCGGTCAACACCGCTTGCCACGCCATAAATCGACTTTATCTTCATCGACTACTCAAGAAGACATCCTATGAGCTACTCACCAGTTACAAGCCTAATATTTCATATTTTCGAGTTTGCTGTTCCAAATGCTATATTCTAAACAAGAAGCCTAGGACTTCAAAGTTCGCTTCGAAGTCCGATGAAGGTTTCTTGCTTGGTTACGATTCGAACACTTACGCCTATCGTGTCTACAACAAGACCTCCGGACTTGTTGTAGTAGCACGTGATGTAGTGTTCGGTGAAACTAATGGCTCCCAAAAGGAGCAATTTGATCCATGTGTGCTAGATAGAGAAGAAGCTCCGTGTTAAGCATTGAGAAGAATGGCATTAGGCGAAGTTCGACCACAAGAGCCACCTCTACATATGCATGAGGAAAATGAACCACAAGAGGAGGCCAATGATCAAGGGGGAGTTTCCATACAAGATCAACCTCAAGAGGACGAAAATGATCTTCAAGTCAATGAGGGCAACCATTTAGGGGAAGAAGAAGATGATCATGAAGATTCAAGACAGCAAGTACCACACCCAAGAGTACACCAATGCATCAAAAGGGATCACCGACAACATCATCGGTGACATCCAAAAGGGAGTAACTACTATATCTCAGATAGCTAATTTTTGTGAGCATTACTCGTTTGTCTCCTTTTTGGAACCACGCAGGGTTGAGGATGCATTGAAGGATCCGAATTGTGTAGGGGCCATGCAAGAAGAACTCAACAATTTCAAAAGAAACAAGGTGTGGGAACTAGTCGAAAGACCCAAATCCAACGTCATCGGCACCAAACGGGTCTTCTGCAACAAACAAGACGAACACAGGGTGGTGACAAGGAACAAGAAACGACTTGTGGCCAAAGGGTATTCACAAGTCGAAGGTTTGGATTTTGATGAGACCTTTGCTCCTGTAGCTAGACTTGAGTCCACTAGAATATTACTTGCATATGCTACTCACCATGATTTCAAGCTCTATCAAATGGACGTGAAAAGCGCCTTCCTCAACGGACCAATCAAGGAGGAGCTGTATGTGGAGCAACCCCCCGGGTTTGAAGATGAAGAGTTCCCCGACCACTATTTAAATTGTGTAAGGCTCTCTACGGCCTCAAACAAGCTCCTAGAGCTTGGTATGAGTGTCTTAGAGATTTCTTAATTGAAAATGGCTTTAAGATCGGTAAAGTAGATTATGCATTGTTTATAAAGAACTTTGACAATGATCTCTTTGTTTTTGTCAAATCTATGTTGTTGATATAATCTTTGGTTCAACTAGCAAATCTTTTTGTGAGGAGTTTAGTAAAATTATGATAGAATGGTTTGAGATGTCTATGATGGGAGAGCTAAAGTACTTCTTGGGATTTCAAGTGAGGCAACAAACGGAAGAGACGTTCATAAGTCAAACTAAGTACACACAAGACATACTCAAGAAGTTTGGAATGCACAAGGCGAAGCCCATAAAGACTCCCATGGCAACGAATGGCCACTTGGATCTCAATGAAGATGGACCTAGCGTCGATCAAAAGGTATATCGCTCCATGATTGGATCTCTACTCTATTTATGTGCATGTAGGCCAGACATTATGTTGAGTGTATGTTTGTGTGCAAGATTTCAAGCCAATCCTAAGGAGTGTCACTTAACAGCCGTAAAAAGGATCTTGAGATATTCAGTTCATACACCCAACCTCGGTCTTTGGTATCCAAAAGGCTCCAAATTCAATCTCATTGGTTACTCCGATGCAGATTATGCCGGATGCAAAGTAGATAGAAAAAGTACCTCCGGTACATGCCAATTCCTAGGTAGATCCCTAGTTTCTTGGTCCTCCAAGAAACAAAACTCCATTGCCTTAACAACAGCCGAAGCGGAGTATGTTGCAGCCGAGAGTTGTTGTGCACAACTCCTTTGGATGCGACAAACTCTAAGGGATTACGGTTACAATATGAACCGTATTCCACTCCTTTGTGATAATGAGAGTGCCATTAAAATTGCCCATAATCCAGTTGAGCACTCTAGAACAAAACACATAGAAATCCGACATCACTTCTTGAGAGATGACTCCATGAAAGGAGATATAGCAATTTCCCATGTCAACACCGAAAAGCAATTAGCCGACATATTCACCAAGCCACTTGATGAAAACGTTTTTGCGAGCTTCGAAATGAACTAAATATCCTTGATGCTCGGAATGTCGCTTGAAAACTTGCACACATGTATGAATTCTTTAAAATATGTTGATTGGATTGTGAAAATCATCTCTCTCAATTTTCTCTGAAAAACTATGTCAATTACTATATCTTGGTGAATTATGGTCATTGCTTGATTGTTGTATGCTTACTGATCATATTCATCAAGATTTTTTGATTTGATTTGCCTCCCTATTTTCTAAATAAGTACCTTCGAATATATACGAATGGGCTAGGCATTTCTTCCCTAGTGATCACGGACTAGTCCGTGGTTACCCGAACTAGTCTACCCATGCAGACTAGTCCGCAGAGCGCTGGTTAGGCCGGACTAGTCTGACAAACCACGGACAAGTCCGATATAGCCTCTAGAAAAGTTCAGACTAGTCCAGTCATTTTCGGACTTGTCCGATTTTTTGTGTCCATAACCCTAGCCGCCGCCAAACCCTAATCTCCTTCACTGCACACTTGCCTCAAGCTTTATCTCTCCTCACTCGAGCTCCCGAAGGCGATTTGGCGACTCCTCCATCAAAAAGCTCCAAGTTTGGGTGGAAATCAAGCTCCTTTGCTTAGGGATTGAAGTCCACGGACTTGTCCGCCCTTCAACACCCTCCTCTCTGAGATTCAAGCGATTTTTCGGTAATTTTTCCCCCAAACCCTAGAAATCTCCATTTTCTTCATTGTTGATCGAATAACCTAGCTTCTTTCACCTAATACTAGTGTCCTTGATGCATTACATTGCTGTTAGGCTAGTTTTGCATTGAGCACCTCCATTTGTCTCATAGTTAAGGTTCTTGAGGATGAATACCGGACTAGTCCGGTCCATGCACAGACAAGTCCGATGACCCGGACTAGTCCGTGCCTGTACACCGGACTTGTCCGATTTTTCTGAACTCAACCCTAACCTTTTAATT
This sequence comes from Tuctoria greenei, assembly GCA_036927565.1. Taxonomy (NCBI): domain Eukaryota; kingdom Viridiplantae; phylum Streptophyta; class Magnoliopsida; order Poales; family Poaceae; genus Tuctoria; species Tuctoria greenei. The sequence goes on from JAYESD010000001.1 coordinate 121,293,684, forward strand.
CCTCAATGCAATTCCTTGTCATCCATTCTCATCCATAACCTGTACAATCCATTCTCAGGGCATGTCGAACTCCCATGACGAAGTTTCCGACTTCGAAGCCGAGATGGACCAAGAAGCCCTGCTTCGGTCCTCGACGGGCCAAAACAAGAAGCGCCCTTCCGAGCCAGCCCCCTCTCCTCCTCAGTCTTAGAAAAGGGTGGCTCGATGCAAGGTGCCTGCTTCCAGGGCTTCTACTTGTGGTGGCCCTAGCTCGGCATGTGCTCGCCAGGCAAAAGGGAAAGGCAAAGGGATCACAATGGGCCCGATTGGCCCTCTAAAGATGTCAGCTCTGAAGCAGGGGACTCGGGATCCCACAGAGGAAAGGTTCAACGGGAAGGGCAGCGACTCATGTGTAAAGTTCAGGAATATGGATTGCTACAACCAATCCGGGCAGGCTGCGGACGGAAGATTCTGGAGCAACTTCCATGCATACTTTTACAAATCTGTCTACCTCTAGATGAAGACCCCAGTGGTGCGCAGTTAGTGGATAGATTGGGAACATCTTGAGAGGAAGAGATGCTCCGCCTTTGATGAGGTGGTCGAGGCAGCTAAGAGACATGGCTTGAAGGACCTCTTCGCCTTCAAGTACAACTGGAATGATGATGTGATAGCTCAGTTCTATGCCACTTGTCACTTTGCCGGTGATGAGGAGGAACGGGTGACTTGGATGACTCACGGTTCGAAGTACACCATTACCTACGATGAGTTCACCGGTCTCCTCCACGTGGAGAACACCGACAACAACTTACTAGTGATCCACAACATTGGGGTCTTGGAAAAGGATAGGATGAAGTTCCTATATGACCCATCACTGAAGTTCAATCCTACCTCCACAAAGAACATGAAGCCCTTCTTTGTGGTGCTTAACAGAGTGCTGAGGAAGACAATTGCCACGAAGGATGGGGATGCAGGGAGTGTACAGGGCTATCTCTGGGCCTTGATGAAGGTCATAAGCAAGGATCGCAAGTTTGATGTGTTGACTATATCTGGAACGATATGGTCAACATCTCTAGCACTACAAACAGATCCTGTGGCTATGCCCCCTACCTCATGTTCATGATTGAGAAGGTCATAGGCATCGAATTCATCAAAGATGTCGAGCACACACCATTGAGGCCTCAGAAGCCTCAACAAGCAAATGTTCAAGCTGCTCCCTCTCCTGCTTCTAGTGCAGAGGCCCCAGCGAGAGCGAGTGGAGATGTCGCGGCTGCCCCTGCCACTAGGGCAGCTCCTCAAAAGGGATCTGCAAGTGTCATCTTCAAATACCTGGCAGCTATTTTTGCCTCCTACAAAATGGCCGAGGTGAAGGCCCACAAGCTCAACAAAAGAAGAAAGGAAGACATGAGATATGTCAAGGAGAACATGAAGCAAATTTGTCAAAAGCTGGAGATCGAGCCCATTGGATCTCCAGTAATTTCTGATGAATCCGACTCTGATTTCACTGAGCTCGGGCCCTTGACTCCCTCCGATCTTGCCTATTTTGGCATTGGGGGCTTGAGTGGATCCGTTCCTCCTCCTCCTCCTCATCAGCCCGAAGATGAAGATGAAGACGATGAGAGGACCGACAACGAGGCTCAAAGACTTTAGGTCTCTCCTCTCCTTCTTTTTGGTGTCTTGATGCCAAAGGGGGAGAGATTGAGGGGGAGTCTTAAGTTTTAGCTATAGGATGCAACGAGAACTTCTTTTTATATTTTTTTGTCTATTTTGTGGGTTGTAAAACTTTTAATATGCTCTTATGATACTTATGGTCCTGTGATGCAATGTTTTGAACTACTTATGAAGTAATTGATGAAATCTGTGATTTTGCTTCAAGAATGACATATATGCTTGTTGTTGATGTGTTGATGTCAATTATGTCATTCTCATCATAATTATTGCTTCTATACACTTAGTTATGCATCCCACCATAAAGAATGCACATATGGATCATGTTTTCACTGCTTGATGTATCTTAGACTCATATGTGCGCACTTTATGAAAATCTCAACTTTTTATCGTATTTTGCAAAATCTCAATTGGTTGTCATCAATCACCAAAAAGGGGAGATTGAAAGTGCGTCTAGGAATACCTTGTGGGTTTTGGATGATTTATGACAAGCAAATGAGATCCAAACTATTTTGTTGAGATGAGCACAAGTTTTAATGAGAAAATGAGCAAAGAGCCAAAAAGAAGGGAGAATGTGGAGCAATGTGGAAAAGAGCTCAAGGAACAAGTGTAGGAGATCATTGTGTATGGAGTGTGTTAAGGAAACACACCCCAAGAGCTCAAGCACAAATAATCACACACATTGCACAAGTTTATACAGGTCAGGACTACTCCGACTGACACCGGACTAGTCCGATATCTTTTTGCGCAAGATCGGACAAGTCCAATATCACCACGGACTAGTCCGATATCTCTCTGACTAGAATCCGACTAGTCCTCCCCAGTGCGAACTAGTCCTCAAAACACTTCACAAGATGCACAAAATCGTACAAGTCCGGTCACTCAATGGACTAGTCCGATATCATTCTGATGTAAATCAGACTAGTCCGATATTGACACGGACTAGTCCGAAAAACTCTCTGACTTAAATCGGACAAGTCCTCCAAGTGCGGACTTGTCCCCAATTCACTTAGGGTTTCACTTTTTTGGACAAGTCTGATATCCATCAGACTAGTCCAAAGATTTCCTGAAGCAAAATCGGACAAGTCTGTTTCTAGTTGGACTAGTCCGGTGTCCACATAGCACACCGGACTAGTCCGTTGTCCACCACGGACTAGTCCGATATACCTAAACCATAACGGTAACTTTTGGGAACCCCATATAAATAGGTGTACATGGCCCAGCTTTCAGCTCTCTCAACCCCCTGCGCCGTCACACCTCCCAATAGCCTAAAAAACACATCTCTCCACGAGATCAAACACAACAAAGATCAATCCCTTGAGGATACACTTTGGAACATTGGAGAGACACAGTTCATCACTCATTGAGCTCTTGGTTTGATTCCCTAACACAATCCTGTGGTTTTCATTGTAATCTTTTGAGTGTGTTCTTTGTGGAGTTCTTGTTGTAATCTTGGGGAGCCCTCAACGTGTGAGAAGGCCCCCTGAATTTGGTTATTTACCCTTTGTGATAAGTGAAGAGGATTGGCCTTCGTGGCGATCCGGCGAGGGTAGGGTTGGAGAAGACTCGGTCCTTTCGTGGACTCCTCAACATGGACGTAGGTTGCCTCTGTGGGAACCGAACCACGGGATAAAATCATTGTGTTCTTTCTTTGCGCCCATTGTTCTTACATTTCATATATACATCTAGGGTTTTGATCAATCGTGCTCACTTTACATTAAAACATTGAGTTTAAGATTAAATTGTGATACATCCTAGTTTATATTTGTACAACACATAAATTACAAGTATAATTCCGCTGCTTACATCCTAGAATCAAGTTAATTGATCAAATTTGATTAGCCTAGTCGGTACACACCGGACTAGTCCACACTTGATCAGAATAGTTCGATATCTCGAGATTTGATCTGGTTGTTAAGTGGTTCAGGTTACGACAAAATTCAAAAAGGCCTATTCACCCCCCCCCCCCTCTAGGCCACATTCACCAGACTAGTCCGTTGGGAGTCAGAGAGTTGAGCGGATAAGTACGGTGTCAAGCTGGACAAGTCCGTTTGGTGTTATTTTGAAGTCATAGAAAGTTGAACGGACAAGTCCATTCTAGTACCGGACAAGTCCGATCTTGTCCAGAAAGGAGAACGGACAAGTCCTGCGCAGGCTGGACAAGTCCGAAGGCTTCATCAATTTTCCAAAAAACTGGATCAAAAGAGAGAACTACCGAACAACTCTGAAAAGTTCCAGTAGCTAGGAACAGACTAGTCCGTTCTCGACAACGGACAAGTCTAGACAATCAACGGGAACCCAATCGGACTAATCCATAGCAACAGCGGACAAGTCCGGAGGGTCAACAGAGAGAAAAATCAAACTATTCCAAGGTCCAAACTAGACAAGTGTGCACCTACACAGGTTTTTAAATGCTGTTTTGGTTCTGATTCATTTTAAACTTGTTCCTTTTTGTGTTGCTTAAGGTTAAACATGCATGAGAATGAATGCAATGCATGATGGATGAAATGAGGGTGTTACATTGTCCGATGAGGGTTTTATCATATGGTTACTACTGAGATGGATATGTCCGACACATGTTTGCACATGTTCGACAAGGATTTTGTAGGATCAAAGAGCACGTGAAAATCTATCAGAGGAGGGATGAATGGTAGATTAAAACTTTTGATGCAGAAGCAACAAAAACCCCTTGTCATAAAATCAGTCCGATGAAGAAAATGTGTGTGCGACAGACTAAACGCGTTCACCCATAAAAAAGCAGTAGATATTATAGATAATCAAGTCAAAAAAAACACCACAACAAGAATCACGAAAAACCATCTTGTAGAACTCAAGTTATGACTAAAAGACTGAGCAAATGTCAATGTCATATCCTAGCAAAAACATATCTGCTATGTTGCAGAGAAACTCATGTATCTCATAAATCGGTAACAAATAACCGTTATATTTTCACAGGTGATAGAATATTGAGTTGTGAAGACAACAAAAAAATCACAAAAATGCATTTGTAAAACGTGAGTGATGATCAAAACACCAAAGCAACGACGGGCTGCGTAGAAGTCGGTCGAACAAGGCATAAAAGCTCCTCTAAAACTACAATCTTTATTCAATGAAACACAAGAGAAACATCCACAAGTCATGCTCTCCATGAGCCCTAGACCCTTGCTTATATAACCAGCCCTTAGGCCAACTTAATCAAAACTAGGACTCCCACTCCTACTTGGATTCAATCGAAAACTTTCCATAACTACTCAAGGCTCTTCCATACTTAGATAAAACCAATCTTTAAACTTCAAAACACCTTAGCAACGTCCAACACATTCCTAAAACAACTCAATTTCGTGTGCAACATGAATCTAGCCAAAACAAACTCAAAACATTCGATAAACGAACCATAACCGCCTCGGCCACATCCGTAGACCATAAATCAGCAGGTTAGTCCTTTCTGGCCACATCTTCATGTCCATAACTCTTACCATGCCTTGGAACAATGTTTCCACATCAATGCATCATCCCTTGCACACGTGAAAACACTTTCCAAAATGTCCACAATACCTTCATGTACATTGTTCTTGACCCAAACACATTGTGTGACCTCCCGATCAACTCAACCACAATTCCTCCTGAATTTAGTTATTGAACCTCATCTTCACCTAAATATTAGTTCAATGGTTCAACATCAGTAGACATGTCTTGACCTCAAGCAACACCTGCACATGAAAAACAAGCAACTTTTCTGAGTGCGAGTCCATGACTTGACTCTCGTTAATCTGAAAACCACAACATCTTATGTGAGCTCCTCACATAAGCATGTTGCAGACATAGCAAAATATTATCCACCATGATCAGCAAATGAAAAACAGAGTGACTAAAACTAACTAGTATGATGGAACGGTGCAACAGCTGCTCTGTAGTAACGGTTACTCCGGATATGCATTGGATAAGTTCGACAGTCCGAACTGATGAAGGTAACTGTTACTCCTAAAATATTTAAAAGTTTGGACAGTTTGAACTAATTGACAAAACTGTTACTCTAGATTCACATTAGAAAATTCAGACAATGCAAATTGTTTTGTGTAGTACAAATTGAAAGTAACTGTTACAGAAAGCACATTTGAGCAGATCGGACAATCCAAAGTAAGTTTTTCATGTATATTAAAAAAATTGCACGTAAACCCTCACTTTTAACATAATTATCAATGAATCCAGCACACATAGGTCTCACAATCTACCCTTGATGAATGCATTGGCAACACCACTATGAAACCGAACATTGGATCATTCATGTTTCATGAAAAGTTTTGACAAAAAGAAAGTTTCTCCCCCTTTTGAAAATCAAAATAATATGAGAAGAAACCTCTCCCTTTAAAAGAATTTCTCCGCCTAAGGATGTACACTCCCCCGGAGAAGAACCGTGCAAAACACTTGTGAATGTGCAATTTGTGACATATTTCTCCTCCTTTGAAAACATTTATGAGTATAATATGACATATACATATAAAAAAGGTCATTCAAGCCATACTATCAAGTAACTTACACTATCACATCAATAAGATACATAAAGTAGCGTAAGCCATGCTAGAGATCAAGTGTAGTTTCAATTTAAGCAAGTCATGATCTTCATATCCCAACTATTTCAAAACTTGAAAGAATGACATATGTTCCTGTTTTTTATTACCTTTCAAAGCACAAATCCAAATCATATGTACTTTGCAAAAGATTATGTGCAACATCCGCCTTATTCTAACCAACCAAGTCAAGCCTATGTTATTTGATAATCGAAAACTTAAGGACATGATTTTTGTCATACACAACTCCTTCCAAGTTCATATAAAAGTGCAATGATAATCAATCTCAAAAGAAGAAGTGTGATGCATGCATATTCTCTTGATCTTTTCTAATCTTTTCATTGATCATAAAAGCTCAACATGTGGGCAGATTAATTTTCATGATTAAAAGCACTTGTGCGTGTGCAACAAGTTCAAAATAGTAAGGAAGTTCAATCATGACCATATTTAGTCTAAGTAATTATTCAAATTATTAGTCATGGCAAAAACTACGAAATGTATAACACGAGTAACGTTGAAAGAACTTTCAGCATCTAAAAGGATGACAAAGTCATATATGTATGAAACAATTGAGCTCATATTACCTTTTAATTTCAGATTCACACATAGACTTCCCAAGTTGCAAAACTCATCCTCAATTTAAGCCATGATGATGCATAACCCCTACTTCAATAGGAATGAAATAAAAACAAGTGAAATCCAAAGGTTTCATGCAAACGTCAGGCAATTGTTGTTCGCTATCTACATGGTGAAGCGCAATGTTTCGTTTTCTTACATTATCACGGAGAAAGTGATACTTAATGTCAATGTGCTTTGTTATAGAGTGTTGAATGGGGTATTTAGCAATGTAGATGGCACTAGAGTTATCACACAATAGTGGAACACTATCTAAATCAACCTCATAGCCTTTAAGTGTTTGAACAACTAAAGAATTTGTGAGCAAGCGCTAGCAAGAGCTACATATTCAGATTCGGCCGTGGATTGTGCAACTGAACTTTGTTTTCTAGAGGATCAAGCAACAAGTGAGTTACCAAGAAAATGACAAGCACCCGAAGTACTTTTCCTATCAATCCTACAACCCCCCAAATCAGCATCCGAAAAGGCTTTCAAAGTAACGGTTGATGAAGAAGGAAAAAATGCCAAAATCTTGAGTTCCATGTAAGTAGCTAAGAATCCTTTTGATGGCTTGACGATGTGAAGTGCGTGGGGAAGCATGAAATCATGCAAAATTATGCCGAATTATAGGTCCGTTCTTGAGGTTGTGAGGTACAAAAGAGAACCGATAATGCTAAGATATTCTTTTCGATCCACAGGTTCACCATCTTCATCAAGTTCAAGTGTTGTCATTGTTCCCATTGGTATCCGAAGAGGCTTGCTACTTTCCATGTTGAAACGCCTAAGGAGGTCTTTCGTATACTTTGTTTGATGTACAAAGATTCCCCCCTTTGTTTGCTTGAGTTGCAGTCCCAGAAAGTACATGAGTTCTCCCATCATACTCATGTCAAATTCGGAAACTCATCATAGCTAAAAACTTGGACACAAGATCATGAGAAGCACAACCAAATATAATATCATCCACCTACACTTGAATGAATAGTGAGTCATTGCCATGCTTAAGCACAAAAGGTGTTTTATCAACCTGTCCCATGGTAAACTCCTTTTCAAGTAAGAATATCTTTAACCTATCATACCATGCTCTAGGGGCTTGTTTGAGACCATACAAAGCTTTTGACAGTTTGTAGACATGATTAGGAAAATTTGGTGGTTGCTTAACATAAACCTCCTCATCTATGTAACCATTAAGAAAAGCAGTTTTCACATCCATTTGATATAACTTGAAACCTTTAGATGCAACAAATGCTAAAAAATTCTTATGGCTTCTAATCTAACAAAGGAGCAAAAGTTTCATCAAAATCTAGACCTTCAACTTGTGTAGAACCTTGAGCAACCAACCTAGCTTTATTTCTAACCACAACCCCATCCTCATTAGTTTGTTTTTAGACACCCATTTAGTTCCTATCAATGTGTGATCATTAGAAGGTGGACTAATTTTCAAACATTATTTCTTTCAAAATTTTCTAACTCTTCTTGCATGGCAATGATCCAAGATTCATAAGTGCATGTGATATGTCTTTGTTTTCAAAAGAAGCAACAAAAGTAGAATGAGCATGAGAGTTTGGATCAAAAAACCTAGAACATGTGACTCGTTCGTGCATGTGAGGACCAGGTCCATACATTCCAGGAATCACAGAGGGTGGTGTCATGCGATGCGGCATGCGACAACACACGAAAAGAATACAATAAAATACAAAGTTTTGTCGATATAAACATTGAAGTCTTTTACAATACTTAATAAACAGTGGGAGATAAGTTTAAAAGCTAAACTCTCAGCCTAGCTATGCAAAAATGCAGTCGTCCAGCCCGAGGATGCTACACACTAGCAGCACTCAAACAAAGATCACGGAAGCGTGCCTAGCTATGCAAAAATGCAGTCGTCCAGCCCGGGGATGCTACACACTAGCAGCACTCAAACAAAGATCACGGAAGCGTGCAGGGCTCCCACTCGACGGTATACCCCGACGAGGGCATCACCTCATCATCAGGATTTTCCTCATACATCTCACCTGCAATAACTAAATGTAGCAACCGTGAGCACGATGGCTAAACAAGACTTAATTGACACACCTAAACATGGAACCCTACATGCAGAGATACTTAACATAAGAATATCGATTGCAGTAAAGGACTCACCCACATGTTGGTCCTTATTTTCAGGTTTACTAGCAGCAAATAAAATGTTCATGAAAAGTAACTTTAGTGAGAAGATTCTATAGCAATCATAGTTGCAAAGAAATAATAATTCAATACATCATATTTTCTAGCTTCATCAGTATTTACTATGTCACTGCGCACTGAACAAGCGATGCTCAAGTAACTGCAAGGGACAGTGATTGTAATCAGTAGACACCCGGATACCACGTCACATACACCCATTTTGGAAGTGGGGCGAATCACACTTCAATACTCTGCTATATGCAACAACCTTTCAAAGGAAACCCAAATGTTGAATCGGTCCTTCAATAACAGGCAAGAGGTCCCCGTGCAGAACGTGTCTGTGTCCGCTTGCAGATTTACACCTTGCTGCCCTCAACCCACTCCTATAAAACGGTAGGCTAAGCCTTGACACCCAGGTTAACCAATTACATCGGTTTCCTGTTTCCCATATAGCCAGTATGCATCCGGTACAGTTCAAACTTGTCCAGCAAGACCACACATAGGTCGGTCCTCAATTGACATAGCAGCGCTATGCACGTGAGACCATGTCTTGCTGCTCCATACGCTGCTGCCTGGTCCCAGATTCATATTCATATGCCATTCTCTACAAATCCAATCTCGTGGGACTGTGTAACTATCTCGCGAGTAGATTCCAACTACTTGACTTCTACCATATTCCATATAACATTAGCATGGACATTCCACACGTTAAGCTTTACAACTACCCATATACTCCATGGGATTGCGGGTCATGCATTTGGAGTATCAATCACCTTAGACATAATGTGAATCAATCTATAGACTTAATAGTGATACAAATGAAAAACTTTGCAATGGATCTTAGATGCAAACCGGGGCTTGCCTAGTTGTGAGTCAGATGGGAAGTTAGCCTCCGGTGGTAAGCACTCCAAGGCCTCCGGACCTCCTCGATCTCGGTCACTACATGATATGCAATATATAAAGTACATGAGTGATATTGAAACCATATGCAATGAGATTCTAAACACTGGTCAGGTATGTAAATTATTTTAATTGGCTTTGGGATTTTTACAGTGGATACTATATACTATGTGGAAGATCTGGACCAAGAATTGTAGATGTTCAAGGAATCTTATTGTCTTTAAAATTCCAACACTTAAATGGCTTCTCTGAATTTCGTTATTACATCTGCAGCTTTAAAATAGCTAACAGTGGATGATCTAGTTAGAGGAGGTCTCATGGTTCCATCAAAATTTGTTTCCGAATTTTCTGAGCTTCCTACAGAGAGATATTGATTTTACAAGTTTGGGATAATTTTTTAAAAAGTCTCTGTTCATTTTTTGAATTTTCAATAAAATTTGAATATTGGAACACTGTTTGGTACAGTAAATGAACTCCAATGAACTTTCAATTTTTATTGGAGCTCGAGGACATTTGAAAGAGTGTTCTGACCAAAATTGGGAATTTTCCTGTTAGCAAAACAGGAGTAATTAGTTTGCCAAGCAAATGTCTTAGAGAATTAATTATATAAATCCAGAGACTTTCATGCCATAAAAATTGCTCCACTGCAAAGTGTGGATCAATATTAGTTTACTATAATTTATTTGGAATTATTTGAGCAAATTTACTAGGAGTAATTGAATTTTGAAGTTTGAAATAAATTTGGAATTAATATGTAATGGAAAGTTTAAATAATTCCAACTCTGGGCCGACTATTTAAACCCGACCAGTGGCATTGGAGCAACAGGGGGGGGCACAGATTAAACCGTGCAGCCGCATTTAATCCGGCAGCAACACTTAATCCCGACCTAGTGCACTAAGGCTTACAGGCGGGACCAACCTGCCTTCTTAAACCTCCGGACACGCGCGGCGCCCGCGGCGGCTCCCGGCGGCGCCCCTCGCCGGACCACTCTCCCGGCCATCTTACCTCCTTAAACTCGCTGCCCAACCATTTGTCGGGCTGCCAAGCACAGCGGTGGGGTCGGCGCACGCCGGTAACGGCCAGAAGTGCATGCACGACGGCGGCTCGGACCACTCTGGCGAGGTCGGGCTAGATCTAGGACGTGTTATTTTCAGTGCGGTTTGCACTGAAAGCTTCCTTGACCACCAGGGAGCAAGATTCTGGACTAGAATCAAGCTATTAGTGCTGGGAAATAGGACTTCGTCGTTGACCTATGTCAAAACAGAGGCGGCCCGAAAATCTTGTTGTTCTTGGAATCTAGGGGGTGGTTCCATACGGTTCTTCATAGAGGCAACTCATGGGGAGGTCAGGAATATTATATCTCCGTGAGCGATTACTATGTGTGTAGATCGAATTTGAGCAAAACTTATTACTGTTTCATTGAACATGCTTTAAGAATAATGGAAAAACGAGCAGTGGACTAGAGTAAAAGAGGGAACGACTTTCACCGTGAGCAAGAAGGTGCAGAGGCGAAGCTTTTTGCTGTTGGAGGCAGGCCAAGAAACGGCTCCTAGCTTCGGCACCATGGTGGGACAGAGAATGATCATGGGTGTTCAAGCTTTTGATGTTGGGAAACAGAGAGCAAAAGTGTTCAGCTGCTATGAGAATGGAAGAAGGAATTAAGAGGTCAGCAATAGAGTGATGAGGAGATAAATATCAGCCTGGGATCTTGAGTGCTTGACCAGGGCATTCTCATCGTGTGGGAGCACGGGAAGCAACAGAGCAGAGGCGGTGCTGCTCAATTGCCTCACTGACAATGGGTCCCCCCAAGGCCACCTTCTCTGGTCACTCAATTATCCCAACTGCATTTGTCTAAAAATGCCAGATATTTGTGGGGAATCCAATTCAATTATGCAGAATTTGATTCCGAACTCAAATAATTGATTTGACCAAATTTAATTCGAATTCAAAATTCGAATTTGAATTTGAATGGTATTCAATGAAGCTATTTAATGAAATACTAAATGTGCTCTGAAAATTATGGAATTTTGTAGGGATGCTACATGGAATATTTGAAACCCATTGGTAAACTCAAATTTTTATTTTACCAAAGTTTGAACAGGTGCTATTATTAATTTGAATCATTCATTGAATGTTTTTAATTTAATTCATATTTCTCTTACCCAATTCAATCTATTTTTTCTTCGTGTCATTTTAATACCTCAAAGCTGAAATGCACATTGATAAATTTGGGGTATTACACCCCCCCTTAAAAGAATATCATCATGAGATTACAAAGAGAGAGACGGAGGAGGAGAGGTTACGGGATATAATTTGATCGGAGGTATTTCTCACTTTTCCATGTTGCTTCCTCGGCGGTATGGTTACTCAAAAGACTTTGTAAAACCATAAAGTCCGGTTTTTTGTGATGCGTGTCTTTTCATCGATTATCAGTGTTGGATACTCCGAATAAGTGAGCTCCGGTTGAAGAGCTTTGATGTCCTACGTGCGGATCTCAGTTGGGGATTTAAGGCACTTCTGCAGATGAGAGATGTCAAATACATTATGAATACCAACAAGTGACGCCAGTAACTCCAAACGATAGGCCACGGGTCTGCATTTTTCAATGACGGTGAATGGACCAATGAATCGCGGAGCAAGCTTTCCCTTCACTCCAAAATGATGAATTTCTTTCATCAGAGAGACACGGAGATAAACGTGGTCTCCAATGTCGAAGTGGAGATGTCGACGTCTTTTATCCGCATAGCTTTTCTGACTAGATTGAGCATCCATGACATTGGCTTGGGTCACTTGCACTCGTTATTCGGCTTCATTCACAAGATCAATGCCATATATTATTCGCTCACCAGATTCACACTAGTTGAGTGCTGTGTGGCATTTCCGACTGTAGAGAGCTTCATATGGCGCCATCTTGGTGCTAGGTTGATAGCCAATGTTATATGAGAACTCCGCCAATGGTAAATGATCATTCCAATTTTTACCGTGGTGGATGGCACAAGCCCGTAGCATATGTTTCAAAACTTGATTCACCCGTTCAGTTTGACCATCTGTCTGTGGGTGATATGCGGAGCTTCGGAACAGCTTGGTTCCCAATGACGCGTGCAGCTGCTCCCAAAATCGAGCAACAAACAGTGCACCGCGATCTGAAATAATTGTCCAGGAAACTCCATGTAAGCACATGACTCTTGCAATATACATCTCCGCATACTTCTTGGTAATGTACTTTGTATGTACAGGGATAAAATGAGCTGATTTGGTTAGTAGATCAACTATCACCCAAATAGATTCATGCTTGTGGAACATGGGAGTTAATCCGACAATGAAATCTACACTAATATCCTCCCATTTCCATGCCAGAATGTTAAATGGTTGCAGTTGTCCGACTTTCCTCTTGTGGTCGGCTTCCACCGGCCGACATGTATCACACTCGGATACGTACTTACAATCTCTCTTTTTATCTGAGTCCACCAAAATCTGGTTATCAGAGCTTGGTACATCTTGTTGCTGCCCGGATAAATAGAATACTTGGAAAAGTAAGCTTCGTCCAAGATTTTCTTTCGAAGTGTCATGTCACGAGGTACCACTATTCGGTCTTTGGACCACAAAGTACCATGTTCATCACTCCGGAAGCATTTCATTTCTCCATTCTTCATTCTCCACCGAATGTACGACATACCCACGTCTTTCTTTTGAGCTTCCATAATCTCCTCTCGTATGGTAGGAATGAGAGCAACATTATATGACGCTCCATGTGGAATCAAGTATAAACTCGGTTCGTCCTCTTCCATCCAAATGATGGACAGATTGTCAACCTGAGTCTTGGGGCTTAGCGCATCAGCAACCACATTCGCCTTGGCGGCATGGTAATGAATCTCAATCTCACAATCTTTAATCAGCTCTAATCATCTATGTTGCTTCATATTCAACTCCTTCTATGTGAAGATATTTAAGACACTTGTGATCGGTGTAGAGATGCACTATTTTCAGAGCGAGCACCACGGCAGCGAGCTCAAAGTCATGAGTTGGATAATGTTGCTCATGATTCTGGAGAGGTCGTGATCCACATGTGACCATGCGACCTTCTTGCATTAACATGCAAGCGAGACCAATGCCAGGAGCATCACAATAAATGTCAAAAGATTTAGTCGTATCCTGCTGAGCTAGCACCGGGGCTATTGTGAGATGCTTCAGCAATGCTTGAAATGCATCCTCACATGCCTTGCTCCAAATATATTTGGTCCCCTTTTTCAGCAGCTCTGTCATTGGCTTAGTGATTTTCGAGAAGCTTGGAATGAACCTCCGATAATACCTCACTAACCCGAGGAAGTTGTGAACTTCACGAACAGACTTTGGAGACTCCCATTTTAACACTTGCACAATTTTGCTTGGGTCAATAGAAATACCCCGGCTCAAATAATGTGACCAAGAAATGGCACTTGGCTGATCCAAAACTTGCATTTGCTGAATTTTGTATAGAGCTTGTGATCTTGCAATCATCGGAGCACGGTATGCAAGTGTTTGGCATGTTCTTCCTCCAATTTAGAATAAACCAAAATGTCGTCGATAAGAGACAACAAAAAACATGGCCATCTCCGGCATGAATACGGAATTTGTGAGGTACATGAATTGAGTCGGCGCGTTGGTAAGTCCGAATGACATGATGAGATATTCATAGAGCTCGTATCTCGTCAAGAATGCAGTCTTCGGAATTTCCTCTGGTCGGATTTTGACTTGATGATATCCGGACAGAAGATCCATCTTTGAGAATATCTTAGCACCCACTAATTGATCGAATAAATTATCGATGTGTAGTAGTAGATACTTGTTTTTGATCGTCAAAGCATTGAGCGGACAATAATCTACACATAGATGTAACGTCTTGTCCTACTTCTTTACAAATAAGGTGGAGCAGCCCCAAGGTGACGAACTTGGGCGGATTAAACCTTTATATAGCAGGTCCTTCAAATAATCCTTCAACTCTGGTAATTCATCTGGTGCCATTTTGTACGGCCTTCAAGAGATAGGCATGGTTCCCGGAATAAGTTCAATCTTGAACTAAATGTCTCTGTCAGGTGGCATACTCGGCAAATCATTGGGAAACATGTCCGAATATTCATGGACCACACGAATGTCCTCAAGCTTTGTGGCTTCCATGTTATATGTGAAGTGGTGCTATATAGACCATCCTATCAGCTGCTACTTTTCCATTTGTAGACCAAATAAAAAATAGACATTTGGTGGGAACTATGGGTAATTTATATTTGACAACATATGATTGGCTAATGAAATTCTGGCACTACGTAAGAAACCCAAATAGGAGACAAAGATGGGCGACGCGCTCAAAGGCAAACGTCTCTGATAAGGTTAAGCGAGATGAGCCTGCTTGTGCGAGAACCTGACATGGCTCGGCTGAACGTTCAAAGAGACGCGTTACAATAAAGTACGTCTTAGTTAAATAGGTATCCGAGACGCGCCTTCTCTCGGACCATTGGGAGACACGCTTCTAAAAAAGTGCATCTCCTATTAGCGAAAGAAATAAGACGTACTTTACGGAAAGCACATCTTCTTTGTCTTCGCTTACAGATAGACATGAACTCGTCGCTGAACGATTAATTCATTCATTCATAGTTGAACACACAAAATACTTATCACACAGATGAACACAAATAACACATTCATTCATTAACAAATATATTACAAAACACAAGAAAAAAGTACAAGACAAAAAAATAAAAACAACATCAACTAAAGAACAACAAAAGAAAACCTAAATCCTACTCCTCCTTCCCCTCCTCCTCCGGCTGCTCCGGCTGCTCTGGCTGCTCCGCCGGTTGCTCCGGCTAGTCCGGATCCGGCGGTGCAACCTCGCGAACGAGGTTCCTAGCCATCGCAGCCACCAGGATATTGCATCCCTCGGCGCCGAGCACCTCAGGCATCGTCTCAAGCAGCCTTTGGAACCGGTCGAACAGCCTATCGAAAAGCATCTGGAGCAGCTCGTTGTTAACCTTCTTGGGGGAGCGACAACACTGTTTCTTGTAGGGTGGCTCCCTTAGCGGGCCTGGCGGCGGAATATTGACCATGGTGGGTTGTCTGCGCGGAGAAGACGAACAAAGAGAATAGGAGAGACTGATGGAGCCTTATATAAGGTCTGTGCAGAGACGCAAAATGGAGACACGCTTGACACTGAAGCTCGTCGCCTATGCACAACGTTTCCCTCTCCTCTGCTAAAATGGAGACGCGCTCTTACATAAAGCAAGTGTCCTATTATGCACGTGTCCTTTAGCTTCGCGATTTTCTCCATTTTGCTTCGGTTCACTGTTGATATCACAAATCAATGAACTTAGAACACATTCACTTGATAACAAAATCATTCACTTGTCCAGAAATAATCAAATCCTTCCTTATGATTCATGAAGAACATGATGAACACACCACACATTCATTCATTCACACAGTGGACAACATTTTGTAATATATTCATTCACACGGTTGTTGAACACACAAGATAATATTCAATCACATAGATGAACAAAGATAGATTTCATTCATTAACAAAATATATTACAAAACACAAGAAAAAAGTACAAGTAACTAAAAACAACAAAGAAAAACTAAATCCTACTCCTCCTCCTCTTCCGGATCCTCCTCCTCCTCCTCCGGTGGCGACTCCGGCGCCGTTGCAACAGGATCCTGGGCCGGCTGAGCTGGCTACGCAGGTTGTGCCAGTGATGCAACCCCGAGATCGAGGTTGCTCTCCGTCACCTCCATGAGGTTTCTGGGGCCCTCGGCGCTAAGCACCTGGGCCATCGTCTCAAACAGAATGTCGAGACGATCGGCCACACCCGTGAGGGCAAAGAGGTAGTGGACGATGGTTCCAATCCCAGTAAACTATGGAAGGATACCTAGACCCAAGGAACTCATGGCACGAGACGTATTTTTGTACGCCTCTTGCGCCATAAGGAGGCGCTGCTCGATTTTGAATCTCTCAGGGGAGCTGCAGCACAATTTCATGCACGATGGCTCCCTCGCCGGGCTTGGCGGTGGAAGGTCAACCATGGTGGTGGTGTGTCATTGGTGCGGAGAAGATGAAGAAGAAGAAATGAACTCAAAATGAGTGACGCACTTGTGGATAACTAATGGGTGATTGCGCATCTTAAATAGGTCTGCGCGGAGTCGATGCTGGAGCGTTGGTTTCCTGCGCTTTGATGGAATGATGGGACGCATTGATACTGCCTCGGGGAAATGAAAGGTCGCGCACTCCAGTCGCACGCATCTCTACACCATCCCCGCCGAAATTTATTTCTTCGTTGTCCTCGTGCCACGTGTCTCTCTTTCAGCAATGAAGACAAGCTTTCATGTAGCACGTCTCGCTTTAGTCTCCAGCGCATCTCGCTTTAGTCTCCCTCGCGTTTTGTGTTTATCTCGCTCGTCTCTTCGCCTCCGGTGCTCCTTTACTAAGACAAACACTCCTTTACTAATCGACCAACTCCAGTGCAACCGCCGCCTCTGTTAGCCGTCATCATCGCCATCCTCATCGTCGTCGTCACTGCTCATGGCTATATTAGATATCGGCATGGCGCATACTCGACAGAAGGAGGAGTGCTTGGCGTGGTGCAAGAACCATCCCTATGTATGTACATATGGCACTGGTCGCATGGTGGTATATGTGTAGCTCTACAATGGACTGATGAACGTAACTGTTTGTTTTTGGTATTTTCAATTTCTCTGCACAGGTTTCTCTGTGAAGCCTGAATCAGAAGATCTATTGAAGTGGCAGTGCATCGTACCATGTAAAGAAGGGGTAAGTCATGAAGAACAAGCACAATCATATGCGTTTAACCATCGTTCTCTTATTAACAAATTTCCTTTATAGACTGACTAGGAAGGTGGTTACTACCCCTTGACAATCTCCTTCTCGAAGTACTATTCGTTGTTGCCTCCGAGATGCGCCTTTCCACATGGTTTCTTCCACCCAAATGTCCATCGCTTAGGAGAACTCTACATTTGGATTCTTGATCAGGAGACTATAAGATAGACTTATTTTGCTCATGTTGAAAATAATTCTTGCCAAACTTATTTGAACTAGTTTCTTATGTTGCTTAGATTGATATTTCGTAGGGGTGGTGGACTAGTTTTACAATCAAAACTATATTACTTGAAGTTCAGTGTTTGCTTCATCAGCTAAATGCACCCGATGTTGAAAATGATTGCTATAATCTACTTATCAAGGTTAGACACTTTGTGTTAGTGACCAATGTAGGTTATTCATTCCTCATTCGACATTTGTTAATTTAAAGAATGTCAATATTTTCATGATCTGGTGAAATATAAGAGACGTGTTCAGGAGCAAGCTATACGGTACAGTTTAGATTGATTGATGGGAGCTTTAGGAATATGTTTAGATTCGAAATTAGTTCAGAGGGCACGCAATGTGTATGAACCATGAAATTTATTGAGTTTAAAATTATCTCTTAATTGCAATGTTATTGCATTTGTTTATCCCTGAATTCCAATTATATCCCTTAATTGCAATAACATTGCGTTTGTTTATCTCTGCAATGGACGCTCAAGATAATGTGCGAGTGGCAACAGACGCTCACAATGTCGCGCGAGTGGCAATTGGGAGATGCGTACATGAGAGACGCACTTTAAAAAGGTGCGTCTCCGATTCGGCAAAAAAATAATGCGAGACGCGCCTTACCTGTACCGCTGTTGCGTGTGGCTTGACCGGACGACCAAAACATAATGCGAGATGCACCTTATCGGCGCGCGTCTCTGATTTGTGCCAAAGATATTTGTCTCACCTCAGAAAGTTGTGCGCGTTGCAATGATCATATAAGGCATTTTGCACAGTTGCCAGTTGGACATGCCATTGTGCGAAAGATAGCGTCACAACGCACAAGCAACATCTTTCGCATGTTGCGTGTCCATTCAGCCACAAAATAATGTGAGACGCGCGTTACCCAGGATCGTCTCCAATTCTTGTCGAATATCTTTTGTCCCACCACGGAAAGCTGAGCGCGCGCTCTCTGGCGAAATTTTTTATCTCTCGCGCGCTCTCTACAAATACTTGGCAAAAATTTTTAGCTCTCGCGTGGTCTCTCGACCTGGAAAACTGCAGCTTCTAAGCACGCCGCTGCTGTCCCTCTTCCTCAATTTGCTCTTCTTCATTGCCACGTTGCTGCTGTTGACTCTGACCTTGCCGTCAACGCCGACCTTCATCATTAGAGAATTGAGCACGTTGGAGCACGCCGCCTCGTCCCCTGTCCCCGGAGCACGCCGCCGCCTCGACCCCGACCTCGGTAATCGGTATGAGCACGCTGCCGCCTTCACATAAGTGGAAATGTTCTTCCTGTCCCCGGAGCATGTTGGCCTACTGTCATCAAGGAGTTGAGGAACCTCTGCTCCGGCGCCTCCGCCAGCTAGTCCCGGAGCACGCCGCTGCCTCGTCCCCTGTCCCCGGAGCATGCTGCCACCTCGACCCTGCCCTTAGACCGTGCATTCCAGTGATATTATAGAATTTGAGGATGTCCAATAAAGGATCATTGTTAATGAAGTCATTGACCTAAAGGGAGAATTTTCATTACGGTATACATTCATCTTCCTTGTTTATGTCCAATACAGAAGTAATGTATTTGTTTGAACTATCAGTGTATAATGAATTCTGATTCTCAAACCCTTGAAACTGCAGGAACTATGGTTGACACTAGCATTTGCCATCTAACTGAGTTTGATTTCAACCTCTGCAGTCATGCTGGAACCAAGGTACCTATGCGGCAATCGGTGTTTCTCTCACGAGTTTTTGATATCAGGCTATAAAAGCACCAGTGGAATGTAAATTGTTTGTTTTTTCAGGGGACAAGCACACCAGCTCAGTACCATGTCCTTTACTATGAGAACAATTTCTCTGTTGGTGCCTTTCAGATGCTCACCAACTGATTGTGCTACAAGTATGTTCGGTTCACCATTCACTAACAGTTCATGTGTTTATTACAATTGTATACCAATTTGTTCCTAAGCCTTCAGATATTTGCTACCTTATGTGACTGGTTAAGCAAATATTGCTACAATTTAATAATGTTTTATATGATTTCAGTGATTTTATTGAATTTCAGGATGTCTCAGACGGAGCATTAGAGGCGATAAAGGCTCACCGTTAATGAAGTCATTGATCGGGAGAATTTTCATCACAGTAAACAGGATTAGATGATGACACTTATGATATGTGTAATTAGTAACATTGTAATCAGGATGAACACTTTGTTAATATTTGATTTATAAATATAATTAAAGGTGTGATCTTTTTGGCTATACATATGCTCATGTATGTGTAAGTTGCCGACACTGGCAATGTGGCTACCAAATCTTGGCTAGCTCCAGGCTGCAGCCGGCAATCAGGGTAATCAGGGGTTGGGGGCACCTAATAGGAGACACTACCTGTAAACAACCCGCGACGATCTGTAACAGAGAACATCTCGGATTACCTAAATAAAAATGACAGGCTTACATAAGCACGTCTCAGATCAGTAAACAAATCTACGACGAGCTACAATAAAGCATGTCTCAGATCAGCCAATAAATCTGCAACGACCTTTATTAGTGTTTGTCTTGCATGTATGCTGGTGGGCGACGTGCACCACACACATCTCCAATGACCCCGTAAAGGACATCTGTTATGACACAATGAAAGGAGATGCCCTTCCTTTGAGCATGTTTCGCACTTAGGATAATCGGCGATGCGCCAGCTGCACGTCTCTGATGACAACGTAATGTGAGATGCAACGATGGAGACGCACAGTTTGTTCGTCACCCTTCTTTATTGGGGCTCATCTTGGATAGCCTTTCTTACATAGTGTTGGTGGCACCAGAGTCAAATAGTATGACTACGGGATTTTAATGTAGAGAAAATATACCAGCGAGGACGTGTTCACCTTCCAGCACGTCTTCGATAACTAAGTGATGGATGTTGCCAGGTTTTTGTGATGGTTTCTTAGGCTGGTTGCAGGACTGAGTTGCATCCTAAGATGGTGCTTGCCCACTGCCTTGTCACTGCTCGGGGCAGTCCCTCGCAAAATGCCCAACACGGCCACACGTGTACTGTGTCGGGCTGGTTCCCTCCAAGCTGCAGACGGAATCCTGGTGCACGTGGTGCCGGTGGATACGCACAAAAGACCATCTGTTGCTGTTGCTTCTGTGGAAATGGTGGTTGAAAGCTTGGCACGTTGAAAGAACGACCGCGGAACTACTGCGGTCGCGCAGGTGGCTGCCACCTCAGACCGGATGGTGAGCGGTACACAAAACGGTACTTTTGTGTACACCACCAGTGCTGCTTGATCGCATGCTCTGTTTCCTCTTATCAGAAACGAGCTCGCGATGATCATCTTCTTGCACAATTGCGGCATTGACTATGTCGTTGAAAGTGCCGCAGTTGCATTGTGCAAGTTGGACCTTAATCTTGGGATTAAGGCCCCAGAAGAACGTATATCTCTTTTTATTTTCTGTCCCAACATAATCCAGCATGTATTGCGCGAGATGGTTGAACACACGAGAGTATTCGTGAGCACTCCTCCCACCTTGTTTCAGCTCCAGGAACTCCTAAAGCTTCATCTTCATAATACCGAGGGCCCACCACGCACCGGCAAATCCCTGAAGCTGCTGCGCCGTGAATAGTGCCTTCTGCTGTTCGATGCATCGGAGCAGACCGAACTTCGCCTCGAGGGTGTGTATAAAGTTGTCCGCCTCCAGAGCCTCCTCGGCCTTAGTAAAAACCGATGGATGCGTTGCCAAAAAGTCCGAATACAAACTCTGTTGGGGTTGGTGTTGCCCATCGTCTTTCACCCCCTTGACGGGATGAATTCTGCACCAGCATCTGCAGCAACTCAGTTTGCTTGTCGTGCAAGTCAAGTACTGCGGCAAGAACCTCCGCGAGAGTCCTCAGAAGTTCAGGTGGTGGCAGAGGTGGTTGCTGCTGCTGCATCGTGGTTTGTTCCAAGAGTGGAGACTCATCACCACCACCCTGATTGGAGCCTCCCACCTCGTGCGTCGAGCGAGCACGCACCATACTGCATCCACATTATTTAAAAGATCAGCACATGTTTGTTCTCTTCATCCAGTCCATACAATAGTAATGCAAGAATTATCAAAGTCACACTTGCATAACAAACACATATATTGCTAAAGTGTAAACTTTAGACAACATACAACATCCCTGGACCATGTTACCACAATCGAGTTCCAAGGTAATGAACTTCATGGATGGAAGTCCATTTCAACTATCGTCGGTCATAACAGGACGTTGAGTGCGTTAGGGTACATGTATCCTCGCAATTGTACAAGACACAAACATGTCATTGCTTGAAGTGATACTTCGATTGTGTCACATACTCGATTCCAAACCAGCACATTGGGTAACAGCTGCTGGACATGATAAATTACACAAGAATGTGAAACCAAAGTGATTTGAATTGAAGCATTCAAAACTGGTTTCTCTGTCCAGTTTCTGGTCCAGCTGACCAGTCTGGAGAGATTAAAACTTTTCGCACAGTTAAAGTCAGGATATGGATGTGAGTTCAACTACAAAGTTGTAGAGCACTCAAGTACCTTTCCAAAATGTATTCATTTGCCCCCATCGAATTTCTGGTTCAGGAGATATGGCTTTTAAAAATTGACAGTTTTGTGAAAAAGTTTCGACAGCCCCTTCTTTGTTAATGGCTGATTTTTTTCCACATTTTCCAGATACAAAACATCAATATTTGCAAAAAAAAACATAAATTAAAATATTGCTACATTTATCCTTAGGATTCCATAATGCATTACATGAAGCCATTCGTTAATTCCACTAAGAGATATGATAGGAACAGTAACAGGGTACAGAAACTGTCCACTCTCTGTCCAGATTCGGCAGAGTTTGGAATTTTGAAATTTCATCAAGTTACAAGGGGATTATGATCTGGAGTTGAACATAAGAATTTTATAAGATCTCTAAATTTTCAACCATGTATAGTTGACCTTCAGAAGTGACTTCAACAGAGAGTTATGCTATCCCAAAGTTAGGCAATTTTCTGCCCAGTTCACAGTTTGAATCAGGAACTTGGCAGTTTAAGTTCAAATGAAGTTTTCATGTTTTAAATCTCAAAATTTTTCATGTTTTAAATCTCGAAATCTGTCTTGGAGCTGAAAATAAAACTTGTGGAGGACTTCCTCAAGTTTTCAAATCATATGCCTACTGACCACAGCGATGACATAGTTAATTGTCAATCTGTTCAAAATGCTCCAAAATAGTGATTACATATTCAAATTTAATCCTAAGTTGGAAATAATCATCGACGTGCCCCACGATAATCAAATGCAATGCAGGTAAAATGCCCTCACCAAAGAAAATCCTAAGTCGGTATTCCAGCACACGTCTAAATGGTGGCCTTAATGACATTCACTCACTAACGTTTTCGACACGAACTATGTATAGTGTGGTTAGTGTACCTGCCTACACAAACCTTACTGATCAATCATATGGTGTCGTACGGAACGACCCGCATGGGTGACAATCTAAATATAATATATTCCAAAACTAACACCCTGTATCATTCCATACACGCCGTCCTCGAGGAGAAGACGTCTCAAGAACAGTGGTCGCGTTTCAATAGCACACGACGGGGAACCCGAGTAGAGCATGAACGGGTCGTCACAGTTGGGAATTTTATCAACCCAACGGATACTACCTACTGCCACATAAAAGCTGAGGCACGCCGATGACGAGCGATGCGTATGGCCCTTTGAACATTGAACATTCAAGAATTGCATACTATCGCGTTTTTGAACACACGATTGGGTATTCCCACTTTTTCCTGAAGCACGCCGGAGAACAATGTTTTCATATGTTCCCAAAACTGAGAGAAGGTTCTGAGACTCATATTAATTAACTCCCGTGCCAAGCAAAAGTGGACAATCACATACCAGTTCTCGTATGGTGAGCTTACCGCAATTGATGCACTTGCGGTGGTGTACCTTACCTCTTACCTGACGTCGCAACATTATTATAGAATATAATAACACATATGTAAGGTTGCTACCATATGTAACTATTACTATAATAGACCTTATGTAGACATAGTGACTAATCCTCCCTCGAGTACTTTTAAGTTATAAAAATAGGATCTTTTCGAGCGTGCTATTCACCTTGCGGCTCTGATACCAAGCTGTGAGGACCGGGTCCACACATTCCAGGAATCGCAGAGGGTGGTGCCGTGCGATACGGCACCAACCAGCACACACAAAAAGAATATGATAAAATACAAAGTTTTATTGATATAAACAGTGTAAGTCTTTTGCAATACTTAATATACAACAGAAGATAAGTTTAATAGCTAAACTCTCAGTCTAGGTATGCAAAAGTGCATCCGCCCAGCCCGAGGACACTAAACACTAGCAGCACTGAAATGGAGATCGCGACGGCGTGCAGGGCTCCCACTCGTCGGTATACCACAACGGGGGCATTGCCTCATCATCAGGCCCTTCCTCATATGTCTCACCTGCAACAACTTAATTTAGCAACCATGAGCACGATGGCTCAGCAAGACTTAACCGATGCACCTAAACATAAAACTCTACATGCAGAGATACTTAACATATGAATAGATATTGCAGAAAAAGACTCGCCTACATGTTGATCCCTATTTTATGGTTTACTAGCAGCAAATTAAATGCTCATGAAAAGTAACTTTAGTGAGCAGATTCTATAGCAATCATAGTTGAAAAGCAATAATAATTCAATACATCATATTCTTCTAGCTTCTTCAGTATTTACTACGTCACAACGCAGTGAACAAACGGTGCTTAATAACCGCAAGGGATGGTGATCGCAATCAGTAGACACTGGATAACACATCACATACACCCATTTTGGAAGTGGAGCGAATGACACTTCAATACTCTGTTGTGTGCAACAACCTTTCAAAGGAAACCCAAATGTTAAATTGGTCCTTCCGTAACAGGCAGGACGTCCCCACGCGGAGATTGTATGTGCCCGCTGACTGATTGACACCTTTGTATCCTACACCCACTCCTATAAAACGGTAGGATAAGCCTCGACACCCAGGTTAATCAATTACATCGGTTTCTTGGTTCTTATACAGCCAATATCCATCCGGTACCGTTCAAACATGTCCAGCAGGGTCGCACACGGGTCAGTCTTCAATCGACACAGGAAGCGCTATGCATGTGAGACCATATCTTGCTCCTCCCTACACTGCTGCCCAGTCTCAGATTCATATTCATATTCCATTCTCTACAAATCCAATGCTGTGTGATAGTGTAACCCTCTCACAAATAGATTCTAACTACTCGACTTCTACTGGAGTCCATTTAACATTAGCTTGGCAATTTTACATGTCAAGCTTTACAGCTACCCGAATACTCCATGGGATTGTAGGTCATGCATTTGGGGTATCAATCACCTTACACATAATGCAATTCAAACTATGGACTTAATAGTGATACAAATGAAAAACTTTGCAATGGATCTTAAATGCAAATAGGGGCATGCCTGACTGTGAGTTAGATGGGAAGTTAACCTCTGGTGGTAAGCTCTCTAAGGCCTCCAGCTCTTCCTCGATCTCGGTCACTATATGATATGCAATATATAAAGTACATGAGTGATATTGAAACCATATGCAATGGGATTCTAAAAATTGATCTGGTATTTCAATAACTTTAATTGGCTTTGGGATTTTTACATTGGATACTAGATACTATGAGGAGGATCGAAACCAAGAATTGGAAATGTTCAAGACAGCTTGTTGTCTCTAAAAATCCAACAAATAAATGGATTCTCTTAATTTTTGTATTAAATCTGTAGCTTTAACATGGATAACAGTGCATGATCCAATTTGAACAGATATCACTGGATCTAGCAAAAAAAATTTCATAATTTTCCTAGCTACCTACAGAGAGATATTGATTTTACAAGTTTGGGATAATTTTTGAGAAAGTCTCAATTCATTTTTTGAATTTTCAGTGAAATTTGAAAATTGGAACACTGTTTGGTACAGTAAATTAACTCCAATTAACATGAAATTTTTACTGCTGCTCAAGGACACTATAAAGAGTGTTCTGACTGAAATTGAGAATTTTCCAATTAGCAGAACAGTATTAATTAATTTCCCAAGCAAACAGCTTACAGGAATTAATTTTATAACTCCTGGGACTCTCATGTCAGAAAAATTGTTCTACTGCAAAGTGTGGATCAGGATAAGTTTACCATATATTATTTGGAACTATTTCAGTAAATCTACTAGGAGTAATTGAATTTTGAAAGAGATTTGGAATTAATCTATAATGGGAACGTTTAAATAATTCCAACCCTGGGGCAACTGTTTAAACTGGACCAGTGGCCTTGAAGCCGCAGGGGGGGGGGGGGGGGCGCACGGTTAATCTGAGCAGCCGCATTTGATCCGGCGGCCACACTTGATCCCCACCCAGTGCACCGAGGCTGACAGGCGGGACCTGCCAGTCTTCTTCAACCTCTGGACGCGCGCGGCGCTCCTCGCTGGACCGCCCTCCCGGCCATCTTACCTTCTGAAACTCGCCACCTAGCCATTTGCCGGGCTGCCGAGCACAGTGGTGGGGTCAGCGCATGCAGGCACCGGCCGGAAGTGCGCGCACGACGGCGGCAGCTGCTCGGACCACTCCGGCAAGTTCAGGCTAGGTCTAGGATGCGTTCTTTTCAGCGCGCTTTGCACAAAAGCTTCCTTAACCACCAGTGAGCAAGAATCTGGACTAGAATCAAGCTATAAGTGCCGGGAAATAGGACTTCGTTCTCCTCCTTAACCAAAACATGGCTTTTAAATCTTGATACATTTTATTGCTGCCCGGATGAATAGAAAATTTTGACATGTGAGCTTCATCCAATATTTTCTTCCGGAGCTTAACATCTCGGGGTACAACTATCCGTTCCTTTAACCATAATGTACCGTGATCATCTTTCCGGAAACATTTTACTTCCCCGTCGTCCACTCTTTCCCGTGTGTGTGACATGCCCTTGTCCTTCTTTTGGGCTTCAATAATTTCCTCTCGGACGGTGGGAATGAGAGCAAGATTATTGAGAGCCCCATATGGAATCACATACAGACTTCATTCCTCATTTTCCATTTCAGCCATGGTGATATTGTGGACATGGGCTTTCCGACTAAGCGCGTCGGCAACCACATTCGCTTTACCAGGGTGGTAGTGAATTTCAATTTTGTAACCTTTGATCAACTCTAACCACCTTCTTTGTCTCATATTCAGCTCCTTCTGAATGGAAATATATTTGAAACTCTTGTGGTCGGTGTAGAGGTGTACAAGATATCCAAGCAAGTCATGCCTCCACATTTTTAATGCCAATACCACAACAGCTAGCTCAAGGTCATGAGTCGAATAGTGCTGCTCTTGGTTTCGGAGTTGTCGAGATCCATATGCGACAACATGTCCTTCTTGCATAAGAAAACAGCCAAGTCTGATGCCAGATGCATCGCAATAAACGTCAAACGGTTTTGTCGTGTTCGGCTGAGCAAGAATGGGGGCTGTTGTAAGGTGATGTACTAATGTCTTGGACGCTTCTTCACAAGCTGAACTCCAAATATATTTGGTGCCCTTTTTCAGCAGCTCCGTCATCGGCTTAGCGATTTTTGAGAAGCTCAGGATGAACCTCTGTTAATATCCCGCTAAACCAAGGAAACTTCAGACTTCATGTACGGACTTCGGAGACTGCCATTTCAGCACTCGAACAATTTTACTTGGGTCCACCACGATGCCCTCAGCTGAAATAATGTGCCCCAAGAATGGCACTTGGCTGATCCAAAATTCACACTTGCTGAATTTTGCGTATAACTTGTGATCCCTCAACCGTTGTAACACAATGTGCAAATGTTCAGCATGCTCTTCCTCTACCTTGGAATAAACTAATATGTCGTCAATGAAGACCACGACGAACTTGTCCAACTCTGGCATGAATACCGAATTCATGAGATACATAAAGTGAGCTGGAGCATTGGTGAGACCAAAAGACATGACATGATACTTGTATAATCCGTATCGCATCGAGAATGCCATCTTCGGTATATCCTCCGGTCGGATTTTGATTTGATGATATCCAGACCGAAGATCCATCTTTGAGAACACCCTCGCATCAACAAGTTGATCGAATAAAATGTCGAGGCGGGGCAGCAGATACTTGTTCTTTATAGTCACGGCGTTGAGCGGTCTATAATCCACGCACAACCGCAATGTTTCATCCTTCTTCTTGACAAACAGCGCCGAGCAACCCCAAGGTGACGAGCTTGGATGGATAAAACCCTTGTCCAAAAGGTCCTTCAAATGCTCCTTTAATTCCGCTATCTCATTAGGCGCCATTCGATATGGTCTTCGAGAGATCGGTGTGGTTCCCAGTACAAGTTCAATCTTGAATTCAATGTCATGTTCGGGCGGCATGCCCAGTAAATTATCAGGAAACACATCGGGATACTCACGGACCAACGGAATATCTTCAAGTTTAGTTTCTTCCGTGTTATATGCAGCTGCACTGTCCTGCTCCAAACTGTCCAAAAACAGCTCGTGTTGTCTGTGCATCGGAGAGTCAATTTGGATAGTCCGGGTACCAATATTAAAAACAACATCGTGATGGTGCAACCATGACATCCCCAATATTACGTCGATCTTCTGTCCATCCAATATAATCCGCGACGTTGGATATATCTTGCTTCCCAAACATAGAGCTGCGCGGGGAACAATCTGACTACGACGTTGGATATATCTTGCCTCCCAAAAATAGAGCTGCGCGGGGAACAATCTGACTAGCCGAGATACTTCCACCCGGTGAGCTTATATGATAACTTATATTGAGAGTATTTGTGGACAATTGGTGCTGATCCACACATGATTTACTGATAAAATTGTGGATAGCACCAGAATCAAAGAGTATGACGACGGGTATGTCTTTGATAACAAACATGCCCTCTAACACCGGTGCTCCCTCCGGAACACTCTCGATTGCTATGTGTTGAACAATTCCGGTACGCCGTGCTATCTTTTCTGGTTGAATACGGAACTGAATACACCGTTGTTCTGGTACTTTCCTGCTGCTCAAGATCTTCTCTGGGCAATCCTTAGTATAGTGCCCAACACGGTCACATGTGGAACACCTATATTGATTCAACGTCCCACTGACCTGAGGCCTGAATTGTCCTGCATCTTGCTGCGAGATAAATGCCCCTGGAACAATTTGGGACGGTTCTTGCTGTTGATGTACTGCTGGATGGAAATCTCATACTTCAAACGGTCGACTCCGATACAAACTCGGTTGTGCAGCCAGCTGCCATATCTGACCGGACGGTGATCGGTACACCATACGGTATTTCTGAGGAACATTATGTGTGCTGTCCTGCACAACAAGTCTCTTCTTTGACTCCTCCGCAATCCGCTCACGTTTGGCATCCTCTTGCGTAATCGTGGCATTAAGCATAGCATTGAACGAACTGTGATTGAACAATGCAAGCTTGTCCTTCAACATGGGGTTTAGACCCCGATAGAAGTACTCTCGCTTCTGATGCTCTGTACTCACATACTCCGACGCATATTGCGCTAGATTAATAAAGACTTTGGAGTATTCTTGAGCTCTCATTTCTCCTTGCTTCAAATCAAGGAATTTCTGAAGCTTCCTTCCCATAATGGCAGGAGGAACATGATCGACGTGGAATGCCTTCGAGAACTATGTCCAAGTGACTTGTTGCCCGGCGGCCAAGGAGGTGATGTAGTTCGCCCACCAAGCACCAGCGATGCCATGTAGTTGTTGTGTCACATATAAAACCTTCATATGATCACTGCACTGTAGCAGTCCGAGCTTAGCTTCAATGGTGCGGAGCCAATGGACTGCATCTAGAGGTTCACCATCACTACTGAACAAGGGAGGTGCAGTCGCCAATAATTCTTGATAGGTTGCTTTCTGAGGTTGACGATTGCCTTCTGCTTGACGTCCCCCTCGATTGGATGTAATCTGCACGAGGGTTCGCAGCAACTCGGTCCGCTCGTCGTGCGAACCCACCATGGCTGCGATATCATCCGCCAATGTAAGCGGAGATGGAGGTGGCTGTTGCGGCGGCTCTTCCGGCTCTCGGGAGTCATCCCCTCCCTGACTTGAACCACCGACCTTGTATGCTGTGCGAGTGCGCAGCATTCTGCAGTTACAGTCATTAATGCAACATGAGACGTGATATTGCAAGATCGCACTAGGATAAAAAACAATAGTGTGTGTATTGATAACCAAATTTGCGGAACAGTCATATATTGATAAAGTATAAACTTTATACAAAATACATCATCTCTGGACCACTGTTACAACAGCGGGTTCCAAAATAATGAACTCCATGGATCGAAGTTCATTTCGACTATTGTTGGTCGCAACGAGACGTTATGCGCGTTATCGTGCGAACACACACTTTTATCTTTAATATGACACAAACATGGCCATAAAAGAAAAGAGGTGCGAGTGAGTCAAATCATCAACTCCACTGGTAAATAGTTTAGTATCGACCACCAGTCCTTTACGACACTTCTCGAAGTGAATTCGAGGACCAGATTCATAACAAGACCAAATGTCAAACCGATAAAGATTATGTTGAAACCTGACCAGTTTGTACTCAAACACAGATTTAACCCAGTAAATGGCAGAATCAGATCTTGAGGTGAAGTACAAAGTTGACGTACACTTCAATACCTTTAGAAAAAGTATTGGTTTGCCTCCAGATAAGTCCTGGTTTAGAAGATATGGCATTGTAAACCAGACAGTTTTTCTGGAAATTTTGACAGCATCTCCTTTGTTTATGCTGAATTTGGGCCACAATTTCCAGATATAAAACAGCAGAATTTACAAAAACCACAATGTACAAATTTGTAATAAATATTACAATGATTCCATAAATGTCTTGCACAATCCGGTACAAATTTTCTATAGTGAGATATGGTGAAAACAATCAGGAGTCCAGAAAGGGTTCCAGTTTCTGTCCAGTTTTGGCAGAGTTTGGAACTTTGAAATTTTGAACAGGTTAGAGGGAAATTCAGTTCTGAAGTTGAACATAACAGTATTAAAGGAGTTCCTAAACTTTCCATCCATGTATTATAAACCTTCATTGGAGTTTTCTTCTGGGAGATAGGGTTTCTCAAAATTAGGTCTTCTTACGGCAGAAAACAGAACACTCTGTTTCTGAATTAGTGACTTCAAAACTTACTACAAATTTGAAAACTTAGTTCAAACTCAGAGCTCGATAGCCAATATAAGTAGTTTTACATCTTCTCAGTTCCATTTTACAGAAAACTGGTTAATGCATCAATAAAGTATATGTCGGTACTACGTGCCTCACAAAGTAAAAAATTCTAAGCCGGTATTCCGGCATACATCTCAATGGTGGCCTTAATGACGTTCACTCGCAAACGATTTCTAAACACAATACGATCATGTGGTCAGTGTACCTGTCACTACACACAAACTACTGATCAATCGTATGTCGTACGACACAGCCCGCACGGGCGAACAGTTCACAATAATATATGAAAGTAAAAACATTCGTCCTATATCATTCCATATGGGCCGCCCCGAGTTAAGCCACGTCTGGAGGTACATGACCGGGTTTTCTACCACCCGACGGGGTCCCACGTCTCTGCATACTGCTGCACCAGCAGGAGGCGCATCGGGTTATGTCCCACCCGACGGGGGCTCCCACTATCTTTGAAGCACGCTGGAGTACCGTGTGTCATATGTTCTCAGAAACATGGAAAGTTTCAGAGACTCATATTGACATTTCCGTGCCTAGCCACAAAAACATTTCCATGCTACCACTCGCATGGTGAGCTTACCGCAATTGATCCGTCTGCGGTGATGTACCTTACCTCTTACCTGACGTCGAAGCGTCGTTACAAAATATAATAACACATAAGTTAGTTTTGCCACCTTAATAACTTATGCTAATATAGTCCTTATGTGGGCCTAGTATTGTATCCTCACCGTATCCTATGTTTTTCTTGTAATACGATCCTTTATTAGTGTGCTATTCCCAATACGGCTCTGATACCACGTCTGTGGGGACCGGAGTCCACACTTTCCAGGAATCGCATTGGGTGGTGCTGTGCGATGCGACACCCAACAACACACATGTAAAGGAACACATATTACATAAATCCTTTGCTGAAATTTACAAAGATGTTAAGTTCACAAATAGTTTATAAAAAAAACTACACTAGAAGGTAAGATTAAAACTCTCGTACCCAAGGTGGAAATTAAATTTAGTGAGCACTATACTAATACATACAACATAGCAATACCATGATAATATAATTTTCATAACAGCAGCAATTAATTCTCATCTCAAGTGCAAGTATTTAACTACGTCACAACTCAGTGAACATGTGGTACTCATATCTGCGAGGGACGGTGATTCGAATCAATGATACCCGGAAAACACGACACGTACGCCCGTACTAGAAGTCACATCGGTGCACTCCACGGACATCGTACGCAGCCACCTTTCTCAAGGTTGGCCCAAGTTGAATCGATTCAATCGTCTAGGACAGTATCCCCACTCATGGTGCACCCTTCCGCTGTGAAGATGTCGTGAGCGAGTTTCCGTCTACTGTGTTGCGGTCGAAAGCCTGAGGCAATCGAAAAAGTCTCAACAAAATCTTCCCAAGGTACATCAGTTTCCTAGACCCCTTATATCCAGTATGACTCCGGTACAATTCAAACATCCTCAGCAGGGCGGCATACGGATCGGTCCTTAACCGGCACAGGCAGGGCTACACACCCAAGAACACGTCTTGCTGCATCCTATGCCCCTGCCCAGTCTCATTTTCAGATTACTATTTCATTCTCTTTGAACCAATCCCGTGTGAAAAAGTCCTAGCCATGCGAGTAGAATCCAACTACTTGACTTCTATTGAATCCTATATGAAAGTGCATCTAGGAATTCCTTGTGGGTTTTGGATTATTTATGACAAGCAAATGAGACCCTAATCACTTTGTTGAGATGAACATAGGTTTTAAGTTGAAAATAAGCAAAGTGCCAAAAAGAAGGGTGAATGAGGAGCAATGTGGAGAAGAGCTCAAGGAAAAAGTGTAGTAGATCATTGTGTGTGGAGTGTGTTAAGGAAACACACCCCAAGAGCTCAATCACAAATAAACACACACATTGCACAAATTTATATAGGACCGGACTAGTCTGACTGACACCAGACTAGTCCGATATCCCCTCTGCACAAGATCGGAAAAGTTTGATATCACAACAGACTAGTCCGATATCTCTCTGACTAGAATCAGACTAGTCCTCCCCAGTACGGACTAGTCCTCAAATCACCTCACAAGTCACACAAAATCGGACAAGTCCGATCACACACCGGACTAGTCGGATATCTTTCTTATGTCAATCGAAAAAGTCCGATAATAGCACGAACTAGTCAGAAAAACTCTCTAACCTAAATCGGACAAGTCCTCCAAGTGCGGACTTGTCCTCATAACCACATAAGGTTTCACTGTCCGGACAAGTCCGATGTCTATCGGACTAGTCCGAAGATTTCCAGAAGCCAGATCGGACAAGTCCGCACCTAGCCGGACTAGTCCAATATTTTGGGACACTTAGGGTTTGCTACACACAGCACACCGTACTAGTCCTGTGTCCACCATGGACTAGTCCGATCTTTCTAAACCCTAACGGTCACTTTTAGAAACCCCATATAAATAGAGGTGCACGACCCAACTTTAACAACTCTCGAACCCTAGCACCATCGCACCTCCCAAGAGCCTCAAAAACACATCTATCCACGAAATCAAAAGCCAAAAAGATCAATCCTTTGAGGATACACTTTGAAACAATGGAGAGACACGTTTCATCACTCTTGAGCTCTTGGTTTGATTCCCTAACACACTCCTATGATTTTCATTGTAATCTTTTGAGTGTGTTCTTCGTGGATTTGTCATTGTAATCTAGGGGAGCCCTCAACATGTGAGAAGGCCCCTTGAATTTGGTTATTTACCCTTTGTGATAAGAGAAGAGGATTGGCCTTCGTGGTGATCCGACGAGGGTAGGGTTGGAGAAGGTCCGGTCCTTTTGTGGACTCCTCAATGTGGATATTGGTTGCCTCTGTGGGAGCCGAACCACGGGATAAATCGTTTGTGTTCTTGCTTTGTGTTCATCAGTCTTATTCATCACAACAATCTAGGGTTTGAATCAATATTTTTACTTTACGTTGAATCATTAAGTATAAGATTGGATTGTGATATATCCTAGTCCATAATCTTGCAACACTTCAATTAACAGTATATTTTCGCTGCATACATCATAGAATCAAATTAATCTATCAAACTTAATCAACCTAGTCGGTACCCACCGGACTAGTCCGCACTTTACCGGACTAGTCCGATATCTCAAGTTTTGATCTAGTGGTTAAGTGTTGCAGGTTCCGACAAATTTCAAAGAGGCATATTCACCCCCCCCCCTCTAGGCCACATTCACTATACAACATTTAGCATATCATAGTCTACACGATGACTTGACAACTAATCAAATACTCCATAGGTTGATCTGGTCATGCAAGTGGATTTTTCAATCACCTTAGCCCTAATGCACATGACTCACCCTAGACATAGGTGATACAAATCAGAATTTTGTAATAGCACTTGCAAATCGGGGCTTGCCTGGTTGCAAGACGGTGTCAAAGTTAATCTCCAGTAGGATGACTTCAAGTAGCTCCGGGTTCCTCTTGAGCTCGGCAACTAATCGATATGCAAAGAATTATGCAAGTTAATCAATACCGGTATTATATTATAGTTCAAAGGAAAGAAAGTTAAGTATATGAATTTAAGATTAATGGTTCTGGAAATTTTACAGTGGACACTAGGTGCTATGAGGAAGATCTGGACCAAAAAGTGGAGATGTTCATGGAAGCTTGTTGTCTATATAATTCCAACAAGTAAAAGACTTCTCTGAATTTTGGTTGTACTTCTGGAGGTCTATAATGGCTACCAGTGGTGGTACCATATAGAGGGGGTCTCACTGGTTCTAGGAAAATTTGTTTCATAACTTTCTAGGCATTATACTGGGAGATATGGAATTTACAATTTGGGATAATTTATTGAAATGTTTCTATTGTTTTTGGGTTATTCCATGACTAGTTAGGAAAACTTTCAGATTGAACTAGGTTAATAAAGTCCAATGAAGCTGAAATTTTTACAGGAATTCAGAGACTTACTAATAAATATTTTGGCGAAATTTCAGATTTGTCTATGAAGTGAATCAGGAAAATCTAAGGATTTTCATGAAGATTGGGTCGTAGTTCTGGTTAGTGTGGATAAATACAAAACCAACTAAGTTGTTTTAACAAATTTTGAAGCTTTATACTGAGAGATATTCAATTTAGAAGTTTGCAAAAGTTTATGTACAATTTCTAAATAAATTTGGCTATTTTTATGTCCATGAAGAATACACAGGTGATCAGACCATGTAAATGAAGTCTAATGACCCTGAAATTTTTACTGGAGTTCAAGGATATCAAATAAAAGCTCTGGAAAAATTTGGTATTTTTCCAAAGAGCAGAACTATAGGGATGAATTCAATAAGCATTTTTTATTTGAATTATGCAGAAATTCATATGGACTTTCATACAAATACAAGTGTACCACTGCAAAGTACTCTTCATGCTGGTTCTGACAAAATTTATTTGGGAATTTTTGGACAAGTATCCTAGGAGTTATAGATTTTCCAAGTTGGGGCAAAATCTGGAATAAATTTCAAATGGGAAATGTTTGAATAATCCAGGGCGGCCTACAGGTTTAAAGTGGACCAATCGCTGGGCGGCAACATGGAGGGTTACTGGGTTAACCACGTGGTCACAAATGATCCGCAAGCCGCAGCTGATCCGGGCACGCCGTTTCTTTGGCTGACAGCCGGGGCCCACGGGGTTCGTCTTCTACCTCGCGACACCGTAAGTTCCGACGGTGGGCGGCAGCGACCGACGGCGGCCCCTCGCTGCAGCCTGCTCCAGGGCACGGCGGCACACCAATCTCGCCGCCCCCACCTAAAACCAGACGAGGAACACAGTGGTGCAGTCCTCGACGGTGATAGGTGCCGGAAATGGCAGCGCGACGGCGGGGGCGGTGATTAAGGTTTCGGCCATGTCGGCCAAGCCTTCCGTTGGGTGATACTGATAGGGAAGACCTCATGAAGATTCATGGAAGCATGGGGAACAATAACCTGTCCATGGGAAGGAGAGAAATGGCTTGGAGGATGGTAGCGCCGATGGACCGAGGAAGGAAGGACCGGCGGTTGGGGAAAAATTTTATTCCAGCGTGAATACTCGATGAAAATCGATGGATCTTTTTCTAGGTGATGCGCCTGGCCATATAGAACAACGTAGCACAGGTGCATAAAGAATAATTAACTGTATAAAAGGAATTTCACGCGTGAAGCAACTCTACTCATAACCGAAGTCCGTTGGAAGAAAAGCAAATACGGGGGCTAGGAGGCATGGCATGGGATGAAACTTTACGAGCAGCTAGAACGTGAGTAGGCGAACCTTTTTCCTTCTAGGACCGAGGCGAGATGATGGCCGTATCGTCGGGTCAACGATGAGTAGAGGCGCAGCAAAACAGGGGAGATTTCCGGCGGCTACAGTTTCAAAGTTAACAGCTTCGGGGATGGCCTAGCTGTGCAAGAACTTGATCACAAAGCTGCGCAAGAGCATGGGGAGTGAATAGAGGCAAAGAAAAGTGCTCAACACGGAGTACCTTTGCTGCAAATTGGCTGGACAGGGGAGGAATCAGGAGAGAAGCAAATATGGCGCTGGAAACTTGAAGGCGAAGAAGTGGTCAGCTCAGGGCCATGGAGGGGAGATAAGGAGGAGGCCAGGTCGTGCTGGGGGCAGCTGGAGTCAACCACAACAGTGCAAGCTGCTGCCTGGACACTGCATGGCATGTGGTGTCACTTGGAGAGCCAAAACAGTGCTTTGCTTTGGATGACAAGTGGGTCCCACCTCATCCTCATCCTTTCCCCATCAATTCTACCACCTAATTCATTCCAAAATTTGCTAGATATTTGTGGGATGGCTGGATTAATCATATAGAATTTGATTTTGAATTCCCATAGTTGATTTGACAAAGTTTCATTTAAATTCAAACTTGAATTTGACTTTGTGTTGAATTCAATGTAGCTATTGAATCAAATAGCAAACTTGATTCAAAAATTATGAAAGTTTGTAGGGAGGCTATTTGAAACATTTGGAATCCATTGGTCAACTCAAATCTTCATGTTAAATTCATTTGAACAGTAGCTAAGTTTATTTTTTTTGAATTCCCTCATTTCGAGTTTGTATTTATTTGTTTTTCTCATTTTCTTTCCATTTCTTTTTATTAATCAAAATTTTTTGTTCTAACTGAACTTTGAATTATTGAAATTAGGGATTTTACAATAGTATGGTACAACGAGTTCACGATCATGGCAAATAGTACGGTATTGCAACGATTTCATATTCGTGGCAAATAGTAGATTATTACAATGATTTAGCCTATTGCGACGATTTTACGTATTGCAACGAATAGCATGGTATTGCAACTATTTCACATTTGTGGTAATTGTATGTAGTTTCAACAATTTCACAACCGTGGCAATAGTACGGTATTGCAACGATTTCACATTCATGGCAAATAGTAGGTTATTGCAATGATTTAGCGTATTGCCACTGTTTAACGTATTGCAATAAATAGCATGGTATTGCAATGATTTCACATTCTTGGTAATACTATGTGATTGCAATGATTTCTCATTTGTGGCAAATACTACAGTATTGCAACGATTTTCATAGTTGTGGCAAATAGTACAGTATTGCAATTATTTATGGTATTGCGACGATTTAACGTATTGCAACGAATATCACGGTATTGCAACGATTTCACATTCGTGGCAAATAGTATAGTACTGCAACGATGTCACAGCTGCGGTAAATAGTATGGTACTGCGGCGGTTTAACGTCCGTGGCAAATAGTGTGTATTGCAACAAGTGCACAAACATGGCGAATAGTAGTGTATTGCAATGATTTCAGATCCGTGGGAAATAGTATGGTACTCCAACGATTTCACTTCCTTGGTGAACAGGTTGGTATTTCAACGATTTCTTATCCGTGGCAACAGGTTCGTAATGCAACGTTTCTTGATCTGTGGCAATAGGTTTCTAATGCAACGTTTCCTGATCTGTAGCAATAGGTTCGTAATGCAACATTTTCTGATTTGTGGCAGTACGGTTGTAATGCAATGTTTAATGATTTGTGGTAATAGAGGTGTAATGCAACATTTTCTCATCTATGACAATAGTGTTATAATGCAATGTTTTCTGCGTGGTGGCAATAGCAGTCTAGTACAATGTTTTTTGAGTCGTGGCCAAATGTTTATACTACAACGTTTTGTAATTCGTGGCAATAGCTTCCTATTGCAACAAATTATCATTCGTGACAAGAAATTCATAATGCCACGTTTTATAATTAGCGGCAGTAGAATCCTAATGAACCAGGTTTGAAAATTAGTGGCAATAGAATCACGAGTTTAACAATAAACATCCATCAATTGATGTTGCAACACGCATAACAACACTAAAGTATTACGTTGTTCGCGATGTGTTTGCATGTAATTTTGTCTAAGCTGACCGGGACTAATTGTTGCAGTAGGTGGCTTTTGGCAGTTCTTTTGGTGGACCTTTAGTGGAGTGGTCTCCATCATCATTTTGTGCAATTCAGCCATTGAGATGCGCATGTCCTGCATTTCTTTAGTTGTCTGTTCACGATCAGCTGCTATCTGACCTTGTAAGTTCTGGACTTGAACGTTTAACTCTTCATTCTTCTTGTTTATGCAGTCCATCTGGGTGGTTAAGCTATCATTTCTTCGTTCCAACTCCTGCACTTGGTGATTGAGGCCTGCTTTTCTATCTTCTAAGTTTTGAACTTGGTCGTTGAGGTGTTCAGACATCTAGATACGCATATGTTCACGTTCAGGACCAGTTGGGTTAGCCATATAACCATGCCGCCGAACATGTGATCCTGCACAACCGATTGAGGATCTATAACAACAAAAGAATTGAGTTGTGAAGACACACAAAAAGATTCACATCAATTGGATCTGTAAAACGCGAGTTATGATTGAAACACCAAAACAACGTCTGGTTGTCCAGAAACTTGACGAGAAAAACTTGCCAAAAACAAGTCGGACGAACAAGGCACATAAGCTCCTCTAAACTAGGAATTTTATTCACCAAATACACTAGAGGAACAGCGCATGTCATTCCCCCACGAGACTTGGCCTCCCTTGCTTATATAACCAGCCCTGAGGTGCTCACATAAGGTGTTGTGGTTATTGGACTAACGAGAGTCAAGTCGAGGACTTGTGTTTGGAAGAATTTGTTTTTTGTTCATGTGCA
Organism: Tuctoria greenei; assembly: GCA_036927565.1. Classification (NCBI taxonomy): domain Eukaryota; kingdom Viridiplantae; phylum Streptophyta; class Magnoliopsida; order Poales; family Poaceae; genus Tuctoria; species Tuctoria greenei. The sequence goes on from JAYESD010000001.1 coordinate 121,333,047, forward strand.
AGTGTTGCTTAAGGTCAAGACATGTCTGGTGACGGGATCCATTGGACTAGTCTTAGGGAGAAGATGAGGTTCGACAACCAAGTTCAGAAGGAATTGTGGTTGAGTTGATCGGGAGGTCACACAACATGTTTGGGACAAGAACAATGCATATGAAGATATCGTGGATGTTGTTGGAAGGTGTTTTCACGTGTGCAAGGAGTGAATGGACGTGGAAACATGGTTCCAAGGCGTGATGAAGAGAAGTGGACGTAAAGAATTAGTCAGAAAGGTCCAAACGGCTGGATTATGCCTTAGGCTGCGACTTTGGTAGTTATTGTTCATTTATGTAAAGATTCGAGTTTGTTTTGGTTAGATTTCGTGTGGGTCATGAAGTTGAGTTGTTTTAGGAATGTGATATGTGTTACTAAGGTGTTTGTAAGTCTTAATATTGCTTCTATCTGTGTATGGAAGAGTCTTGAGCAGTTATGGAAAGTTTCGGTTGAAACTGAGAAAGATTAGAGTCCTAGTTTGGATTGAGTTGGACTTAGGGCTGGTTATATGAGCAAGGGAGGCCAGAGCTCAGGTAGAGATGACTTTGGGATGTTCCTATTGTGTTTTGATAAATAAAATTTGTAGTTTATAAGAGCTTTTATGCCTTGTTCATCCAACTTGTTTTAGACAAGTTTTTCTCGTCAAGTTTCTGCACAACACTATGTTGCTTCGGTGTTTTGATGATAACTCGAGTTTTACAGATCCAATTGACCTGATTCATTTTGGGTCCATGAAAATTTCACGGTCATTGGATTTTTGGTTTATGATCTACACGACTTTCTTTGCATTGTTGCAGATTAGTTTTTACATTGGTAGAACAGATTGGCCTTTGATTCATCATTTGATCATAACATGAGTTTTTTCTCGACAATTTTATGTGATTCTTGTTGTATTGTATTCATGACATGTTTCTCTATAATATATACTACTTTTGTCACGTTTGAACATGTTTAGATCATTTGCACACATGGTTTCTTAACAGATTGATTTTCTGTCGAGGGGTTTTCGTTGCTTCAGTTGCAAAAGTTAAAATCTACCATTCACCCCTATCTGGTAGCTTTTCACGTGCTGTTGGATCCTACAATTGGTATCAGAGCCACGGTGATCTAATATTTGTAATTTGCACGTGTTTTGACTAATCAACATGGAGAAATACTCCGCAAAACCTTGTGTGTTTAGTGGCATTGATTTTCAGGTTTGGAAGGAACGTATGGAGGCTTTCATCTAGGCGCAAGGCTTTGCAATATGGGAAAGGTGTACAAACCTTACGACGTGCTGCCAAACGTCCAATTTACGGCTGCGAACATGAGAGATATCAACAACAATAAAAAGGATTGCAACTTGATCATACAAGGATTGACTCAAAAGCGACTTCGATCGTGTTGCACACCTCCGATCAGCGTACGATGTGTGAAAGGCACTTCACGACTGCCATGAAGGTTCTAACACAATCAAAGAGGTAAGGCAAGATATATTCAAAAAAGAATACATGCGCTTTGAGATGCAATTCGGTGAGTCAATCGATGACCTCTTTTCTCGCTTTAACAAAATTCTCAGCAACTTGCATAGTGTCAACGTTAAATTTTTAGATGCTGAAAATGCTAGGCAATTACTAAGTGCATTAGACATGTCAATTTGTGTAACACCCTCATTTTCATGCATCATGCCCTGCATACATTCATATATATGTCTAATATTAATTCACCTAAAAATGAATGAGTTTAAAATGAATTAGAAACAAAACCGCACTTAAGAATTCTGAAAAGTGCGGACTAGTCCGGTTTTGGTGCGGACTAGTCCGATTTCTCTCTGACTTCGAACAGACTTGTCCATTTTGCTGCGCACTAGTCTGTTTTTCCCTCTAGACACTTTCAAACTTGTTCGGTCCTGTGCGGACTAGTCCGGTGTTCCAAATTATTGAAAATTTTGCTAAGTCCATGGAATCATCCGGACTAGTCCGGTCTTCCAGCGGACTTATCCGTTTTCCCCTCTGACTAAAGTCGGACTTGTCCGATTTTGGCTAGACTTGTGTGTTTTTCCCCTCTGGATAAGTTCGTACTTGTCCGATATCTAGTCCGGACTTGTCTGATATCTCTCTGTCCAATTTCAGACTAGTCCGGCCCTTTTCGTACTTGTCCGATAAATCACGACTCTGAGTTGATCTTCATTTCACGACTTGTTTCTTGGGTTTTACGTTAAGTGGGCCCAGGGACGTCGTGCCTAACTCTTTTAGAGCCCATGTGGGACTCTAAACCGGCCTCTACTCACCCTAAACTCGAAATCCATCTAACCCTAACCCCCACCTCTATATAAACAATCCCACCCCTTGGCTTGACATCTATTTGCCACTTTTCGACCACACCCAAACCCTAGCTCGTGATTAGCTACCACCAAGGAGGGAGAAGGAGATCTAGAGCAAGGAGAAGAAGAGGAGGAAAAGAAAGAGGATCAAGATCTCCATCAACTTCGTGTTCTTTGTCAACGATTCACCATCAAGTTCTTCATCAACCCTAGATCATCAAGATCCAAGTGTTACCTCCAAGAGCCTTGATTCATTGGAGTTCTAAACACCTGGTATACCTTCTATTCTCTTTTCCTTACGTGAATTCAACCCCAAATCTCCAAAATTCACGCCAATCTAAAAAACCCTAATCTGTTGTTCCTGCGCTGTACGGACTTGTCTGGTCCCTAGCGGACTAGTCCAATCTTCCTGGTTAAATTTTGTTGAATTGATTCTAAAATTGTTGCGGATCAAATCCAAACCTGTTTAAACTTGTTAAAATCCATTAGAACTAGTTACTGATCATTAAAAGCAACTCATTAACAAGTTCCACCTTGCATTTTCCTTAATCATGCATGCCATGTCATATTGAGTTATATTTGTGCACTTTTTGATTGTAATTCTTGTCTTAGATATGTTTATTGTGCGAATTAGACGGATTTGTGCTAGAGAGTGTCGCGGAGGATCTCTAGAACCAATAGTTTGAAGGCCTTGACCCGAACCAATCCCAAGAGCAAGGCAAGTGTCCTTGAAGTATATTGACCCTGTTTTAAAATAAATGTTTTGTTTGCAAAACTGCATGCTTGCATCAATTTGATGGGAATCCTATGATAGGAAGTTTACTATAATTGTTTGACCACCCTTGTCACTTGGTATTTATGGTAGAGAGTCGAGAAAGGCTTTTTACCTTTTTGCTATGCTTAATTAATTGGGATGGGAACAACAAGCATAATATCTAATTATGCACTTACGAGATTATGATTAATATGAACTGGTTAACATGATATGGTAATGGGTGACCTAAGCAAGCCTGGTATGTGGATGGGTTGGATGTTATGGTGGTTTCGCTTGCTTTAGATCCAAGGACTGGTTCGTGGAGCGACCATTCAGGATTTACTGTGCCACCACGAGGCCAAGTATGGGTGCGGCGTAGCTGATTAATTAGGGCTTTGCTAGTGCTGTTTGGGCCATTAAGGATGCTTGGGGAAGGGGTAGTTAGATTGGGTTTGTTGATGATTGGTGGGACTATCCTGGGATCCGAATGGCTCAAGAGGGGGCCATTGGTTGAAGATGTGCTCAGTTGGAGGCATCGCCACCGATGAAACCACAGTGGGGTCTAAGTAGGCTAGTAATCCCTTTATAAAGGTTATTTTGTGATCTCTTGGCCACACACCGACGAATGTGTGAGACGGCATAGTAGAGGTTCTAGTCATCGAAAGGTGATGAAATCACAAACCCATGGGTAAAGTGGTACAAAATCTGCAGAGTGTGTCTTAAACTATCATGATAGTCGTGCTCCCGGTTATGAGCAACCTGGACCCTCACATGATTAGAGGGAAATTGGGATTTGGGATGGTTTGGTATTGGGTTGGTGTTGGTTATGATTATGGTTGATAACATGGTTATGGTTATGGATGGTATTATGAATTATGGCAATGGACATGGATAATGGTAATGGTGAAATCTGGTATAATGGTGATGGATATGGAATATGGACTCGTACTATAATAACAATTATGGTTTATGATGGGTTTACTTCACATACATATACTATATTGTTTTTCAAATGTTTTAATGTACTTTTCTACACTTAGCCTTATTATTGTCATCGTTTGAATCAGCTACATGTCATAGTTTCCACACTTGCTGAGTACAACATGTACTCACCCTTGCAATTCCCCCACCAATAGTTGCAGGTCAGGATTGGGAGCTTAATGATGATAATGCAGAATTCTAGGCCGTGTCTACCGTTAGCTTTGCCTGTGGAGTGTTGGAGCTGCGCTATCCCTTATGCTTAGTTGCTTATTTAGTTTATTTCCGCTGCATTAGTGGAACTTGTCATCAATAATCATTAGAGCTTGTATTTCGAGGATAATAGGGTTTGTGTAATAAAAATGGTTAATTAATCTTGTTCTGTGGTAATTTTCTGTATACTCTTTTGTGATTGCACTCGTGTATGTGTGTTGAACGTCCTGGCCACACATATGCGTTCGCTTGGTTCATTTTTGGAACCTGGTGTCACAATTTGGGAGATGAAAGTTACATCTATTAGAGAGTCCACTGTCGTGAGTACACTTACATTAGATGTGCTATATTGCAAGTTAAAAACTCATGAAATTGACAAAACTCACTTAAGAACCCCAAAAAGTCTCTTGCATTTGTTTCTCAACGTGACATGCCTAGCTCTAGCAAATCTTCGTCACGTGGTACACTTGCGTTGTTGTCCTCTCTAACCCTCGAACAGATTGAAGAGTTTCCAGAGGAGGAGCTAGCACTTCTTTCTACTCAATTCTCAAAAGCATTGCAAAATGTGAGAACTCGAAGAAGAGGAAGTAGTGTTTATCAACGATGCTTCGAATATGGTAAGACAGGACATTTTCATGCAGATTGCCCTAATCTTTCAGTTCTTACTTCCTGTGATGAGAAACAAACAAAGTTCAAGTCCTCCTCTGCAAACAACAACAACAAGAAGAAGGGTTTTACAGGTCGCCAATTGGTAAACATTTTTATCTCCGCACTTCAAGAAATTTGCACGAGTGACGTGGACATCAGAAGTGATGAAGAGAATTTGGCAAATATGTGCTAAATGGCGGGCAACTCAAGATTCAGTATGGAGGAGATAGAACATAACAGTGACGATGAAGAGGTATGTCCCACTTGCAAAGAAATGTGTGATGCTATTTCTCGTGCCACTGTTATAGTAAAGAAAAAAGACAAAAAAACTTAGAGACAATGCTGTTAAAATTGAATCAATAGAATCTAAAATTAATCATTTAAAATCTTTGATTCCTAATGATCATTATTGTTCCTCATTTGAGCTTATATATGAACAATTGTCCTCTTTAAGAAGTGCGCACACCTCCAGACTTGATAAAATCTTGAACTTGAAATCATAAAGAACAAAAAGCTTGCTGCACTTAACAATAAAAACTTGAAAGATGCATGATGTTCTACAATTGATTTGCATTGTTCTACTTGTCATGATCTTGATAAGAAACTACACGATGCTATGAATGAGATTTATATAATGAGCAAAGCTTTACATTCTCATGAAGTTAAATATTGTTCTAATTGCAAACTCAATGGAAAAACTTCATGTGAAAACTGCCTAGACTTGTCTAAGAAACTTGATGACATGAATAGGACACTAGAGCAATTTTGTAATGGGAATAAAAATCTGAACTTGCTGCTGAATTCTTCCAAGTCTTGCAATGATAAAACTGGTTTAGGTTTTGATTCTCATGCACATGCTAAGGCACATCCAACAAAAAATTATAAAGTCATTAGGAATTGGTTTGATTCAAACAGTTCCTAAACATAAAGAAGTGATTTTCAAATCTGCAGGGCTGCTGTCTCATTCACTTTCTAATAAACATATTGCTTGCTCATCTAGACATGAACACAAAGTTAAATTTCATTGTACCTACTGTGGTATAGATGGTCATGTCATAGATTTTTGTTATAGACTAGCTAAACAACATAAAAAGGAAAGAATGCAAGCTAGATCTCATAACTCTCATGCAAAATTTGCTGCACATGCTAAACTGAATGTCAGGAACATGCAACCTACTGTTATGAGTCAAAAACATGCAAAGTTTGCTCGAAAAACCTACTGGTTTTAGTGCTACATATGTAAAATCTCGTAGGTTAGTAGTCGTACAAAAATCCTAAACCTTTGGCTCATAAATCTGCCGTTTTATCTCAGCTTTTGCGTGTTATTCCTGCTGGACGTCGTGTGACTCAGTACTGGATTCCTAAATATCTTTTGACTAACCCCAGTATTGAGTCATCGACATATTGTGCTTCCATGTAGGATACACGCTTGAGGAAGGAGAACATTTGGATTGTGGATTCAGGTTGCTCACGCCGCATGACCGGTAACAAAGAATGGTTCTCCTCCCTCTCTTTTTTGTCACGTGTAGAGAATGTTACTTTTGTCGATAATTCTTCAACTCCTATAATAGCTAAGGGTTCAGTTAGAGTAAATAATCACTACACTTTGAAGGAAATGGCACCTGTTGAAAATTTAAAATACAACTTGCTTTCTGTTTCACAATTGCTAGATAGGAATCTGGAAATTATTTTCACTAAAAATTTCTGCAAGGTTGTAGATTCAAATGGTGAGCTCATTTTTCACATGTCTTGGTTTGGAAGTGTTTTTAAAGATGATTTTGGTATGTCATCCTCTAAGCATAGGTGCCTAGTTGCTACTGATTCGAAAGACTTATATTTTTGGCATCGTAGACTTGGTCAGGTAGGCTTTGATCATCTCACACGTGTTAGTGCCCTTGATCGCATACGTGGGCTGCCTAAGCTTAAAGGGAACAAAGATATTGTGTGCCCTTCTTGTAGACATGCTAAGATAGTTGCAGGTTCACATGCGCCTCTCACAATGACCATGACAACTGAGTCGGGACAACTTTTGCACCTTGACACCGTAGGTCCTTCACGTGTTCAATCTTTTGGAGGTAAATAGTATGTTCTGGTGATTGTTTATGATTATTTTAGATACTCTTAGTTCTACTTTAAGACATCTAAGAATGAAGCTTTTAGTCACTTTAGAACTTTATTTCTTATATTATCAATTGATCACCCATGATCTTTAAAAGAAAATAGAAGTGATAACAGAACCGAATTTAAAAATCAATCATTTGATCAATTTTGTGCTGAAAATGGAATAGATCATCAATTTTCTTCACCCTATGTACCTCAACAAAATGGTATCATAGAGAGAAACAACAGAACCTTAGTTGAGATGGCTAGGACTATGCTTGATGAATATCAAACTCCTAGGAAATTTTGGGATGATGCAATTACAACCGCTTGTTATGTCTCAAATCATCTTTTCTTGCGTGCTAAGCTAGGTAAAACCCCATATGAACTTCAGTTTGGACATAGGCCCAGTGTCACACACTTTTGGGTCTTTGGTTGTAAATGCTTTGTTAAGAAACATGCTAATCTTAATAAATTTGAACCTAGATCTGTTGATGGCATGTTTCTTGGTTATCCATCTCATACTAGAGACTACCGTGTGTTTTTACTTGATACTAACAAAATTATGGAGACTTGTGAGGTTTCTTTTGATAAATCTAGCCCAGGTACTAGCTCGAATATTGCAGGTCCAGATCCATATCCGTAGGGGGAGAGTTTTTTTCATCGAAGAAGACAAACAAGTGGTGTTGCTGCCCAAAAAATCAGCTGCAAATGATGCTGATTTTGCACCACTACCAGCACCAACAACTACTGCAGCTGGTATAGATTGTCCTCAAGTCACATGTTCTTCAATCTGTGATGAACATGAATAAGAAGTATCTTGTGAAGTGTCTACTCCCCTCCGCATCATCAAAAGTCATCCTCCACAACAAATCATTGGAAGATTGCACAAACGAGTCACACAATCCAGGTTTTGTGATCCAAACTCTAATGCTCATTCTTATTTTGTTGCTTCTTTTGAAACCAAAGATATATCACACGTACTCACTAATGAATCTTGGATTATTGCCATGCAAGAAGAGTTAGAAAATTTTGAAAGAAATAATGTTTGGAAACTTGTACCTCCACCTCAAGGTCACACGTTAATTAGAACTAAATAGGTGTTTAAAAATAAACAGAGTGAGGATGGGGTTGTTGTTAGGAATAAGGCTAGGTTGGTTGCTCAAGGTTTCACACAAGTTGAAGGTCTATATTTTGATGAAACTTCTGCTCCTGTTGCTAGATTAGAAGCCATAAGAATTTTGTTAGCCTTTGATGCATCTAAAGGTCTTAAGTTATATCATATGGATGTTAAAAGTTCTTTTCTTAATGACTAAAAAGATGAGGAGGTTTATTTCAAGCAACCACCGGGTTTTGAAAATCCAAATTTTCCTAATCATGTTTTCAAATTGTCTAAAGCCTTTACGGTCTCAAACGAGCCCCTAGATCATGATATGATAGGTTAAAAGCATTCTTACTTGAAAAGGAGATTACCATGGGCAAGGTTGATAAAACTCTTTTTTTGCTTAAACATGGCAATGACTCATTATTTGTTCAAGTGTATGTGGATGATATTATCTTTGGTTGTGCTTCTCATGATCTTGTGTCCAAGTTTTCAGCTATGATGAGTTCAGAATTTGAAATGAGTATGATGGGAGAACTCACATACTTTTTGTGGCTGCAAATCAAGCAAACCAAGGAGGGTACTTTTGTGCATCAAACGAAGTATACAAGAGACCTTCAGATGGACAAAAGCAAGCCTCTTCAGACACCAATGGGAACAACGACAACACTTAAACTTGATGAAGATGGTGACCCGGTCAATCAAAAGGAATATAGAAGTATGATTGAATCGCTTTTGTACCTCACGACATCAAGAACGGACATACAATTCTTCTTATGTCTTTTTGCATGATTTCAATCTTCCCCACGTGCTTCACATTGTCAAGCCGTCAAAAGAATTCTCAGGTACTTACTTGGAACTCAAGAGTTTAAGATTTTTTTCCTTCTTTCTCAACCGTTAGTTTGAAAGCTTTTTTGGATGCTGATTTTGGGGGTTGTAGGATTGATATGAAAAGTACTTTGGGTGCTTGTCATTTTCTTGTTAATTCACTTGTTGCTTGGTCCTCTAGAAAACAAAATTCACTTGCACAATCCACGGCCGAATCTGAATATGTAGCTGCTGTTAGCACTTGCTCACAAATTCTTTGGATTGTTCAAACAATTAAGGAATCTGAAGTTGATTTAGATAGTGTTCCACTGTTTTATGATAACACTAGTGCCATCTGCATTGCTAAAAACCCCGTGCAACATTCTAGAACAAAGCACATTGACATTAGGTATCACTTTCTCTGTGATAATGTTGAAAAAGGAAACATTGTGCTTCACCATGTAGATACCGAACAACAATTGGCTGACATTTTTACAAAACCTTGTGATTTCACTCATTTTTGTTTCATTCATAGTGAAATAGGGGTTATGCATCCTCATGTCTTAAATTGAGTGGGAGTTTTGAAATTTGGGAAATCTTTGTGTGAATCTTAATTTAAAATAATCTGAGCATAGTATTTCATACATATATGACTTTGTGATACCTTTTACATGTTGAAAGTTCTTACTACATTACTCCTGTTATACATTTTGTATTTTTTGCCATGACTAGTAATTGGAATAATTACTTACACTAAATATGGTCATGATCAAACTTACTTGTTGTTTTAAACTTGTTGTATGCTCACAAGTGCTTTTAATCATAAAGAATTAATCAAGTAATCAACTCACATGTTGAGTTTAATGTCCAAATGAAAAAATGTGATAATATCAAGAGAATATGCATGTGTCGCGCTTCTTCTTTTGAGATGGCTTATCATTGCACTTAGATATGAACTTGAAAGAAGTTGTGTATGACTAAAACCATGTCCATAAGCTTCTGAATGTCAAATGACATAGGCTTGGCTTGGTTGGTTAGAATAAGGCTCATGAGGCATATAACCTCTTGCAAGTGTCATATGATCAAAGTTGGTGCTTTAAATGATAATAAAAATACAACAACAAGTGTCATGCTTTCAGGTCTTGAAATAGTTAAGTTTGTGAGATCATGACTCGCTTAAACTGAAAATTACACTTGATCTCTAGCATGGCTTACACTACTTTATGTATGCCATTGATGTGATAGTGTATGTTACTTGATAGTATGACTTGGATGACCTTTGTGTTTATATGTATATGTTATAATATGCTCATAACTATTGAAATTTGTCTTTTGAACCTTGCTGAATACAATGTCAAAGGGGGAGAAATTTGTATTAGAAATATGTATAGGGGGTGAAATATTTGTTTTTGAAATTTCTTTCTGATTTGGTTTTCAAAAGGGGGAGAAATTGTTTTCAAAAATTTTCATGTGTATAAGCCAATGTTCGGATTTTAAGTGGTGTTGTGCCAAAACACGATTTTCAACAAGGTCCGACTCTAGGTCTGAGCTCCGACAGGGTCCAACAATAGGTCTGGCATGGTTTGGGTAGCTCCGGCAAGGTCCTACAATAAGTCCGTCTTGTTTTGGATAGCTTCGGCAAGGTCCGACGATAGGTCTGTCATGCTTTGGGTAGCTCCGACAAGGTCCGACAATAGGTCTAACATGTTTCTGGTAGCTCTGGCAAGGTCCGATGATAGGTCCGGCATGTTCTGGATAGGTCCGGTGCAAGGTCCAGCAAACTTTGGCTATGTCCAACGCAAGGTCCGGTGCAAGATCGCAGTGGTTCTGCTTTAACTTGCGATGTTTCAAACTTTCTTTACACATATGGGAAGATTTGCTTAGTACTTTTGGACTATGTTTTTGATGTTTTTTGGCTGATTATGGTGGTTAGTAATTACTGTGGTTTGCAACATCCTTACGTGAGGTGCTCACGTAAGGTGTTGTGGTTATTGGACTAACGAGAGTTAAGTCGAAGAGTTGTTCTTGGAATAATTGGTTGCTTGTTCATGTGCAGATGTTGATTCAGGTCAAAACATGGATGGTGACGGGATCCATTGGACTAGTCTTAGTGATAAGATGAGGTTCAACAACCAAGTTCGGGAGGAATTGTGGTTGAGTTGATCAGGTGGTCATGCAACATGTTTGGGTCAAGAACAAAGCATATGAAGGTATCGTGGACATTGTTGGAAGGTGTTTGCACGTGTGCAAGGACTGCATGGACGTGACAACATGGTTCCATGGAGTGATGAAGAGAAGTGAACATAAGGAATTTGTCGGAAAGGTCCAACCTGCTGGATTATGCCTCAGCTTGCGGCTTAGGTAGTTATAGTTTGTTTATGGAAGTTTCGAGTTTGTTTTGGTTAGATTTCGTGTGGGTCACAAATTGAGTTGTTTTAGGAATGTGAGATATGTTCCTAAAGTGTTTGGAAGTCTTAATATTGCTTCTATCTGCGTATGGAAGAGTCTTGAGCAGTTATGGAAAGTTTCGGTTGAAACTGAGTGGGATTAGAGCCCTAGTTTGGATTGAGTTGGCCTTAGGGCTGGTTATATAAGCAAGAGGGGTCAGAGCTCGTGTAGAGATGACTTTGGTCTGTTCCTCTTGTGTTTTGATAAATAAAATTTGTAGTTTATAGGAGCTTATGTGCCTTGTCAGTCCAACTTGTCTCAGACAAGTTTTCCTTGTTGAGTTTCTGCATAGCACTTTGCTGCTTCGGTGTTTTTATCACAACTCGAGTTTGACAGATCCAATTAACGTGATTCTTTTTGGGTTGTCTTCACAACTTGATTATCTATCATCTGTGAAAAGTTTACAGTCATTGAGTTTGTGTTTTCTGATCAACACGAGTTTCTTTGCAGTGTTGCAGATTTGTTTTTACTCGGGTAGAACAGATTGACCTTTCGATCATAACTTGAGTTTTTCTCGACGTTATTCGTGATTCTTGTTGTAGTGTCTTTGGGACTTTTTTATCTATAATATATACTACTTTTGTCACATTTGAACACATTAATATCAGTTGCACACATGATTTCTTAACATATTGATTTTCTATCAAGGGGTTTTCGTTGCTTTCGCTGAAAAAATTTAAATCTACCATTCACCCCTCTCTGGTAGCTTTTCATGTTCTCTTCGATCCTACAAAATATATTGTGGACATTTCTGGAAAGTGTTTGCATGTGTTCAAGGGGTGCATGGACATGGAAACATTGTTCCAAGGTGTGGTGAAAAGTTATGGAAGTGAATATATGGCCAAAAAGGTCCAACCGGCTTGTTTATGCCTCAGACTGCCGCTGAGGTGGTTATGGTTCGTTTATGGAAATTTTTGAGTTAGTTATGGTTAGATTTCATGGTGAGCATGAAGTTGAGTTTTTCTATGAATTTTTAGGATGTTCCAAACGTGTTTAGAAGTTTTAATATTGCATCTATCTTCGTATGGAAGAGTCTTGAGCAGTTATGGAAAGTTTCGGTTAAAACTGAGTGGGATTAGAGAGTCCTAGATGGATTTGGTTGGCACGAGGGCTGGTTATATAAGCAAGGGAGGACAGGGCTCATGGTGAACAATTTCGGGCTGTTCTCTTGTGTTACATTGAATACAATTTGTAGTTTTAGAGGAGATTTTGTGCCTTGTTTCCCCGACTTGTTTTCGGCATGTTTTTCTCGTCGAGTTTCTGGACAGCCAAACATTGCTTTATTGTTTCGACCATAACTCGAGTTTTGCAGATCCAATTGCCATGATTGTTTGTGTGTTGGTTGCACAACTCAATATTATATCGTCTGTGAAAATTTCGCGGTCATTGGTTTTGTGATTATTGAGTTACATGAGTCTTTTTGCAGCATAGCAGATCTGGTTTTTCCCTGATAAAATAGATTGACCTGTGCTAGGGTTTTGGTCATAACTTGAATTTTACTTGACAGCTTCTCGTGATTCTTGTTGTGGTATCTTCATGACTTGATTCTCTACAATCACTACTGCTTGTATCATAGTTGAACACGTTTATAATAGTCGTACACACAGATTTCTCCAACAGATTGATTTCTACCAAGGGGTCTTTGTAGCTACTGCTGAAACAGTTTTAACATACCATTCACCCACCTCTAGTAGCTTTTCACGTGTTCTTCGATCCTACAATTAGTATCAGAGCCATGATACTCTAATATTTATTATTTGCACATGTTTTTACTAATAAACATAGATAAATACTCCGCAAAACCTTGCATAAGGTTTTGCAATATGGGAAAAGGTCTTCAAGCGCTTTTTCATGCTTTCAAATGATGAAGTTACGACTGCCAACATGAAGATGTTGATAACAATAACAAGACGCGCAATTCAATTATTCAAGGATTGACTCAAAGTAATTTCCATCATGTTGCACACCTCCGATCTGTGTATGATGTGTGGAAATCACTATGCGACTACCATGAAGGCTCCAACATGATCAAGGAGGTAAGGCAAGATATTTCAAGAAAGAATACATGCGCTTTGAGATGCAATCCAGTGAGTCGATCGATGATCTCTTTGCTCGCTTTAACAAAATTCTCAGCAATCTGCGTAGTGTCAATGTTAATTTTTCAGATGCTGAAAATGCTAGAAAATTATTAAGTGCACTAGACATGTCAATTTGGGAGATAAAAGTTACATCTATTCATGAATCCAAGGTCATGAGTATATTTAATTTAGATGTGCTATATTCTAAATTGAAAATTCATGAACTTGACATTATCTAGATGTGCTATATTCTTAATTTAGATGTGTTATACCACAACTAGTCTCTTGAATTTGTTTCACAGCGTGACATGTCTAGTTCTAGCCAATCTTCATCATGTGGTATACTTGCTTTGCCGTCCTCTCTAGCAATTCTATGTACTTGGTTCTCAAAAGTATTGCAAAATATGAGAACTAGAAGGACAGTAAGTTCTCGACAATGCTTTGAATGTGGGAAAGATATGACATTTTCATACAGATTTCCCTAATCTTTCAGCTCTTACTACTCGAGATGAAAAGCAAACAAAGTTCAGGTCCTCTTCTGGCAACAACAACAAGAAAAAGAAGACTTTTACAAAATGGCAAGTGATGGAACACATTCTCTCTGCACTCCTAGATAACAAATCAAGCGATGTGGACTCTAGGAGCGATGAAGATGAAGACAATTTGGCAACTATGTGTTTTATAGCTGGCTAGTCAAGATCAAGTATGGATGAAGCAGAGCACAACAGCGACAATGAAGAGGCATGTCTCACTTTCGAAGAAATGTGTGATGCTATTTCTCGTGCCACTGTTGTACTTAAGAAAAAGAACAAAAAACATAGGGGCAATGCTATTAAAACTGAATCACTAGAAACTGAAATTAATCGGTTAAAATCTTTGATTCCTAGTGATGATTTTTGTTCCTCGTGTGGATGGATTTATAAACAATTGTCCTCCTTAAGAACTGTGCACACCTCCACACTTGATAAACTTGAACATGAAATTGACAAGAACATAAAGCTTGCTGCACTTGATGATAAAAACTTAAAAGATGCTAGTTGTTCTACAATTGATTTGCATTGTTCTAGCTGCGATGATCTTAATAAGAAACTTCATGATGTTAGGAATGATATTTCTGTTTTGAACAATTCTTCACATTCTCATGAAGTTAGTTTTTGTTCTACTTGCAAACTAAAAGGAAAAACTTCATGTGAAACTGCCTAGACTTGTCTAAAAAACTTGATGACATGCATAAGACACGAGCATATTTGCAGTGGGAATAAAAATATAAACTTGCTTCTGAATTCTTCTAAAACTTGCAATGACAAATCTAGATTAGGTATTGATTCTCATGCTAAGGCACATCCACCTAAGGTTTTTACGTCACTAGGAAGTGGTTTGATTAAAATAGTTCCTAAAACAAAAGAGGTGGTTTTTAGGTCAGCAGGGGTGTTGTCTCATTCTGGTGCTAACACACACGTTGCTTGCTCATCTAGGCATGAACATAAGGTTAAATTTCATTGTACCTACTGTGATAGAGATAGTCATGTCATAGATTTTTGTTATATACTAGCTAAACAAGAAAAGAAGCAAAGAATGCTAGCTAGATCATGTAACATCGAAGCAAAATTTATTGCACATGCTGAACCGAATGTTAGAAACTTGCAACCTGCTGTCATGAGTGAAAAACAATCAAATTTTGCTTACCTAATGTTTTTCGCTTTCGTGTGTTATTCCTGCTGGACGTCACGTGACTCAGTACTGGATTCCTAAATGCCTATTGACTAACCCCGGTATTGATTCATCGACGTATTGTGCTTCTATGTAGGTCACACGCTTGAGGAAGGAGAACATTTGGCTTGTAGATTCAGGTTGTCACGCCACATGACCAGTAACAAAGAATGGTTCTCCTCCCTTTTTTTGTCACGTGTAGAGAATGTTACTTTTGCCGATAATTCCTCAACTCCTGTAGTTGCCAAGGGTTCGGTTAGAGTAAATAATCATTACACTTTGAAAGATGTGGTACTTGTTAAAAACTTGAAATACAACTTGTTTTCTATTTCACAATTAATAGATGAAAATATTGAAATTCTTTTCACTAAAAATTGCTGCAAGGTTGTAGATTCAAATGGTGAGCTTATGCTCAACATGTCTCGGTTTGGAAGTGTTTTTAGAGCTCATTTTGACATGTCATCCTCTAAGCATAGGTGTCCAGTTGCTAACAATTTAAAGGACATATATTTTTGGCATCGTAGACTTGCTCACGTAGGCATTGTTCACCTCACACATGTGAGTGGTCTTGATCGCATGCGTGGGTTACCTAAGCTTCAAGAAGACAAATATATTGTGTGATCTTCTTTGAGACATGCTAAGATGGTTGTAGGTTCACATGCTCCACTCACAATGACCATGACAACAACATCACACAACTTTTACACCTTGACACCAAAGGACCTTCTCGTGTTCCATCTTATGGAGGTAAGTGGTATGTGCTTGTCATTATTGTTGATTATTCTATATAGTCTTGGGTTTACTTTATGACATCTAAGAATGATGCTTTTAGTCACATTAGAAGTTTAGTTCTTAGACTTTCACTTGACCACCCAGGATCCTCAAAAGTAGTTAGAAGTGATAATGGAATTGAATCTAAAAACCAATCATCTGATCACTTTTTTGCTGAAAATGGAATAGATCAACAACTTTCTTCTCCTTATGTACCTCAGTAAAATGTTGTTGTAGAGAGAAAAAACAGGAATTTAGTTCAAATGGTCAGGACTATGCTTGATGAATATCAAACTCCTAGGAAGTTTTGGGCAGATGTGATTGCAACCACTTTTTATATCTCAAATCGAGTTTTCTTGCATGCTAAGCTAGGAAAAACCCCATATGAGGTTCGGTTTGGACATAGGCCTAGTGCCATACACTTTAGGGTCTTTGGTTACAAATCGTTTCTTAAGAAACATGATAATATTGATAAATTTGAAGTTAGATATGTTGATGGCATGTTTCTTGATTATCCATCTCATACTAGAGGCCACCATGTGCTTTTACTTGACACTAATAAAATTGTGGAGACTTGTGAGGTTTCTTTTGATGAAGCTAGCCCATATACTATCTTTAATATTGCAGGTCAAGATGAATATCCGTAGAGGGAGAGGTTTTTCGTTGAAGATGAGGAAGAAGTGGTGCTGCTGCCCAAAAATTCAAAAGCGAACGATGTCATTCCTGCTCCAGATATTGATTCAGAACCAACACCAACAACTACTACTGCTGGTCCACATCATCCTCAAGCCACAAGCTCATCTATTTTTGATGAACATGAAGAAGAAGCTTGTGAGGTATCTACTCCTCTCTGCGTCCTCAAAAGTCATCCTCCACAACGGATTATTGGAAGCTTGCACAAATGAGCCACATGGTCCCGGTTTTCCAATCCAAACTCTGACGCACATTCTGCTTTTGTTCCTTCTTTTGAACCCAATGATATATCATACGCACTAACTAATGAATTTTTGATTATTGCCTTGCAAGAAGAGTTAGAAAGCTTTGAAACAAATAATGTTTGGACTTTAGTTCCTCCACCTAATGATCACACATTAGTAGGAACTAAATGGGTGTTTAAAAACAAACAAAGTGAGGATTGGGTTGTGGTTAGGAATAAAGCTAGGTTGGTTGCTCAAGGTTTCACACAAGTAGAATTTCTAGATTTTGATGAAACTTTTGCTCATGTTGCTAGATTAGAAGCCATCAAATTTTTATTAGAATTTTCTGCATCTAAAGATTTCAAGTTATATAAAACGGATGTTAAAAGTGCTTTTCTTAATAGCTACATAGATGAGGAGGTTTATGTTAAGCAAGCATCAGGTTTTGAAAATCCTAATTTTCCTAATCATGTTTACAAATTTTCCAAAGCTTTGTATGGTTTAAAACAAGCCCCTAGAGCATGGTATGTGTAGGACCGAAGAGCACGTGAAAAGCTACCAGAGGGGGGATGAATGGTATATTTAAAAATCTTACGCAGCGGAAACAATTAAATCCCAATCTCTTCGGCAGAAAAAAACGATATGTTAAAGAAATCGTGTGTGAGACTAATCTAAACGTGTTTCACCGTGACAAAAGTGATATATATCAGAGATAATAAAGTCACGAAGAAAACACAAGAAGAATCACTAAAATCCGTTGAGAGAAACTCAAGTTATGATCGAAAGATCGAACAAAGGTCAATCTGTCCTACACGAGAAAAACTGTTCTGGAACGCTGCAAAGAAACTCGTGTAGATCAGAAACCACAAATCCAATGACCGTGAAATTTTTACAGATGATATATAATCAAGTTTCGAAGACAACCCAAAAATAATCACATCAATTGGATCTGTAAAACTCAAGTTATGATAAAACCACCGACGAAAGGTAGTGCTGTCTAGAAACTCGATGAGTAAAACTTGTCTGGAACAAGTCGGATGTACAAGGCACAAAAGTTCCTTTAAACTACGAATTTTATTAAATAGAACACAAGAGGAACAGCCCCAAAGTCGTGCCCACGAGCTCTGGCCTCCCTTGCTTATATAACCAGCTCGAAAGCCAACTCAACTCAAATCAGGACCCTAATCCTACTCCGTTCACGAATCAAAACTTTCCATAACTGCTTAGGACTCTTCTATACGTAGATAGAAGCAATCTTAAGACTTCCAAACACCTTAGAAACGTATCCCACATTCCTAAAACAACTCAAAATCGTGTCCCACACGAAATCCTAACATAACCAACTCAAATCTTTCCATATTTGAGTCAAACCCGACTCAGCCGCAGCCTGAGTCCATAACCTAGTCGGTTGGACCTTTCCGACTAATTCTTTACGTCCACATCTCTTCATCACACCTCGAAACCATGTAGCCACGTCCATACACTCCTTGCACACGTGCAAACATCTTCCAATGACGTCCATGATACCTTCATATGCATTGTTCTTGATTCAAACATACTGCGCAACCTCCCGATCAACTCAACCACAATTCCTCCCGAACTTGGTTGTTGAACCTCAGCTTCTCCCTAAGACTAGTTCAATGGATCCCGTCACCAGCCATGTCTTGAACTTAAGCAACACCTTCACATGAACAAACAACCAATCCGTACGAGCCCAAGTCCGCGACTTGACTCAAGTCAGTTCCGAACACAACACCTTATGTGAGCACCTCACATAAGCATGTTGCAAAGCATATCAAAACGATATCAGACATATCAACCAAAACACACCAAAAACTTAGCAAATGAATACTGAGCAATCTTTCTAAGAATTTGAAACAATACAATATAAAAGCAGGAACATTGCAATCAAGCTCCGAACCTAACCAAAGCTAATCGGAGCTTAAGACGGAGCTTACCAAAGCTAGTACAACCTAGTGCCAGAGCTTACCAAAGCTAGTTGGACCTAGCGCCAGAGCTAACTAAGCTAGTCGGACCTAGCGCCGGAGATAACCAAAACTAGTCGGAACTAGTCATCCCAAAAGTCGGAGCTAGAAAATCATGTTGGAGCTAACCAACATAAGTCGGACCTAGTAAAACATATCGGAGCTTAACAAAGACATGCCATAACTGTCAAAGACATGTGGGAGCTAAAGACAAAGCTCATCGGATCTACCAAAAACATGTCTGACCTATTGTCAGACCTTGCAGAAGCTCGGAGCTAGAGTCGGACCTTGCTAAAAAGATGTTATGGCAGCATTCAAAACTTTTATTGTCAAAACCAATGTATTCAGCACAAATAGGTCTCACAATCTCCCCCTTGATGATGCATTGGAAACAGCAATTAAGATCCGAACATTGGCTTATTCACATTAAAAGTTTTGAAACAATTTCTCCCCCTTTGTAAAACAGAAATAAAATGAGAAAAAAGAAATTCTCCCCCTGAGAAGAATCGCGCCGAAAACAATTGTGAATATGTGCAATGTGTAATCAATGTCTCTTCCTTGCATATTTGTTTTTTAAAAGTTCACATATTATCTCTCCCCCTTTGACAATGTATTCAGCAAGGTTTATAAGACAAATTTTAATTGTTATGAGAATATTATAACATATACATATAAAACAAAGCTCATCCAAGTCATACTATCAAGTAACTTACACTATCACATCAATGGAATACATAAAGTAGTGTAAGCCATGCTAGATCAAATGTAATTTCCAATTTAAGCAAGTCATGATCTCACAAACTTAACTATTTCAATACCTGAAAGCATGACACTTGTTGCTGCATTTTATTATTTTTCAAAGCACAAATTTAGATCATATGATATTTGCAAGAGACTATATGCGCATCTGCATTATTCTAACCAACCAAGCCAAGCCTATGTCATTTGACAATCAGAAGCTTAAGGCCATGGTTTTAGTCATATACAACTTCTTCCAAGTTCATATCTAAGTGCAATGATAAGCGATCTCAAAAGAAGAAGTGCGATGCTTGCATATTCCCTTGATCTTTTCTCAACTTATATTTGTTCACAAAAACTCAACATGTGAGTTGATTGCTTGATTAATTCTTTATGATTAAAAGCATTTGTGAGCATGCAACAAGTTCAAAAGAGCAAGAAAGTTCAACCATGACCAAATTTAGTGTATGTAATTATTCCAATTACTAGACATGGAAAAAACTACAAAATGTATAACACGAGTAATGTAGTAAGAACATTTAGTATGTAAAAGGAATCACAAATTCATATATGTATGAAATACAATGCTCATATTATTTTAATTTCAGATTCACACATAGACTTCCCAAGTTTGAAAACTCCCCCTCAATGTAAGCCATGAGGATGCATAACCCCTATTTCACTACGAATGAAACAAAAATGAGTGAAATCCAAATGTTTTGTAAAAATGTCAGGCAATTGTTGTTCGGTATCTACATGGTGAAGCACAATGTTTCCTTTTTCAACATTATCACGGAGAAAGTGATACCTAATATCAAGGTGCTTAGTTCTAGAATGTTGCACAAGGTTATTAGCAATGCAAATGGCACTAGTGTTATCACAAAACAGTGGACCACTATGTAGGTCAACTCCATAGTCCTTAAGTGTTTGAACAATCCAAAGAATTTGTGAGCAAGCACTAGTAGTAGCTGCATATTCAGATTCAGCCGTGGATTGTGCAACTGAGCTTTGTTTTCTAGAGGACCAAGCAGCAAGAGAATTACCAAGAAAATGACAAGTACTTTTCCTATCAATCCTACAACCCCCAAAATCAGCATCCAAAAAAGCTTTCAAGGTAACGGTTGAGGAAGAAGGAAGAAAAATACCAAAATCTTGAGTTCCATGTAAGTACCTGAGAATCCTTTTGACGACTTGACGATGTGAAGCACGTGGGGAGTCTTGAAACCATGCACAAAGACATATGCTAAATTGTATGTCCGGTCTTGATGTTGTGAGGTACAAAAGTGATCCAATCATGCTTCTATATTCTTGTTGATCCACGGGTTGACCATCTTCATCAAGTTCAAGTGTTGTTGTTGTTCCCATTGGTGTTCGAAGAGGCTTGCTTTTGTCCATGTTGAAGCGCCTTAGGAGGTCTTTTGTATACTTCATTTGATGCACAAAGGTACCCTCCTTGGTTTGCTTGATTTGCAGCCCCAAAAAGTATGTGAGTTCTCCCATCATACTCATATCAAATTCTGAACTCATCATAGCTGAAATCTTGGACCCAAGATCATGATAAGCACAACCAAATATAATATCATCCACATACACTTGAACAAATAATGAGTCATTGCCATGCTTAAGCACAAAAAGAGTTTTATCGACCTTGCTCATGGTAAACCCCTTTTCAAGTAAGAATGTTTTTAACCTATCATACTATGCTCTAGGGGCTTGTTTGAGACCGTACAAGGCTTTGGACAGTTTGTAAACATGATTAGGAAAATCTGAATTTTGAAAACCCAGTGGTTGTTTGACATAAACCTCCTCATCTATGTAGCCACTGAGAAAAGCACTTTTAACATCCATTTGATATAGCTTAAAACCTTTAGATGCAACAAAAGCTAACAAAGTTCTTATGGCTTCTAATCTAGCAACAGGAGCAAAAGTTTTATCAAAATCTAAACCTTCATTTTGAGTGAAACCTTGAGCAACCAACGTAGCCTTATTCCTAACCACAACCCCATCCTAACTTTGTTTATTTTTAAACACCAATTTAGTTCCAATTAAAGTGTGACCTTGAGGAGGAGGTACAAGTTTCCAAACATTATTTTTTTCAAAATTTTCTAACTCTTCTTGCATGGCAATAATCCAAGATTCATTAGTGAGTGCGTGTGATATATCTTTGGGTTCAAAAGAAGCAACAAAAGCAGAATGAGCATGAGAGTTTGGATCGCAAAACCTGGACCGTGTAACTCGTTCGTGCAGGCTTCCAATAATCTGTTGTGGAGGATGAATTTTGAGAACCCGGAGGGGAGTGGACACTTCACAAGCTTCTTCTTCTTCATGTTTATCACAAATCGATGAGCTTGTGACTTGAGGAAGATCTGGACCAGCAATGGTGGTCATCGGTGCTGGCTATGAATCAAAATCAGGAGCTCGAACAATGTCATTAGCTGCTGAATTTTCGGGTAGCAGCTCCACCTCACCTCATCTTCAACGAAAATGCTCTCCCCCTACGGATATGAATCTGGACCTGCAATGTTTGAGCTTGTACCTGGGCTAGCTTCATCAAAAGACACTTCACAAGTCTCCACAATTTTGTTAGTGTCAAGTAAAAGCACACGATAGCCTCTAGTATGAGATGGATAACCAAGAAACATGCCATCAATGGATCTAGAGTCAAATTTATCAAGATTACCATGTTTCTTAACAAAGAATTTGCAACCAAAGACCCAAAAGTGCATAACACTAGGTCTATGTCCAAACTGGAGCTCATATGTTGTTTTACCTAGCTTAGCGCGCAAGAAAACGCGATTTGAGACATAACAAGCGGTTGCAATCGCATCAGCCCAAATTTTCCTAGGAGTTTGATATTCATCAAGCATAGTCCTAGCCATCTCAACTAAGGTTCTGTTCTTTCTTTCTACAACACCGTTTTGTTGAGGTACATATGGTGAAAAAAATTGATGATCTATTCCATTTTCAGCACAAAAGTGATCAAAAGATTGATTTTTAAATTCAGTTTTGTTATCACTTCTAATTGCTTTTAAAGATCCTGGGTGATCAATTGATAATCTAAGAAATAAAGTTCTAATGTGACTAAAAGATTCATTCTTAGATGCATTAAAGTAAGCCCAAGAGTATCTAGAATAATCATCAACAATCACAAGAACATACCATTTACCTCCAAAGGATTGAACATGTGAAGGTCCTACGGTGTCAAGGTGCAAAAGTTGACCCGGTCCAGTTGTCATGATCATTGAGAGAGGAGTATGTGAACCTGCAACCATCTTAGAATGTCTACAAGAAGAGCACACAATTTCTTTGTTCCCTTTAAGCTTAGGCAGCCCACATATGCGATCAAGAGCACTAACACGCATTAGGTGATCAAAGCCTGCGTGACCAAGTCTACGATGCCAAAAATATAAGTCCTTTGAATCATTAGCAACTAGACACCTATCCTTAGAGGAAGACATATCAAAATCAGCTTTAAAAACTCTTCAAAACCGAGACATGTTAAAAATAAGCTCAGTATTTGAACCTACAACTTTGCAGCAGTTTTTCTTGAAAATAATTTCCAGATTTTCATCTAGCAATTGTGAAACAGAAAGCAAGTTGTATTTCAAATTTTTGACAAGTGCCACATCCTTCAAAGTGTAGTGATCATTTACTCTAACCGAACCCTTAGCAATTATAGGAGTTGAAGAATTATCGGGAAAAGTAACATTCTCTACACGTGACACAAAAGAGAGGGAGGAGAACCATTCTTTGTTACTAGTCATGTGGCGTGAGCAACCTGAATCCACAATCCAAATGTTCTCCTTCCTCAAACGTGTAACCTGCATAGAAGCACAATACGTCGATGACTCAATACTGGGGTTAGTCAAAAGGAATTTAGGAATCCAGTACTGAGTCACACGACGTGCAGTAGGAAAAACACGCGAAAGCTAAGATAAAACAGCAGGTTTACGAGTCAAGGTTTGTGGTTTTTTACTTGTAACTACTGACCTATAAGAGGTTATTTGAGTAGCACAAAAATCAGTAGCTCCGAAGGCAAAAACAGAAGGTCCAGAGATAAACTTTGAATGTTTTTGACTCATAACAGCAGGTTGCATGTTCCTGGCATTCAGTTTAATATGTGCAGCAAATTTTACATGAAAGTTATGAGATCTAGCAATCATTCTTTCCCTTTCCTGTTGTTTAGCTAGTTTATAACAAAAATCTATGATATGACCGTCTCTACCACAGTAGGTACAATGAAATTTAACTTTGTGTTCATGTCTAGATGAGCAAACAATATTTTTATTTGAAACCGAATGAGACAACACACCTGCAGATTTGAAAATCACTTATTTTTGTTTAGGAACTGTTTGAATCAAACCACTTCCTAATGACTTTACAATTTTAGGTGGATGTGCCTTAGCATGAGCATGAGAATCAAAACCTAAACCAGTTTTATCATTGCAAGACTTGGAAGAATTCAGCAGCAAGTTTAGGTTCTTATTCCCATTACAAAACCGATCTAATGTCCAATGCATGTTATCAAGTTTATTGGACAGATCAAGGCAATTTTCACATGAAGTTTTTCCTTTTTATTTGCAATTGGAACAATATTTAACTTCATGAGAACGTAAAGCATTATTCAATATTGAAATTTCATTCATAGCATCTTTTAGTTTCTTTTCAAGATCACCACAACTAGAACAATGCAAATCAATTGTAGAGCAAGGAGCATCTTTTAAGTTTCCAATTTCAAGTGCAGCAAGCTTTTTGTTTTTTTCAATTTCGAGTTCAAGTCTATCTAGAGTAGAGGAATGTGCAGTTCATAAAGTGGACAATTGTTCATATATTAAATCACATGAGGGACAAGAATCATAACTAGGAATCAAGGTTTTCAAATGGTTGATTTCAGATTCTAGTGATTC
Source organism: Tuctoria greenei (assembly GCA_036927565.1). Classification (NCBI taxonomy): domain Eukaryota; kingdom Viridiplantae; phylum Streptophyta; class Magnoliopsida; order Poales; family Poaceae; genus Tuctoria; species Tuctoria greenei. The sequence goes on from JAYESD010000001.1 coordinate 121,357,534, forward strand.
AATTTTAGCAGCATTATCCTTAATCTTTTTGTCCTTTTTCTTAACAATAATAGTTGCACAAGAAATTGCATCACACATTTCATTACAGGTAGAACATACCTCATCGTTGTCACTGTTGTGTTCTGCAACCTTCTGACTTGAGCTTGATCTTGTTTTGCCTGCCATGAAGCATAAGTTGGCCAGATCGTCATCATCTTCATCACTTTCAAAGTCTACATCGCTTGAACTGAGCTCTTGAAGTGCAGTGATGAAGTTGTTAATCATCTTGCGTCCTATGGTACCCTTCTTTTTCTTGTTGGGGTTTCCAGAGGTGGTCTTGACCTTGTTCTATTTTTCTTCACGGGTAGTAGGACCTGAATGGTTAGGGCATTCTGTACGAAGGTGTCTTGTCTTACCACATTCAAAACATCGTTGAGGTCCGGAGCTTCCTCTCCTTCTAGTTCTCACATTTTGCAATGCTTTTGAGAACCTAGTAGAGAGAAGTGCTAGCTCCTCCTCTGGAAATTCCTCGATGTGCTCAGGTTAGTGAGGACAACAAATCAAGTGTACCACCAGATGAAGATTGACCGGAGCTAGGCATGTCACGTTATGAAACAAAAGCAATAGACTTGTCGGGGTTTTTACGTGATATTATGTCAATTTCATGAGTTTTTAACTTGGAATATAGCACATCTAAAGTAAGTGTACTCATGATAGTAGATTCAAGAATGGATGTAACTTTCATCTCCCAAATTGACATGTCTAATGCACTTAACAATTGCCTAGCATTTTGAGCATCTGAAAAATTAACATTGGCGCTACGCAAGTTGCTGAGAATTTTATTAAAGCGAGCAAAGAGATCATCAATTGACTCACCGGGTTGCATCTCGAAGCGCATGTATTCTTTCTTGAACAAGTCTTGCCTTACCTCCTTGATCGTGTTGGATCCTTCATGGTAGTCACAAAGTGCTTTCCACACATCGTATGCAGATCGCAGGTGTGCAACACTGTCGAAGTCGCTTTAAGGTAATCCTTGTATGATCAAGTTTCGAGCCTTGTTGTTGTTGTCGACATCTCTCAGATTTGTAGCTGTAACTTGATCATTTGATGGCACTTCATAAGGCTTGTACACCTTCTCCCATATTGCAAATCCTTGCGCCTGGATGAAAGCCTCCATGCGTGCCTTCGAAACCTGAAAATCAATACCAGCAAACACACAAGGTTTGGCGGAGTATTTCTCCATGATGATTAGTCAAAAACACGTGCAAATCACAATTATTAGTGCACCCTGGCTCTGATACCAATTGTAGGATTGAAGAGAACGTGAAAAGCTACCAGAGGGGGGGTGAATGGTAGATTTAAAAAAATCTTACGCTGCGGAAACAATTAAATCCCAACCCCTTCGGCAGAAAAACGATATGTTAAAGAAATAATGTGTGAGACTAATCTAAACGTGTTTCACCATAACAAAAGTGATATATATTGTAGAGAATCAAGTCACTTAGAAAACACAAGAAGAATCGCTCAAATCCGTCGGGAGAAACTCAAGTTATGATCAAAAGATCGAACAAAGGTCAATATGTCCTACCCGAGAAAAACAGTTCTGGAACACTGCAAAAAAGCTCGTGTAGATCAGAAACCACAAATCCAATGACCGTTAAATTTTTACATATGATATATAATCAAGTTGTGAAGACAACCCAAAAAGAATCACGGCAAATGGATCTGTAAAACTCGAGTTATGATAAAACCACCGACGAAAGGTAGTGCTGTCTAGAAACTCGACGAGTAAAACTTGTCTGGAACAAGTCAGACGAACAAGGCACAAAAGTTCCTTCAAACTACGAATTTTATTCAATAGAACACAAGAGGAACAGACCCAAAGTCATGCACCATGAACTCTGGCCTCCCTTGCTTATATAACCAGCCCTTAGGCCAACCCAATCTCAACTAGGACTCTAATCCTACTCAAATCATGAATCGAAACTTTCCATAACTGTTTAGGACTCTTCTATACGCAGATAGAAGCAATCTTAGGACTTCCAAACACCTTAGGAACATATCCCACATTCCTAAAACAACTAAAATTCGTGACCCATACAAAATCCTATCATAACCAACTCGATACTTTCCATATCGAGCCATAACCGACTCCGCCGCAGCCAAAGTCATCAACCGATACGATTCGATCCTTCCAACCAGATCTTCCCATCCATAAACCATCTTCGGAACCATATTGCCACATCATGCACCGCATGCATACGTGAAAACACCTTCCTTCGACATCCAGTAACCTTCATATACATCGCCCTTGATTCAATCATCCTGCGCGACCTCCTGACCCACTCAACCACAATTCCTCCTGAATTTGGTTGTTGGAACCTCATCTCCTCCCTGAGACTAGTCCAAAGGATCCTGTCACCATCCATGACTTCAACTCAAGCAACACCGTCACATGAACAAACAACCAATCCGTACGAGCCCAAGTCCGCGACTTGACTCAAGTCAGTTCTAAACACAACATCTTACGTGAGCACCTCACATAAGAATGTTGCAAAGCATATCTAAACGATATCAGCCATATCAACCAAAACGCACCAAAAACATAGAAAATGAATACTAAGAAATCTTTCTATAAGTGTAAAACAAGTTCAAAACATTTCACATGAAAATTTGGAACATTACGATCAAGCTCTGAACCTTGCCAAAGCTAACCGGAGCTTGAGCTGGAGCTTACCAAAGCTAGTACAACCTAGCGCTGGAGCATACCAAAGCTAGTACAACCTAGCGCCGGAGCATACCAAGGCTAGTACAACCTAGCGCTGGAGCTTACCAAAGCTAGTCGGACCTAGCATTGGAGCTAACCAAAACTAGTCGGAACTAGTCATCCCAAAAGTCGGAGCTAGAAAAACATGTTGGAACTAACCAACATAAGTAGGACCTAGCAGAACATATCAGATCTTAACAAAGACATGCCAGAGCTAAAGACAAAGCTCATCGGAGCTACCCAAAAACATGTCGGATCTAGACAATGAAAGTCGGACCTACTGTCGAACCTTGCAGAAGCTCGGAGCTAGAGTCGGACCTTGCTAAAAGGATGTTATGGCAGCATTGAAAACTTTTATTGTCAAAGCCAATGTATTCAGCACACATAGGTCTCACAATGCTCATTATGGCTACTTGGTGTTGAATATGCCAACACCCACGGGCGTTCTCCGGATCCACAGAGATCATACCGCAGGAGTTACCACACTGGAAGAACTCTATGCGCTTACCACAGCGTAAGAGGAAACATCTGGTAAGGAGCCAGCTCCGAATCCTCCAAGCATTTGTCAAAAAGGATCTACCTCTGCACCTCATGTGCAACCAAGCGGCGACGCCGACATTCCCATCAAAGTCATCCAAATTGGTTCTGTTGCTGCTCACACTAACCGTATATCGGGGGGTCTGAACAACAAATAAGAACTCGCGCTCATCACTTTACTCTGGGATAATATCGACGTGTTTGCCTGGCAACCGTCACAAATGCCCGGGATCCCTAGGGAGGTGATTGAGCACAATCTGAAGATTAACCCAGATGCATGACCTGTACACCAGAAGCCCCGGAAGCAATCAATTGAGCGACAAAACTTCATCCGACAGGAAATAAAGAAGTTGCTCGAAGCTGGATTTATCTAGGAAGTATTCCATCCAAAATGGCTGGCAAACCCAGTTGTTGTACCCAAGGCCGGTGGGAAGCTTCGGATGTGTATCGACTAAACCACATTAAATAAGGCATGTCCAAAGGATCCATTTCCACTACCTAGAATAGATCATATAGTGGACTCCACCACCGGGTGTGAGCTATTGTGTTTCTTAGATGCATATTGTGGATATCATCAAATCCAAATGTCTAAGAAAGATGAAGAACATACTGCCTTCATAACAGTAGATTGTATTGTTATACTGTCGTGCCATTCGGTCTTAAAATGCTGCTTCAATATTTGTGCGAGCTATGTACAAAACATTTGGAGAGCTAATTAGAGATTTGGTGGAGGTGGTCGATGACATCGTTGTGAAGATCAAAAACAAGGAGTCACTCCTTGACAACTTACAAGCCGTCTTCGACCACGCGCACCAAGATGAACCCGAACAAGTGTGTCTTTGGGGTTAGCTCCGGGAAGCTTCTGGGGTTCTTGGTGACTCACCGAGGAATTGAAGCAAATTTGGCAAAGATCAAGGCTATAGAAGATATGCGGCCCCCAACCCGCATTAAAGACGTCCAAAAGTTGACTAGATGTCTAGCTGCGCTCATCTGGTTTATATCAAGACTGGCAGAACGGGCGCTACCCTTCTTCAAACTCTTGAGGAAGTCTAGACCATTTCTTTGGTCCGAAGAAGCAGAAAAGGCATTTCAAGAACTGAAACAACTCCTCACAACACTACCAATCTTGGTAGCTCCGAATCCTGGTGAGCCTTTACTGCTTTATAATTCGGCAACCTCGAAGTTGTCATTATGGTCCTGGTTGCGGAGAGACCAGAGCCACATTTGATTCAAACGTCCGGACCCCTCTGGGAGGGTCCGGAATCACATGAAGATGTGACTGGGTCTCAGCTTCTAGACACAGAACCTCAAAACGAAGTGCTAGGAGATCAACCTCATTCGTTTGAGGAGGTTCACCTGACTAACCAAGATGACTTGGATCCTCCCAGTGAGATCCGGGTTGAACAAGAAGGAGTTTTGGACCCATCCGGGAGGGTCCAAGAAGCACAACCTAAAGGCCCCGAACCCTCCAGCAGGGTCCGGGTCGATGGAGAGGAAGCTCCGGGTCCTTCTGAAAGGGTCTGGACCATCCAACGCTCTGTGTACTTCATCAGCGAAGTACTCCACGACGCCAAGACAAGATACCTTGAGGTGCATAAACTGCTTTACGCAGTTCTTATTGCCTCAAGGAAGCTTCGTCATTACTTCCAATCCCACAAAATATCAGTGGTAACTTCTTTTCCACTGCGTCCTATTTTGCATAACCCTAATTCTACTGGGAACATTGCAAAGTGGGCAGCAGAACTTGCTTAATTTGATCTAGAATTCGTGTCAAGACAAGCAATTAAAAGTTAAGCCTTGGCTGACTTTGTGGCAGAATGGACCCCCTCTCCATCAAACCCTGGGGGCCACAGAGAGCAGAAAACATAACTCAAAGTTCTGGCATTCATCGAGACTCACTGGACCCTCTACTTTGACGGCTCCATGTAGAAGCAGGGGGCCGAAGCTGGAATCCTTCTCCTAGCTCCGATCGGGGAGAAGGTCAAGTACATGGTAAACCTTGATTTCAAGGCAACCAACAATATGGTGGAGTATGAATCCCTCATCTATGGACTCAAGGTGGCACTATCTTATGGTGTCAAACAACTATTGGTAAAGGGAGATTCACAACTCATCATCAAACAAGTGAAAGGTGAATGTTCCTGCAACAATTCTCAATTAGCTGCTTATCTCCTTGAAGTCCAGAGGCTTCAGAAGGACTTCGAAGTCCTGGATCTCAATCATGTTCAACGTCTTCATAACTCTGAAGCCGACAAACTCTCGACGAATGCCTCAACCGGAGCTTTGGCTCCTGACAGAATTTTAGTCTGGAGTTTGTCAAAACCAACAGCTCAGCCTGCCGAACTGAGCGAAGGGGGTGAGACCAACACCTCGAAGCTGGCGATCCCAGTGGCCTTGCTGCCATGGCGCCCACCAAGGGTCATAGGTGCTGTCGGAAGCTCCGAGCAACCCAACACGCAAGACTTAGAAGCTCAAGTTAGTTCCAATGCATGGATCTCGGAGATTCGGAGCTACTTGAAAGACAACATCCTTCCTGAAGACAGTGTATCTGCTAACTGGATTGTCAGATTGGCTAAAAGATACACGTTGGTAGAAGGGGATCTCTACCGACGTGGTGCCAATGGCATCCTAATGCGGTGCATTACAAAGGGAGAAGGCTACGAGCTTCTCGCAGAAATCCATGGAGGCGAGTGTGGGAACCACGCGTCTTCCCGCACGCTGGTCAGTAAAGCCTTTCGGCATGGCTTTTACTGGACTACAACACTTCAGGATGCGGTTGAGCTAGTGAAAAAATGTGAAGCGTGTCAGTTCCATGCAAAACAAATTCACACACCAGCTCAATCGCTACAAATGATACCTCCTACATGGCCATTTGTTGTGTGGGGCATGGACATCTTGGGACCTTTCTCAAAAGCCGTCGGAGGTTACAGGTTCCTTCATGTTGCCATCGACAAGTTCACTAAGTGGCCGGAAGCAACTCCAGTAGTAACAATCAACAAACAATTAGCAATCAAGTTATTGATGTACATTATATGCAGATTTGGAGTTCCAAACAAAGTCATAATTGACAACGGGACTCAATTTACAAGTGTTGCATTCCAAGAATATTGCGAAGACTTCGACATTCAACTTAGCTACGCCTCTGTAGCTCATCCAGCAAGCAATGGCCAAGCCGAGAGAGTAAATGCAGAAATCTTAAAAGGACTCAAGACGCGCACATATGAGCGTTTGAAACAGCACGGATCTAACTGGATTGATGAGCTTTCATCCACATTATGGGTGAACAGGACAACTCCAAACCAATCAACCGGGGAAACTCCATTCTTCCTGGTGTACGGAGCTGAAGTAGTTCTTCCTCCGGAGATCACCTTGGGGTCCCTACGGGTCCGGACCTTCGATGAAGTCAGGCAGGACCAGCTTCGGCGTGAAGACCTTGACCTCGTCAACGAGGGAAGGCACCAAGTAGCTGTTTGGAATGCACATTATTGCCAAAGCGCTCTGGCGCTATCATCAAAGGCATGTGCGCGACCGACAGCTTGAAGAAGGCGACCTGGTGCTTTGGAAGATACTAAGCCATGAGGGAATGAACACACATTCCCCCAGCTGGGAGCGTCCCTTCCGAATAATTAAACTATCCACACCAGGATGCGTTCGCTTGGCAACAGAGGATGGGACACCGCTTCCCAATCGTTGGAACATCGAGCACCTCTATAAGTTTTATGCTTAGAATCACGGAGGTGAGTCTGTAATTACACACATTACATGTTGTAGAGTCATTATACAGAGACGAGCAAGTCCTCCGGGAGAACATCCGGACCCCTACGGGAGGATCCGAGAAGTTCAAGTAACACTTGAGACAATCATTGCACTAAAAGTGTAACTACTTGCTCTGGGCTAGTACAAGATGTATAGCACATTTAGCATGGTCGAGCAACCTATGTGTGTCCTTGTCTCCCCTGTAATCCGGACCTATAATGAAAGGCATTGTTGTGTGAAAACAGACTCCACGTGCATTTTCCTTTTCTGCAAGGCTCAATCTATCAAATTATTTTCACCCCGCTTGTCTATAATAAAGTTTTGCAAATATTTTTGAGTTTTGTTCCAAGTAATTCACATGTATTACAAGCTTTATTGATAGTCTTTTTGTATCTTAACATTGCTACATAGTCTACTTGCTTGAACGCCAAGCCAACATAGGTCCGGAGTGTGCTATCGGCTTAGCCTGGTCCTGCACTCTAAGTGCGCCCCTCTACCTACACCCCGGCAGGCCTCAGTGGGGTGAGTACTAAAAAGGCATGCAGATCTAGAAATATTATATCAAAACACTCGTTATCATGATGAGTTTCTTCGGACCTAAAGTCCAAATAAGAACAATAAGTCACAACCAATTTATAGACAAGGGGACAAATTTTACTTCTCTCTTGCATTTAATGTGCAGGAAAAGCAAAATTTCATAGCAATGGTAGATGACGTTGGAGCTACTAATCTCTGACATCCTCCAAGGGAGCTTGCCATCAATGCTTCATACGTTGACAGTGGGTATTGTCGGAGCTACTAAGCTCCAGCAACCCCCGGAGATCTATCATTGATGACTCGTGCATTGGCATCGTCCACTACTGGAGCTACGAACCTCCGACTATCCCAAGGGGCCAACAGGCGACGTATCAAAGATAAATACTTCGGACCTAAAATTTACAAGTGCGGAGCATTCAAGTCGTCAACATACTACCACAACCTTTGGTACATGTACACACTTCAATTGTACACATGTACCATGGGGCCAACAAGATACGACACTATATATTGAAGACAAAGTGAAATTGAAGGCAGAAAGGAGGATTTCATTAATCAAAAGTACTGGATTACAAAATTGGGGTTACAAGGGACAAAAGGAGAAAAGTCCTAGCTAATAGAGGATCTAAGTCCTGTGGAAAAATGAAGTAACCTTCTTAGCACCTTCTTGGACACTAGCCTTGGCGGCATCCTCTTCTTCCGTGATGATTCCTTCAAAGACCGGATCAAGGGAGAACTGGGGGTCTCGGCTTTTGTAACATGCCAAGACATACTCGGCGACATTCTTGGCCTAGGATTTACCCTCTGTCTCCATTTGATCAGCGATGACGTTACCCATCGCATCGAGTTTGCTGCTAGTAGAGCCAAGTGCCGCTAGCGTCTGGTCCAGCTCCAGCGTTGGGTCTTCCGGGCGTACTGGACTAAAACCAAGAGGCACAAGGGCCCTGTTCGCACGTCCCAAGAAGTCCCATACCATCAAGGACTCGGTTGCCTTTGAGCTCCACAGCTCTTCCAGTGACCTCCAGGCAGCTGCAATTTCCGAACCTTCACGGGCAAGGCGCTCGGCCAACTAAGCATGCTGCTGCATGTTCTCAGCAACTTGCTTCTCCCGGTCGGCCAGCTCCATCTCCTGGAGGTGTATGCGGTTCCGCCTTTCAGCTAGGTCCTTTTCCTTGCCTTTGACTCTCTCCACCCTAGCGACAACATCAGACTCTCTTTTCGAGAGCTCTTGCCCCACCTTCCAGTTCTCCTTCCTTTCTTCCTCCTTCCATAGATCCAGCTTTTTGTTGCAATCTGCCAAATTCTGCTCACCCAGAGTCAGCTTCTGGGTGACCTCCGCCTCTCTCCTTACTACATCCTCCTGCTGCTCCAGGAGTTTTTCTTCCCTCGCATCTAGGTCCGCTCGACGCTTCAGGAGAACCTCATTCAATTCAGTGAGTTTTTCGTGACGCTCGTCAGCAGCATCATGCCTCTCCTTGGCTTGCTCCAGGATCTCCTTGGAGTTAGCATCGAGCGCCTAGATGGCGGCTTCTTTCTCCTCCATTAGTTTGTCCCAGTATTCTAAGTGGGCATTTTCCCTCTTAATCCACTCCTTCTGGTCAGCCAGTCTTGTTTGAGCAAGCCTGGTCTCAAAGTGGAGTATGTTGCACCAACACCTTAAGGTGTGGTGCTCCTCCTCCAAGGCTTTGCTCTCATGATCGAAGGCAAGCTGGACCTGTCGGAGACTTGAGCAGGCGTTGTCTATGTACAACGCCAGAGGGATAGGTTCCGAGCCTACTGGGACCATTTCCGTAAGCTCAAAAGGATTTTCAATGACAAAAATTGGGTCCTACTCTACAATAGTGGTCCCCTGGACTCCTGCAGCGCTAGGGCCACTCTCGGGAAGCTCTTCAGTGGTAGCAGAGGAAGAACCCACTGGGGAATTCCCACCTCCGGTGCGGGAGTTGAAGGTGCCGCTTCCAGACCATCAGTCACAGGCTCCGAGGATGAAGGACCTGTCGTCACTTCCTCAGGCTGCTCCAGCTCTGGCCCAGGTACCTCTGGGACCACCACCTCCGGAGCAGCAGTCAGGGCTTCGACTGGGGCCTCAACCACGCTGGCTCAGGCTCTGGCACGGCGACTACTTCTGGTTCAACGACCAAAGCTTCAGGTGCCTCCGGCTCAACCGCCGGTCTTTCAACCGCTTTTGGCACAAGGGGCGGAGCTTGGGTGATTTCCGGCTCAACAGCCGGGGCTTTAACCACTTCTGGCTCAGCAGCCAAGGCTTCGACAACTTCTGGCTCAAAAGACGGAACTTCTGGCATCACCGGTGCTGGAGCATCAACCTTTGCCAACGTCGCCAGGGGTACATCTTCAACTTCTCTCCTGTGGTCTGGCGCTACCACAGGAGCTTCGAGCAAGGACTCCGAGTCCAAGCTCACGACAGGTTGCGCCGTAGATGTTGCAACTTCTACTTCCGCTTGATGAGGAGGCTCAGCGCTTGAAGCCGGAGCTTCAGCAGGCGCAACCCTTGCCGCAGCAACATGCGTTGCAGCTCCCAGCCCCTTCTTCAACACTTTGGAAACAAAGGGAAGAGAAGATTAAAAACACATTAAAAACAAGACTGGCACGTCAGGGCGAGCAATCAATGCTTACCTAGGGATGCTCCCACCCTAGCCGCCTCGAAACCTTTTCTTCTGAGGCCAGGAGCTAGAGCCCACCATGTCTGGTGAGACTACAGCTTCGGACCTCAGTTGAGGGCCACTTGCAGTAGCCGGAGTCTTCTCAGCCGGAACTTCTCTTGGCTAGGAAGAACTCCCGTGCTTGGAGCTTTTAGCTGGCACTGAGGTTGGGGTCGACTGCCCGGAGCTGACGCCTCTTGAAGATGCTTGTACCGGAGCAAGAGTAGTTGTAGAAGACCTTAGTCGCCGGGGAGAAGGAGCCATCGTGGAAGGAGCGGGTCTGACGGACCTCCCGCCAGCGTGCTTCAACTTCCTCTTTCTGCTAGAGGGCTTAGTTGGCTCTTTGCCCTTGGCCTTGCCGGTTTTTCAGTCTTCCGGCTCGGGGCAAAGGCAGGACCACCCTCGGAAGCCCTGGGGATCACCAATCTGGTGGTTGGATGCCTCTCTACCTCACCAAGGTCGTCAAGCACTGGCATACTCCTCCGGAGCTCCCTACTGAACTGTGCCTCCATGTTCAGAGGGAGAAAAGCTCCTGGCGGAACCAAGTCGTTGTCGTTGACGTTAATCCCATGCTGGAATTTCTTCAAATGAAACTCCAAGAATTCATCATCCATGTTGGATTTTAGATCGGTTTCAATCCGGTCGACATCCATCACGCTGTTGAGGGCCCACGCGAGCTTCTCCCTCTTCTTCAGTGGAGCCCACCTGTTGACCAGGAAGTTGTAGAAGACCATGTGGGGGGTCACTCCACCTTCCACGCACTCGTGGATCTTGCTCAAGAAAGGGTTGAAGGCGTTTGACAGCATCGGAACTACACTCCAAGCGTCGGTGTCAACACTGGGGAGACCTTCGGGCAGCTCCAACTTCTCGTGCTCCTCCGCTGCAATGATGATCCAATCTTTCTTCCAGTCCTCCCTCTTGCCGAAAGGAAACGACTTCAAGTATTTGTAGCGGTAGTTCTTGCCTTTCACAAAATACTAGAAGCCAAGAAGCTCACTACCCTTGCCGGTGGTGTGGATGGTGAAGAAGGTGCGGAATAGCTCGACGCAGGGGGGAATACCCACCCACATCTCGCAAAAGTGGATGAATGTCGCCACGAGGAGAAGAGAATGGGGGCCAAGGTGATACAACTGCAGACCATAAAAGTCTAGCAGCATCAAAAGGAAGGAAGAGAAAGGTGGAATGAATCCCACCATGCCGAACGTTGTGAAGTACATCGTATCGCCATTGCACTCTTTCTTGAACGGGAGGTTGCCGGCGCGGACCAAATGGTTGAAGGAGTCGTTGGACCACCCCATGTAGGTCTGGACCTTCTTCAGATCATCATCGCTCTTGAGGCAGCTCTTGAGGAGACCCAACTCCATCGCAGCAAAGCAGAGCAAAGGAAGTGAAGTTAGGCGGAGTTTGGGAGGCTCTAAGCGCAAAGATGATCGAAGGCGTAAAGTGTCCTCAAACCGTGCACACTTTCCTTCTTAAGTAAGCCTCCGTGATGCTTGGATGGAAACCGCAGTGAGATCGAAGGAACTTTTCAAAAATCTGCCCCGTCAATGACGAGTGGGCCTGGGGCCACCCCGACGAAGATATTGAGGTTCTTACCCAAGGTGAACCGTTATCATGATGAGCGGCGGGAAACCCGATGGCGGCACCCTGACAGCGCGTGCGGAACCGATACGGTTTTCATATTGGGAACCGGTGAGCTTCAATTGCGTGAGATCCTCACACAAAGATCTCATCTGCCACATTCATAGCAAGCCACGCGTCGATGGATCACTCCCAGACCATCGCTCCAACAGCACATCAGAAGGCTCTTGAAATCGAAGTGCGGGAATCGAGAATGGCTCCACCTCCGGCAGAATAACTTAACCCAAATGGGTTTCTCCCAAGTGTGGGCTCGGGGGCCACTGTCAGTACCCTGTGCATTGGGTACCCTTTAGTACCGCGAAGAGTACAAGAGAATTCTACCTGACGGAGTTGAAGGTATACTTAGGTTCCACATATCACATTGCGCCAGACCCGCTCCCCTCATATGGCTAGCTCCTGAGCTAACACGTGTAAAGGAAAGCCGGAGCTAAATTCCCAACAAAGGAAAGCTCCGGCATCAACACGTGTACAATGGCTTCGGACCTAACCCCAAGCAGAGAGGAGCTCCGGTGCTGACACGTGTACAGAAGCCCCAGACCTAACCCCCCCATAAAGGAAAGCTCCAGAGCTTCCACGTGTGGAGCCTTCGGACCTTCATTGACGCGTATACTGGCAGATCTCCTTCAGCATGAGCCATTAAGTGTAATTAAAGCGGCAGTTACAAGATGTAATTACGTGTCGTTAATGTTGTATTAACAACACACGATCAAGAGCGCTGTTAATAGGGGTAACACAACCATTAAGGCACGTTATCACACTATTAATCAAACCTAATACTCTTTAGACAGTGTATTAGGCCATTAAATACACCAGGGCCACATGTCGGGCCAGACAAGCTTTGTAACGGTCAGTCCTTAGAACTATAAAAGGGTTGTACCGCACGAACATCGGGGACAAGCTATTCGAGCTGATCCTAGCAAACATACTCGCACAATACAACAACACAAATCCTGTGGAGTAGGGTGTTACGCTAAGGCGGCCTGAACCACGTAAATCTCTGGTGTCATCATCTTGATCTTGATCTCTGTGTGTCCCAACCACAAACGAACCTCCGCGGGCTGCTTCTTAGCGGGTCCGGGGGAAGTGTCGTATCAAACACTTTGACAACTTTAGTGCACAATGATTCTGAACCCTACAAGTTGCTGATCAAAGATTACAAAAAGCATATTAATCAGTGGAAGTTAATTACCACGTCATAACTTAGTTAACAAGTATGCTCCCTTCCGTGAGCGATGGTGATTCGAATCAAGATACACCCGGCTTGCATGTCATTTACACCCATCTAGAAGAGGTGTACGGCCTCTCAGAATAACGTTTTACACAACAGCCTTTCACAAATACACCCAAACATTGAACCGGTGCCACCGTTTTGGCAGCAAGCCTCACGTGACGACCTTATGCCGCAGTGATCTCTACCCTCCTGTCAATGTGTGTGGTGTCTAAGATGGTGGGGTATGCCTCAATACCCAGGTTAACATGTTACATCGGTTTCTTAGGTTCACTAAAGCCAGTATGCATCCTATACAAGTTCAAACTTGTCCAGCGGGGCCGCACACGATACGGTCCTTAATCGACACTGGTAGTCCTATGCACACGATTCTCCTGTCTACAACTTCCTACCTGCCTGCCCGGTCTTATTTTACCCTTTAGTGAAGAATACTCAATCCCTTCCCTCAATTCACTTCCAAATGTGTAACCCATCATAGCATACCAAATATCATTTCACTAATTCTACCCATCCCTGATAGGAACATTTGGCCACGCAATTGGAGTATCAAAACATTCATAGACCTAATGCAATAATCATCCACATAAAGATATTACTATAGCAGTGAGTTCATAATCAGTTTTAGATGCATCTTGGTTTGCCTTGTTGCTGATAAAAGTCAAACTATGCCTCTGGAGGGTTGAAGTCAAACGGCACCGGCGTCTCCTCGGGATGAGGTACTATCGATATGAAAAAATGCAATATATCAATGTATGGACTTATAGACTTTAGAGATAAAAGAATTAATTCTTAGTGAAGATGAATTCTACTGCAGCTGAAAATTAAGTAGTAGACTGGTAATAACAGAAGAGTGTGATGAGAATATTTTCAGATTTTTATACCATAGTTGCCATTCATGAAAATTCCTAACTTCTTTGTTCAAATTTGAATTAACAGCAAATAATACCAGGTTTGGCATGCTAATTGACTTTATAAACAGCCAGGGTAGGTCACTATGAGCCTAACAAAAATTGTTTCATAAATTTCTGAGCCTTATACAGGTCACTTTGAAATTTTCAAGTTGCTACCAATTTTCTGAATAACTTGCTGTTCAGATTTGGGATTTTCCTCAAGCTTTGGCAAGATCGTGTTATTATCCCTACTTAATCATACCCATTGGTCATGAAAATTTTACTGGAAGCAATAGGATACTAGTTGAGAGTTCTGAACAAGTTTCATATTTTTCTATGAAGTATAACTCCTCTATTGATTTACAAAGTTTTCTCACTCCTGGAATTTTAGAGACCAATCTAATGCATTTCATGATCCCAAACATATACCATTGCAAAGTATAGATCAAGAGGGTTCTGTCAAAATTTATCCCATAATTGTTATAGCAATATGCTAGGAGTTATGAATTTTCTAACTTTGGGCCATTTTCTGTTATTTAATTCAGTTGCAAATCATTTAAACTGACGTCAGGGCCAACTCATTTGAAATCCACCAGTCGGAACAATGCCACACTGGTCTGCAGAGTTACAGGGTGCAGCCACAAAGCATTCGGTTGGCACAGAGGATCCTTCTTCAACCTCCAGCCAAAAGATGGAGACCGATGGCCAACGGCGGCGCCTGCCACTCCCCTCGCCAAGGAAGCTTCTCCAGACATGAGACATAGGGCGAAATGACCCCGGAACATGGCACACACCAAGGGCAAGGCTGCAGGGTTTGGCATTGCCGGGAAGGATGCATTCAACGGGGAGGGGTGGCGGGTCCAATGGCTGCTAAGGTGAACAGCCCCCACCAAGACCTAATTCAGAGTGCCGACTTGCCGGGAGAAACAGTGGAGCAAGGGCATTGCGAAATTGAAACTGAATTGGCACGAAATTGGCTGGAACAATGGGTACGTCAATGACATAGGGTTTATTCTGGCGGCGGTCGAAACTTCTCTAATACCCAAATCAGACCACGGCAGCATTTGATTATTGCACTAGGTGACGCGTAATGGTCCGAGGTTTATATTCTCCAACTGAATCGAAGCAAGGCCGAGACTCTCAGGCGAATTCCTATGTTTTCCCCTCCCAGTTTCTTGCCCAAACCGAAAGAAACACAGTGGCACGCGAGCTATCTATGCTACAACGAGAAGGGACAGGTTGCCAAACATTAATAGGGATGTATGGCGCACATGTTGGCGCAGCAGAGGTAGAGAAAGGTGGCTTGAGGTGTCAGGAATGCAATGGTGCCCACGGCTTGAGGCATGGGTCTTTCGACTAGTTCCCACACCTTGTTCCATTTGAAGTTGTTGAGTTCTTCTTGCATTGCCACCACCCAATCCAAATCTTTCAATGCATCCTCAATCCTGCACGGTCCCAAAAAGGATACAAAAGAGTAATGTTCACAAAAATTATGTGACGCCCGGTTCCGAAATATGAACCAAGCTAACGCATATGTGTGCCCAGGATGTTCATCACACATACACGAGTACAATCACAAACGATATACAGAAAATTACCACAGAACAAGATTAATTAACCAAATTTTATTACACAAACCAGATTATTCTCGAATATAATCTCTAATGAATATTAATGACAAGTTCAACTAATGCAGCGGAAATAAACTAATTAAGCAAACTAAACAGCTAGGAAGCATAAGCAATAGGGTATAGCGCAGCTCCAATCAACACCACATGCAAAGCTGACGATAGACACGGCCTAGAACTCCGCATTATCACCATTAAACTCCCAATCCTGACTTGCAACTGTTGGGGGGGGGGGATTGCAAGAGTGAGTACATGTCGTACTCAGCAAGTGTGGAAAGTATGACATGTGGCTTATTCAAATGTCGACAATAATAATGGTTAAGTGCTGAAAAGTACATTAAAAACATTTGAAAAGCAATATATTATATTTATATGAATCAAACCCATCATAATCATAAGTATTATCATAATACCAGTCCACAATTCACCATCCTCATCAATAATTCCAGATTTCACCATTTTGCCAATAACCATATTCAATGCCAGAAATAAACCCATAACCATACCAAATACCATCTTCGTTGCCTCAAGTGTTCCTCATGTTCTTTCTCATCCTTCGAGTAGATCATAATATCATCAATAAACACCACAACGAACTTATCCAAGTACTCAATGAAGACCTTATTCATGAGGTACATAAAGTAGGTAGGCGCATTTGTCAATCCAAAAGACATCATGGTGTACTCGTAAGATCCATACCGTGTTCTAAAAGCTGTCTTGGGTATGTCCGTGGGTCTAATCTTCATTTGAAAGTATCCCGACCTCAAATCAATCTTAGAGAAGACAAAAGCACCCTTCATCTGATCAAACAAGTCCTCTATATGTGGCAAGGTGTACTTGTTCTTGATTGTTACCTCGTTGAGAGCTCGGTAATCTACGCACATCCTTTGGGATCCATCCTTCTTGTCCACAAACAGCACAGGCGCTCCCCAAGGTGAAGAACTAGGGCGAATAAAACCCTTCTCTAATTGCTCTTGAATATGCTTCTTGAGCTCCGCTAATTCCAAAGGAGGCATCCTATACGGCCTCTTAGCTATAGGTGCAGTTCCAGGTATTAAATCGATAACAAAATCAATATCTCGATCGGGTGGCATACCTGGCAACTCGTCCGGAAAAACATCCAAAAATTCACACACCACCGAAATCTCCTCAATTGTGGCACCGTCCATATGATTCAACTCCAGTTTCTTCGGTGCGGTTTGAGATGCTTCAAATTCTACGGTGATCCCTTCTTCATTGGTCAACTTCACCGTCTTCGTGGCACACTCAATAACTCCATTGTGCTTCCTCAACCAGTCCATACCAAGTATAATGTCCAATCCTTGGGAATCCAAAACAATGAGGTTGGCAGAGAAGTCTACCCCCCTTATTCTAAGACTTACTTTTGGACATACTATATTTGTCCTCATCTCTCCTCCAGGAGACTTAACCAATAGAGTGAACTTCATATGAGAGATAGGCAAACTATACTTGGCAACATATTTCGATGCAATGAATGAATGCGATGCTCCGGAATCAAATAGCATAGTCGCGGGGTTGGAGTTGGCGAGAAACATACCAATGACCACGTCATCTGCTTGTTGAGCATCCTCCGTATAGACATGGTTCACGTTGCCACGGGCAAAATTCTGCTGTCTGCGGTTCCCTTGTGGCGCTCCTCCATTGGGTCTTGGGTTTTGCCTCGGTGCATTGCTTCCTTGACCAAGGCCTGACTTAGGACATTGATGCGCAAAGTGTCCAGCTTCTCCACAAGTATAACACTTCTTAACTCCACCAGAATTATTGGGACGAGTTTGGTTTTGAACATTGGCACCAGGAAAATTAGCACGAGGCGCATGAGGCATTGGAGGCCTAGGTGCTTGCATGACAGGGCGCAGCTGCACAAACTGAGTTGGGCGTGGTGCATAACCAGGGCGTTGAGCAGGAATAGAGGAGCTGCAATATGGCGCATTGGGTGGTGCAAGGCGAGGGCGCACATTACTTCCTTGTTGCTGTCCTTGATATGGCGCCTTTCTCTTATTGTCTTGCTCCATCTCACGAATCTTGTTCTCAACCACAATCGCTTTGTCCACAAGCTTCTGAAAATTGGCATAATCGCAGTTGAGTAGTTGCACTTGGATTTCATTGTTCAAGCCCCTCATGAATAAATATTGCTTCTGGCTGTCCCGACTAACATCCTCAGGCGCATACCTTGAGAGTTGAGTGAACTTATTGAGATATTCACTCATGCTTGATCTTCCTTGCCTTAAATTCTCAAATTCTTGCCTCTTCAAGATCATAACACCCTCGGGCACATAATGAGAACGAAAATTCTCCTTGAATTCGGCCCAAGTGATCCTCTCTTGACTCTCATGAGCATTGCAACAAGCATCCCACCAATCCGCAGCTGCTCCAACGAGTTGATGAGAAGCAAACAAGACCTTCTCCCGGTCACTGCATTGGACAATAGCTAGCTTCTTCTCCACGGACTTGAACCAATAATCCGCATCCATAGGGTCGGCAGCTTGAGCAAAGGTTGGCGGCCTAGTCCTCATAAACTCTCCCAATCGGTTATGAGGAGGCGGGGGTGGCGGTGGAGGCATGTGGGGTTGATTGTTGATATTGCCATCCTGCAGCTGTCCCATAGTCTGTATCATGGTCTGCATGAGCTGGTTTTGCATAGCCAATAGCTGTTCAATGTTGATAGCTCCCTGAGTAGATCCTTGTCCGATGTTGTTCTGAGGCACTCCATTGTTCTCCTCCTCATCATTGCCATCCCTCTGGTTGCGAGTCCTCACCATCTGAAGAAAAGCAATAGGTAAGAATTAGAAAACATCCCCAACTATATGCATCAAGGGATATGAACTAAACAGCTAGCTACACTAGCCTAGGTGGACATGGCAATGCTAAGGCATCCAAAATCCTCTATTAAGCACACAAGCAAACAATATATATAGCAAACAGCACCCCGAGCAAAAACTCATCGATTCCTAAGTGCTCCTATGTGCTCTAAAGTGTCCATTC
This sequence comes from Tuctoria greenei, assembly GCA_036927565.1. Classification (NCBI taxonomy): domain Eukaryota; kingdom Viridiplantae; phylum Streptophyta; class Magnoliopsida; order Poales; family Poaceae; genus Tuctoria; species Tuctoria greenei. The sequence continues at coordinate 121,376,160 of JAYESD010000001.1, forward strand.
TATCTCGGTTGCATCCTACGGTCAACCTGTGGCTCTGATACCAATCTGTGACGCCCGGTTCCGAAAGATGAACCAAGCTAATGCATATGTGTGCCCAGGATGTTCATCACACATACACAAGTGCAATCACAAACGATATACAAAAAATTACAACATAACAAGATTAATTAACCAAATTTTATAACACAAACTGCATTATTCTCAAATATAAGCTCTAATGAATATTAATGACAAGTTCAACTAATGCAGCGGAAATAAACTAATTAAGCAAACTAAACAGCTAGGAAGCATAAGAAATAGGGTATAGCGCAGCTCCAATCAACCACAGGCAAAGCTGACGGTAGACACGACCTAGAACTCCGCATTATCACCATTAAACTTCCAATCCTGACCTGCAACTGTTGGGGGGGGGGGGATTGCAAGAGTGAGTACATGTCGTACTCAGCAATTGTGGAAAGTATGACATGTGGCTTATTCAAATATCGACAATAATAATGGTTAAGTGCTGAAAAGTACATTAAAAACATTTGAAAAGCAATATATTATATTTATATGAATCAAACCCATCATAATCATAAGTATTATCATAATACCAGTCCACAATTCACCATCCTCATCAATAATTCCAGATTTCACCATTTGCCAATAACCATATTCAATGCCAGAAATAAAGCCATAACCATAATACCGACCATAACCATACCAAATACCATCCCGATACTGAGTTCCCTCTAATCATGGAAGTTGTCCAGGTGCTCATAACCGGGAGCACGGCTATCATGATAGTTTTATTTAACTCTGCAGAGTTTGTACCTCTTTACCCACGTGTTCGTGATTTTATCACCTTTCGATGACTAGAACCTCTATTATGCCGTCTCACACTTCCGTCGGTGTGTGGCCAAGAGATCACAAAATAGCCTTTACAAAGGGATTACTAGCCTATTTAGACCCCATTGAGGTTTCACCGGTGGCGATGTCTCCCGCAGAGCACATCTTCAACCAAGGGCCCCCTCTTGAGCCATTCAGATCCCAGGGTAGTCCCACCAATCATCAACAAACCCAATCCGACTACCCCTTCCCCGAGCATCCACAATGGTCCAAACAGCACTAGCAAAGCCCTAATTAATTAGCTACGCCGCACCCATACTTGGCCTCGTGGTGGCACTGTAATCCTGGCTTATCCTCGCATGAACCAGTCCTTAGATCTAAAGCAAGCAAACCACCATGACATCCAACCCATCCACGTACCGGCTTGCTTAGATCACCTATTACCATATCAGATTTAACCAGTTCATGTTAACCATAATCTCATTCATGCATAATTAAATTGAGTGGTATACTTGTTTTCCATCCCAGTTGATTAAGCGAAGCAAAAAGGTAAAAACCCTTCCCGACTCTCTACCATAAATTCTAGGTGACAAGGGTGGTTTAACAAGTCTAGTAAACTTCCTATCATAGGGTTCCCATCAAATTGACACAAGCATGCAACTTTGCAAACAAAACATTTATTTAAAAATAGGATCAATATGCTTCAAGGACACTTGCCTTGCTCTTGCTGTTGATTAGGGTCAAAGCCTTCAAACTCTTGGTGCTGTAGATCCTCCGTAGCACTCTCTAGCGCAAATCCGTCTAATCCGCACAATAAACACACAAGACAAGAAAAATAATCAAAGAGTGCACAAATATTACTCAATATGACATGGCATGCATGATTGATGCAAATGCAAGGTAGAACTTGTTACTAGATTGCTTTTAATGATCAATAACTAGTTCTAATAGATTTTAACAAGTTTATACAGGTTTGGATTCGATTAGATCAAATTTTAGAATTAATTCAACCCAATTTAACCAGGAAGATCAGACTAGTCCACTAGGGACCGGACAAGTCCGCACTTTGCGAGATCAGCAGATTAGGGTTTTCTAGATCGACGTGAATTTGGAGATTAGGGGTTGGATTCACGTAAGGAAAAGAGAATAGAAGGTATACCAGGTGTTTAGGACTCCAATGAATCAAGAAACGTGGAGGTAACACTTGGATCTTGGTGATCTAGGGTTGGTGATGAACTTGGAGATGAATTGGTGGTGAAGGACGAAACTTGGTGGAGATCTTGATCCTCTTTCGTTTCCTCCTCTTCTTCTTGCTTGGGATCTTCTCCTCCCTCCTTGATGGTGGCTCCCCACGAACTAGGGTTTGGGTGGGTGGAAAAGTGGCAAATAGATGTCAATCCAAGGGGTGGGGCTGTTTATATAGAGGTGGAGGCTAGGGTTAGATGGATTTCGAGTTTGGGATGGGTAGAGGCCGGTTTAGAGTCCCACATGGGCTCTAAAAGAGTTAGGCACGACGTCCCTAGGCCCACTTAACGTGAAACCCAAGAAACAAGTCGTAAAACAAAGGATCAACTCGGAGTCACGAAATATCAGACAAGTACGGACAGGACCGGGCTAGTCCGAAGTTGTCCAGAGAGAAAATCGGACAAGTCTAGCCAAACATCGGACAAGTCCGACTTTAAACAGAGAGGAAATCAGACAAGTCCGCTGGAACACCGGACTAGTCCGGAAAAGTCCAAGGACTTAGCAATTTTTCAAGGATTCTTGGAATATCAGACTAGTCCGCCCAAAATCAGACAAGTCCGAAAGTTTCCAGAGCCAAAAATCGGATTAGTCCGCAGCAAAAACGGAAAAGTCCGTTTTTAGTCAGAGAGAAATCGGACTAGTCCTCAGCAAAATCGGACTAGTCCGCACTTTCCTGCGTTTTAAGTGCGGTTTTGCTCCGAATCAATTTTAAACTCGTTCCTCTTTATGTGGGTTAATGTTAAACATGTATATGAGTGTATGCAAGGCATGATGCATGAAAATGACGGTGTTACAAATTAGCAATTCAAGATCTAGTAGTTACTCCCTTTTGGATGTCCCCGATTATATTGTCGACGGTGTGATCTCTTTGGACGCATTGGTGTACTCTTGGGTGTGGCACTTGTGGTCTTGAGTCTTCATGGTCATCTTATACTCCCCCTAGATGGTTTCCCTCATTTATGTGTTGATCATCTTCGTCTTCTTGAGGTTGATCTAGTGTAGAAGCTCCCCCTTGATCCAGTACCTCCACTTGTGGTTCATCTTCTTCATTTTGATTTGGAGGTGTCGCTTGTGATCGAACATTGCCCAACGCCATTCGTCTCAATGCTTGACAAGGAGCTTCTTCTCTTTCTAGCACACATTGATCAACTTGCTCTTCTTGAGAGCCATTAGTTTCATCGAACATTACATCATGTGCAACTTCAACAAGTCCGGAGACTTTATTGAAGACAAGATAGGCATAAGAGTTCAAATCGTAGGCAAGCAAGAAACCTTCATCGGACTTCGATGCAAACTTTAAAGTCCTAGGCTTCTTGTTCAAAGTATAACACTTAGAACCAAAAACACAAAAATAGGAAATATTAGGTTTGTTACCCGTGAGTAGCTCATATGATGTCTTCTTGAGTAGGCAATGAAGATAGAGTCGGTTTATGGTGTGACAAGCGGTGTTGACCGCTTTAGCACAAAACCAATCCGATGTCTTGTACTCATCAAGCATTGTTCTTGCCATCTCTATGAGGGTTCAGTTCTTCCTTTCAGCCACTCCATTTCGTTGAGGTGAGTACGGTGCTAAAAACTCATGTTTTATGCCTTCTTTGTTAGTACTCCTCAACCTGGGTGTTCTTGAATTCCGTTTCGTTGTCGCTCCGTATGTTTTTGATCTTTAGTGAGAACTCATTTTGGGCACGCTTGAAAAACTTTTTGAGGGTTCCTTGAGTTTCTGTCTTATCGTGAAAAAAGAAAACCCACGTGAAGCACGAAAAGTCATCAACAATTACTAAGTCATATTGGTTACCGCCGATGCTTATGTAAGCGATTGGACCGAATAGGTCCTGTGAAGTAGCTCGCGTGGTCTTGTCGTTGTCATGACATTCTTCGTAGGATGGGGTGCTCCTACTTGCTTCCCGGCTTGGCACGCGCTACAAGGTTTGTCTTTCTCAAAAACAACATCCTTCAAACCTCGGATGTGATCGCCCATGAGGAGTTTTTGAGGATTCCTCATACCAACATGTGTTAGCCATCTATGCCACAGCCAACCCATGTTGGTCTTTGCAATCAAGCATGTGTCAAGTTCAGCTTTATCTTTGTTGAAGTCAACAAGATAAAGTTTTCCCTTTAACACACCCTTGAATGCAACCGAGTCATCATTCCTTCTAGAGACGGTCACACCATCATTAGTGAACAAGCAATTATAACCCTTGTCACATAATTGAGATATGGACAGAAGGTTCTAATCTAAGGAGTCAACATGCAAAACATGAGAAAGTGTGTGTTCAGATGAGATTGCAATTTTGTCGGTACCGAGCACCCTTCCTTCACTATTGTCTCCAAAATAGATGCCCTCGCTTGTATCCTCATTTTCTTCATATTCTACAAACATTCTTCGTTCTCCGGTCATATGGTTGGTGCATCCACTGTCTAGCACCCATTTTGCTCCACCGGAGGAGTAGGCCTGCAGAAACAAATTATGTCTTGGTTTTAGGTACCCAAGCTTGCTTGGGTCCTTTCAGGTTAGTCACAAGAGATTTGGGCGCCCACACATGGAACTTGGTGTTCCCATGGCGTGGCCCAACATATTTGGCATGCACTTTACCAAAAGCGTTTTTCATAATAACTTAAGATGCATCAAAAGTTCTAAATATTAATTGTTGCTCATATGTGTTAATGTTTTTGAAATTATCAATATTTTTAGATTTTCTAACTTGAGGGGAGTTTCCCTTCACAAAGACAATGCGTTCCTTGTTATTCTTATGGTTTCTAGCATTTTGCTTTTCACCATAGGAATACCCAACGCCATATTTGACATTAGGAGGTCTTGTGGCCAAGTATGCACTGCGTGCATACTTGACCTTCTCCTTGTCAAATATGCCACCATGGGAAGGATGCTTGTCCTTGGTCGAGTTTGACTTGTCCTTCAAGCTAGTATCAATTCTAGCACATGCACAAGTAGTAGTAGGTTCAGTTTTAAGGGGTTGAGAAGGAGAGCTTGAAGAGGATGAAGGTTCACTTTTCTTGAGTGACTCAACTTGTACCTCAAGGATCTTGTTAACTTTGGTTAAGTTAGCAAGTTCATCCTTGATGATAGCATTTGAGTCGCTTAACTTAAAGCAAGCTTCCTTGCTTGAAGCTAGCTCAAGTTCAAGTGACTTTCTTCGCTCCTTTTCAAGTTCAAGGTGCTTTTTGACCTTGAGATACTCCTCCTTTTGTAGGATGATCATATCTTCTTGTCGATCAACAAGCTCCTCCTTATCAATAAGTTTATCCATTAAGAATTTCATTCTCGCGGCAATTTTCTTATCAAGGCCAACAAGCATATCTTCATTATCACTATTGGCATCACTATCACTAGAGTAAGAATGGGGGGAGGAAGATTTAGATGTTACCTTTATTTTACCTTCCTTCACCATGAGACAGGTGTCGTTGTCCTTCCTTGCGCTGATAGTTGGGAAGAGGGTCGACTTCTTGGTCGTCTTCTTGATGACTATGCTAGCCATCTCCTCTTCCTATTCGGATGAGGACTCATCATTTGAGTCCCACTCCTTTCCTAGGTGCGCCTGTACAACTTGCTTTTTCTTCTTGAAGAACTTCTTAGGTTGAGGCTTTGTTTCCTTGGTCTTCTTCTTGTTTTCTTCATATGGCAATCAACTATAAATTGGTCATATTCACCACAGTTATAGCAAGCCCGCCTAAACTTCGGTCTTGACATGTTTTCCTTTGCTTGATTTACCCCTTGTCTTCTCTTCATCATCCTCTTGAATTTCTTCAACAAGAGGTTCATGTCTTCCATCTATGTCGCTGCTCTCATCATCACTGTCATCTTTATCTTGAGCCTCTCGAGCTTCTTTTGACAGGGGCTTGCAAGTGGATTTTTAGGCGACCCTTTCTTCTTTGCTGAGGTGAGGTCGGCAATCTCCTTGACATGTTTTGCTTGCTTCTCCATCATTTCGAAGTTGATGATCTTCCCAAGCAATTCATCTGGAGTCATTTTGTTATACCTGGGGCTTTCTCTAATCATCGAGCACAGGGTGACATTGTAAGGCATGAAAGCTCTAAGGATGAGCTTCACCACCTCGTGATCGTTCCAATTTTTACTTCCATATGCTCGAACCTTGTTGATGAGATTCTTCAACCGGTTGTACATGTCTTGCGGCGACTCATGTTATTCTATGGCGAATCTTCCCAATTCTCCTTCGATCATTTCGATCTTCGTGTCTCTCACATGACGATCACCTTCATGTGCAGTTTGCAATGTGTCCCATATTTCCTTTGCAATCTCGAGTCCATCCACCTTGGTGAACTCGTCCCGATTTAGTGATGATGTGATGACCGATGCAGCTTCAGCATTCTGATGAATTGCTTGCTCTTGGCTTGGTGTGAGCTCTTCATCGTCGTCTGGGATATCTATACATGTGCACACTATATGCCACAAGCTGGGGTTAAGTGAAATTAAATGTATTTTCAGGTTTTGCCTCCACATTGAGTAATCATTGCTATCAAAGTGTGGGGCTTTTCCTATAGGAATAGACAACTAATGGCTATTGTTAGAGTTTAGACGATCGTAGTTGAAAGGATATCGGGAGTAGTCGATGTGAATACTCCCCTTCTTCTTTTTATCATCCTCGATCTTCATTTTCCCTTTGGAGAGGGATTTCTTCCTTAGGAGCGCTTTGAGTTCGAGCTTCTCCTCATCGTCATCCTCGAAGTCCTGAATGGCGTCGAGGAGCTTCTCCAATTTTTGAGCCTTTTCATCTTCAACCTTCTCTTGGTTGAGGCTCTTGTGCACATCCTTCGTTGCAACGATTCCGCCCTGTTGGAACGATTGTACTCCAATGAATACTAAATTGTTGCAGTAAGCTTGGTCTTTTGCCACGATTCACTAGTTCGTGGCATTAGCATCTATCGCCACAGAACACGATAATTGCATTAGGATCTGTTGCCACGATTCACTAGTTCGTGCATTAGGATCTATCGCCACGAATTTGTTGCCATGATTGACTAGTTCGCGGCATTAGCATCTATCGCCACGGAACACGGTCGTTGCCTTAGGATCTGCTGCCATGATTCACTAGTTTGTGGCATTAGGATCTATCGCCACGAATCTGTTGCCACGATTCACTAGTTCATGGCATTAGCATCTATCGCCACAGAACACGATCGTTGCATTAGGATCTGTTGCCACGATCCACTAGTTCATGGCATTAGGATCTATCGCCACGAATCTGTTGCCACGATACACTAGTTCATGTCATTAGCATCTATTGCCACAGAACACGATCGTTGCATTAGGATCTATTGCCACGATTCACTAGTTCGTGGCATTAGGATCTGTTGCCACGATTCACTAGTTCGTGGCATTAGCATCTATCGCCACAGAACACGATCTTTGCACTAGGATTTGTTGCCACGATTCACTAGTTTGTGGCATGAAGATCTATCGCAACGCATCTGTTGCCACGATTCACTAGTTTGTGGCATTAGCATCTATCGCCATGGAACACGGTCGTTGCACTAGGATCAGTTGCCACGATTCACTAGTTTGTGGCATTAGGATCTATCGTCACGAATCTGTTGCTACGATTCACTAGTTCGTGGCATTAGCATCTATCGCCACGGAACCCGATCGTTGCATTAGAATCTGTTGCCACGATTCACTAGTTCGTGGCATTAGCATATATCGCCACGGAACCCGATCGTTGCATTAGGATCTGTTGCTACGATTCAATAGTTCGTGGCGTTAGCATCTATCGCCACGGAACCCGATCGTTGCATTAGAATCTGTTGCCACGATTCACTAGTTCGTGGCATTAGCATCTATCGCCACGGAAACCGGTCATTGCATTAGAATCTGTTGCCACGATTCACTTGTTCGTGGCATTAGCATCTATCGCCACGAAACGCGATCATTGCATCAGGATCTGTTGCCAAGATTCAATAGTTCGTGGCGTTAGCATCTATCGCTGCAGAACACAATCGTTGCATTAGGAACTTTTGCCACGATTCACCAGTTCGTGGTGTTTGGATCTATCACCACGAAACACAAACATTGCATTAGGAGCTTATGCCACGATTCACAAGTTCGTGGCAATAGGATCTATCGCCATGAAACACAATCGTTGTATTAGAATACGTTACCATGAAATACCTGTTGGTGATGTTAAGATCTATCGCCAGGGAACACAAACATTGCATTACATAGTTCACGTATAGCTAGCTCACACAGTACCTATATGAAAAAATCATCATCTTCGTTGTCCTCCCTCAATATTGGAGGTACAATACCATCATTAATATATGTATCATCATCGTCGTGGTCATCGTTGTCATCTTCATTTGAAAGAGCGGAAGCATCACCGGTTGCTCCGTCAATGTCATTCTCATTCCTATCCCATGTGGTCATATCCTCATTTATATCAGTAAGACTTCGATCATCAAATAATGTCTCAGCCTCCATCGTCTTAGTGACATTATTTTCACTGTCCATATAGGTAGCCCATTTAGGTTGCTTCACACTTCTAACGTAAAGAACTTGTTCTGCTTGGGTGGCTAGAATGTAAGGCTCATACTTAAATTGAGAAATAGTAGTGTCAACATCTATCATTCCGTATCGATCTATTTTGTAGCCTCTGCTTTGGCTCTGACCGGAACGAGGCCGATCAAACCATTCACATTCAAATAACAGAACCTCTTGATTTTTTTTTCGAAATCAACATAAATCATTTTCTTGATTACTCCATACCACTCATGATCACCATCCCGAACAATAACACCACTGTTTTGCGTCCGTAAATATTTTTCCACCTTTGCTGTTCGAAAGAAGAAGCCATTTAGGAATGATCGACTAAAAAAATGTGCCCGACGATCAGGTCCTCTAGATAATGCATACAAATAATCGGTTACTTTGCCTTCTTTGTGTAATGTCGTAATCTGTACACATTAATTAGTATAAAAGAGGTCATCGATAAACCAACTTCAGAACAGATATTTCTTCAATATTTCATCAAAGTAAAAACTTGCATGTACTTACTCATTTCTGAAACCAATAAACAAACTCATCTCTATGGCGTTTTTCAACATCACGAGAATGAATCTTTTTCAGCTCTTCAAAATGCCCACTGAAAAGGGTACAAAATTAAATTAGCCATCTACAATAAGCATGAGCCATTAATATAGTATAGAACATTTGAGTGTTATACATACTTGATCCATGGAGCGGCCTCTTCGACATTAGAAATAATATAATACCTGATGTTATGTAGTTCCACCATAGTAAGTTCACCCCATTTAAACCCTTTTTTAGAATTATCAACTTGTGTAAATATATTAGACTCGAGAGAAGTTTCATTCCTAGCTGCAGCTTCATGACGTTCTGCCCTATTAAGCTTGGTGTTGATGTTATCCAAAAACTGGCTACAAAAAGTCATACACTCTTCCATAATATATCCCTCAGCTATAGAACCCTCCGGGTGAGCTCTATTACGTACATACCTCTTCAATGTACCAAGGTACCTCTCAATTGGATACATCCATCTGTAAGAAACAGGTTTACCCAAGCGAGCTTCTTCGCCAAGATGGATTGGAAGATGTACCATGATATCAAAGAAAGCGGGAGGAAGCAACATCTCAAGCTTACAAATTGTTTCAGGAAATTGTTCAATCATCTTATCCAAATTTGGTTCCGCCAATTCTTTAGAACAAATTCCAGAAAAGAATCTACTAAACTCAGTTAAAGGTTCAACAACCTTTTTAGGCAATATGTCACGTATTGCAATTGGAAGGAGCTTCTGAAATATAATATGGCAGTCATGAGTTTTTAGACCTGATAACTTACGTGTTGTTATGTCCACACTTCTCTTGATGTTTGAGGCATAACCATCGGGCATCTTCACATCTGCCAAAAACTTGCACAAGGTGGTCTTCTAATCTTTTTGCAAAGTATATGATGCTGATGGACAATCATACTTCCCTTTCATACCCACCAGATGTTGCTTTGCCCGTATACCCATTTCCTGCATATCAAAACGAGCTTGTAGACTATCTTTTGTTTTACCATCCATATTAAGTAATGTACACAATATTCTATCACTAATGTTTTTCTCAATGTGCATGACATCCAAGTTATGCCTTATTAGCAATGTCTTCCAATACGGGAGCTGAAAAAATATACTTTTCTTCTTCCAACTATGCCACCTATCTTCCTCAGTGCGCTTTCTCTTATTATTCGTCTTTCCAAAACTCACTTGATCAGAAGTCTCATATTGTTGGAGTACTTCATGACCAGAGAGTGATGTTGGAGCCTCTCTATTCTCTATTTGTTGTTGAAAGATGCTTTGTCCCGACGCCACCGGTGATCCTGAGGTAGGAAACGACGATGACCCATGTAGCAATACTTTCGTCCATGTTTCAAACACAAGGCGTCAGTGTTTACATGGCAGTATGGACATGCTAGCCTACCTTTTGTGATCCATACACATAGCATTGCATATGCTCGAAAATCATTTATTGTCCACAACATAGAAGCTCACATGAGAAATGTCTCTTTCTTTGAACTGTCGTATGTTTCAACACCATCAGACCACAATTTCAGTAGCTCATCAATCAAAGGCTGCAGATACACATCAATGTTGTTTCCAGGTGACTTTGGCCCGGGAATTATCATTGACGTCAACCAATAATGTTGCTTCATACACAACCAAGGTGGTAGATTATAAGGGATTAGAATCACAGGCCATGTACTGTAAGAAACATTCATTACTCCAAAAGGATTGAAACCATCAGATGCTAGCCCAAGTCTTATGTTGCGAGGATCAGATGAGAAATTTGGGTGAATGCTTTCAAAATGCTTACATGCTTTCGAATTTGTAGGTTGGCGTAATATTCCATCATCAATACGTTATTCTTTGTGCCAGCGCATGTTTGATGCTGTTGATTCTGCCATATAAAACCTTTGAAGATGGGGAATAAGAGGGAAGTATCATAGAATCTTGCGTGCTACAAGCTTCTTAGCTTTTCCACAAGGTAAAGCCTCTCTTGCATCCCCACCAGTACTATTTTTCCATCTTAATACACCATATTTTGGGCATCGATCCAGCAGAGAATAGTCCTTCCGAAATAACACACAGTCATTGACACATGCATCGATCTTTTCGTAGCTCAGCCCGAGGTCACGAACAACCTTCTGAACTTTATCAAGTGTATTAGGAATGCAATGGCCCTCTGGAAGCACATATGAGAATAGTTCAAGGATGAACTCACACGCTTTTTTGCTTAAACCAGTTAAACACTTTATCTGGTACAACCTGACAATGAAGGATAATTGGGTCACATTCTCACAACCTGGGTACGACTCCTTTTTGGCATCATTTAATAAGTCATAGAATGCCTTTGCACACCCAGTTGGCTCTTGCTGGTTTATAGCATTTTCTAGATCATCAACATCTGCTGAAGTACCACCATGATCACCAGTGCCTCTAAGAAGGCTAGATAGCATATTTTCCATAGTAGCATCATCAAAAATTATCTCCTCAAAATTTGCTGATTGCTCATCAATTTTTTTCTCAAGTCGTTTTTCTCCATGGTGTACCCAACAAGTATAATCAAATGACATCCCATTACGAAGCAAGTGAAGATGAACTTCCTTGCGTCTCCCGTGGCAAATATTACGACATTTCGTGCAAGGACAAGGCTTAGTTTCTTATTCACGAGTGCCCTGGAATGCTAAATTTAAAAATGACTTCATTCCATCCTACCACTCCTTCATACGCCTGCCATCCATGTCTTATCTTCTGACATTGCTTCCTACAATTTAATCAGCGTATCCGTAAGAGGATTGAACTACAATAACATTATGTGAGCAATTGTACCTAGTGTTGTTGCTCCTCCACGTGCGGCGGCCGGCGGATGCTCCTCCACGCCGGTGGACAGCGGATGCTCTTCCAAGAGCGTGGCAGCCGGCGGATGCTCCTCCAAGAGCATGGCAGCCGGCGGATGCTCCTCCAAGAGCGTGGCGGTCGGTGGATGCTCCTCCAGGCGCGTTTCGTGCAATCGAGAGACGGGGCCGTTGTGGATCGGAGGGTCCGGCGGGGAGGCAGCCAGGACAAAGCGTACGTGAAGCTATCAGAGTAGGCCCAACACTGTGTTGGGTCGCTTGTTATTCGTGGGCTGAAACTGCACTGAGTCACTTTGTATTCCTGGGCCGAAACTGCGCTGGAACACTTGGTGTTCGTCCCCATGTACTTGTGAGCCCATGTACCGAAATTTGGCATTGTTAAAGGAGTTGTTTTTAATTTCACACGCGAAGGGCCCATCGTATGCGGGGAAAAATTATGCTTTAAAAGGATACGTTTCCTTGACGTTATCCATGTCATGTCCAACCATCATACGACCTCGTTCGTTCATGTGCACACATGTCACAGTCATGCAACTGCTTCATCCGTCCGTTCATGTTGACACATGTCACAAATGTGGAACTGCTTCATCCGTCCGAACCCGACATTTATTTTTTAGTTGTTTATATTTGCTACCCGAAAAGTACACGATACCCGATATTTTGGTCTTTTCGGTTCCGGTCTCAGTTTTATTGGTTTCGGTTTTTTGGTCTCGGTTTATTTGCCCACCCCTAATTTACGTAGTAGTAGTAGCATATGGGATATACATATTTCTCCTCCATATTTTTTTGTAAAACTATTTAGTGATATATCCTATGTGCATATTACATATGTAAAACTAATGTAAAGTATAAAACTTTTTCAAAGGGAAGTCTTAGGTTTCGTCAAATCTATCTTTGAGATTTACGCAATTTTGATCTGTTTTAACAATACAAGAATTGTACTTTTAGATTCACCATGAAAATATTTCCATAATATACAATATAGTACTACATTTTATTGAAGTTAGATTCACCATGAAAGTATTACACGTTGTTGATTGCCGCATAAGGTTTGGTCCTTCATTCAAGCCGTAGCCATTTGTACAGACGGCTGATGCAACCGGACGCACCGAGCTTACGTGCGCGCCAGTCACCGAGGCGCCTTAAACGCGCGCAGCGCATGCGCATCTTTGAATTCAATTGGAACCGCTCCGCGTCCCATCACCACTACTGCACACGTCCGTTCATGTGGACACATGTCACAAATGTGGAACGGTATGCAAAGCCTTGGATATGCATACTGTATCCATAAACTTTTTTTCCTCGTTTGGGTAGGAGTGGTTCCACTTCAATCTAGGTGGATTGGAGAGTGTCCAGCCATCATATGACTTGGCGTGATGAAGATTTTGAATCTGATATACTCTTCTTTTTAATTCTTATCATTATGACCACAAGTTGCATTGTCTCAACCAAACACCACGTACAACAACAATGACTCAGCGGAATCGGGAACTGGCCAATTAAAATGGAAGTTAGCAGTCTCGCGGTTCATAGATCGAAATGCGCGCCATCCTTTTCTTCTTCCTTTTTTCTATCCATAACCGTGAGACTGTTGAGTTCCATCTTCACCAGCACATATGTACGGTCCGGGTGTGCTGGTGTGTACCTTAACCCCCCTCGTGCGTCCCCGGTGGTGGTTGGAAGACCCCTACAGGTATGTTCTGATTACTGTCCTCTAACTACATCTAGGTTTCCGATGACGCATGTGATTCACCACCAGACAAACCAGCAAAGCCTCAATGATGAGTGGCATGCAAATTTCTTGATGACAAACTGGCTGCAGGGGCCTCCCGTTCGGATGCAACTTCGGTGCTCCCGTTTGTGCTTCCATGCGTACTCCCGCTTATGCGTCATCATCTAATTGGTTGAAGTTAAATCAGGCATTATGTTAGGTAAATGAAAGGGCCAAGAAAATCATGACACTTAAGTCGGAGCACTCATGGAAGCACTGAATGGGAGTATACAAGTTGTGTCCCTCCCGTTCTGTCCTCCCATGCGTCATCCCGCTGATGTGTCAAAATGTTTTGGTCCCTTTATTAATGCTTAGTTTAACTACCATACCTTCACAACAAATAAGATGATGACACGTCAGCGGGAGTGTCATCAAAAAACTAGAGATGGATGCGTCAGCAGGCCGCAGTCAGTTTTTCATCTAAAAGCTTGCATGCCGCTCAACCTTTCTTGGTTTGCTTGGTGGTGAGCCGCCTGCGTCATCAAAAACCTAGAGATGGAGTAAGAGGACAGGAATCAGAGCATACCTGTAAGGCTCTTCCCAACAACCATCGGGGACAGACGACGTACGGGGGGTTAAGGTACAACGGCACACCCGTACCATACGTGTACCCGGCCAGCCGTGTGTTTCCTTCGAACCTCCGGCAGAAGAAAGCGGCATGCAAGTTTCATTCTGTATGGAGAATGTTTGTTGTGTATTCATCAGGGAACACATAGACACTTTATATAGGCTAGCTAGTGTAGTGTGAAACCAAAACAAAACCCTTTCGCACTATACAGATTCAAAAGCTAGCGTTAATTACTAAACGTAGACAGTCAAACAATGACGTTAGACCAACGCAGTCAACAATGACTCTTACATGTGTGCGTGCTTATCCTTTCTATAGTCTGGTGGTGAACCGCCTGCATCGTCGGAAGCCTAGATGGAGTTGGAGGACAGGAATCGGAGCATACCTGCCTGGACCAGGATCGCCTGACGTAGTGACATTTTGATGCATGCACGCAGTAAAGGTTGCATCCACCATTTGTTTTGATCCGACAGTTGTACTTCCCAGCTATCCAACTAAGGGGTCCATTCAAATCGTTTCTTAAACTCTTGCCTGCTTGCTTCAACATGAGAAAGAGTTTACATGCATATAATGATACATACTTTAAACATTTAAATAAAACAAACTTCTATCACAAATTAACAGGATTAAAAACACATTAACTATCTTATGTGGCATGCCAATGTGTGGATGTCCAACTCAGAGTAAGGATGAATGTGAAACAGTTTTTTGAAGTTGATGGACTAAATAATTGACCCATTTGAAAGTTGAAGGACCAAACTTAGTTTTGATTGACAGTTTGAGGATAAGGTTGAGTATTGCCAGCTTGATGAGCTCAAGCTCGAAAAGTTCGAGTAAGCTCATTTGTAAAGTTGCTTGCACGATACTTTAGTCGCTAGAGGTGTCAGGAGATCGCCCGCAGCGGGGCCTGCAAAGCGGTTTGTAAAGTAGTATACAGTACTAACAGGTAGCGTTGACTGGAAAGAAAAGTGGAGACAATCAACAGAGAGAAAAGAAAAAAAGGACAAGAAAAATGTTAGAAAAGATAGGTAGAACTCCAACGTACCACTGGCCCTATGCCCCTATACGCGGTGTAATCATTACCCCTACTCCTATACGCGGCCAGAAGCTATTACCACTGCTTCAAGGGAAGTGCTGCGGACTAGATGTGCTGATTAGTTTATTCTGTGTTTATTGGGGATTATGTAACAGCTAGTTCTGTCGATTAGCGACGACTGGAATGAAAAGTGGAGACAATGAACAGAGAGAAGGGAACACTAATTTCCTTCGTTACAAACTACTGTATGATTGAATGTATTCATTTCCAGAAGAATCCATTTCTTTAAACAGTCCCGTGAGTTTCCTTTGATGCAAACGGGGCTAAACATAAGACGAGCACGCATAGGGGAAACACAACAAGTGCAACATTCATCAGAGACGAGCGCGCATAGGGGAAACACATATACTAGTACAAGTCTATTTTATATACTCCCTTTGTTCTCTTTTAATTGGCGTTGGGAGAACTAGCGGTGCATCCAAATGGGAATGGAGGGAATATAACCCATATAGTACAACGCCAGACGGCAGAACAGGTCATGCTTGTGCTTAATCCTACAGTTCTCTGTACAGAAGACTCTCCGCTCCTCCCATGTAGGCCTGCCGCAGCGGGCAGTTCCCTGGTTCCCCCCTATTGAGCAGTCCCAAGTGTCATCATCAATGATGGGCACCGCCACCGGCGTCTCTTCGGGACTAGGCCTGCCCAGGAACCTCCAGGCGACATCATCGATAATATACATGGCTTCATGCTGACACTGGCAGCACTCCTTGTTGGTCCACTTCATGGCGACGGACGCGACCAGTTGTAGCCGACATGGGCGTCACCTTCGACCTGCCGGATATACTCGAAGGCATCGCGGTCCCCGCGGTCGGCGTCATAGCGGAGCATGGCGAGGAAGTAGGCCGCCACCATGTGGCCGTTCACGGCCGCCCGGGCAAGGAACTGGGTGCCCGGCTGCACGCGACCGTGCAGGAAGACGAGGTTGAACCCGGTGACATAGCACACATGAGGGTTGCTGACGATTGCTAGGTTCTCCACGAGGCGGTCGTAGCTCCAGTTATACTTCCAGATGCTCTCCCGTTCCAGCGCCATGTGCCTGCCCACGGCGCGATCCCGGCATGCCGCGTGCATGGCCTTGCAGGTGGCGCGCAGACTGGAGACGTCGTCCATGGGCTGCGGGAAGGTTGCGGCGACCCACCCCGCAATCAGGACCGCAATATCATGCAGCAAGGGGAACTCCATGGGCTTCGAAGGGAACCAATGAGAGCGCGCGCGATGGAGATGAAGAGGAAGAGTACATGCGGAGAAGAGGATGGCCTGTGTGTGTTGCGGAGAAGAGGATGCGTGTCTTTATTAGTACGCGCGGAGAAGATGATGAGACGCGCACAGTGATGGTTATGTCTTATAAATTGCACCGTTTGGAATGCTACTTGCAAAACTGGGGTTACGGCTTCTAAAGTGTAGGTATACGCTACTTTAGCCGCTGGAGTTGTCAGCAGGCAGGAGATCGCCCGCAGCGGGGCCTGCAAAGCATTCTGTAAAAAGTACTCCTCCCTCTGCCCCAACTCAACTCTATTTTTAGCTTTTGTCAAACTTACCTTTGACCAATGATTTCTTGTCTGGTCCTTATCCTGATCATCAAGGTCCTCCGCCTGCTGCCCCAGATGACTTGGGGCAGAATAGGGATGAAAACGGTCGGAATTGAGCTTATTACCTTTGACAACTCCTTATTCAAACTGGTGTTTGAATAAAAAATTTAAAGAATTGAGCTTATTACTCCCTCCGTCTCTAAATACTTGTCGCTTTGTAGTTAAAAAATAAACTACAAATTGATATTTACTACGGCCCCGTTTGGAACATAGGAATCCAAATCATAAGAATTGGAAAAAACATAGGAATAGACAAAATGCAGTAACGAAGAAAGTGAGAAAACCACGGGAATCAAAATCAGGGGAATGGAGAATTCAAGATGTTTGGAATGCAGGAATGAAAACATAGGAAAAATGTTAAAGCAACTATATACAATATTCTTTAGAATCTTAACTATCATTATTTGTAATACATAAATCAAAGTCATAACTTCTTGCCAAAATGAACTACCAGTTTGCTTCATAAACAACTTCATTCCTATATTTCTAACATCAAAACGTCTGTTGCATTGCAGTAGCTCAGAAATAATTATTCCCTTGTTTCAAAAAAGAAATAATTATTCCATGCAAATCATTAGGTTAGTTAATTTGACTTTTAGCACCCTATATATTCCCTCCATAGCCAACCAGCAGACCACAAAGAATTGGACTGGATTATTTCATTCCTCCATTTTACATAGGAAAGGAAGTCTTTCTACAGGAAAGGAAATATGATTCCTGTGTTCCAAACACCTGTGACATCAGCACAATGTAGGAATGAATTCCTTTGAAGTTTGCTTTAAAAATCCTCTATTCCAAGGGACGGAGAGAGTACATGTCAGCCCATTAGACCCAACCTACTATTTGGAAAGTATTTGGTTATTGTTCGGAAATTTCCATTAAAATACGGTATTCCGACAATTCGGTCGGAAATCAGTCTAAATCGTTTCCATTCCGTTTACCAAATTTCAATGTCCGATAAAAATTGTAATCGGGTCGAAAATTTTGGAAATTGTCGAAAATGGTAATCGCATCAGAAATTTTCAAAAACGGCGTCGGACGGTTCGGGAATTTACCGTACTGTTTTCATCCCAAAGGCAGAATGATCCTGGCGACAAGAATGAAGTGTCGGATATATGTTGTCCACAGCGCAGGGTTATTCAACACAAGCAATAGGTAGCATATCCTAATATTTCTCCTCATATATAGCGTGTTAACTAATTTTTCCGCCCCAGATGATCTAGAAAAATTACTCCAGATTTGATGATGCCATAAATTAATCGCTGCTCAAAACAATGACGGTGCTCATCAAGCTCGCAAACTCAACTTCATTCATCATCAAACTAGCTAATTATTTCGGATGGATTTACGTTAAGGGTGTGCATTCGGTCTACCAGATATTTCGGTTTGGGTATTTCGGTCTTTTTCAAAATCCGGTTTCTTGAAATCACTACCCGAATTGTTGTAACAATATTAGGTACCCGAACATTTTGGGTACGAAAATTCTGGTTCGGTCTTCGGTCCTACTTGATATATCAGAATTATACATTATATCCATGTCATGTTTGCACAAATTTAATATGATTGATAAATTTAATCCCATGAGGTCATTTATTATAAATTGACAAATAAAAAATAAAAAATAAAAATTTAAATCCAACAACTTCACACATCACAACATGAAAATAAAATATCTAAATTTGAATTGTTCATAGTTTAGCACACATAATTTAACTTATTATTTGATGGACCGGCTATTCGGTTATTTCAGTTACCCGAGAATGGTACCCGAAGCCGACATTTATTTTTTAGTTATTTATATTTGCTACCCAAAAAGTACCCGATACCCGATATTTCGGTCTTTTCGGTTCCGGTCTCGGTTTTATCGGTTTCGATTTTTTGGTCTCGGTTTATTTGCCCACCCCTAATTTACGTAGTAGTAGCATATGGGATATACATATTTCTCCTCCATGTTTTTTTGCAAAACTATTTAGTGATATATCCTATGTGCATATTACATATGTAAAACTAATATAAAGTATAAAACTTTTTCAAAGGGAAGTCTTAGGTTTCGTCAAATCTATCTTTGAGATTTACGCAATTTTGATCTGTTTTAACAATACAAGAATTGTACTTTTAGATTCACCATGAAAATATTTCCATAATATACAATCCAGTACTACATGTTATTGAAGTTAATAAATTCCATATAAATCATTGGTCAAAGGTAATTAGTTCGACCAAAACAGGAATAGAGTTGAGTTGGGGCAGAGGAAGTATACGTTGCTGTTTGCCGCATAAGGTTTGGTCCTTCATTCAAGCCATAGCCATTTGTACAGGCGGCTGATGCGACCGGGCGTACCGAGCTTACGTGCGCGCCAGTCATCGAGGCGCCTTAAACGTGCGCAACGCATGTGCATCTTTGAATTCAATTGGAATCGCTCTGTGTCCCATCACCACTACTGCGCGTGTCGAGAGACGAACAGCCAGGCGGTTTCAAATCCCCTGCAGTACTGCAGGTGCAGTACAGATGGCTGACATGAGGGCCCCACATGTGTGGGACCCACATGTCAGCCACCTCTACTGCACCTGCAGTACTGCAGAGGATGAGCACCCCAGCCAGACTGCTACTATGCTATAAGATCACCCGGCCACGCCATTGTCTTCTCCGCACAGCTACTCTTCCTCTCTTCCCAAAGCCGCTTCAAGAACACCATGGCTGACAAGACAACGCCGCCGCCAAGCCCGCCGAAGGACGCCAAGGGGAAGCGTCCCCTACCGGACTCCCCCCCCGGACAAGGAGTGGGCTCTCCGGAAGATGGCACACGATGTATTTGACAATACATCGCGCTCCATGCGTCGCCTTGGGCTTGGTCCCCTTCCAGAGTATGTTGCCATGGGGACCACGGGCCACTATGTCTTCGGCATGACGCACTTGGCCGATCGCCTCGACGTCCTCTGGGAGATGCTGGCGGACGAGCTCGGCGTCGTCGGCCGCGATAACCTAGTGGCAGCAACGTCCAGGAAACTGGGCTTCCCGTCTCCGCTGCGGGAGGAGCCCCATCCATCCAGGAGCCCAAGGAGGATGAGGAGGAGAAGGAGAAGTAGGTGGAGCGAGGTGGAGGAGAAGTAGTTTTTTTCTTGTTCTTAGTTATGTTGTTTATCTTTTCTTGTTTGTGGTTTGTGTTTTTCTTTTTTCCTGTTTGTAATGTATCGTCTTAAGGTAATGAACTTTATATTTCTGTTCATTGGTGCGCAAAAATAGTTCTAATGTTGTTGTTCTAATGATAAACTAGTGGACTATTTATCTCTTTTATCTTTTAGAATGGAATATATTTCCACTTCCAACTCTACTGAGCTGGAGATACAGAAAGTGACTATCACCTACTAGTTTCTCTGATAGGACCAGCAGGGAGAAGCCCACTCTCTTTTCAAACCCAACACGGATCCAACATAATGAGCAATCAAACAGCAAAGCACGTAGTAAATCATAAAAAATGTAACAACAGTTTCTGGAGTACGTATCAACTTTAGCCCATATTAGATGCTCGTGGGCGTCATTGCAAAAGGGTGAAGACAAAAAAGACTTGATTCGGATGGCTTGCAAAAACAAACTAGAAGTCAGGGTCATTGAAATTTTTGCCCGATTTGGATTGAGTCTTAGTTATAGACTTCCATAATAAGAAAATGTATTGGGTATTTTACTTTCACAAGTGTGTCATCAAATGTATCGGGTGTTTTACTTTCACTAGTGTGTCATAAAGTGTACGCCGACCACGTATCCTGATCCAACCGCACAACTTCAAATAAAGGAGGGTTAGAACATCTTCAACCCCTTTGTTATTTTTTGTTTGCTATTCTTTCAAATGACAAATATGCTATCCACATTTAGCATCTCATTCCATGAGCATGTCCAACCCCGTTTGCCATATGATGTGCTATATTAAATTTTTTTCATATTTTATTAGTATATAATAATTATTTTAAAATTCAAATAACATTGTTGCAATGGCTATATTGTAACGGTTGTATTTATAACGGCTATTTTTCAATGGTTATATTTCTAACAACTATTTTTCATCGTATGTATTTCTAATGGCTAATTTTCAACGACTATTTTGCAACGGAACGACGATAATGTACTGGAAATTGGGAATAGCAAACCGGATAGCATTTGCTACTAGTAGCACACCGAGAGCTCCATATAGCAAATGGCTAAAAGTAGCAATCCTAATAGTAAACCGGTTGGAGATGATTTTTGTTCTAGATTTGCTAAATAATAGGATAGCACATCATATAGCTAATGGGTTGGATATGCTCTTTTAGAGCATCTCCAACCCGTTTGCTATTTTTGGTTTGCTATTCTTTCAAATAGCAGATATGCTATCAACATTTAGCATCTCCAACCCGTTTTCTATATGATGTGCTATATTAAAAAATTTCATATTTTATTAATATGTAATTATTATTTTAAAATTCAAATAACATTGTTGCAACGGCTATATTGTGACGTTTGTATTTCTAACGGGTATTTTTCAATGGTTAAATTTCTAACGACTATTTTTCAACGGTTGTATTTCCAACGGTTAATTTTCAACAACTATTTTGCAACAGAAATGACAATAATGTAGCAGAAATTGGGGATAGCAAACCGGATATCATTTGCTACTAGTAGCACATCGAGAGCGCCATATAGCAAATGGCTAAAAGTAGCAATCCTAATAGCAAACCGGTTGGAGATGATTTTTGCTCTAAATTTGCTAAATAATAGGATAGCACACCATGTAGCTAATGGGTTGGAGATGCTCTTAGCCATTAGCTATATGGTGTGCTATCCTATTATTTAGCAAATTTAGAGCAAAAATCATCTCCAACCGCTTTGCTATTAGGATTGCTACTTTTAGCCATTTGCTATATGGAGCTCTCGGTGTGCTACTAGTAGCAAATGCTATCTGGTTTGCTATCCCCAATTTTTGCTACATTATTGTCGTTTCTATTGCAAAATAGTTGTTGAAAATTAACCGTTGGAAATACAACCGTTGAAAAATAGTCGTTAGAAATATAACCATTGAAAAATAGCCGTTAGAAATACAAACGTCACAATATAGCCATTGCAACAATGTTATTTGAATTATAAAATAATTATTACATATTAATAAAATATGAAATTTTTTAATATAGCACATCATATAGCAAATGGGTTGGAGATGCTCATAGAATGAGATGCTAAATGTGGATAGCATATTTTCTATTTGAAAGAATAGCAAACTAAAAATAGCAAATGGGATTGGAGATGCTCTTAGAAGATTGGTGGAAAATAATAAGAACTTATAAGAAAAAGCAGAAGAAGAAAAAGGATGGCATGCGTTTCGATACATGAACTGTGGCACTGCTGACATCCATCTTCATTGGCCAGTTCCCGATTCCGCTGATCACTCAAGCATGTATTCACACTAGCCACTCTCTGGTGACTGGACCCAGGGTATCTTGTGGCCCACCCGACATATCCACTGGGTGGGCTCCTGAGAAATGTTGTTGTTGTTGTACGTCGTGTTAGGTTGAGACAATGCAACTTGTGTTCATAACAAAAAGAATTAAAAATTAGAAAGAGTATATAAGATTCAAAAATCTTCATTACTCTCTTATCTCCGGGCTCAGGCCCCGTCAAATTTGGAAACTCCTTCGCTCATATCGTAACTGCATCAGTTATATATCCAGGCTTGTTTCCAATTAAAATCCAAACTAAAGGTGTAGACGAAGGTTTTTGCACAAGAGAGAGAGTTGTGTCGTGCCGCCGCAGACGGCAACCGTAGGGACGACAAGGAGAGAGACCCAATGGCGGGAACTCAGGTGTACAACGTGACATTCGAGGAAGACGTGATCACCACCACCGTGACGTCCTCCGGAAAGGCCGTGGAGGACTGGCTCGACAAGGTCCTCTCTGTCCACCGTTGGCGCCTTCACAAGCTCGTCATCGGGCTCGACGTTGAGTGGCGCCCTAGCTACTCCGCCGACCAGAACCCCGTCACCGTTCTGCAGCTCTGCATCGGCCGCCGCTGCCTCATCTTCCAGGTCATCCACGCTGACTACTTCCCCGACGAGCTGGAAGATTTCCTCGATGATTCCGACTACCGCTTCGTCGACGTCGGCGTGGAGGGTGACGCCGACAGACTTTGGAAGGACTGGCAGCTTAAGGTGGCAAAAATGATTGACCTGGCAGAGCTCGCGACGGAGGAAATGGATCGCCCGAGCCTCCGCCGCGCGGGGCTGTAGGACATCGTGAGCGCCGTGATGGGCGCCGACATGGAGAAGCCTTACGGGGTGAGGACGAGCAACTGGGACGCGTACAATCTCTCCGGTGAGCAGATCAGCTATGCGTGCATCGACGCCTTCGTCTCCTTCGAGGTCGGCCGCAAGCTACTCTCTAGTGACTACTGATCTTACCACCGAGTTTGCGGATCGGCTGCTGTCGATCATCCCGGCATATGGAATTCGTAGGTGCATCGCTCAAGTTCTAGCTTTTGTGCTTGTGCGCCCAATCTCTCATAAAATTATTTTTTCTTGAGGAAACACTATATCTTGCTTTTAAAAACATGCATGTTATTTCACATGCATCGAGGTCTTTCACATGCATGTTAGTTGTCCATGCATGCTACGCCCCAAACATGATCAACGAGCCTCAAACATGACGATCTCTCAACAAAAAAGAGAACATGTAACGTCAGTAAACATGATCGAGGTCTTTCACATGTATGTTAGACGTACATATGCTACATCCCAAACATGTATTCCAAGAATAGAATAATATTTCCTACCATGTATATATATTTCTATATTTATCATATTCTCTACCATGCATGTGTGTATGCTCTCAACCTACAGTATATGGCAGTTCAACTACCACACTAATGAAGAATATTATCCTATCATCAATAGAGATAACAAATTTGACACAAGGATGTTCCCTCGATGGTACGAGGATAGAATGTGGACTACCGTCGTCTAATAAGCGCACAGCTCTCACTACGTACGTACGTGGTTCATCAAATTAATCGATCGCATGCTGCCATTATGTATCGCTGTACTTGTCTTTTGAAGAAACAACGGGCGTAGGCGCTAGCCACTACGTGTTCTGATTTTAGGAACAAATGAACACACTTGTGAAAACACGTACGCCACATCCGATCCTCAATGTCATCCAATTAACATGTTCCTCAACAAGGGGGCACAAAAATCCTCAACACGTGACCAAACATGCTTGATCGCGAGTCTCTTTCACATGCATTACGTTCATGTCCACCATCATCCATGATCACGGCAATTATCAGTCCGATATGGACTCTCGGTCGGCAACGGTCGGATCCTTAAAAAAAGACATGCACTCTCGGTCGATTGCCATGCGCGTTCACGTCAATCTCTGCACCTTTGTGTGTCAAATTAAAAAACTGGCTGATGGGACGTGTTGAGCCATTGCGATAACCGAGAGGAGGCGAACCGCGGTTTGGAGTAACTCTGACCGTCGATTCAAAAGCGCAATTTTTGAAGCGTTCGATCATCTCCACTCACGCGCTTAGACGACGACCCGCTATAAAGGCACACCTTCCTCTTCTTCTCCGCCACACCTCTCGATCGATTTTAGCCTCCAAACTTATCCTCTTGCTTCTCCGTCGCACCACCATCGACCACCTCTCTCTATTTGTTCGCACCTCCATCGTCGCACAAATGGGTAGCCCCGCACCGAAGCGCTCCAGGTCATCGACGTCCTCCGAACCGCCTTCTCTGTTTCCGTCGCCGCCAAGGTCGGTGGAACTGGAGGCGGCGCCCTCACCTCCTCCACTCCCGTCTCTGCCCGCGGTGCCCGCACCTCTTCCGTCCGACTATAATGAGACTGTCCGCCTCATCGAGGAAAGCATCGACAAACTCAACGGCAAGCTTAAGGAGGTCACCGGCAGCCTGTTCGCCGCCGACGTGAAAGCAAAAGCGCTTGACAAAATGGCGCAGGGTGTATTTCACAATACATCTCACTCCTGTCGACGACTGGGACTTGGTGTCCTTCCCCACCACGCCAGCATGGACTCCGCCGGCTACTACATCTTCGAGTTAGGCTTTGTTGCCGCTCGTCTCGACTGCCTCTACGAGATGATCGGTGAGGAGGTTGGGGAGGTGTTTCGCGAGCAACTCATGAATGCCGTCAGCTGGAAGAAGTTCAATCTGGTGTTGGAGGATGCTCCACCGACGGTTGTGCCGGAGGCGGAGGCGCTGGCGGCGGATGCGGAGGTGGAGGCGCCGCCGGCGGAGGTGGGCAAGTCCTCCTCCGAGTAGAGTAGGATGAGTAGTAGTTTTTTCTTTTGTTTTCTATGTGTTTTTTTCTTGTTTGTGATATATGTGTTGTTTTTATGTTAATGAAAAATGTCTTTTATTTTATGTTCATGAACAACGTGTCCTACAGTACATGCACTAGCGAAAAACTCCTCCTTTTATCGAAAAACATCGCATATGGAAAATTAACATATTAGTAATATTATACTGTATCTAATAAATACTCGCCCTTATTCTTTTATTTGACGTTTTGGACAAAGCATTGAACTAACATTAGTAGGACGTATTGTACGTAGTAGAATTATATTTCAAAAAGTTACGAAAATAAAAAGCTACGCACTTAATTAATTTTATTTCTTTTCTCTTTACCAGCTGTCATCGTGCCCGCCCCACCACCCCCACCCACCGGCCTAACCCTAGGCAGTAGCCCACAAATTTTCTACGACCCTGCCGCACAGCGTCGCGCGTGCGCCCCCGCCTAGCACGCCGTCCGATCAAAATCGCATAATCGTGGGAGTGGGACACGAGGGATTTCCATCATTCGGTGTCCAGACAACAAACCCACCAGCGCGAAGCGAAGGATCTCAGCGGGATTTCCATGGGACGGCGTGCGGGGCGGGGGCGCATGCGCGATGTTGTGCGGCAGGGCCGCAGAAAATTTATTTCCGCCTGCCTAGGCCCAGAGCTGGGCCTGCCTTTAAGACCATCCGCAGTGGTTCACGGTAAAGCTTTAGGCTGACACAGTTTTTCAATACTAAAGTTTTGAAAACCACAGTTTTTAAAATGACATGGCAATACCAAAGTATTTCAATAAAAAAGTTTTGTAATACCACAATTTTGCAATACATAGGACTGTTTGGTTGACAAACACCGTTCTGTAAAAAATACCATAGTAATCTCAAATACCACGGTATTGTTAATTGATCTAAAACTCCAAAAATACCGTGTTCCCAAACACCAAAATTTAATTCTCTGCGGCCCTTCTGCACAGTCGTCTCTATGCGACCCTGCCCAGATGGTTGCCATGTACGTTCACGCTCCAAATCTTACAGCCAAGGGTGCACTGCACGGTTCCTGCGACTGTGCCACCCTGCCCTGATGATTGCCACTTATGCGAGCGCACCGAATCTTGCAGCGCGCGCGGGCACACGAACTCCGCGTCCGAACTTTGCTCAGCGATCCGAATAACTCTGCGCTCGGCGTGCATGATCCATCATCATGCGTAAGAATAATAATATGAAATTATCAATTTTGATGATTCAATAATCCAATCAAGTTCCGTCCAACCTACCAACAAAAAATTGGATTGTCCAGTCCATCCAACCAAACGTTAATTTGGATGATCTAAGACATAAAGAAATGGATGATCTATCTCCAATCAAACTTCGACATCAAACCAAACGCAATTGATGACTGAGCACTTTGTCACATGTCACTAGAGTGTATGCACAAATGACAAATACAAGGCCTCAACACCGGGTTTAGGGTGCATCATGGACTAACCACATGACCCGACCAAACACTCACGTAATTACCATACACCTGCAAGAGCAACTACCTGGGCGCATCCACCAACGCATCCCGACCCTGCGAAAGGATGATGAGCAGCGGCAGGTGAACACCATGCAGCGATGGCGCAATGTAAAACGATGGCAGCGGACGGTGACGTACCTGGATGTTGGCGTAGTCAACCTCGCACATCTTCCGCGAGTCGTTCACCTTCCAACGGAAGCCATGCAGGTGCTTCGTCCACAGCCGGAACGCCGCATCTGGCAAAGTGATGTTGACAAAGCAGTAGCCCTTGTTGGCCTCGGACCTTGGCTAATGCAACAAATGAGGTTAAGTATCAATCAGTAGAAGACCGGAGCTTGATTAGTATAATCATATATTTCAAAGCATAGGCGTGGTACTTGAAGTCAAATGGAATGTAAATAAAATCGTAAAACCGACTTGACGCGGGCCACTGCAATTTTTGCGTTCTCCTCAGTGCAGTGCAGATCAATGATGTTCATTACTTTTTGCCTCCTGTGGAAAACGATGTAAAACATCAGGTATTAACGCATGAACAAATATGAGGGGGAGAATACTAATGCGCAGATTTAAAAGTATGTTGCGGATCATCAGCGTCGTCAGACTAGAAGCAGGGTCGAAGCGGCGCCGTGGCCGCCGCAAACTCGAGAACAGATGAGGAGAAGGCTCATCGCCAACGGATAGAGGGGACGGAAGCTACACTACCTCTATGGCCGATGAGCCTTCCCCTCGATCCGTTCTTGAGTCGGGGGCGGGCCGGTGGTGGGGGCGCAGGGGCGGCAGGCCGGCGGCAGAGCCGGGGGCACGGCAGGCGACGTTGTGCGGCAGGGCCGCAGAAAACTTATTTCCACCCGCCTAGGCCCAGAGTCGGGCCTGCCTTTAAGACCATCTGTAGTGGTTCACGGTAAAGCTTTAGGCTGTGTTTGGGAGCACAGTTTTTCAATACTAAAGTTTTGGAAACCACAATTTTTAAAATGACATGGCAATACCAAAGTACGTATTTCAATAACACAGTTTTGTAATACCACGATTTTGCAATACATAAAACTGTTTGGTTGATAAACAACATTCTGTAAAAAATACCATAGTAATCTCAAATACCACGGTATTGCTAATTGCTCTATGTTGGAGCGTTGATCCCGCAATTCTCCCGGTACTACTGTTGGTAGCCTGCGGACTTTGTAGTTCGATATTGGGCGCGCAGAGATTCAAAAGATGATGTCAAGTGGACACGAGGATTTACGTGGTTCGGGCCGCCTGAGCGTAATATCCTACTCCACGGGGTGTGTAGTTGTTGTATTGGGTATCAAAGCTGTGTATGGGAGGGTTCAAGAGAGCCCTGAGCCGTCCCTTGTGTATCGTCGACCAGTCGTTTTATAGTACAAGGACTGGTCGTTACACCATTAGCCTGGACCGACATGTGGCCCTGGCGGTTACTGATGCTTTAATACACAAATGAGATTAATTACCCTTAATAGCATGGTAACGGGCTTGATAATGTCATTACCGGTATTGAGGGCCTTCCGATCGTGTGTCATGAATATGGTATTAATGACACTTAATTGGGTCTTGAAGTCTTTTATTGCCCCTTAAAGGTCCGAGCCATTGGGGGTCCACCAGTCCGATTGTTAAGGCTGAAGGCACGGCGTTTGGTCACGTGGCAGCATCGGAGCTATCCGTCTTAGGACGGGTAGGTCCGGCATGTGTCAGAACCGGAGCTTCCCTCTGTCGGGGGTTAGGTCCGGGGGTGCGCACAAGTGTTTAGCCCGGAGCTATCCCATGTGTGGGATGTAGGTCCGGTTGCAGTATACACGTGGCAGCACCAGGACTAACCATAGATGGGAGGCAGGTCCAGTCCCGTATGACACGTGGGGCCTTCGCAGGTCTTCAACTCAGACAGATGCAGTTCCTTTGGTTTTTTTTTAATCCCAAGGGGTATACGGTACACAGGGTACCGACAGTGGCCCCCTGAGCCCACCTCTGGGAGATACCTTTTGGATGAAGTCGTTCTGCCGGAGGTGGGTCCATCCTCCGGTTTTTGAACCGCGTCTTCAAGGGTCTTTGCATGTGCCTTTGGCGGTCGTTTGCAGTTAATCCAACGCCGTGTGGCATATCTAGGATGCGGCAGGTGAGGTTTGGGCGTGCGGATCTCACGCAATTGAAGGTCGTTGGTTCCCGATTCAAAAATCAAATCAGTTCCGCGCGCCCTGACAGGCCGCCGCCCTCGGGCTTCCCGCCTTTCATGATGACAACCGTTCATCTCAGGTAAGAACCTCTGCTTGATCGTCGGGGTGGACCCGAGCCCCTTTTTCATAGGCAGAGTGAAGTTTTTTAATTGTATCATCGGCTCCTCTGCGGTTTCCATCCAAGCGTTGCAGGGGCTTACTTAAGAAGGAAAGCATGGACCGTTTGGGGATTCTTTATGCCTTCATTCGAACTTGCGCTCAAATCCTCCAAACTTTCGCTTGCTTTTCCTCTCTCACCACGCTGTGCCGCGATGAAGTTGGGACTCCCCACGAGCCGCATTGGGAGCATGAAGGAGTTTTCCAGGGTCCAGACCTACATGGGATGGTCCAGTGACTCCTTCGACAATGATTTTTGCTGCAGCGAGCTTCCCTTCGAGAAAAAGTGAGACAGAGATATGGTGTATATCCTTGGATACGCCATGGCGGGTTTGATCCCGCCTTTCTCCACCTTCTTTCTGATGCTGCTAGATTTTTATGGTCTGCAGCTCCACCATCTAGGCCCCAACTCAATCTTGATGGTGGCGACTTTTGTCTGCTTTTGCGAGATGTGGGTGGGCGTGCCCCCTTGCGTGGAGTTGTTTCGGACCTTCTTCACTGTCCACCAGACCGGGAAGAGTGATGAGTTCATCGGCTTCTACTACTTCGTGAAGCGGATAAACTCTCCCCTCAAGTATTTTAGGTCCTTCCCGTCTGGCATGTGGGACGACTGGAAGAAAGACTGGGTGTTCATCACCGTCGAGGGACATGAGAGGCTGGAGCTGCCTGAGGGCCTTCCTCGCGTCGACACCGACACTTGGAGTGACATGTCGGCACTGTCGAGGGAGTACAGGCCCATCCTAGACAGAATCCAGGAATGTGTCGAAGGTGGGGTGACCCCGCAGATGGTCTTCGGCAACTTCTTGATGAACAGGTGGGCCCCGCTGAGGGCTAGGAGCCGTTTTGCCTGGGCCTTCAACAGTGAGATGGATACCAACCGCATTGAAGTCGGCTTGGACACCAACTTGGCTGGTGAAGCCTTGAAGACCCATCTCAAGAAGTTCCAGCCTGGGAACATCAGTCCTGGTGATGTGTCTCCACCTACGACCTTCCTGCCTCTAAATATTATTCCAGAGGAGTGCAGAGAGCTTCGGAGGAAGATGCCGCTGTTGGATGACTTGGGCCTAGTGGAGAGGTGATCAACCTCCGGGGTGGTAATCCCTGGAGCTTCCGAGGGTGGTCCCCCTTCCACCCCGAGACAAAGAGATGAAGTCATGATCAAGGGCAAGGAGTTGGCCGAGCCCTCGAGCGGTAAAAGGAATCTGAAGCACTCTGACGGGAGGTCCGTCAGATCTGCTCCTTCCACAGCGGCTCCTTCTCCCCAGAGGGGAAGGTCTTCAACGGCAGCAACCACTCTAGCATCGGCATCTCCCCGGGGTGCTAGCTACGGCCATACGACTTCAGTACCAGCTAAGGGCTCTAGATCCGGAGGTCCTTCCCGGTCGAGGGGGGCCTCAACCAAAGTGACGCCGGCAGCAGTAGCAAGCTCTGGGAACCTTCCGGAGCTGGCACGCCAGGAGCGACAGGGTCCGGCGTCGAGCGTCCGGAGAAGAGGCTATGCGCTAGCTGGAGTAGAAGCCTTCCAAGGTAAATTTTTTTTATCTCAGTTGGTTGTTTTTTGGTTGTAACTGCGTCTTGAGCTTCTTCGTCCTTTAGCTGCAGTGTCCCCAAGAGAAGGACTGAAGCTCCGACTCCCACGACAGCAACTGATGCTGTGGAGACGGAAGCTTCGGCTCCAATTATAGCGCCGCCCCAAGAGGTGGCTAAGGTTGCGGCAGCTCCGGTGCCAGCTGTCATGGTCCTGGACCTCGACTCATCCCCAAAAGATCCCGTGGTAGCGCCGGACCACGGGAACGAAGATGTACCAACGGCACCTGCCCCAGAGGTTGAAGCTCCGGGTTTGGATGCTGAAATGATGGACCATCCAGCCTCAGAGCCGGAGGTAGCTGCGATTCCGGCCCTAGAGCTGGATGTGCTGAAGCCCCGGCAGCAGAGCTGGTGGTCGATGAAGTCCCGGTGGTAGAGCCGGTGGTTGATGAAGTCCCGGCGGTAGAGCCGGTGGGCGATGAAGTTTTGGCGCTCGAGCCGGTCGTCGAAGAAGTTTTGGCGCTTGAGGCAGTTGTTGCAGAGGTGCCGTTGCTTGAGCCCTTGATGGTCGAAGCACCAGCGCCTAAGCTGGTGGCGGAGGAGACACCAGCGTCAGAGCCGGAAGTGGCTTCAGCTCTGGCAGAACCTTCAACGCCTACTCTAGAGGCAGTGGTCCTGGAGGTACCCTCGCCTGGGCCAGGGTGCCAAGGTGAAGATGCCGGCCCCCCGCGTGAGGGACTAGTTGTTGATGACCTGGTGGCGGGACCTTCGGAGCCAACTTCGGAGGTCGAAACTTCTGCAGTAGGACCTTCCTCGGCGACGGCTGAGGCTATCCCGGAGGATGTCCCTAGTGTCGTGGAAGCTCAGGGGACCGCTCTTGTAGAATGGGACCCGATTTTTGTCACGGAGAACCCACTGGAGCCAGTGGAGAGGACCCCGGCAGGTCGGACCCAATCCCTCTGTTGTTGTCTATTGACAACGCCTGCTCCAGCCTTCGTCAAGTCCAACTATCTTTCTACCACGATAGCAAGGCTCTCGAGGAGGAGCGTCAAACTCTTAAGAGGTGGCACAACCGGCTCCAATTCGAGACCAAGCTGGCGCAGTTGAGGCAGGCTGACGACAAGGAGTGGGTGAAGAAGGAGAAGGTCTGGTTGGAGTACTGGGGTAAGCTGCTGGACGAGAGGGAAAGCATCGTGTGATCCCTCGACAACCTATCCCGGGCCATCCACGAACAGGCCATAGCTGCCAATAATGCAGCGAATGATCGTTGGGAGAAGCTCAGCGATATCCACGATAGCCTCGTCAGGCGCTGGGAAGCCCTTGAGGAGCAGGAGAAAAAGCTCGAAGATGAAGAGCACAAACTCCTGGAGCTGCGGGATGACCTCATGAAGAGGGAAGAAGAGCTTACTCAGAGGATGACTCTGGGTGACAAGAGTCTCGCGAAGCGCACCAAGAAGTTGGATGAGCGCTGCGAGAATGAGGAGAAGAAGGCTTAGCAGCGAGGACAAGATCTCCACAAGAAGGAGAATGATCTTGCTGCTAGGGAGAAGAAGGTGTGGGGCCGAGAGAAGGACCAGGTTAACCGCCGGAACGAGATCCATCTCCGGGAGGAAGAGCTCAGCAAACTCGAAAGGCAGGTCGCTGAAGAGATTCAGCAGAACCCTAAAGAGGTAGAGCGTCTTACTCGGGAGAATTCGTAGCTTGTGGCGACCAGAAGATCCTTGGAGGAGATGCAAAGCTCGAGGGCCATGGAGTCCCAACAAGTTTGGGATTTCCTAGGAAAAGCCAACGATGCGCTGACGCCAATGGGTTTTATTCCCGTGTGTCCAGATGATCCGGAGCCGGAGCTAGACCAGGCGTTGCAGGCATTGAGTTCGACAGGCAATAAGCTCAACAAGATGGGCGATGACATCGCAGACCAGCTGGAAACCGAGGGGCAATCCCTGTCTAAGAGCGTCACAGAATTCGGGCTGATGTGCTACACAAGCCAGGACCCTCAATTTCCCTTGGCCCGGTGCTTGAACGATCGACGGAGAGGGAGAAGCTGCCCAAGCCAGCGTATCGAAGGTTGCCCAGAAGGTCGCCTTGTTCTTCCATAGGGTCTAGGACCATCTCTTTGTAGCTCCCGCTTGTATTCTCTCTTCTTTTTCTCCATTTTTGTAATCTCTTGTCTCCATATTAATGAAATCCAAATTTTTATGAATTTCATTTTTTATCTTCAACACCTTTGTCCCACTTGGCCCCCTGGTAGATGTACACAATTTGATTGTGAACATGTACCAAGAGGATGTAACAGTTGTTGAAGACTTGCGTGCTTCGAACTTGTAGAACGTAGGTCCGAAGTCTTCGATGGTAGAGGCCCCCTGAGGTTGTCGGAGCTTAGTAGCTCTGGCATTGACCATCGTTGGAGCTTAGTAGCTCCGGTAGAAGTCTCCATCAACGCGTAGAGCATTGATGGTTAGTACTTTGGGGTGTTGGAGCTTGGTAGCTCTGGCAGTGACCTCTGTCAACGCACGATGTGTCAACAGCAGACCCTACTGTTGAGTCTTCCCACCATCTTTTGTTCACGTTGACGGCTGGCCCCCTGGATCTGCCAGAACTTTATAGCTCCAGCTATGCCTACTATCAATGTTTGGAACATTTACAGCAGACCATCTTGGGGGTGTAGGAGCTTTGGTAGCTTCGGCTTTATCACTGTCATCATGGAACCTTTATTTTTCCTCCACACTGAAGCCAAGAAAAATAGTAAAATTCATTTCCTATCTATAAATCAACTGCGACTTACTATTCTCGAGAAAGTTTTAGGTCGAACACAATTCTAAATACAATCAAGTTGCGCTGCCTTTTTTCCTTCAGGTCCGATCATTTCTGGACTCGTCTTACTTCGGCCTTCTGGGGTGTAGGTAGAGTGGCGTACTTAGGGTGCATGACCAGGCTAAGTCGATAGCACACTCCGGCCCTAGATTGGCTTGGCGGCATTCAGACGAGTAGACCATTAACAATGTTTGGACCCGGAAGAATAGATGATGCAACTCTAGTTGTACATGAACTGCTCGAGCTAAAGTTTCTCAAGAATTGCACAACTTTGTTATAGACAAGAAAGAGAAAAATAAAAAATATTGAGCATGTAAGAATTAAATGCACGTGGAGTCTGTTTTCACACAATGATGACTTTCATTATAGGTCTGGGGTAAAGGTGAAAAAAGTACACACTTAGGGTACGGAACCAGGCTAAGTGTGTTTTGTTTGTCGTTTGACCCAAGGTAGCTATTAACACATTTAGTTCTGAGACTGTGACAAGTGTTGCCTGAACTTTGCAGACCTTTTGGGGAAGGTCCGACTATTCTTCCAGAGGAGCTACCCAACTCTGTACAATGACTCTATAACATACATCACATGTAACTACATACTCACCTCTGTGATATTAAGCGTAGAACTTACGGAGGTGCTCAATATTCCAAGGATTTGAGAGAGGTGTCCCATCCTCGGTTGCCAAGCGAACGCATCCGGGACAGGATACTTTGATGACTCGGAAGGGTCCTTCCCAGCTGGGGGAAAGTTTGTTTAACCCTTCTCTGGATTGTATTCTCCGTAACACCAGATCGCCTTCCTCGAGCTGTCGGCTGTGAGCATGCCGTTGGTGATAGCGCCGAAGAGATTGGCGGTATCGGGCTTTCTAAACAGCTGCTCGGCACCTTCCCTCCTCAACGAGGTCAAGGTCTTCATGTCGGAGCTAGTCTTGTGTGGCATCATCGAAGGTCCAGCCCGGAGCGACCCCAAGGTGATTTCCGGAGGAAGGACTGCTTCAGCTCCATACACCAGGAAGAAGGGTGTCTCTCTAGTTGACTGGTTTGGAGTTGTCATGTTGGCCCACAGTGTGGGCGGAAGCTCTTCGATCCAGTTGGCTCCATGTTTCTTCAGGGGCTCATATGTGCGCGTATTGAGTCCTTTTAGGATTTCTGCATTTGCTCTCTCGGCCTGGCCATTGCTTGCAGGGTGAGCTACGGAAGCATAGCTGACTTGGATGCCGAGGTCTTCGCAATATCCTTGGAATGCAGAGCTTGTGAACTGGGTCCCATTATCAGTTATGATTTTGTTTGGGACTCCAAATCTGCATACGATGGACTGCAAGAAGTTGATAGCTGATTGCTTGTTTATTGTCACAACTGGAGTTGCTTCCGGCCATTTGGTGAATTTGTCAATGGCAACGTACAGGAACTTGTAACCTCCGACGGCTCTTGGGAAAGGTCCCAAGATATCCATTCCACACAGCGAATGGCCATGTAGGAAGTATCATTTGTAGAGGCTGAGCTAGTGTGTGAATTTGCTTTTCATGGAACTGGCATGCTTCACATTTCTTCACCAGCTCAGTTGCATCCTGGAGCGCTGTAGGCCAGTAGAAGCCATGTCGGAAGGCTTTACCAACCAGTGTGCGGGAAGACACGTGGTTCCCACATTCGCCTCCATGGATTTCCACGAGGAGCTCACAGCCTTCTTCCCTTGTAATGCACCGCATTAGGACGCCGCTGGCACCGCGCCGGTAGAGATCCCCTTCTACCAGCGTGTATCTTTTAGCCAATCTGACTATCCGGTCAGTGGATACATTATCTTTAGGAAGGAAATTGTCTTTCAAGTAGCTCCGGATCTCCGAGATCCATGCATCAGAACTAGCTTGAGGATTTGAGTCTTGCGTGCTGGGTTGCTCGGAGCTTCCTGCAGCACCTACGACCCTTGATGGACGCCATGGTAATAGGGCCATCGGGACCGCCAGCTTCGAGGTGCTGGTTTTGCCCCCTTCGCTCAGTTCGGCAGGCTGAGCTGTAGGTTTAGACAACCTCTGGACGAAGGTTCCGTCGAGAACTGGAGCCCCGGTTGAAGCTTTCGTCGAGAGTTTGTCAGCTTCAACATTGTTGAGACGCTGGACATGGTAAAGATCCAGGACGTAGAAGTCTTTCTGAAGCTTCTGGACCTCAAGTAGGTATTCTGCCAGTTGAGGGTTGTTGCACAAACATTCACCTTTGGCTTGTTTTACAACAAGTTGTAAATCACCCTTTACCAACAGCTACTTGACACCATACGATAGTGCCACCTTGAGTCCATAAATTAGTGCTTCGTACTCCGCCATGTTGTCGGTCGCCTTGAAGTCAAGGTGAACCATGTATTTAACCTTCTCCCCGGTCGGAGCGAGGAGAAGGACTCCATCTCCGGCCCCCTGCTTCTGCACGGAGCCATCGAAGTATAGAGTCCAGTGAGGCTCAGTGAAGACCAGAACCTTGGGTTCCGACTTCTGCTCACTGGGGCCCCCACGATTTGATGAAGAGGGGGTCCATTCCGCCACGAAGTCCGCCAGAGCCTGACTCTTGATCGCTTGTCTTAGGATGAATTCCAGATCGAACTTGGCCAGTTCTGCCGCCCACTTTGCAATATTCCCTGTAGAGTTGGGATTATGCAAGATTGCACGCAGTGGATAAGAAGTTAACACTGAGATCTTGTGAGCTTGGAAGTAGTGTCGAAGCTTCCTGGAGGCAATAAGAACTGCGTAGAGCAGCTTATGCACCTCCAGATACTGAGTCTTGGCGTCATGGAGTACTTTTCTGATAATGTACACTGGGCGCTGGACCGCCCGGGCCCTCCCGAAGGGGCCCAAAGCTTCCTCCTCATCTACCCGGACCCTCCCGGAGGTGTCCGACCTTGTTCGGGGACCTCCGGGTGCCGCTTGGAGGTACCTAGAGCTTCTTGTGAAGTGACCCGGACCTTCCCGGAGGGGTCCGGATCTTGTTGCTCTGTAGCAATGACTCCTTCATTTGAAGGAGCGGGATCCTTCGGAGTCTCTCCTTGAGGATCTGGGTCTGGGAGCTGGGACCCAGACTCAACTTCTGGTAGCTCGGGACTCTCCCAAAGGGGTCTGGTCCCTGAACTGGAGATGGTTCTGGCCTCTCCAGAACCAGGACCATGCTGACAACTTCGTCAGTTGCCGAAATGTAAAGCAGGAGTGGCTCACCAGGGTTCGGAGCTACCAAGTTTGGTAGGGTGGTGAGGAGCTGCTTCAGCTCCTGGAATGCCTTCTCTGCTTCTTCAGACCATTGGAATGGTCCGGACTTCCTCAACAGCTTGAAGAAGGGTAGCGCCCATTCCGCTAGTCTTGAGATGAACCGGCTGAGGGCAGCTAGACATCCAGTCAGCTTCTGGACGTCCTTGATGCGGGCTGGTGGCCGCATATCTTCAATGGCTTTTATCTTCGCCGAATTTGCTTCTATTCCTTGGTGATTCACCAAGAAACCAAGAAGTTTTCCGGAGCTAATCCCAAAGACACACTTGTCCGTGTTCATCTTCATGCGAGTGACTCGCAACTTGTCGAAGACAGCTTGCAAGGTGTCAAGTAATGACTCCTTGTTTTTAATCTTGACGACGATGTCATCGACATACACTTCCACTACGTCTCTGATGAGCTCTTCAAAAGTTTTGTACATAGCTCGTACAAATGTTGAAGCAACATTCTTGAGACCAAATGGCATGGCAGTATAGCAATATAACCCATCTACTATGATGAATGAGGTATGCTCTTCATCTTCCTAGGACATTCTGATTTGATGATACCCAAAATATGCGTCGAGGAAACACAGTAATTCGCACCCGCAGCTGGAATCCACTATCTGATCTATTCTAGGTAGTGAGAATGGATCTTTTGGACATGCCTTATTCAATGTAGTGTAGTCGATACACATCCGAAGCTTCCCACCGGCCTTGGGCACAATGACTGGGTTTGCCAGCCATTTTGGGTGGAAGACTTCTCGGATGAATCCAGCTTCAAGCAACTTCTTCACTTCTTGACGTATGAAGTTCTTTTGTTCTACTAATTGTTTCTGAGGCTTCTGATGTACAGGCCGAGCGTGAGGATAGATCTTCAAATTGTGCTCGATCACTTCCCTGGGGATCCCAGGCATTTGTGACGGTTGCCAGACAAACATGTTGACGTTAGCCCGAAGGAAAGTGACGAGTGCGAGTTCCTACTTGTCATTCAGACCTCCCAATACATAGGTGGTCTGAGCGGCATCAGAACCGATTTGGATGACTTTGACGGGAATGTTGGTGTCGCCGCTTGGTTGCACGCGAGGTGCAGAGGTTGAGCCTCGATGACGAATGCTTGGGGGTTTTGGAGGTTGCTCCTTTCTGGATTCTTCCTCCTGAGTTGTAGCAAGCGCATGGAGTTCTTCTAGAGTTGTCACTCCGGCGGTGAGATCTCCATGGATTCGGAGAACACCGGCTCGTGTTGGCATCTTCAACACCAAGTAGCCATAGTGACAGCAGACATGAACTTGTATAAGGTTGGCCTGCCCAAAATGGCGTTGAAGGGTAAGTTGATCTGTGCCACATCGAAGACCAACATTTCAGTATGGTAATTCTCCTGGGTCCCGAAGGTCACTGGAAGAGTAATTGCACCGAGTGGGGTTATGGCCCACGACCTACTCCAGAGAAAGGTCAAGAGGGGCGAAGGTCCAAAGGTCGGAGTTGAAGCTTGACAAAAGCTTCGAAGCTTATAAGGTTCATCCCCGAACCTTCGTCCACCATCACATGGTGAAGTTGAATGTTGTTGATGGTCAGAGACACCATCAATGAGAGTTGGACAGCTCCGATCATATTCCGAGGGCAGTCCAGAGCATCGAAAGTGATGGTAGTGTCCATCCACTTCTGGGGCGGCTCCGCCCTGGCAGTGGGAGCTACTGAGGCCATATCCCGCCGCATGGTCTTGAGGACCCGGTGAGAGGTGATGTCCCACGAACCACCAAAGATGGTGTTCATGGTTTTCCGACATTTGTTGTCGGAGACGTCAGAATCATTGTCGATGGAGGTGTAAACAGCCTTCAAGACTTTTTTAGAGTCCTGGAAACCTAACTCCTCTTCAGTCGGAGCTTCGTTGACTTTTTTTTCCTTCCCTTTGACGGAAACGAACTTCTTCCCGGCGCTTGTTGTAGCGCTCAGCAAGGTTCTGGACCTCACGACAGCCTCCCAAGTTGTGGCTGTTCACCTTGTGTATAGAACACAACATCTTGGAGCTGCCTCCGTCCTCAGATGACTGCCGAGGTCGTTTTTCGGGGCATGACCCCCGGCCACCCGGAGCTGCAGCAGCTGCGGCTGTAGGTGTGCCGGCCGACGGCTTCTTCTTGCCGTTGGACTTTTTCTTCTTCTTTCCACTCCCGGAGGTAGTGGCTTCACCCTTGGAGTACTTTTTGTTGTCCTCCGGAGGTGGTTGGGAGTGCATTTCACGGCCCTCCACAGCTTTGGCGCATTTGTTTGCCAAGCTGAAGAGCTTCGTGACGCTGTTGATCTCCTTGGTCGCCAGCTTCTCCAGCATCTTCTTGTCTCGTACGCTCTGTCTAAATGCCACAATAACAGAGGCGCTGGAGATAGAAGGAATAGTGTTTCTTACATGGGAAAACCTATGGATGAAAGATCGCAGGGGTTCTCCCCCTTCTGCTTGACAGCAAAAAGGTCCAGTTCGGTGCCTGGTCGGGTGTATGAACTCCTGAATTTGGCAGTGAACTGTTGGCACAATTCTACCCAGCTGTTGATGGAGTCGGGCGGAAGGCTCATGAACCAGGACCTTGTGGTCCCAGTCAAAGCCACGGGGATGTAGTTGGCCATTACGGCCTCGTTGCCTCCGGCCACAAGAATTGGAGTGGAGTAAATCTGGAGAAACTCGGCGGGGTTGACAGTCCTGTCAAATTTCTCCGGCGGGTGAGGCCGTAACTTTTGTGGCCATCTGACCATGCGTAGGTGCATGGCCAGAGCAGAACAGCCTCCTCCTACTCCCTCGGGAGCAGGACTGTCTCGAGCCTCTTGCCTTTCACGAGCACGCTTGATATGGACGCAGTCGTCCTATTGGCAGTAACGACGATCAAGCTCTGCCCGGAGGTCGTGAGTTGAAAGCCTGGTTACCGTATGAGTGTGTCGCACCCTGGAAGGCAGTGACGTCACTTGTTGAGACGCAGCATGCCTCCTATGTTGGGAAGCGTGCAGACCAAGTCCACTCGACACAGTCCGATGTTGCGATGGGGCCCGCCCCAAGGGGGGAGGACCTTGGTTGCTGATGCGATCGGCTGCTGCTGCAACCAAATGTTCCACATTATCCCTCCACTGATCCATTACACCCTGGGATGCACCTGGAGGTGGTGGGCATTGGAGAAGAGCACGCGCGGCTTGGAGCGCGTGTTTAGGGTTGTTATTCGCCGATGTCGTGACCGACACAAATGCCCCATCCCGCTGTCCAGCTTGATTTACCGGTGCAGATGGTGGCGGTGGAGGCATGACTCCTGCTGGAGCCACAACACTTGCCGGCGTCTGCACATTGGAGGGATTGCCTCCGGCAGATTGCACTGCAGGGTTGCCATTGGATGATCCAGCAGCAGAGTTCACCATCTTTGAATCTCAAGTGCCCCTACCTGGCGCGCCAGC
Source organism: Tuctoria greenei (assembly GCA_036927565.1). Lineage (NCBI taxonomy): Eukaryota > Viridiplantae > Streptophyta > Magnoliopsida > Poales > Poaceae > Tuctoria > Tuctoria greenei. The sequence goes on from JAYESD010000001.1 coordinate 121,416,293, forward strand.
TATCGGAGCATTGATCCGGCAGTTCTCCCGGTACTATCGTTGATAGCCCGCGGAATTTGTAGTTCGGTATTGGGCGCGCAAAGATTCAAAAGACGATGTCAAGTGGACACAAGGATTTACGTGGTTCAGGCTGCATGGGTGTAATACCCTACTCCACGGGGTGTGTAGTTGTTGTATTGGGTATCAAAGTTGTGTATGGGAGGGTTCAAGAGAGGCGTGAGCTGTCCCTTATGTATTGCCGACCAGTCCTTTTATAGTACAAGGACTGGTCGTTACACCGTTAGCCTGGCCCGACATGTGGCCCTTGCGGTTACTGATGCTTAATACACAAATGAGATTAATTACCCTTAATAGCATGGTAACGGGCTTGATAATGCCGTTACCGGTATTAAGGGCCTTCCGATCATGTGTCATTAATATGGTATTGATGACACTTAATCGGTTCTTCAAGTCTTTGATTGCCCCTTAAAGTTCCGAGCCGTTGGGGGTCCACCAGTTTGATTGTTAAGGCTGAAGGTCCGGCGTTTGGTCACGTGGCAGCATCGGAGCTATCCGTCTTGGGACGGGTTGGTCCGGTGTAGATGTACATGTGTCAGAACCGGAGCTTCCCTCTATCGGGGTTTAGGTCCGGGGGTGCCGCACAAGTGTTTATCCCGGAGCTATCCCATGTGTGGGATGTAGGTGCGGTTGCAGTATACACGTGGCAGCACGAGGACTAACCATAGATGGGAGGCAGGCCGGTCCCATATGACACATGGGGCCTTCGCAGGTCTTCATCTCAGATAGGTGAAGTTCCTTTGGTCTTTTTGTAATACCAAGGGGTATACGGTACGCAGGGTACCGACACTCTAAGACCATCCGCAGTGGTTCACTATAAAGCTTACTGGATTAGAAATATAGTGTAGATTACTGGAAGTATAGAGTTAGTGTCCAGAGTGAAATGCTGGAAGTATAGAGAATATACTTGAAGTATAGAGGGACAGAGTAAGTTTTAGAGGAAACCGCTGCGGATGGTCTAAAACTCCAAAAATACCATGTTCCCAAACACCAAAATCGAATTCTCTGCGGCCCTTCCGCACAGCCGTCTCTATGCGACCCTCCCTAGATGGTTGCCACGTACGTTCACGCTCCAAATCTTATAGCCAAGGGCGCACTGCACTGTTCCCGCGACTGTACCACCCTTCCCTGATGATTGACACGTACGCGAGCGCACTGAATCTTGCAGCGCGCACGGGCACACGAACTCCACGTCTGAACTTTGCTCAGCGATCCGAGTAACTTGGCGCTCGGAGTGCACGATCCATCATTATGCACATGAATAATATTATGAAATTATCAACCTTGATGATTGAATAATCTAATCAAGTTTCATCCAACCTACCAACAAAAAATTGGATCGTCCAGTCCATCCAACCAAACATTAATTTGGATGATCCAAGACATAAAGAAATGGATGATCTATCTCCAATCAAACTTCAATGTCAAACCAAATGCAATTGATGAGTGAGCACTTTGTCACATGTCACTAGAGTGTACGCACAAATGACAAATACACGGCCTCAACACCGGGTTTAGGGTGCATCGTGGACTAACCACATGACCCGACCAAACACTCACGTAATTACCATACACCTACAAGAGCAACTACCTAGCCGCATCCTTCGCGAACGAACGGCAAAGCCGACCAACTTATACTTTTTGTACTAGGTACAAAGAATTTTCCTTGTCCATGAGCCAATAAACAAGATCTTATGATGTGGCTTTTGTAGTTAAAAAATGAACTAAGACAAAGCGACAAGTTCATGGAGACGGGGGGAGTACATATGATCATCGACGTCTCTCTCACATGCATGTTATAGTTGTCTATGCATGCTACCCTACGCCCCAAACATAGGATCAACGAGCCAAACTATATATATATATATATATGACGATCTTTCAACAAAAAGAGAAGACTATATATATATATATATATATATATATATATATATATATATATATATATATATATATATATATATATATATATATATATAACATGTTAGTTTTCACGCCCCAAACATGATCAACGAGCCTCAAACTATATATGACGATGTTTCAACAAAAAACAGAGAAAACACGTAATAATGTTGTCATCAAACATGATCGTCGCGAGGTTTTCAAGTGCATATGTTACTTGTCCATGCATGCTTGCTACACCTCAAACATGATCAACGAGTCTCAAATATGACGATCTTTCAACAAAACACCTAACGTCATCAAACATGCATGATCGAGCTATTTTGCATGTCAAATTGAGAAAACATGAACGAGGGTTTGTGATATATATATATATATATATATATATATATATATATATATATATATATATATATATATATGTGTGTGTGTGTGTGTGTGTGTGTGTGTGTGTGTGTGTGTGTGTGTGTGTTTGTGTTAATGAATGCATGAATGTGTGGTGTGTTCATCGTCTTGTACTTCTTTCTTGTGTTTTCTGACGATCTTTCAACTATATATATATATATACATATATATACATATATATACATATATATATACACATATATATATACATATATATATGACGATCTTTTAAAAAATAAGAAAACACGTAACGTCATGATACATGATCGAGGTATTTTGCGTGACAAACTGAAAAAAAAAAACTGGAACATTCCATATACCTTGGGCCAGTGGGCCCTTTGCGTGTCAAAAATAAAAATTGGAACAGAAAAACTGAAACACCGCCGGACAGACCTACAAAGTATGCCAGGTGGGCCACTGCATACCCTGGACCCTTTGCATGTCAAATTAAAAAACTGCGTGTGAAGCGGAGATGGAAGCCAATCGCAGTTTGGATTAATTCGAAAGCGCAGTTTTCAAAGCGTCCGATCATCTCCACTCGCACGGGACGAGGACCCGCTATAAAGGCACACCCGTCCTCTTGTGTCTCCACCGCACCACTCTATCTCCATCGATCATAACCTCCAAACTTCTCTTCCTTCACCGCCGCACCATCGCCGACCACCTCTCGCTCTTTCTTCGCAACTCCGTCGCCGCACAAATGGGTAGCCCCGCACCAAAGCACTCCAGGCCGTCGACGTCCTCCGAACCTCCTTCTTCTCTGTTTCCGTTGCAGCCAATGCCGATGGAACTGGAGGCGGTGCCCGCACCTCCTTCGTCCCCTTCTGTGCCCGCGGCGCCCGCACCTCCTCATCCTGTTTGGGTTCAGGAGACTGTCCGCCTCGTCGAACACCGCTTCGATGAACTCGATCAGCGCCTGAAGGAGGCCATCGAGCACCTTTTCGCCACCACCGGGCGAGCAAAAAAGCTCGACATATTGGCGCGGGATGTATTTTCTGATACATCTCGCTCGTGTGAGCGTTTGGGTTTTGGGAAACTTCCCGTCTGCACCAGCATGGATACCGCCGGCCACTACTGCTTCGGGTTAGGGTTTGTGGCTGGTCATCTCAACGTCCTCTCCGAGACGATCGGGGAGGTGTCTGGGGTGGAGGGCCGCCAGCATCTTCTACAGACCGTCGCCCGGAAGCTTCGGACTCAATTGCTGGAGGAGGCGGCAGCAGCGGAGGCGGCGGCAGCAGCGGCAGAGGAGGAGGTGGAGGAGATCTCTTCTGACTCCGAGTAGAGTAGTATTTGTAGTTTTTTTTTGTCTTCTATGTGCTTTCGTAGTTCTTGTTTGTAATATATGTGTTGTTTCTATTTTAATGATAAATGTCCTTTCTGTTCATGAACAATGCGTCCTAGGCAGTATCGATAAACAACTCCTTTCTGAAAAAGGGGCGAGATAACTGTTGTTCAATCTCTAGCCAAGAATTCGTTGTGTTGCGACAATAAACGACTCTTGGTTGAAACTCCATTGAGATCGTGGTTGAGGCTGCGTTTCTCCTCTTTTGTGTTCTTTCACTCAATTTTTTCATTTGTAGTCGGCGCATGGGAAAATGTATTTTTAGTATGTAATAGTATATACTACATGTTCATTGTGATTAATGTTACAAAATGCTGATTGTTTACCATCGTCCTTTCGTGCACTTGGCTGTATTTGCATATCGTTTGCATTAGCACATACGTATACATTTGGCGATTCATATTTTTTTCGTATTTTTTTGGAATGTCCCACTAGCTAGCAGATGACTGCTTTTAGATTTTGATCTCCATGCATGGCAACAAAGATGAATTAAGAAGCGAGCAAGTTATCCTAAGACAAAGTCTACCCCTCTAGCTACACGCACAAGCCATGTGCAGGAATCGACGCCACATGAGATGTAATTAATCACGATTGGATGCGTGCACAAGGGCACGGCTTGCGTTAAATTCTCCACTCCCGCGAAAATTTATCGTTCTACTTGGCGCGCCACATTTGAGATTTTGACAATTCAATTTTCACTACCTGCGCCTCCGATTTCAGTCCCGCCTATTATTGTAACCCTATTTCAGCCATGATGAGTATAAATGGAAACACTGGCCTCTGTTCCCGACACACCGCTGCCCCGCCCTCCCAGTGATCTCGCAGTACTCCAAATGTGTTGTCTCTCTATCCTGTGTTCCATACTTGTATTCCTAAAAAATTCCCGTGTTTTAATTTCCCACGGTTTTTACAATTTTTCCCCCATGGATCTCGCAGTGACGCATCGAAGCTCTTGGTGGTGTTGACTCCTGGGTACAACATCGGGCGACCAAGTTTGACGGGCTCTACCGAACCTCTTCGTCGCCGACACCTCCCTGCGACATCGCATACCGGACTCCAGTTTTGTGCTAGGTAAACTACACGATCCATGCCGTCTTTTTATAGAGCTATATTAGCTTGGTTCTACAAGATCCATGCAGTTTTGGCCTAGTTAAGTTATACACGATCCATCCGTATATACGAAGATTAAATAAATTAACAAAGAAGAAATGTGGTCTTCTGTTTCACGAATTTAGTTATGTATATATATATATATATATATATATATATATATATATATATATATATATATATGTCCCTAAATAAATGTTGCTCCGACGGCTTATTATGGTAGTGTATATCTAGTTCAATTCCTGGCCGGGAACGACAAATACTAAAAACCAGAGGTAGTAGTATGTAATTTCTGGATTTAGAAGTAAATGACGCATAAGTTATCTGATCAACCACTCCAAATGTTGTACTCTCACTCCTATTTTACAAATTTGTATTCCTAAGATTTTTAGTTCCCATGGTTTTCACTTTTTTCTTTCTTGTGGCTTTCTCAGACCGTACGTTTTTTTCTATTCTTTCTTTTCTAATTCCTCCGTTAGTAACAAACACTACAGTTTATAGAAAGCACACCGTCCGATCCAAAATCTACGTTGGTCATGTAATCTGACGTTATCACTGTTATTTGGAATGACTACTTACAATGCTCTTTACATTAGGAACAAGACATCAAACCGTGATGTCGTCTACAAGCATTCATGGTGGCCAACAAGCACCTGGTATAACTATAAATGTATTTACTATCAAAATTAAAAAAATTTAGACAACATTAAATCGTTTGCATGGTACGCAGAGAATATTGCAGCACATGATGTTCAGGAATCCTGAGGTTCTTCACTCCCTGGTACTACTACGATGCATGAACCAACAGCAGGTCTAGATATACAAACCAGAAATACTCCTTCTGCCACGGCGTAATTTTACTTTTGGAGCTTAAAAAATGTCCCACTCCAACTCTATCCTCGGTAGTAGCTTCCAACAACCCATATCACATCACATTACTTCCTGCCTCTCTACCGTGCCATTTGTTTTGGCAGAGCGTGTTAGTTTTTTACTCTACTTCTTTGGCATTGAATTTGGAGCATTTTGAGACAACGTTCTATCCTTTAGATGTATTGATGATGGGTGTATCATGGTCATTTGCATTCCTTCCTAGGCTCTTCTAATTGTTTTAGCATGCCTTGCGATTCTAATTTCTTATTAGTACTTAGTCTTCATAGTTAACAGTTCATCAGCATGTGTGATGCCATGATTTTTTATGCCTCCACACTGTGCTCTCTCGCCGACGGCCACTCTGGCCGGCATCGGCGCCCACGCCCTGCTGCTGGTCACTTCAATGTCCTCCACGACGCGTCTCCCTCGCCCATCGCCACGTCCCATCCTTCGCGTGCCATGATTACCCCGCCGCCCGCAAATCCCTGGCCATTACTCGCCCTGCCACCAATCCTCCTCGAGAGCGGTGAGACCGAACCCTCGCTTTGTTGAGTGTCGCAAGCTAGCACTATGCAGTACTGCACATGCAGTAGCCGCCACTGACAAGTAGACCCGAAGTCTCATGGGCCCACATGTCAGTGGCAGCTAATGTAGGTGCAGTACTGCGGATGATTTCAATCCCGCAAACTGCCTGCCTTATCTGTCTTGCATTCGCCACCTGCTACCGCTGGCGTTCATTACTTGCCCTGCAACTAATAATTCTCTTCGAGACGCGCTCCGGCTGATGTCAGTTAGACCGAACCGGTGAACCCTATCTTTGTCTAGTCTAGCGTTGCCAGCTGCATGCCCCCTCACAGTCTCGCCTGCTTCGCTCATGGACTGAAAATCCTCTGCAGTACTATGAGTGCGTACCGCCACTGACATGAGTACCTGATGGCTCATTTTAGGGTATGAACAGCAACAAAGAAGTCAATAATGTAACCCCCCACATCAAAATAGTTGTTGTTAGGACAGTCCTAACTACTGTAGTAGTTCATTTTGAATTCATTTGTTGGTCTGATACGACAATTAATATAAACCAGGAGGGAGTACTACAAAACAAAATGGTGTTGGCACGACGCGGTCGTCCCACGCTCATATTTGCCGCACTCGTCCTGAAGATGGTATGAACATTAGACTTTTCTTCTTTTCACACTATGTGTACATGATACCAAACTTGTTCAGGTGGTAATTTGCTTTAATCGTTTACCGTTTGAATCAATGTAACAGAAGGAAGGAAGCTAGGAAGAAGTGTGGCTAAAGGACTTAGGTTGCCAGAATAAGCTATGCATCCCAAGTTAGTAGAACGGAGCATGTGAAGCTACCAATTCAGTTCTCCGCTAGGTTGGGTGTTGCGGTTGGTATTAATCAGCAGCACTTTGTCGATGATGTGGTTATGTTTACAAAAAGACATGCATCCCTCAGCGGTACAACGAAGTTGGCAGAGGTTGGCCATAGTAACAAGAGAGATATAGTCTGAGACATTCTGGTTAGTGTTGTCACACCCCCACACAAGTATTTTTTTCTTGCAATCTCCATCCTGTACGTTTACATCAACTTGTTATACAATGTACAGGATTCCTGGGACATGGAGGACACACCGGAGAGCGCAAGAAAAATTTTGAAAATTGCTGGTGAGTGCTACAAGGGGTGGCGCTCGACTTTGCATGCCACCTATAAGAGTTATTCTACCGATGAAGAACGTATACGAAACCAGCCTGCTGACGTAACGACGCCCGAGTGGTTGCACCTAATAGAATATTTTGGGTCTGAGCGATTCAAGGTCAGCTAACTTTTTAATAGCTTCGCATCATACAAAAAATATTTCATTTACTTTCATTCGTGGAATTAATTCTTAAAATTAGTGCAGTCAATAAGCAGGACCAATTCTCAAAATCGAAGTAGACAAAAGGCGTGTCACTTGCTTGGCTCCAAATCCTACGCCCAACTTAGTTACGAGAAGGTATGAAATATAAATCATGCTTTTACTTTGCGCTGCAAACAATATGTATACCGACATGTTGAAGTTCACTTGTATTTTATGTAGCGAGACCCAGAGACCGGAGAAGAACCCGATGACATACAACTGTGGGAGGCAAGCCATTTGTTGAACGGTAATTGGACAAACAAGCTGGTAGAAGCTGTACATATGAGTAACACTTCAAACAATCCCCAATTAAATAAATATTTACAAATTACATGTGACTTTTCTTTTTGTATATAGATCCAGGCACGTGCCCAAGTGGACGACATGGAAGCTGAGCAGGGAGGCCCAATTCCAAATGAGGAGAGAAACCACATCTTCCAGCGTTGTTATAGATCCTCAATCGATTGTGCAGGATCACAGGTTCGGGGGCGTGCTTATATGGCTAACCCAACTGGTCCCGAACGTGAACGTATGCGTATCCAGATGTCTAAACACCTCAACGACCAAGTTCGAAACTTAGAATTTAGAAATGTAGGCCTCAATGAAATAGTGCAGGACTTGGAAGGAACAAATGATAGCTTAAACACCCAGATGGACTGCATAAACCAGAAGAATGAAGAGTTAATCATTCAAGTCCAGAACATACAAGGTCAGATAGCAGCTGATCGTGAACAGACAGCTAAGGAAATGCAGGACATGCGCGCCTCAGTGGCTGAAATGCACAAAATGATGATGGCGACCACTCCACAAAAGATCCAACAAATAAGGAACCGCCAAAAGCCACCTGCTCCAACAATTAGTCTCGGTCAGCTTAGGAAAACTCTTAGCATGCAAACACGTTGCTTAAGTAATCCTTGAGTGTTGTTATGCGTGTAGTAATATCAATTGATGGATGTTTATTGTTAAACTCGTGATTCTGTTGCCACTAATTTTCAAACCTGGTGCATTCGGGTTCTACTGCCGCTCATTATAAAACGTGGCATTACGAATTTCTTGTCACGAATGATAAATTGTTGCAATAGGAAGCTATTGCCAATACGGATGATAAAACGTGGCAATAGAATGACAAAATGTTGCAGTATAAACATTTGGCAATGACTCAAAAAATGTTGCATTAAAACACTATTGCCACAGATAAGAAATCGTTGCAATACCAAACTATTCGCCACGGATGTGAAATCGTTGCGGTACAATATACTAGTTCCAACGGATCCAAAATCGTTGCAATACGGTAATATTCACCATGTTTGTGGACTCATTGCAATACCCAACTATCAGCCATGGATACGAAATCATTGCAGTACCAGACTAGTTCCCACGGATCTGAAATCGTTGCAATACGGTACTATTTGCCACGTTTGTTGACTCATTGCACTAACCTACTATTTGCCACAGACGTTAAACCGTAGCAGTATCATACTATTTGCCACGGCTGTGACATCATTGCAGTACCATACTATTTGCCACGAATGTGAAATCGTTGCAATACCGTGATATTCATTGCAATATGGTAAATCGTCACTACACCATAACTCATTGCAATATGTTACTATTTGCCACGGCTGTGAAAATCATTGCAATATTGTAGTATTTGCCACGAATTTGAAATCATTGCTCTCACGTACTATTACCATGAACGTGAAATCGTTGCAATACAATGCTATTCGTTGGAATACGTTAAATCATCGCAATACGGTGAACCATTGTAATAACGTACTATTTGCCACGAATGTGAAATCGTTACAATATCGTACTATTGCGAGGCCTACGAAATCGTTGCAATACAATGCTATTCGTTGCAATACGTTAAATCATCACAATAAAGAAAACCGTTGCAATAACATACTATTTGTCACGAATGTGAAATTGTTACAATACCGTACTAGTGCCACACCTGTGAAATCGTTGCAACCACATACAATTACCACGAATGTGAAACCGTTGCAATACCATGCTGTTTGTTGCAATACGCTAAATCGTCGCAATACGCTAAATCATTGTAACATCACACTATTTGCCACGAATATGAAATCGTTGCAGCCGTACTATTTGCCACGATCGTGAACCCGTTGCAATACCGTACAATTCGTTGTGATATGTTAAATCGTCGCAATACATGAAAATGTTGCAATAGCATCCTATTTGCCACCGATGTAAAATCGTTGCAATACCATACTATTCGCCACGGATGCCAAGGCGTCACAAATAACCTATCACCGTGGGAATTATTATGACGATTCGTAAAAACTATCGCCACACTAATTTTCGTTGCAACAACGACCTATTGCGACGAAAAACAACCTATTGCGATGAATTTTTTTGTTGCGATAAACCAGAATCCTTGCAGTGATTCTTGCGGCAGTTTTCTTATCAAGGCCAACAAGCATATCTTCATTATCACTATTGGCATCACTATCACTAGAGTAAGAATGGAGGGGGGGAGATTTATATGTTACCTTTCTTTTACCTTCCTTCACCATGAGACAGGCGTCGTTGTCCTTCCATGTGCTGATAGTTGGGAAGAGGGTCGACTTCTTGGTCGTCTTCTTGATGACTATGCTAGCCATCTCCTTTTTCAATTCGAACGGGGACTCATCATTTGAGTCCCACTGCTTTCCTAGGTGCGCCTGTCTAGCTTGCTTTTTCTTCTTGAAGAACTTCATAGGTTGAGGATTTGTTTCCTTGGTCTTCTTCTTGTTTTCTTCATATGGGCAATCAACTATAAAGTGGTCATATTCACCATAGTTATAGCAAGCCCGCCTCAACTTTGGTCTTGAAGTGTTTTCCTTCGCTTGATTTACCCCCTTGTCTTCTCTTCATCATCCTCTTGAATTTCTTCAACAAGAGGATCATGTCTTCCTCATCTATGTCGTTGCTCTCATCATCGCTGTCATCTTTATCTTGAGCCTCTCAAGCTTCTTTTGACAGGGGCTTGCAAGTGGATTTTAAGGCGACCCTTTCTTCTTTGCCGAGGTGAGGTCGGCAATCTCCTTGACATGTTTTGCTTGCTTCTCCATCATTTCGAAGTTGATGATCTTCCCAAGCAATTCATCCGGAGTTATTTTCTTATACTCGGGGCTTTCTCTAATCATTGAGCACAGGGAGACATTGCGAGGCATGAAAGCTCTAAGATGAGCTTCACCACCTCGTGATCGTTCCACTTTTTACTTCCATATGCTCGAACCTTGTTGATTAGAGTCTTCAACCAGTTGTACATGTCTTGCGGCAACTCATGTTCTTCTATGGTGAATCTTCCCAATTCTCCTTCGATCTTTTCGATCTTCGTCTCTCTCACATGACGATCACCTTCATGTGCAGTTTGCAATGTGTCCCATATTTCCTTTGAAATCTCGAGTCCATCCACCTTGGTGAACTCGTCGCGACTTAGTGATGATGTGATGACCACTACAGCTTCAGCATTCCAATGAATTGCTTGCTCTTGGCTTGGTGCGAGCTCTTCATCATCGTCTGGGATATCTATACATGTGCACACTATATGCCACAAGCTGGGGTTAAGTGAAATTAAATGTGTTTTCATGTTTTGCCTCAACATTAAGTAATCATTGCCGTCAAAGTGTTGGGATTTTCCTATAGGAATAGACAAATAATGGCTATTGTTAGAGTTTATACGATCGTAGTTGAAAGGATATCGGGAGTAGTCGGTGTGACTACTCCCCTTCTTATTTTTCTCGTCCTCGATCTTCATTTTCCCTTTGGAGAGGGCTTTCTTCCTTAGGAGCGCTTTGAGTTCGAGCGTCTTCTCATCATCATCCTCGAAGTCTTGAATGGCGTCGAGGAGCTTCATCCTCAACCTTCTCTTGGTTGAGGCTCTTGTGCACATCCTTCATGTCAGACATTTTCTCTTTGAGCGATTAGTCTCCTCTTGAAGAGCCTTGCTCTGATACCAATTGAATGTGGCCTAGAGGAGGGGTGAATAGGTGTAAGGATCGAATGCCCAAGAGGGGGGTGAATTGGGCTTCTTTTCAAAAATTTAAAGCAATAAAACTTAATTACTAAAAGCCCAATTCCCTATGCGAACAACCTATGCATTCAAGTAAATAGTAACTTTGCGGTATATGAAATGCATAAGTGTAAGGTGAGAGGAAGAAAATGCAAACTCCCGAGGAGACACGAGGATTTATCCCGTGGTTCGGCAAGATCGTCAAGATCTTCCTACATCCACGTTGTGGCACCCACCAAAGGGTATAGCCACACCCAAGTCACCGAGACTAGGGATCTTCACTATACTTCTCCGTTTGCCAACCTCGGCAAGGTAGAGCTCAAGCCTTGTACAACTTGGATCCTCCGGGCTTCCACAACTGTCTTGGCAAGCTCCGGAAGTTTCTCTCAATTACAATCACCATGGGACACTCTCTTACAGCTCTCACTACACTAGAAATTCCAATCACCAAGAATGGAAGCACACAAGCACTATCTCTAGCTAGTTCTAGCCTATATCTTGGTGTGTAAGTGGTGTAGATGATCTAGAAGTGGTAGCTCAACGTCTTGAATGCTTGAGAATGTGTAGAGTATGTATGGTAGTCAAGACTTGTTGAATAGACTGGTTGAAGGGGTATAAATAGTCAGCCTCCACGAAATAGCCGTTGGAAAAGTAGGCTGACATCACTGTTCTGCGAACACCGGATGATCCGATGTCTCCCCTTCAGTTATCATCGGTCAAATCCAAATTAGTTGATGTCATTGTGTCAGATATGACCGTTGTTAGACCGATGTTGTACTTGTCTTCTCATCGGATGATCCGGTGGCACTTCCTCCAGAATTGGTTCAAACTTGATGCTTACTGGAGTGATTGACCGATGTGTTCAAAGTTGTACATCAGATGATCCGGTGTTACACTTGGTCCAGGGATATAGCTTACTGTACTGATGGACCGATGTAACATTGTCTTTAATCATCGGATGATCCGATGAGTACTTGGTTCTGAGGTCTTCTTCTTCTGCTGAACCAACTTGACCGGTGTGTTGTTCTCTAGAAACATCAGTTGATCCGGTGAGTTGATTTTGTTTGCTTCGAGTTGTTCTAAGTGATTCTTTTGTATTTGCTTGATTGACCTCTTAGACATTTGATGGAGATATTCTTCTGATGATTGTCAAGCATTGAGTGTTGTCAATTATGGTTGAATAACTTTGACATATGAGCTTTTACTTCTAATCTTCATAACATTGATTGATCTCATAAAGTGATTGTTTAGGGGTCTCCAATGATCAGTAGTTGATGTTCATATTTATATTGATTTCATTTGATTGAGTGATATGGGAGACCTTGCATCTAGAAATTCATTAGTAAAATCCAATGGTTGTCATTAATCACCGAAACCATATCTCATGGGGGCCTAGATGCTTTCAATCTCCCCCTTTTTGGTGATTGATGACAACACAACAAGTGAAGCATAATAATAATGAATTTGATAGTACGATACTCAAGAAGATATGCAATGAGTACAAGATATGGCATATTAAACTTGAAGACTCAAAAGAGATTAATAACGTGAAAGCTCAATCGATCAATAACTCAAGAGAATAAGTGGCACATGAATACTCAATGAATAGCAAAGGAGTAGCAAAAACACCAAATTACAGAAGATATAGATAGAGACTCTGACTCCCCCTACAGCTAGGACTCCCCCTGAGACTGAGCTATCCTCCCCCTGACTCTTCTCTAACTATTCTCCCCCTTTGGCATCAAGACACCAAAAAGGAATCCGAGTGCCTAAGAAACCTGAGAGCTCGGAGTGATGACGAACTGGTCACCGTCGGGGGTGCTATCGTTGGAGCTGCTGCCTGCTGCTGCGGCTGAGGCTGGAGTAGAGGTGGAGGGAGCTGTAGGAGCCGCTGTCGGTGCCTGCTGGGTCTGGTTTGCAGGAAGAGGGGCACTGACAACGGACATCGGCGTCTGCTGGAAAAGCGTCATGGCCGGCAGCGGAGAGTGGATAGGGGCTCCTGGAGCTAGCAGTGGGGACATGCTGATCGTCGGGATCGGTGTGGTCGGCACTGGCGCTGAAGCTGGAGCCAGGACAGGCGGGGCTGGAGCAAAGCCCGGAAGTTGCGACGGCAGGGCAATCCCGGTCTGTGTATAAAGGTTGGTGATCAACACCAGGATGCCCATCATCGCCTGCTGCGTCTGCTGCTGCTGGTCGAGGGAGCGCTGGTGCATCTTGTCTATCAACCCAGTCAGCCTGTCAGTGTCCTCTCGCCTCTCGCGGGCGATCTGGCGCTGCATCTCCTGCTGCTGCTGCTGGATCTCCAGGAGACGTGCTGCCTGCTCAGCTTGGGCCTGCTCAGCTGCAAGCCGGTCCAGGCGCTGCTGCTCAACCATCTGCTGTAGTAGTGAAGTAAGCTCGGACGGTTGAGAGACCTGTGCCTCTGAGACGAGAGCTGGAGCACGGTAGTGGCTGAACCGTGTGACATTCTGGTCGGTGAGACTATCACACACAGCCGTCCCCTAAGGAGCAACCATGTAGAGCAAGTAGCTGATCCAGTGACCAAATACGAGTTGTCTCATCATCCCAACTCCATCAATGATCACGTCCTCCATCTCACATAGGAGAATGTCCACAATATCGAACTCCATCCCGCTCATGATGTAGAACAGGAGAGTCTGCTGCAAGCTAGTGAACCCCTCAAGATATTCGGACCTCGGCAGAAGTGTGCAACGCAAGGCGAGGTGCACAGTGCGCTCAGCTGGAGTGAGCAGTGCTGGTACCCTCAGCTGGTCTAGAGAGAAGGGATGAGCAAACAGTGATCGTATCTCCTCCAGTGGTGGTGCCACTCCTCCAGTGAGCGGTCTCCTCGGTGGGTCGGCCTGTCCATACACCCTCTCGTGCAGACAAGTGTCATGGAGATCCACTCCTACTAGCTGCCCCAAAGTCTGTCTCTTCAAGTGATGGTGCTGGCCCATGAACATGAAGTCTATGGATCTGCAGCCCTCAGAGACTTAGAGTGTGGCGTAGAAAACACGGACCAAGTCCTTCACATATGCACTCCTCTCATAGGACATCAACTCTACCAGCCCTCTATATCTCTCAAAGTAGGGTCGTATCTCTGTCTCGGCTGCCAGTGCAAGCTGGTCCCAGTCCAAGAAGTTGTGCTGGAAGAGCTTATGGCCCCGACGTCTGTACGTCTCATACAGTGACGCCTGTGTCAAGGTCCAAAAGCGGTTATCCACATGGGCCTCTCTGGGCTGCGGGAACCACTCCTCAAGCAAGATGCTCCATATGAGTCTTCTGAGCTGCTTGGCCTTCAATTTTATGTAATCCATCAGCCGGACACCCTCACCAACACGGACGTTGGTGTCCATCTCGTAGACGGCTCTCTGGGCCGCCCTGTCCTCTCGAAGATCCGCAGCTGATGGTCTCGATCGTGGTACTGCCGCTGGATGACCCCCACGGGTCCTGGCTGAGCGCCGGCGAACAAGCGGCACTTCGGGCTCTTCTTCTTCCTCGGACTCATGCGGCACGGGAGGCTGCCTCTGACAGGCCTCGCGGATCCTCAATGATCCTCCTCGGCCACGCTCTCGCTCCTTGGTGGCACGAGCGACCATCAAAGCCTTCTTCTCTTCCTTCGACAGTTTTTGCTTCTTTGCGGCCGGCTCCGCAATTGCCTTGCCCTTTCCCTTCTTGTCACGAGCCATTGCGATGAGACAAGTGACGATGCGCGAGAATGAGGTTGAGTCGGGCGCACAGACGCGGCCGGAAACCCTAGCGGCGAAGAAACGGCGACCGTAGAGGGAGGCACCACAACGGCGCAGAGGGTGGCGGTGTGGCTGTGCTTGGGGTGGCAGTGGTGCACGGGGTGGAGCAGAGGTGGCGGCGGTGGTGCTGGGTGGAGCAGCAGCAGCGGTGAAGAGGGCGGCGGCGGCGGCGCTAGAGGGAAGCGGCGGCGGCAGCGCTGCTGCGGTGATGCGGCGGCGGCCGGAGGGCGCGGTGGAGTCAGGGCGAGGGAGCGGCGGCGGTGGAGATGGGGAGTCGGGCGCGGTGGAGACGGGGAGAGAGAAGTGGGGAGTTAAGAGGCGCGCTTAAAAGGTGGGGCCCAAACCCTAGCTTAAAATTTAACATCAGATGAACCGACGTCGAATGAGAGGAGCATCGGTCGAATGGCACAGTAAGGGTATTCCAAAAGGTACCGTTGACACCAGATGGTCCGACGTGGAAGCGGTTTGCATCGGTGGAATTCAGCACAGTTCCAGAAATGTGAACATCGGATGGACCGATGTTTCTCAGAATGAACTCGTCGGTTGATTTGTCACATTGACTGAACTGACTCTTGGTATGTGAACACCAACTGATCCGATGATGGTCTGGCCTAAGCATCGGATAATCCGATGACTACAAAACAGCAACATCCCATATATGTCCTTTGACCAAACAAACAAACAATGAGAAACACATGTCTCAGGACTTTTTGGGCAACCCCTTACCCCTCAAAAATACTAATTGCCAAAAACTTGGCTAAGCCTTAAAGCAAATAGAACACCGAAGAAAATAGGGAGGAAATTATCCAAATAAAATGAAAGGCCCATGCTTTGTGAGCTAGAGGATGAAGACTTCTATCTCTTTAAAGAATGTTCCTTTAGGCATTAACACACCTAACATTTTGTTCTTCCACATCATATGAGTTGAGATATTGCATTTCAAACAAGTCTCTTTCTCATGAGGTGGGTTCCCCGTTGCGACAATCTACTGTATGCAATGCCAAACAATTTATAATGCAAGAAGTTTAAATATGAGTGCAAGTCTATATGGTAGGCATCATGCAAAACATAAAGTAAATCTATCTTGCCAAGTTTGAACCTTTCAAAGGCTTCTTCAGGGAGAACCACTCTCCAAGCCTTGCGGAAACCCAAAAGAACCTCCATCCCAAGCTAATCCCTTGCTCACCCCTATCCTTTGAAAGTTAGACAAGACCTATATGAGATGCATTCTTACATGGCAACTTAAATGACGTTTGATGCATCTAGGAGATTTAATTCACTTCTTAGTCTAGAAAAAGTTTTCTCATCAAGTGGTTTAGTGAAGATATCTACCAATTGTTCTTCGGACCTAACACCTCGCAATGAGATGTCTCCCTTAGCTTCATGGTCCCTCAAGAAATGATGGCGAATATAATGTGCTTAGTGCGGGAGTGTTGAACGGGGTTTTTAGCTATCTTAACCGCACTTTCATTGTCACAAAGGAGAGGCACACAACCAAGTTTAATACCAAAGTCCAAAAGGGTTTGCTTCATATAAAGAATTTGGGCACAACATGCACCGGCCACGATATATTCCGCTTCCGCCGTGGACAAGGCGACGGAATTTTATTTCTTGCTAGACCAAGATACTAGGGAACGCCCAAGCAAGTGGCACCCACCGGAGGTACTTTTGCGATCCACGCGGCATCCGACAAAGTCCGAATTCGAGTACCCCAAGAGATGGAATTTTGCACCTTTAGGGTACCAGAAGCCCACACTAGGGGTATGCTTAATATACCTAAGTATCCTAAAGACCGCCTTCCGATGCGATTCTTTAGGTGCCGCTTGAAAGCGAGCACACAAGCATACACCAAACATGATATCGGGCCTAGATGCGGTAAGATAAAGCAATGAACCAATCATAGAATGGTAGTTGGATTGATCAATAGGTTTACCGTCCTTATCCGCATCGAGATGACAATTTGTTGCCATTGCAGTGCTTCTTGAGCTACAATCTCCCATCTCAAATTTCTTCAAGAGGTCCTTGGTATACTTCTCTGGATAGACGAAGGTCCCCTCTTGAAGTTGCTTGATTTGGAATCCAAGGAAGAAGTTGAGCTCTCCAATCATCGACATCTCGAATTCCCTAGACATCATTTTGCCAAACTCATGGCTAAGAGCTTCGTTAGTTGAACCAAAAATAATATCATCAACATAAATTTGACAAATAAATAATTCTCCGTTGATGTCTTTGGTGAAGAGAGTAGTGTCCACCCTCCCGATCTTGAACCCTTGCATGATCAAGAAATCCCGTAGTCGTTCATACCACGACCTAGGTGCTTGCTTGAGCCCATAGAGCGCCTTGTGCAACCTATACACATGATTAGGATTCCTCGGATCTTCAAACCCGGGAGGTTGTTCAACATAAACAAGCTCGATAATGTAACCATTAAGAAAGGCACTTTTCACATCCATTTGATAAACTCTAATATTATGATGTGATGCAAAGGCAAGAAGTATACGGATGGCTTCTAGCTGGGCGACCGGAGGAAATGTCTCCCCAAAGTCTAGTCCTTCAACTCGCGAGAAACCCTTGGCCACATGTCTTGCCTTGTTGCGGACCACAATGCCGTTCTCGTCTTGTTTGTTGCGGTACACCCACTTTGTTCCGATGACGTTCTTGTTCTTGGGTCGCTCCTCCAACACCCAAACTTCATTGCGGATGAAGTTGTTAAGTTCTTCTTGCGTTGCCATCACCCAATTTGGATCTTGGAGTGCTTCCTAAATGTGAGTGGGTTCTACACATGAAACAAACGAGTAGTGCTCACAAAACGAAGCGAAATGGAGAGAACGTGTACTTACTCCCCTTGACGGACTTCCGATAATTTGGTCCATCGGATGCGCCTTGGAGATGCGTCCATGCCTCATAAGTGGTTGTGAAGCACTTGGCGGTGGTGATGCGTGTTGCTCTTCTTGTGGTTGGACTTGATCATGGACTTCTTCTTCTTCTTGATGTTGTGTGGCTTGTGATTCTTGAGTCGGCAATGGATCATCCTTCTCTTGTTCGTCAACTTGAGGTGCCATAGATGTGTTGATGTTGGAACTTGAAGCTCCCCCTTGATCATGGCTCTCCTCAACTTTAGGCTTGATGTCTCCAATGGTCATGTTCTTCATAGCTTCTCGTAGAGGCTCATCATCTATTTCATCATGACCAAAACTCTCCTCTTGGGAGCCATTAGTTTCATCAAACTCAACATCACAACTTTCCTCAACTAAACCGGAGGTTTGGTTGAATACTCGATATGCTTTTGAGTTTGATGCATAACCAAGAAATATACCGACATCACATCTTCTTTCAAACTTACCGAGCCTTTTCTTGCGGTAGATGTAGCACTTGCACCCAAAGACTCGAAAATAGGAGATGTTGGGATTTCTCCCAATGAGAAGTTCGTATGTGGTCTTTTGAAGTAGTCCATGAAGGTAGACCCTATTTGCGGCATGGCACGCCGTGTTGATTGCTTCGGCCCAAAACTTCTCGGACGTGCCATAGTCATCAAGCATTGCTCGTGCAAGAGTGATGAGAGTCTTGTTCTTCCTTTCAACAACACCATTTCGTTGAGGAGTGTATGTAGCCGAAAACTCATGCTTCACGCCTTCACGGTCACACCACTCCCCAATGTTGTAGTTCTTGAATTCGGTGTCGTTGTCACTTCGTACCTTGATGATGGGAAGTTGAAATTCCCTTTGAGAGCGGTTAGCGAAGGTCTTGAACACTTCTGATGTTTCACTCTTGTGACCGAGAAACAGAGTCCAAGCATAGCGAGAGTAGTCATCAACTATAACAAGACAATAGAGGTTACCACCAAGACTTTGATATGTGGATGGTCCGAAGAGGTCCATGTGGAGTAGCTCAAGTGGCTTGGAGGTTGACACCATTGTCTTCATTGGGTGGTGTGAAGCAACTTGCTTCCCGGCTTGACAAGCGCTACAAAGCTTGTTCTTCTCAAATGTGACATCCTTCACGCCGGTCACCATCCCAAGCTTGAATGACTTCTTGAGCTTGCTCATCCCTTTGTGCGCTATGCGTCGATGCCATAGCCAACCCAAACTTGTCTTGGTGAAAAGACAAGTGGTCAAGCTAGCATCCTTGTTGGAGAAGTCTACTAGGTAGAGATGTCCATGCCGAAATCCTTTGAAGATTAGTTCTTGGCTTGTTTCACTACTCACAACAACATCATTTTTGCTAAAGGTGCACGTCAGTCCAAGATCATATAATTGTGCAATGGAAAGTAAATTAAAACTAAGTGACTTAACGTACAATACATTAGAAATAGATAAGTCATTTGAAATAGCAATCTTACCTAACCCAATTACCTTACCCTTAGAGTTATCACCAAAGGTGACTTGTTCATGATTGCCGGGGTTTTCTATGGTGGTGAACATACCATCATTGCCGGTCATATGTTGAGTGCACCCGCTATCGAGTACCCAATGCTTTCCTCGGCTTTGTAGTTCACCTACACACATGAATTCAATTTTTAACTTTAGGCACCCAAGCCAACTTAGGTCCTTGTATGTGTGATACAAGTGTTTTTGGGACCCAAAGTTGCTTGGGGAGCTTCCCCTTCATGCCCTTTATGTCCTTGCCAATGAATCTTGCCTTCACCTTGCCATCTACTTTACTCAAGAGATAATAATGATCATTGAAAGTAGACTTGTAGTTAGTAGGCAATTTTGGAGAAGGTCGGTTGGGAAGAGGACACTCCCTTGTATGGTGACCGGTGACCTCACAATGTTGGCAATAGGAACCAACTTCCTTGATGAAGCTTGTTCTAAGCTCCGGTGAGGGCACCTTTCCTTTGTTAGGCACCGGGAAGGATACAAGTCCTCTCTTGTTGAAGGCCTTTGCTTGTTGGAAGAGGATTTCCTTGTGCTTGACTTCTTCTTTTGATAGTCTTGCCACACTAGTGCGGAGACTTTCAATTTCTTCCAACAAGTCCTTCTCCCTAGCATTCTCTTTCAAAGGCAAAGACTTGTGCAAGACATTAGTGGCATGAGAAGTAATGTATACCTTATCATTAAGAGTTTGTTTCTTTATATTTTTCAATTCTTGATCAAGCGCTTCATGAGCAAGGTTAAGTATTTGATGCTCTTGGATCAACTCATTGTGCTTTCCCAAGAGTTCTTGGTGGGCTAAGTCAAGCTCATGATGATCTAGCTTGATTTGAGCCTTATCCTCCTCAACTTGTTTGACATGGGATTTGAGCGTGTCATGCTCTTTAAGTATGCTTTCATACTTGTCAAGCAAATCAAGGTTAGCACTCTCAAGCTTAGCACGAGTTTCTTCAAGAGCCTTAACCTTACTCTTTTCCCTCTTAATGATAGTGTGATATTCATTTATTAATGAAGTTAAATCATCGGGGGAAAGCTCATCATCGCTAGAGTCATCACATACCTTGGTGTTACCTTTAGCCATGAGGCACATTGGTGGTGGATGAAGAGGTGAGTCATCATTGTTGGCAATGGCAAGGCCGGCCAAACTTTCTTCTTCCGCTTCACTCTCTTCATCACTTGATTCTTCGTCGGTGACCCTTTCATTTGCCTCACACATGAACACCTTTTGTGGACCATTTCTCTTCTTTGGGAAGAGTTTTTCCTTCTTGCCCTTGTCATGTTTCTTCATCCCAAAGGATCTTGGTTTTGGTTTGACCTCTTCTTCATCATCTTCACTATCTTCAAGCTTGCGGTGCTTGCTCTTGTGGTTCTCTCTTCTTTTGTCCGGTTTTGGACAATCATAGGAGATGTGTACTTGATCACCACAATTGTAGCAAGTCTTGTGGTCATCCCTCCTTGGTAGAAATGCTTTCTTCTTGGGATTAAAGGTGTATCCCTTCTTGGCAATCTTTGAGTTCAAGCAAGAGAACTTTCTCATCATCAATGCAAGCTCATCATCATCATCTTCACTTGATGCTTGCTCTTCTTCACTTGAGCTAAGCTCAACCACCTTCTTTTTCTTGAGACTTGTTTTCTTGGTGGAGGCCTTTAGGGCAATTGTCTTTGAAGATGATTGCTCCATCATCCCAAGTACACTCATCTCATGAGCGTGAATCTCTCCAATGAGTTCTGAAACTTCAATGTGGTCAAGAGATTCCTTTTGAAGCATGGAGTTGATGATGTTGTACTTTGGCTTGGTAAGGAGCATAAGAATATTGTGGTTGATGAGTCCCTTGCCAAGAGAAGCAATGTCAAGAGCATTAATTTCTTCAATAAGCACATTCAAGCGAGAGAACATTTCATTGACATTTTCATGAGGTAGCATTTTAAATTCATCATATTTGGCTTTAAGCATATGATATTTTAGTTCCTTGACACGAGAAGAACCCTCATGAATTTCTATCAAGCAAGCCCAAATTTCACAAGCCTTTTCTTTGCTAGCAATCCTAGCAAACACATCTTGACTAATGCATTCATAAATTGCATTCCTAGCTTTAGCATCCCACTTAATTTGATCACCAACATAAGTGTGCTCACCAAACCCCGCGTGGGTCGCTTCCCATACTTCGGGAGCAATAGCCTCTAGATAAGCGCGCATGCGGGCTTTCCAATAGGCAAAGTTCTTGCCCTCGAAGATAGGAACTGAACCCCAAATCTTGCCATTTGAGCTCTCTAGCAGTGAAGCTAGAATGATCCAATGAGCAACCTTGCTCTGATACCAATTGTAAGGATCGAATGCCCAAGAGGGGGGGTGAATTGGGCTTCTTTTAAAAAATTTAAAGCAATAAAACTTAATTACTAAAAGCTCAATTCCCTATGCGAACAACCTATGCATTCAAGTGAATAGTAACTCTGCGGTATATGAAATGCATAAGTGTAAGGTGAGAGGAAGAAAATGCAAACTCCCGAGGAGACACGAGGATTTATCCCGTGGTTCAGCAAGATCATCAAGATCTTCCTACATCCACGTTGTGGCACCCACCAAAGGGTATAGCCACACCCAAGTCACCGAGACTAGGGATCTTCACTATACTTCTCCGTTTGCCAACCTCGGCAAGGTGGAGCTCAAGCCTTGTACAACTTGGATCCTCCGGGCTTCCACAATCGTCTTGGCAAGCTCCGGAAGTTTCTATCAATTACAATCACCAAGGGACACTCCCTTACAGCTCTCACTACACTAGAGATTCCAATCACCAAGAATGGAAGCACACAAGCACTATCTCTAGCTAGTTCTAGCCTATCTCTTGGTGTGTAAGTGGTGTAGATGATCTAGAAGTGGTAGCTCAACGTCTTGAATGCTTGAGAATGTGTAGAGTATGTCTGGTAGTCAAGACTTGTCGAATAGACTGGTTGATGGGGTATAAATAGCTAGCCTCCACGAAATAGCCGTTGGAAAAGTAGGCTGACATCACTGTTCTGCGAACACCGGATGATCCGATGTATCCCCTTCAGTTATCATCAGTCGAATGCAAATTAGCTGATGTCATTGTGTCAGATATGACCGTTGTTAGACCGATGTTGTACTTGTCTTCTCATCGGATGATCCGGTGGCACTTCCTCCAGAATTGGTTCAAACTTGATGCTTAATGGATTGATTGATCGATGTGTTCAAAGTTGTACATCGGATGATCTGGTGTTACACTTGGTCCAGGGATATAGCTTACTGTACTGATGGACCGATTAACATTGTCTTTAATCATCGGATGATCTGGTGAGTACTTGGTTTTGAGGTCTTCTTCTTCTGCTGAACCAACTCGACCGATGTGTTGTTCTCTGGAAACATCGGTTGATCCGGTGAGTTGATTTTGTTTGCTTCGAGTTGTTCTAAGTGATTCTTTTGTATTTTGCTCGATTGACCTCTTAGACATTTGATGGAGATATTCTTCTGATGATTGTCAAGCATTGAGTGTTGTCAATTATGGTTGAATAACTTTGACATATGAGCTTTTACTTCTAATCTTCATAACATTGATTGATCTCATAAAGTGATTGTTTAGGGGTCTCCAATGATCAGTAGTTGATGTTCATATTTATATAGATTTCATTTGATTGAGTGATATGGGAGACCTTGCATCCACAAATTCATTAGTAAAATCCAATGGTTGTCATTAATCATCGAAACCATACCTCATGGGGGCCTAGATGCTTTTAATGGGCCTTTTTGATTTTTAGTCAGAACGTGCAACACTCAGCAACTTGATCAAATACCGAGAAATCGAACTAGTTCGGTATAGTGTGGACTATTTTGATACGTGCGGACTAGATTGATTAACTTTGATTGATGATCTCGATCCAAGACACTACGCAGCGGAAATTAATATGTAACTAGAGTATGTTGCTTCAATTAAACTGAAGATAGCACAAGGTGACCTTACTTTCATGTTTTAACGTAATTAGACTAAGATCAATTTTAACCCTAGATGCAATGACAAAGTGAAGACACAAGATTTCTACCCCGTGGTTCGGTTCCACAAAGGCAACCTACATCCATGTTGAGGAGCCCACGAATGGACCGGGTCTTCACCAACCCTAACCTCGTCGAATCGCCACAAAGGCCAATTCTCTTCCACTCTCACAAGGGGTAAGATAACCGTGTTCAAGGGGCCTTCTCAAAAGTTGAGGGCTCCCCAATATTACAAATCAAAAAACCACCAAGACACACTCGTAAGATATGGAATGAAACAACAAGAGTGTGCGAGAGAATCAAACCCAAGAGCTCAAGAGTTGAAGAATCGTGTCTCTCATTTGATCTAGAGTTGATCCACACAAGTTTGATCTTTTTTTCGTTGGTTTGTGTGGAGAGACGTGATTTCTAGGCTCTTGGAGGGTGTGACGGTGTTGGGAGTTGAGAGTAATCATAGTTGGTCCGTGCACCTCTATTTATACTAGGGTTTCCAAGGGTTACCGTTAGGGTTTTCAAAGTCCGGACTAGTCCGTGGTGGACTCTGGACTAGTCTGGTGTGCGGTGTGTGGCAAACCCTAAGTGTCCTGAATTATTGGACTTGTCCGGCCAGGGGCGGACTAGTCTGTTTTAGTCTCTGAAAATGTTCGGACTAGTTCGGTCATTATTAGATTAGTTCGGCTGTGGTGAACCCCTTAGTGAATTGGGGAAAAGTCCGCACTTGGAGGACTTGTCCGATTTTAGTCAGAAGGTTTTTCGGACTAATCCGGCCTTATATCAGACTTGTCCGATTTAGATCAGAAAGATATCGGACTAGTCGTGTTGATATCAGACTTGTCTGATTTCATGCAAAGCTGTGAAGTGTTGAGGACTAGTCCGCACTGGGGAGGACTTGTCCGATCTTAGTTAGAAAGATATTGGACTAGTCCGTCGTGATATCGGACTATTCTGGTCTGTGTAAACCTGGACTGTGCAGACAAGTCCGCACTGGGAGGACTTGTCTGATTTTGAACAGAGGAATTATCGGACTACTCCGGGGTATATCGGACTAGTCCGTACCTGTATGAATTTGTGCAGTGAATGAGTTTTCTTGTGCTTGAGCTCTTGGGGTGTGTTTCTCCAACACACTCTATACACAATGATCTAATATATTCAACTCTTGACCTCTTTTCCATATAGATCCTCATTCTCCTTTCTTTTTGTGCTTTCTGCATAATTTCATTAAAACCTGCGCTCATCTCAACAATTTGGTTAGGATCTCATTTTCTTGTCACAAATCAACCAAAACCCACAAGGGATGCCTAGATGCACTTTCAATGGGATGCACTGCATGGTAGAAAGATTGTCTATCTCAACTGATCTCAAGCCATCCGAGCTCATACAATTAGCACACACCCCGTGGAGTAGGGTATTACGCTCAGGCGGCCCGAACCAAATAAAACCCATGGTGTTCACCACCTGTCTAGATCTTGACTCGTGCCCCAACTGAATACGAACCACCGCGGACTACATGACTACATCTTTGTAGTACCGGGGGAAGTGTCCTAGTCCACACTTCGACATTCGGCGCGCTAGGTAGGGGGTGCTTTCAAGATTCAAGATGATGAGTTCTACCGCCGCTTGATCCAACAGACCGGTTGTGCATCCTACGGGGGGAACCCCTCCAACGTGCACCAGTCGGCCAACATTGTGATTCCAGTGGGGGTCGTTCCTCCACCACCACCACCATATCAGTTGGATGGTGTATTCGAGTCGGTCTCTGCATTGAAGAACAAACCGGAGCGCGCTGAATGCAGCGTGGAATCTACTACAGTGTCCACTGACACTGGGAGCTCCTCCTGTCGTGCTAGAACAGTAGCACGCTAATGTGGAGCATTTGGTTGCAGCTGCAGCCAATGCCATCAGCAACCAAGGTTCGCCCCGTGCTGGGCAGGCACATTCACAGAACAGGACCTTGTCTAGTAGACTTCGTCCTCAGGCGTCGCTTCTCAGGAGATGTGCGCCCTCCCAGCAAGTGATGTCACTGCCCTCCAGGGCACACTGCACTCACACGGTGACAAGTCTTCTGACGTAGGATCTCCGGTCGAAACTCAATCACTGTTACAGGCAGCAAGACGGCTGTTTCAACATCGAGCGTGCTCACGAGAGGCGCATTGCTCGACAAAACCCTTCTCCTCTTGGAGTTGGGGGCGGTTGTTTGGCCCTCGCCATGCACCTTCACATGGTCGAGTGGCCACCCAAGTTCTTGTCTCATCTGCTGGAGAAATATGACGGGATAGTCAACCCTGTTGAATTTCTTCAGATCCACTCCACCACCATCCTCGTGGTTGGAGGCAATGAGGTTGTGATGGCCAACTACTTCCCCGTGACATTAATTGGGACTACAAGGTTCTGGTTCATGAGCTTACCACCTGAAATATGTCACCAGTTCACCGCCAACTTCGGGAGCTCCTTCCCCCGGCCTGGCACCGAGCTGGATCTATTCGCCGTACAACAGAAGTCAGGGGATTCGCTGCGATCCTTCATCCAGCAATTCCCCCAGGTACGGAATACCATCCCTTCTATCTCCAATGCTTCTGTCATCGTTGCATTTGACAGGGGGTTCGAGATAAGATGCTAGAGAAGTTGGCAATCAAGAATGTGAGCAGCATTACAAAGCTCTTCAGCTTTGGAAGACAAATGTGCCCGAGCTGCGGAGGGCCGTGAGATGCACTCCAAACCCGCTGCAGAGTCTATCCAATCCTCCAAAGCTGAAGCTACTGCCTCTGGCAGTGGAAAAAAGAAGAAGAAGTCTCTTGCTGGCACACCTACTGCTACCGCAGCTCCGGGTGGCCAGGGGCCACGCCCCGACAAGCGACCTTGACAATCGTCTGAAGATGGCGATGGTGAAAAGATATGGTGTCCGATCCACAAGTCGACAACCCACAATCTTGAAGGTTGCCGAGAGGTCAAGAGGCTTGCTGAACGCGACAGCAAGCGCCAAGACGAGACCCCTTTCCGCCAGTGGGAAGGGAAGTAGAAAGTTGATGAAGCTCTTTCTGATCAAGAGCTAGGCTTCCAAGACGCCAAGAAGGCGTTGAAGGAGGTCTACAACACCATTGATGACAACTCCAACATCTCTGACAACGAGCATCGGAAGAGTCTCCATATGATGTATGGAGGGTCCTGGGATATCACCTCCCGACACGTCCTAAAGACTATGCGTCGAGAGATGGCTGCTACTGCTCCTACTACCAAGACGGATCCACATCAGAAGTGGATGGATACATCCATCACCTTCGATGCTTCGGAGCCAAACAATTGCCCATGATGGTCTCTCCAACTGTCAACAGCATCCAGCTCTACCATCTCCTAGTGGATGGAAGCGCGACGCTCAACCTCCTCAGCTTTACAGCTTTTGTGAAGCTCCATCTCAACCTCTCAGACCTTTGGCCCTCACGCCCATTCTCTTGAGTAGGTCCAGGAGCTATTACACCTCTAGGATCGGTTACTTTACCTGTGACCTTTGGGACATGAGACAACTATCGGGCCAAGAAGCTGGTGTTTCATGTGGCTCACATCAACCTACCTTTGAACACGGTCCAAGGCAGGCCAGCCCTGTATAGATTCATGGTCGTGGTCCACTATGGCTATCTCGTGTTGAAGATGCCAACTCCATCAGGCGTCCTCTGGATCCGAGAGGATTGCACTACTGGAGTTATTGCGCTGGAAGAACTTCATGCGCTTGCTACAGCGCAAGAAGAAGGGTCTGGCAAGGAGCTCAACCTCTGAACTCATGTCAGTGTGGCTCATCTTCAGCACCTCGCGTGCAACCAATCGGCAACAGCGAAGTTCCCGTCAAAGTCGTCCAAAATGGTTCTGATGCTAACCAGACCACCCATATATCGGGAGGTCTGGGTGACAAATAGGAACTAGCGCTCGTCACTTCCCTCTGAGAAAAAGTCGATGTGTTTGCATGAAAACCGTCACAAATGCCTGGGATCCCCAGGGAGGTGATCCAGCACCATCTGAAGATCTACCCCGACGCACGACCCATACAACAAAAGCCCCGGAAGCAATCTGTTGAGCGGCAGAACTTCATCAGAAAAGAAGTCAAGAAGATGCTCGATGCTGGATTCATCCGGGAGGTTCGTCATCCACGGTGGCTGCCAAACCCAGTTGTTGTGCCTAGGCCCGGCGGGAAGCTTCAAATGTGCATCAACTACACTACATTGAATAAGGAATGCCCAGAAGACCCTTTTCCACTACCTAGAATAGATCAGATAGTGGATTCTACCTCCGGGTGTGAATTACTGTGTTTCTTAGATGCATATTTTGGATATCATCACATTCAACGTCTGAGGAAGATGAAGAGCATACTGCCTTCATCATAGTAGATGGGTTGTATTGTTACACAGCTATGCCTTTTTATCTTAAAATGCTGCCTCAACTTGTGAGAGCCATGCACAAAACCTTTGGGAGATGATGAGGGACCTGGTAGAAGTCTACGTTGATGACATCGTCGTCAAGGTCAAGAACCAGGACTCACTCTTGGAAAATCTTCAAGCCGCCTTCGACAAGATACGCTTGACACGCATGAAGCTCAACCCAAACAAGTGTGTCTTCGGGGTTAGCTCTGGGAAGCTCGTTGGTTTCTTGGTAACTCAACGAGGAATTGAGGAAAATCCAGCCAAGATTAAAGCCATTGAAGATATGTGGCCTCCAGCCCGTATCAAGGAAGTCCAAAAGCTAACTGGTGTCTAGCTTCGGTCAATTGATTCATCTCAAGGCTGGCAGGGCGGGCATCACCCTTCTTGAAGCTATTGAGGAAGTCAGGACTATTTCATTGGTTTGAAGAAGCAGAGAAGGCTTTCCAGGAGCTCAAGCAACTCCACACCACACTACCAATCATGGTAGCTCCGGAGCCTGGTGAGCCTCTTCTGCTTTACATCGCTGCAACTATAGAGGTTGTCAGCATGGTTCTGGTTGCAAAGAGACCAGAAACATCTTCAACTCAGGATCTTAGACCCCTCTAGGAGGGTCCGGGGCTACCTTAGGGTGAGTTTGGGTCCCAGCCCCTAGGCGCTGGCTGACTTCTTGGCAGAGTGGACACCCTCTTCATCAACTCCAGGGGGCCTCGATGAGCAAAAGCCAGAACCTAAGGTCCCAGTCTTCAACGAGCCTCACTGGACTCTCTACTTTGACGGCTTCGTGCAGAAGCAGAGGGCTAGAGCTGGAATCCTTCTCCTCGCTCCTACCGGGGAGAACTTCGAGTCAATGGTGCGCCTCGACTTCAAGGTAACCAACAACATAGCGGAATATGAAGCTCTTATCTTCGTACTCAAGGTGGCGCTATCATATGGCATTCGGTAGCTCCTGGTGAAGGGTGATTCCCAACTCATCATAAAGAAAGTCATAGCTGAATGCAGTTGTAATAACCCTCAACTTGCTGCTTATTAACTTGAAGTTCAAAAGCTGCAGAAGAACTTCCACATCCTCGATCTTCGCCAAGTCCAGTGTCTCAACAACACTGAAGCTGACGATCTCTTGACGAAGGATTCAACTGGGACTCAAGCTCCGCACGGGGTTTTTGTCAAGAGATTGTCATCACCTGCCGCTCAACCTGCCGAACTGAGTGATGGGTGTGAGACCAGCACCCCGAAGCTAGTGTTCCCGGTGCCCTGTTACCATAGTGTCCACAAAGGATCGTACGCGCTACAGGAAGCTCCGAGCCCAAGCGCGCAAGATCCAGAATCTCAAGTTAGTCGCGATGCATGGATCTTGGAGGTCCGAGACTACTTGAAAGACAACATCCTTCCTAAGACGATGTATCCACTGGGCGAATTGTCAAATTGGCTAAAAGATACACGTTGGTAGAAGGGGATCTCTACCGACGTGGTGCCAACAACATTCTAATATTGTGCATTTCCCGAGAAGAGGGCTGCGAGCTTCTCATGGAGATCCATGGAGGCGAGTGTGGGAACCATGCATCTTCTTCCACGTTGGTCGGTAAGGCCTTCTGGCATGGCTTTTACTGGCCTAAGCACTCCAGGATGCAGTCGAGCTGGTAAAAAAGTTCGAAGCGTGCCAGTTTCATGTGAAGCAGATTCACACACCGGCTCAGTCACTGTAGATGATACCTCCCACGTGGCCATCCACTGTGCAGGGGATGGACATTTTGGGACCTTTCCCAAAAGTCGTCAGAGATTATCAGTTCTTATATGTCTCCATCGACAAGTTCACTAAGTGGCCGGAAGCAACTCCAGTTGTGACAATCAACAAGCAATCAGCCATCAAAT
Source organism: Tuctoria greenei (assembly GCA_036927565.1). NCBI lineage: Eukaryota > Viridiplantae > Streptophyta > Magnoliopsida > Poales > Poaceae > Tuctoria > Tuctoria greenei. Next base: position 121,446,306 of record JAYESD010000001.1, read on the forward strand.
TCTTGAAGTCCATTGTCTGTAGATTTGGATTTCCAAACAAAATAATCACTGACAACAGAACCCAATTCACAAGTGTAGCTTTCCAAGAGTACTGCGAAGAACTCGACATTCAAGTCAGCTATGCATTAGTAGCTCATCCGGCAAGCAATGGCCAAGCTGAGAGAGCAAACGCAAAGATACTCAAGTGACTCAAGACGCACACTTATGAGTGCTTGAAGAAACATGATGCCAACTGGATAGAAGAGCTTCCGTCTGCTTTATGGGCAAGTCGTACTACACCGACTCGACAATAGGAGAGACACCTTTCTTCTTGGTGTACGGATTTAAAGTTGTCCTTCCTACTGAGATCACCATGGGTTCCCTCCGGGTCTGGACCTTCGATGAAGCCGCGCAGGACCAGCTCCAGCGTGAAGACCTAGACCTCGTCAACGAGGCAAGGTGCCAAGCGACTGTCTGAAACGCGTGTGACACCTGATTCCAAAATTGAACCAAGCATAATGCATATGTGTGCCCAAGATGTTTAACACACATACACAAGTGATTCACAAACGATAAACAGATTATAACCATGTCTCGAATAATATTACTAATAATAGTACCTTATTACAAACTTAATAGTCTTGAATACAAGCACTAAACAACTGAAGTGGAAAAACTAAACACTAATGACTCTAAACTCCACAGGCAAGCTTGAAGGTAATGTGTGCGCCTAGAACTCCTCAAAAACCTCTTGGTACTCCACATTGTCGCATGCGTCTGAATTTGTTGAGGGAATAGCAAGGGTGAGCACATGTCGTACTCAGCAAGTGTGGGAAAGTATGACAGGTAGCTTAAACAAGGAATGACAATAAACAATGGCTAATTGCATAAAAGTACATTCAAAACAATTGAAAATGCAATAATATTATCATTAAGTGTGGTCCTTGGCAAAATAACCCAAATAACATCAATTTCAACTTAAGTAACCAATACCAACATAAATAATCCATAATCAACTCATAACTGCTCATATGTCTCAATTTCATCAATTCCATATACCAAAGTCAATTAATAAACAATTACAAATTCCCAATTCAATTTCACCCATTAAACCATATTCAAGTCCAAATTCTAATCAGGTGAGGGTCCAGGTTGCTCATAACCGGGAGCACGGCTATCACGATGGTTTTAAAACACACTCTACAGAGGCTGTACCACTTTACCCACAAGTTCGTGATTTTATCACCGTTCGATGATTATGGAATCTAAATTATGCCGTCTCACACGTCCTTAGGTGTTTGATCAAGAGATCACAAAATAACCTTTACAAAGTGATTACTAGCATATTTAGACCCCACTGAGGTTTTACTGGTGGTGATGTCTCCTACTGAGCACATCCAACAAAGGGCCCCCTCTTGAGCCGTTCAGATCCCAGGGTAGTCCCACCAATCTCTACAAACTCATCCGATTACCCCTTCCCCGACCATTCTTATGGTCCAAATAGTATCGGCAACACACTAATTAGTCAGTTAAGCCGCACCCATACATGGCCTTGTGGTGGCACTTTAAATCCTGGGTGGTCGCTCCACGAACTGGTCCTTAGATCTAAAGCAAGCAAAACCACCAAAACAGTCTAACCCATTCCACAAAACTGGCTTGGTTAGATCCCTAGGCACCATGTTGCTAAAGGGTCATTAATATCAATTCTCATCATTAAAGTGTTCAATAGTTCATAATTAATCAATATGGTTATTTCTCAAACCCAATTTGAGTATAGCGATGCAAAAGTGTAAAATACCCTTCCCAACTCTCTTCATTGTGTTCAAGCGACAAGGGTGGTCATACAAGACTAGTAAACTCCTATAATTGTGTTTTCCTATCAAATTGACACAAGCATGCAATTTTACAACCAAAACATTTAAAACATGGATCGAAAAGATCAAGGGCACCTGCCTTGCTCCTGAGCTTGGTTTGGATCGAAAGCTTCGAAGTTCTGGTTCTCCAGGTCCTCGAAAGCACTCTCTACAGCGAGACCTTCTATTCCCGCAATAAACATGCTAAACAACCATTATAATCAAATAATGCTCATATAGTACTCAATATGCCATGATATTCATGATTCATGCAATTGTGAGGTAAAACTTGTTAATGAGTTGCTATTAATGTTTACTAACTAGTTACAATAGTTTATGACAAGTTTGAACAAGTTTGGAATTGATTCGAATCAATTTAGAACTAATTCCGTAATTAACAGATTCAGACGCCGGACAAGTCCGTTGTGAGGGCCGGACTAGTCCGCCATGTCCAGAACTACAGAAAATAGGGTTTTTTTTTGGACATTGGTGTTTTAGGGTTAAATTCACATAGAAACGTGGATGTAGAGGGTGTACCGTGTATCTAGAGGTCCAAGGGTCAAAGATTGGATGCAACACTTGAATCTTGACGTCTAGGGCTTGATGAAGATGAGTTGATAAAGGTTTGGTGATGAAGAACGTCAATTGTCGAAAGTTGACGAAGATCAATCTTGCTTGGACCGGCTCCCTCTTATCCTCCTCTTCCTTGCTCTTGGGCTCCTTCTTGACGGTGGCAGAAGGAAAAAGGTGGTAGCGAGGGTTTTTCTCTAAGGTTCGAGAGGTGAGGGTATTGGGTTGCTTATATAGGGGTGGTGAGGTAGGGTTTTGGGTGAATTCCAAGTAGAATTCGGTGGGGGACATGTAGGGGCCGAGGTGGGATCCACTTGGGCTCCTATGAGGTTGGGCACAAAATTCTTGGGCCCAATTACAACAATTACCCATTAACCAATCGTGGAAGAATAATAGAATCCAAGTTGAATTCAGCAGGCCAGACTAGTCTGCAATATGGACCGGACAAGTCCGTTGTGGAACAAAAACTATTTCGGACAAGTCTAGTATGTGTCGTCGGACAAGTCCATTGTTTGGCTAGACTAATACGGGGTTAGCAAAATAGACGGTTTCCAGGTTGAGACTGTACCAAATCGGACTAGTCCACTCGGACATCGGACAAGTCCAGAGAAACATCAGAAGCTCAATCAGACTAGTGCGTGCGGTGTGCCGGACAAGTCGGGGTGAAGAAATTGAATTTTCTGAAACAGAGAGGGATACCGGACAAGTCCATACCCTGACACACTTGAATTTCTGATTAAGCCTAAATTCATTTTAATCTGGTTCTTTTTAGGGTTGCTTTATGTTACACATGTATGAGGATGTATGCAATGCATTATGCATGAAAATGAGGGTGTTACAAACCTACCCCCATTAAAATGAATCTCGCCCTCGAAATTTGACACAAAAGGAAAGAGATAGGGCATTTCCTTCTTGAGATCATCTTCTTGCTTCCAAGTTGCTTCTGATTCTGTATGATGCTTCCATTGCACTTTGCACCATTGAATCACCTTGTTCCTTATGACTCTTTCCTTGGTGTCCAAAATTTTGACAGGTTGCTCAGCATAGGTCAAGCCTTCCTCAAGTTGCAATTCCTCCATCGGTACCTGCTCTTTTGGAACTCTTAAGCACTTCTTGATCTGAGAAACATGAAACACAGCATGGAGATCGGAAAGATGCGCTGGCATCTCCAACTTATATGCTACTTCTCCCCGTTTGTTGGCGCAATATAGCGAGGTGCCAACTTTACTTTGACATTAAATAACTTGTGACCTCGCATAGGTGACACTTCAAGATATATGAAGTCTCCCACCTCGAAGGATAAGCTTCTTCATCTATTATCCGCATAACCCTTTTGTCTTGACTGAGCAGCTCTTATGTTTTTGCGGATTATTCGAACTTGATTTTTGGCATCCTGGATCACGTCAGGTCCAAACACTTGAGTTTCTCCTGTTTCATTCCAAAACAAGGGTGTTCTACACCTTCTCCCATACTATGCATCATGTGGTGACATCTTCAAACTTGCTTGATAACTGTTGTTGTAGGAAAATTCAGCATATAGCAAGCTCTTGTACCAACTTCCTCCATACTTTATGATAGGATTTTGGTTCCCAATATTTCGTTGAGAATAGGAGGGTTCGATTTCTGGAGGAGAAGACGTTGGCAATCCAACTACACCATCCCCAGGACGATGCGCATTAGCGATCAGTACACTGACTCCGAAGTTGTATTGTTCTTGCTGGCGCACAATCAACCTGACCACGAGGGCCTTTGTTCCTGCAAGCAATCGAAGAACACGCAAGAACAAGAAGAACAAGCACTGATCTATTGAAACAGTCAAAAAGTGGTGTTCCAAATACAAGTACAAGGGCAATCTAGTCGACATGCGCGTGTACAAGGAAGCAGCAGAAGCTAACTTTCGAAAAAACAAAACCCACCATCTAATGAGGGTGGAGGCTACTATTTAATACCTCCCTAGTGTCGTGAGAAACCCTAATAATGAGTCCCTAATGGTCTCTTAACGATACAGGGGCCATGGGCCCAACTTTGGTGACGCAGCACCATGGACAGAAAAGGTCTCCGAATTAAATAACGATTGCGGCCGACTCCGAGTAGATATGTATATGAGGTCAGATCCGTTTTAAATTAGACTTGGTAATCTTTCTAGGAAGTACTTGAACTCCCAGATCGGAGTCCGTATGAAGTCGTGGTGGCAGTCACAAATTGGTGATGTTCTCCTGTCCAAATCCAGTCTGCGTGAATTGTCTTCCCTTTGGCTCCTCTCCATTGTTCCTAAGCAAAACAAGAAAGCACAAGGTTCCACGGTATAGATAAGATGGACATAAGGCCAAGAATGAGTTCACCTGATAGTTTAGTTGACGTGCACGAGCGCGAGTAATCGGACTGAAAACCGATAGTTGAGTGGGTGTGGATGTATCGACGGTGTTGATGTCCTCATCATCCTCCCCTGCTTGTATATCAGTCGTCCGCGTCTCAAGCTCATCTTCTTGTCCCAAATATGCCTTCAAATCTGCAATGTTAAATGTGGGACTAACCCCAAAAACCGCAGGCAACTCGAGTTTATATGCATTATCATTAATCCTTTCTAACATTTTGAATGGACCATCAGCTCGAGGTAAAAATTTAGAAGTCTTACAATCCCGCTAGTATCACATTCAAGCTCAAAAGTCTTACAAAAATCAGGAAGTTGGAGAAGAGGTGCATGTGTCAACTTATCTTTCAGTATGGTAAAGGCGTTATCTTGTGTGGTGCCCCAAGAAAAGGGCACTCCCTTCTTCGTAAGGTCATTCAAAGGAGCAGAAATGGTGCTGAAATCCTTCACAAAGCGACAATAAAACCCAGCGAGTCCTAGAAAACTTCGCACCTGCTTGATGGTCTTTGGTACAGGCCACCCCTGAATAGCCTCCACCTTGGCTTGATCAACTTCAATTCTCTATGGAGTAACAACATAGCCAAGAAAAGAGACTCGATCCGTGCAAAAGGTGCACTTCTCAAGGTTACCAATTAAACATGCCTCACATAAAGCATTAAAAATAGCACGTAAGTGATCAAGATGTTCATCCATGGATTTGTTGTAAATCAATATATCATCAAAGTACACAACAAGAAATTTTCTAATGAATGCCCGCAAAACCTCGTTCATTAATCTCATGAAGGTGCTAGGTGCATTAGTTAACCCAAAAGGCATGACTAACCACTCATATAAATCGAACTTGGTTTTAAACGCAATTTTCCATTCATCTCCTAGTTTCATGCGAATTTGGTGGTAACCACTACGCATATCAACTTTTGAGAACACAACAGCGCCACTCAATTCATCAAGCATATCATATAAATGTGGAATAGGTTGACGATATCGAATGGTGATATTATTGATTGCTCTACAATCCACACACATACGCCAGGATCCGTCCTTTTTAGGTACTAGAATAATTGGAATGACACAAAGACTAAGAGACTCACGTACATAACCTTTGTCGAGTAGTTCTTGTACTTGGCGCTGAATCTCCTTTTTTGTTCCTTGTTTGTCCTGTATGGTGCACGGTTGGGCAATGAAGCACTGGGAATGAGGTCAATCTGGTTCTCAATCCCTCGAAGTGGTGGTAGTCCTGGTGGTACTTCACTTGGAAAAACATCAGAATATTCCCGCAAAATGTTAGCAACAGCAGGAGGCAAACAATGTTGCATATCGTAAAGGGAAATCAAAGCATCTTTGCATACCAAAGCATAGGCAACAGAGGTGGAAGCAATCAGTTCATTGGTATCAAATTTCGTAGCAAACAAACATTTTCCCTTTAGAGATGGAACTTGCAGATTTCGTAGCAACAGAGGTGGAACTTGTTAGTGAGTTGCTTTTAATGATCACTAACTAGTTCTAATAGCTTTTAACAAGTTTACACAGGTTTGGAGTTGATTCGAACCAATTTAGAATTAATTCAACAGAAACTAACTAGAAAAATCGGACAAGTCCGCAGGTGGCGGGATTAGTCCGCACTTTGCGAGAACAACAGATTAAGATTTTCTAGATCGACGTGAATTTGGAGAAACAGGGTCGCATTCGCATAAGGAAAAGGAAGTAGAAGGTATACAAGGAGTTTAGGACTCCAAAGAATCAAGGATCTTGGAGGTAACACTTGGATCTTGACGATCTAGGGTTGATGAAGAACTTGATTATGGATTGTTGATGAAGAACGCGAAGTTGATGTAGATTTTGATCCTCTTTTGTTTCCACTTCTTCTTCTTCTTGTTCTAGATCTCTTTCTCCCTCCTTGGTGACAGCTAATCACGAACTAGGGTTTGGGAGAGGTGGAAAAGTGGCAAATAGATGTCAAGCCAAGGGGTGGGGTTGTTTATATAGAGGTGGAGGCTAGAGTTAGATGGATTTCGAGTTTGAGATGAGTAGAAGTTGGTTTAGAGTCCCACATGAGCCATAAAAGAGTTAGGCTCGACGTCCCTAGGCCCACTTAACGTAAAACCCAAGAAACAAGTCGTGAAACAAAAGATCAACTCGGAGTCGCGATTTATCGGACAAGTTCAAAAAGGACCGTACTAGTACGAAGTTGGACAGAAAGAAATCGGACAAGTCCAAACTTATACAGAGGGGAAAAACAGACAACTCTGACCAAAAATCGGACAAGTCCGACTTTAGTCCGAGGGAAAACGGACAAGTCTGCTGGGACACCGGACTAGTCCGTACAAGTCCAGGGACTTAGCAAAATTTTCAAGGAATTGGAACACCGGACTAGTCCGCACAACACCAGACAAGTCCGAAAGTGTCCAGAGGGAAAAACAGACTATTCCGCCGAAATATAGACAAGTCTGAGCAAGGTCAGAAAGAAATTGACTAGTCCACACAAAAATCAGACTAGTCTGCACTTTCCAGAATTCTTGAAGTGCGGTTTTGTTTCTAATTCATTTTAAACTTGTTTCTTTTTATGTGGATTAATGTTAGACATATATCAGAATGTGTGAAATGCATGATGGATGAAAATGAGGGTGTTACAAACCTACCCCCCTTAAAATGTATCTCGCCCTCAAGATTCGACGTGGAAGAGAAAAGATAGGGAAATTCCTTCTTGAGTTCATACTCCAGTTCCCATGTTGCTTCCGATTTTGTATGATGCTTCCATTGAACTTTACACCATATTGTGACCTTGTTCCTTGTGAACCTCTACTTGGTTTCACAGATTCTGATCGGTTACTCGGCATAATCAAATCTGCCTCTAATTACAATTCTTCCATTGGCACTTGTTCTTTCGGTACTCTCAAGCACTTCTTGAGCTGGGAAACATGAAACACATCATGGACATCCGATAAGTGAGCTGGCATCTCCAACTTATACGCTACTTCTCCTCTTCTGTCCAAATTCTTGAATGGCCCAATGTATCGAGGTGCTATCTTGCCTCTTATGTTAAACTTCTTATGACCTCTCATCGGTAACACCTTGAGGTAAACGAAGTCTCCTACTTCAAAGGCTAGTTTTCTTCTCCTATTGTCCGCATAGCCTTTTTGCCTTGATTGAGTGGCCCTCAAGTTCTCGCGAATAACCTGAACTTGTTTTTCAGCTTCTAGCAACACATCCGGACCAAATACTTGAGTTTCTCCTGTCTCATTCCAGAATAAGGGCATCCTACATTTCCTTCCATATACTGCTTCATAAGGGGGCATCCTCAAACTTGCTTGATAACTATTGTTGTATGAAAACTCTGCATATGGCAAACTTTTGTCCCAACCTTTCCCATGCTTCAAAGCACAAGCTCTTAACATGTCCTCTAAAATCTGGTTGGTCCTCTCATTTTATCCATCCGTTTGAGGGTGATATGCTAAACTGAAATTCAACCTTGTTCCCAATGCTTCATGCAATTTCTACCAAAACCTGGAGATAAATTGAGAACCTCTATCTGATACTATCTTCTTTGGGACTCCATGTCGACACACAATATGCTCCATTTATATTTCGGCCGATTGTGCAGCTGTATACTTGGTCTTGACAGGGATGAAATGAGCTAATTTGGTCAACCGATCCACAATTACCCAAATTGAGTCATAACCAGACTGGGTACATGCCAATCCAACTATAAAGTCCATATCGATCTCTTCCCATTTCCATTCTGGGATCTTCAATGGCTGCAATAATCCTGCTGGCCTTTGATGTTCCGCCTTGACTCGTTGGCACACATCACACAATGCTACATATTCAGCTATGTCCTTCTTCATGCTAGCCCACCAATAACATGTCTTCAAGTCTTTGTACATCTTCGTACAACCGGGGTGAATCGATTATGGCGAGTCATGTGCCTCCTTTAGTATTGCCTCCCGAATATGCTTCACATTAGGCACGACAATTCTCTTTCCAAGCCATAAAGTACCATGATCGTCCTCATCAAACCTAAATTCTCTTCCCTCTTGTGTCCTTTTCTTGATTTCGTGGATTTCCTCATCCTTCACTTGGCCTTCTCGAATTTCTAGCTCCAAGGTCGGATTTAACTCCATCATCCCCATCTCATTCACAAATCCAAGATTCAAACGTTCAAACTCCTTACATAACTCGGATGGTAATTCTCGAACTCTGAGTTGATGACTTACTCCCTTCCTACTCAACGCATCGTCCACTACATTGGCTTTCCCAGATGATAGTTGATCCCCAAATCATAATCCTTGATGAGCTCCAACCATCTTCGTTGCCTCAAATTCAGATCCATTTGTGTGAAAATATTCTTAAGACTCTTGTGATCCGTATAAATCTCACACCTATGTCCAAGAATATAGTGTCTCCAAATTTTCAATGCATGTACCACCGCTACAAGTTCCAAATCATGGGTCAGATAATTCTGCTCATGCTTCTTCAATTGCCTCAATGCATAGGCGGACCACTTGACCTTCTTGCATCAATACTTATCCAAGTCCTTGTCTCGACGCGTCGCAATAAATATCGAAACTCTTGCTCACGTCCGGCAATATCAAAACTAGGGTTGTTGTTAACCTCTTCTTCAATTCCTCAAAACTCTCTTGACAAGCTTGAGTCCATTGAAACGCTTTCCCCTTCATTAGAAACTCCATCATTGGCTTGGATATCTTGGAAAAGTCCTTGATGAATCGACAGTAATATCCAGCCATTCCAAGAAAACTCCGGATCTCCTTTACATTTTGCGGGGGCTCCCATGTTAACACATCCCTCACTTTTCTTGATTCAACTGATACTCCTCCTCCTGAGATGATATGACCCAAAAACAATACTTCTCTCAACCAAAACTGACACTTGTTGAATTTGGTGTACAATTGGTGCTCCCTCAATTTCTACAACGTGAGCCTCAAGTGTTCCTCATGTTTCTTCTCATCCTTTGAGTAGAACATAATGTTGTCAATGAACACCACGACAAACTTATCCAAGTACTCTGTGAAGACCTTATTCATGAGGTACATAAAATAGGCAGGCGCATTTATCAGTCCAAAGGACATCACGGTGTACTCATAAGATCCATACCATGTCCTAAAAGCTGTCTTGGGAATGTTCGATGGTATAATCTTCATTTCAAAGTATCCCGACCTCAAATAAATCTTAGAGAAGACACAAGCACCCTTCATCTGATCAAACAAGTCTTCTATACGGGGCAAGGTGTACTAGTTCTTGATTGTTACCTCGTTGAGAGCTCGGTTATCCACACACATCCTTTGTGACCCATCCTTCTTATCCACAAATAGAACGGGCGATCCCCAAGGTGAACAACTAGGGTGAATAAAACCCTTCTCTAGTTGCTCTTGAATCTGCTTCTTGAGCTCCGCTAATTCCATAGGAGGCATCCTATACGGCCTCTTAGCTATAGGTGTGGTTACAGGTATTAAATCAATAACAAACTCAATGTCTCGATCAGGTAGCATACCTGGCAACTCATCCGGAAACATGTCCAAAAATTCACACGGCACTGGAATCTCCTCGATTACGGCACTGTCCATATGATTCAGCTCCAATTGCTTCGGTGCGTGCTGAGATGCTTCAAATTCTATGGTGATCCCTTCCTCATTAGTCAACTTCACTGTCTTCGTGGCACATTCAATGACACCATTGTGCTTCCTCAACAAGTCCATACCAAGTATAATGTCCAATCCTTGGGAATCCAAGACAATGAGGTTGGCGGAGAAGTCTACCCCCCTTATTCTAAGGCTTACCTTTGGACATACTATATTTGTCCTCATCTCTCCTCCAGGAGACTTAACCAATAGAGTAAACTTCATATGAGAGATAGGCAAACTATACTTGGCAACATATTTTGATTCAATGAATTAATGCGATGCTCCAGAATCAAATAACATAGTCGCCAGGTTGGAGTTTGTGAGAAACATACCAATCACCACGTCATCCGCTTGTTGAGCATCCTCTATAGAGACATGGTTCACGTTGCCATGAGCAAAATTCTGCTGTCCACGGTTTCCATGCGGTTGTTCTCCATTGGGTCTTGGGTTTTGCATCAGCGCATTGCTTCCTTGACCAAGGCCTGACTTAGGACATTTATGTGCAAAGTGTCCAGCTTCTCCACAAGTACAGCACTTCTTAACTCCACCAAAATAATTGGGGTGAGCTTTATTTTGAACATTGGCACCTGGAAGATTAACACAAGGTACATAAGGCATTGGAGGCCTAGGTGCTTGCATAACAGGGCGCTGCTGCACAAACTGAGTTGGGCGCGGTGCAAATCCAGCGCGATAAGCAGGCGCAGAAGAGCTGTAATATGGCGCATTGGGTGGTGCAAAGCGAGGGCGCACATTACTTCCTTGTTGCTGTCCTCGATACGGCGCCTTCCTCTTGTTATCTTGCTCCATCTCTCGGACCTTGTTCTCCACAACAATTGCTTTGTCCACAAGCTTCTGGAAGTTGGCGTAGTCACAGTTGAGCAATTGCACTTGGATCTCATTGTTCAAGCCTCTCATGAACAAGTATTTCTTCCGGATGTCCCGACTAACATCTTCAGGGGCATACCTTGGGAGTTGAGTGAATTTATTGAGATATTCACCCACACTCGATCTCCCTTGCCTCAAGTTCTCAAATTCTTGCCTCTTCAAGATCATAACTCCCTCCAGCACATAACGAGAACGGAAACTCTCCTTGAATTCAGCCCAAGTAATCCTCTCCTGATTCTCATGAGAATTGCAATAAGCATCCCACCAGTCTGCAGCTGCTGCAACTAGTTGATGAGAAGCAAATAGCACCTTCTCCCGGTCACTGCATTGGACAAGGGCTACCTTCTTCTCCATGGACTTGAGGCAATCATCCACATCTATAGGGTCAGCAGCTTGAGGAAAGGTTGGCGGACTAGTCCTCATAAACTCTCCCAACCGGTTATGAGGAGGTGGGGGTGGCGGTGGAGGCATGTGGGGCTGATTGTTGATATTGCCAGCCTGCAGCGGTTCCATTGTCTGTATCATGGTCTGCATGAGCTAGTTCTGCATCGCCAAGAGCTGCTCAATGTTGATAGCTCTATGAGCAGGTCCTTGTCCATTGTTATTTTGAGGTGCTCCACTGTTCTCCTCCTTGTCATTGCCATCCCTCTGTTGCGAGTTCTCACCATCTAAAGAAAAGCAAGAGATAAGAATTTAGAAACGTCCCCAACTATATGCATCAAGGGATATGAAACTAGACAACTAACTATACTAGCCTAGGTGGACATGGCAATGCTAAAGCATCCCAAAATCCTCTATTAAGCACACAAGCAAACAATATATAGCAAACAGCACACCAAGCAAAAACACATCGATTCATGAGTGCTCCTATGTGCTCTAAAGTGTCCATTCTATCTAGGTTGCATCCTACGGTCAACCTATGGTTCTGATACCATTTGTGACACCCGGTTCCAAAAAATGAACCAAGTGAACGCATATGTGCCCCCAGGATGTTCAACACACATACACGAGTGCATTCACAAAAGAGTATACAGAAAATTACCACAGAACAAGATTAATTAACCAAATTTGATTACACAATCCATAATATCCTCGAATACAAGCTCTAATGAATATTAATGACAAGTTCAACTAATGCAGTGGAAATAAACTAAATAAGCAACTAAGCAAAGGTATAGCGCAGCTCTAACACTCCACAGGCAAAGCTTACGGTAGACACGGCCTAGAACTCCGCATTATCATCATTAAACTCCCAATCTTGACCTGCAACTGTGGGAGGGGGGGATTGCAAGGGTGAGTACATGTCGTACTCAGCAAGTGTGAAAAGTATGACATGTAGTTGATTCAAATGACGAATATAATAAAGGCTAAGTGCTAAAAAATACATTAAAACATTTGGAAAGCAATATATTATATATATATGAAGTAAACCCATCATAAACCATGTAATCATCATAATACCAGTCCATAATTCATTACCATCATCCATATTCATTACCGTTGGCGACTGAAGAACCTTCCTTATGCCAATTACACTTCCTTTGGTGTATGGCCAAGAGATCACAAAATAGCCTTTACAAAGGGATTACTAGCCTATTTAGACCCCACTGAGGTTTCACCAGTGGCGATGTCTCCTTCAGAGCACATCTTCAACCAAGGGCCCCCTCTTGAGCCATTCGGATCCCAGGGTAGTCCCACCAATCATCAACTAACCCAATCTGACTACCCCTTCCCCGAGCATCCGTATTGGTCCAAATAGCACCAGAAAAGCCCTAATTAATAAGCTACGTTGCACCCATACTTGGCCTCGTGGTGGCACTGTAATCATGGCTTATTCTCGAATGAACCAGTCCTTAGATCTAAAGCAAGCAAACCACCATAACATCCAACCCATCCACATACCATGCTTGCTTAGATCACCCATTACCATATCATATTGACCATTTCATATCAATCATAATCTCATAAATGCATAATTAAGTTAAGTGATATAGTTGTCTTTCCATCCCAATTAATTAAGCGAAGCAGAAAGGGTAAAAAGCCCATCTCGACTTTCTACCATGAATTCCAGGTGACAAGGGTGGTCAAACAAATCTAGTAAACTTCCTATCATAGGTTTTCCCATCAAATTGACACAAGCATGCAGTTTTGCAAACAAAACATTTATTTTAAAAAACAGGATCAATATGTTCAAGGACACTTGCCTTGCTCTTGGGATTGGTTAGTGTCAAAGCCTTCAAACTCTTGGTGCTGGAGATCTTCCACGGCACTCTCTAGCGCAAATCCATCTAATCCGCACAATAAACATACAAGACAAGAATTACAATCAATAGATGCACATATATTACTCAATATGACATGGCATGCGTGGTTGATGCAAATGCAAGGTGGAACTTGTTAATGAGTTGCTTTTAACGATCAATAACTAGTTCAAATAGCTTTTAACAAGTTTATGCAGGTTTCGTGTTGATTCGAACCAATTTAGAATTAATTCAACAGAAATTAACCAGGAAAATCGGACAAGTCTGCAGGTGGTCGGACTAGTCCGCACTTCGCGAGAATAGTAGATTAGGGTTTTCTAGATCGATGTGAATGTGGAGAAACGAGGTCGAATTCACATAAGGAAAAGGAAGTAGAAGGTATATCAGGTATTTAGGACTCCAAAAAATCAAGGATCTTTGAGGTAACACTTGGATCTTGACGATCTAGGGTTGATGAAGAACTTGATGGTGGATTGTTGATGAAGAACGCAAAGTTGATGGAGATTTTGATCCTCTTTCGTTTCCTGTTCTTCTTCTTGTTCTATATCTCTTTCTCCCTCCTTGGTGGCAGCTAATCATGAGCTAGGGTTTGGGTGAGGTGGAAAAGTGGCAAATAGATGTCAAGCCAAGAGGTGGGGTTGTTTATATAGAGGTGGAGGCTAGGGTTAGATGGATTTCGAGTTTGAGATGAGTAAAGGCTGGTTTAGAGTCCAACATGGGCCCTAAAAGAGTTAGGCTCGACATCCCTAGGCCCAATTAACGTAAAACCCAAGAAACAAGTTGTGTAACAAAAGATCAACTCGGAGTCGCGATTTATCAGACAAGTCCAAAAAGGATCAGACTAGTCCGAAGTTGGACAGAGAGAAATCGGACAAGTCCGGACTGGACATCGGACAAGTCCGAACTTATCCAGATGGGAAAAATAGACAAGTCTGACAAAAAATCAGACAAGTTCGACTTTAGTCAGAGGGAAAACAGACAAGTCCGCTGGGACACCGGACAAGTCTAGGGACTTAGCAAAATTTTCAAGGAATTGGAACACCAGACTAGTCCGCACAAGACTGGACAAGTCCGAAAGTGTTCAGATGGAAAAACAGACTAGTCTGTAGAAAAACAGACAAGTACGAGCAAGGTCAGAAAGAAATCGTATTGGTTCGCACCAAAATCGGACTAGTCCGCACTTCCCAGAATCCTTAAGTGCGGTTTTGTTTCTAATTCATTTTAAACTTCTTTCTTTTTTATGTAGATTAATGTTAGACACATAGTAGAATGTATGCAACGCATGATGGATGAAAATGAGGGTGTTACACGATACATGGGACATGGGCCCAACTTTGGTGATGCAGCACCATGGACAGAAAAGGTCTCCGAATTAAAATAACGATTACGGCCGACTTCGAACAGATATGGATATGAGGTCAGATCAGTTTGAAAGTAGAATTGGTAATATTTCCAGGAAGTACTTGAACTCCCAGATCGGAGTTTGTATGAAGTTGTGGTGGCTGTCACAAGTTGGTGATGTTCTGCTGTCAAAATCTAGTCCGTGTGAATTCCCTTCCCTTTGGCTCCTCTCCATTGTTCCTAAGCAAAACAAGGAAGTACGTGGTTTCACGGTCTAGATAAGATGTACATAAGGCCAATAATGAGTTCACCTGATAGTTTATTTGACGTGCACGAGCACGAGTAATCGAACCGAAAACTGGTAGCTGAGTGGGTGTGGATGTATTGACGGTGTTGATGTCCTCATCACTTTAGTGCACAAGCCCTTAGCATGTCTTCCAAAATCTGATTTGTACTTTCAGTCTATCGATGCGTTTGAGGGTGATCGGCAGAACCGAAGTGCAATTGAGTCCAATAGACTTGTGCAGCTTTTGCCAGAATCTTGAGGTTAATTGAGAACCTCTATCAGACACCATCTTCTTAGGCACTCCGTGTAAGCACACTATTCTTCCAATATATAATTGTGCAAACTTCGCTCCTCTATAGGTAGTCTTGACAGGAATAAAATGCCTTGATTTCGTCAATTGATCCACAATAACCCATGTTGAATCATAACCCGCTGAAGTGTGAGGCAAACCAACTATGACATCCATACCAACCTCTTTCCACTTCCATTCTGAAATCTTTAACGGCTGCAATAATCCAGCTAGCCTTTGATGTTCAGCTTTTACTCGTTGGCATACATCACATAGTTTGACATATTCAGCTATGTCTCTTTATATACCATCCCACCAATAGCGCGTCTTCAGGTCCTCATACATCTTAGTACAACTGGGATGGATAGAGTAAAGTGAGTCATGTGCCTCTTTTAGTATGAACTGTCGGAGTCTCTTATCATTAGGCACCACAATCCGCTTTCCTAGCCATAGAGTACCAAGGTCATCATCATCAAATTTGAATTCTCTCCCTTCCTGGGTCCTTTTCTTGATTTCCTGGCTTTTCTGTCCTTTGTTTGACCTTCTCTAATTCCCTGCTCTAAGGTTGGATTTAACTCCATTATCCCCATCTCTTTTACAAATCCAAGATTCAACCGTTCAAACTCCTTGCATAGCTCGGACAACAATTCTCGAACTGTGAGTTGGTGACTTGATCCCTTTCAACTCAAAGCATCAGCCACTACGTTGGCTTTTCCTGGATGATAATTGATTCCCACATCGTAATCCTTAATGAGTTCCAACCATCATCGTTGCCTCAAATTCAGGTCCGTTTCCGTAAATATGTACTTGATACTCTCATGTTCCGTATAAATCTCGCATCTATGACCAAGGACATAATGTCTCCACATCTTCAATGCATGCACTACGGCTGCAAGTTTGAGATCATGCGTAGGATAATTCTGCTCAAGTTTCTTCAGTTGCCTGGATGCATAAGCTACTACTCGACCTTCTTGCATCAATACACAATCAAGTCCTTGCCTTGAGGCATCGCAATAGATATCAAAGCTCTTGGTCACATGTGGAAATACCAACACAGGTGTTGTTGTTAATGTAAAACCCCACTTTTGTGGCTTGTGAATTCAGTTATAAGTTTGGTGTTCAACTATATTAAAAATCCAATATAGTGGTACACTTGAACTTAATGCCATCCAAACCTTTCTTGCACTCATGGTTAAATTTTGATAAAACATGAGTATTGGACTTCACCACTAATTCTAGAATGATTCTATTTACACCTCTTCAGATTTTAGAATTTTTGGATGAAGTTTATTAAAGCAATTTAAAGGGGCAGTACTAATTGGCCCTGCCAAAAACATTCAAATTTGAGGCTCTAAATTTTTCCTTTGCATTCTAATATTCTCCAGGGCTTACCTACAAAATTTCAAGATTTTAGGAACTCATTTGTTATTTTATTTGATACGCTCAATGAATTTGAATCAAGTTTAAATTCAAATTCAAAGTCTGGTAAAAATAGATTTGAACATGAAGATCTAAACCCACCATTGTGTTCATCACAATTTTCTTGACTTAGCCCTGAAGTTTCATGATTTTTGGAGTTCATTTACTATTTTTAAGTGAATTACTAAAGGTGCAGTGGCTGTGGGGCTGACTGGCGAGACCCACCAGTCAGCAGCCCACGTGCAGCCGCATTTCAGCGCGCGCTGCGCCCGCCACCGCGACGGCGTGCATGCACAGCGCGACACAAGCCCGCCACCGCTGTTGAGCCCTATAAATAGCGCCTTGGACTCTCCCTTATCAACTCCCAGTCGCCCTTATCACCTCCCACCTCGCTGAGTCGACGGATTTCGCCATTTCCATCCCGCGCGCGAGCTTCTGACCGCCGGCGCCACGCGCCCGTTGCTGGCCAACCGGAGCACTCTCGCGCCAAGCCTCCAACAGCTAGGTGATTCCTCTCTTCCTCCCCTGTCTTCCGGATCGATCTTTTCGTTGCATAGTTGACGGTTTGGCCAATGATTTTGAGGCTATACCAAGGGTCGCCGTCGTTTTCACCACGCGCCGTCCCTGCTCCACGTTGCTAGGCTGCTGCATGCCATTTCGTGCTTCGACTCCCATAGCAAACTGGTGCGCCGGGACACGCTCTACGCAACAGTGGAAGCCGTTCCTGGTTTACACAAGTATCGAGCAAGTTAGCTAGGTTTTACTCTTGGCCGAAGCTTATGAACGCGCTCGGTATTTCATGCAATTAGAGTTCCACGCTTAATCACTCTCCCCAATTGCTAGCAAATAGTTTCTATACTTTCTTGCGCACCCTTTCGAACTGGAATCACCGGAAATGATCGACCGTAGCTAAAGAATCGCGAGTTCTCCCCTCCGCCGGTGAAAAGTTGCCTCTGTCGCCGTCGACGACTGCTTTGCCGACCGTTACACGACAATATCGCATATCCAGCACGTTCCTCGTGGTTCCAGAAGACTTCCCCAGCCTTTTTAGACGGGTTTTAGCCACAGAGCGGCAGTTCCGACATGGCCGGAACCCTAGCATGCGCCGCCGCTGATGTGCCGTTGTTTCTGACCGTTGGCAAACCTCCCCGACCCCACCATCGTGCTCAGCGCATGATTTCACGGTCGGGTGCCCAAGGGTGGGAGCTGCGGTGGCCGGGAACTCAAGTCCGGCGAGGCTCGCCGGAGAGCACCGCCGCGGGAGCCCCACGCGCCGCCCGCGTCGGGAGGTGGAAGACGACGCGGCGGGTCCCGCGTGTCAGCGGCTGTAAACCCCGTCGGATCAGGTGTGGCCACGGGATCTGTTGTGGCTACGCGGTGGATATCTGTGGCCCCGTGTGGTTTAAATGCCATTGGTCCATTTTAAACAGTGGGGCCCACGAGTTAATTCAAATTAGGAATTTATTCCAGATTTGGCTCCAACTTAGAAAATCCATAACTTTCTGTAGGATGCTCCAAAAATCTTCAAACCAATTTTGTTTGAAAGCTCTTGAGCTCTAGTTTCTGTCAGTACCAATTAGGTTCTGTGAAACTCAGGGTTAAACGCTGTAGAAATTAATCCTTCCAAATGCAAATGCAATTTTTCCAGACAAGATATCCACTGGAAAAATTCCCAAAATTTACATAAAATTTAGTGTCCTCTTCTTGACCACAAGAAAAAGTTTGGGAGCTATTGCACCTGTTCAACCCTCTGTATAGTTCAATTCCCTTTTTCAGTTATTGAATTTTCTCAGATATTCAGTTGCTTTATTAGGTCCCAAATTTGGACTGAGTCTTCCTTTAGTCATACACTAGCTCCTGTAAAAATCTTGGAGTTAATTAACCTACTATCCTAGCCCAAATTCAGTTATAAACTACATATTGATTCAATGGCTAGAAATTCAATTATAAAGTAAATCCAGAAATTCTTGCCAACTTAGAAATACAATAATTCCTTCCCCAAAGCTTAGAAAATTATGAAACAAATTTTGCTAGAACCAGAACCACTTCCTCTATCTTGATTATCAACTGTTAGCTAGGTTCAAGCTACAGTTTCCTCTCTTGAAATTTTTGGAAGTTGATTGCTTGCCATAATTTCGGAGACCACAATCTACTATGATCATCTCCGGTTCTTTGCAAGAGCCTTGATCATATTCCCAAGTATCTACCATCGAAGTTCCAAAGCCAATTAAGGTCCCTAGCATATAGTGATCACCATGAATTAAATTATGGTCTTAAAAATAATTATTTTTCAAAGTCATTTATATACATGTTATATGCATATCGTATAGTGACCGAAGTCGAGGAGGGGCCAGAAGCCTTGGAAGAGCACCTTCCAATTATTAACTCAGACTTTGACCTGCAACAAGGCAAGCCCCGGTTTGCATTTAAAAGCTTTACAGAGTTTTTACAGTCTTTATCACCTTACGTCATAAGTTTGATGTGTGCATTACGTATAGGGTGATTGATGCTCCACTTGCATGGCCAAAAATTCCCAGGGATTGGTTGGGACGAGTTACAGTTTGACCTGTAGAAACTGCTTTGCTAATGCATAGGAAATCCGGTAGAAGTCGAGTAGTTGGAATCTACTCGCGAGAGATGTAGGACATATCTCATAGGGTTGGTTAAATAGAAAATGGCATAATATAATGAAATGGAGACCGGGCAGGGAATGGATAGGAAGCGGCGAGAATTGAGTCTCGGTCGCATAGCCCTGCCTGTGTCGATTAAGGCCCGCGTCGTGTGCGGCCCCTTCGGACAAGCTTGAATTGTACCGGCAACATAATGGACATATGGAATCCAATAAACTGACGTAGCTTGGTCACTTGGGTTTCGAGGCATACCATTCCATTTTATAGGTGTGGGTTGAGGGTAGCAAGGTGTAAATCCGCTGGTGGGCACGTCAGAGTACGCCCCACGCAGGGACCTCCTGCCCGTGACGGATCGACCGGTTCGGCATTTGAGTGTCTGGCGAAAGGTTGCCATATATGACTAGTACTGAAGTTCTACGTAGGTACTGCGCGAAGTACTCGCGGCATTTCCGAAAGTGCGTATGTGTCGTGTTGTCCGGGTGTGTCCTGATTGCAATCACCGTCCCTCGCAGTAATAGAGTACCACTTGTTCACTGTGCCGTGACATAGTAAATACTAAAGAAGCTAGAAAATCATATTGTATTGAATTATAATTACTTTGCAACCTTGTATGATGTAGAGATAGTACAATTAAAAGTTTACAATTTCCCCATACTTTAGCTGTAATAGCATTATGTGCTCTGAGCATGTCATATCATCGGTAAAGCGTTTCTTGTTTGATTGTGGAGCCCATGATGTGCCGTGCTTGGAGAATGTCATTTGCTACTTAAAACTTGATTATAAGGATCCACTTGTAGGCGAGTCATATATGCTTCACCTTACCCATGTTTAGATTCCCCTTTGCATATGTCTAGTGAGACGGGTTAGTCTTGTTGAGCCTTATGCTCACGTTTGCAGTTAACGAGTTTTTGCAGGTTATACTGTTGACAAAGGGTTTGATGATGAGGCTGCACCCCCTCCGGGGTGTACAGCCGAGTGGGAACCATGCACGCCGCCCTAATTGAGTGTTGCTAGTGCAAAGTATCCCAGGCATGGATAACTTTGCTTTTGCATAGCTAGTGCTGAGAGCGTAGCTATGATATGTATATATTTCTTTACTTCCGTCAGTATTGTAAAAACATCCGCTGTATGAAAAATATAAGACTCCGTCTTGTACATATTCAGGTTCTATTCTTGTATAACTGTTGGGTGTCGCATCGCACGACACCACCCAATGAGATCCTCGGATGTCGGGACTCCAGTCCCCACGGACATGGTATCAGAGCATCATTGGGAACAGTGTACTTGAAAAGGACATATTTTCAAAAAAAATAGGACTTGAGTGAGGAATTAGCTATATGCCTTTATAAGGAGTATTATTAGTATAAGGTATAAAGGTGGTAAACTAACTATGTGTTATTATATTCTGTAACGACGCCCCGACGTCAGGTAAGAGGTAAGGTACACCACCGAGAGCGGATCAATCTCGGTAAGCTCAGCATACGAGGAGTGGTATGTGAAATTTACGTGGCTTGGCATGGGAAGTTAATAGGAGTCTCTGAAACTCGCAATGTTTCTGAGAACCTATGACATGCGGTACCCCAGCGTGATACAAAATTAGTGGGAGCCCCCGCCTGGTGGTGTATAACCCGATAGTATGCCTCTCTAGAACTATTCATGTTCTATGGGAGCATGCGAAACACGTATGCCCGAGCGTGTATAAGCCGGATCGTACGGGAGTCTTTGCTGTACAGATGTATTTACAGCCATGTACCTTGAGACATGGCCTCGCTCGAGGACGACTCACACCAGAGTTGTATGCATTTATTTTCGTATGTATTATTGTGACTGCCTGTCGTGTTTCCCCGTGCCACCCTTGAGGTGTGAAGGTGTGAAAGGGGGTTGTTTGTCTTTTGCAGCATTAACTACGGTAGAAGACCGTGTAGAAGCCGTTTGCGAGAGAACGATATAGGGACCACCTATAGACGTAACCGGAAATACCGGATAGAATTTTCTTTGGTGAGATACGTAGTACCGTCAGTATCAAACATGATACTAGACCATCCCCACCGACAGAATGGTTGCATAATGCTTTGGAAAGTCCAAATATCAGATGCTGGTAGGTTTGGACTCCGCAAAAAGGGTTCTGACTCAATAGAATAAATAGAATCAAGATTCTTGTTTTCTGGAAGAAGTTGGCTCGACTTCGCCGGGTTGTAATCTTGGTTATTTGATAGAGAGTATAGGAGTATCACATATAGATGGAAAGCTCGTGAAGATCTCTACAACTTCTCTGTTGATCATTAAGACAGAAAAGCTTGATACTCTGTTGAAATCTGGGGTGTATAGCAACTACTCCAGATGACCTTCCCATTGTACCAGTCTCTGTATTTTTGCTATAACTTGCTGAAGAAAAATCCCCTTCCTTTTTGTGATACATGTTTGAAAAGGGTAGGAGGAGCTTTACAAGTTTTTTATGGGAAGTTTTTCCTGATTTGGGTTGGAGTTAAACCAAATTGGGAAGTCAACACAGCAAACTGCAGAACTGCTGGTGCAAACCAGTCAGTTCAACTGTTAAGTTTGGACAGTTATAGCTCTTAATCCCGAATAGTGACATGGTCACATATATACATTTTTGGAAATCTTAGGAAGCCCTATTTCAACTTTATTTGTCACTCCTAACCTGAATCTGGGTGTAACTATGCCTAATTCCATCTGTCGTAAACTTGGTTCTCGCAGTCCAGAACTTGGAACAGTTTGCACAGGGTGGTGCATTTGTGCGTGATAGCTGAATAACAAAGTTTTTAGGGTGGAACTCTTTTATTTCTGGATTTTTAACGCGATGTTATACAATGTTTATTTTGACATTACCTCAATATCTTATCATGATAAACCTGTATATAATGTGGAGGTAAGCCCATATACAGGAGAGGTTCTGTCAAAATTTTCAGAAAATATGGGTCAACTTAAAACCTGTATAGATTCTATTCCCTAGCTTACATGTAGCTGTGTGAGTACAATCTGGAAACTATGGAAAGTATACTACAACTTTGGTATTCAGCCCCACCTTTGATTCTGACGTTTACTGTATGAAACTGTGGGATTTATACAGGGAGGTCAGCTGGAACAGACTGCGATTACAGCTCCAATTTTAAATTTTTTTTAAAAAACTGTGGAGAGCTGGGAACCTTCTCACTGTTCCAGTATTCTTTTTATAGATGACGGAAGTGAGGATGCTGCTACCGGACGGATGGGTATTTTCCGCTTGCGCCAACCATCCGGGTTTTCCAAGTATGCTACGGGAAGTGCTCCAGCAGTTTGGCTTCATCGAGATGCCATGCTATTGGGGTAGAGAAACGATCGACAGAGGTGTTCGGTCGTGCACCATCTTGGTAGACATCCCGGCTAGTCCACGTCAATATGGATGGGCTCCTTTCTCGGTTACCATCGAGGGAGCGCAGTTAGAGGACACTTGGGCAATCGCTGCAGGCGAAGCACTTATGAAGCTTTGTGAGCTTCATCAGGATGCTATGGCAGGGACTCAATTCGCCCTTATTCCAGTCCATGGTATGGCCGGATTTGAGTGGCAACATCGTATGATTTCTGCCTATACACCGCATGGCGACACAACCGCGACGACACTTGGGACATATGCGGCTGCTTCCAGTATGGTAGTTGCTATGCAAGGCACCATTATTTTGGAACAAGTTGAAGCCTTGCGGGAAGCAACAGAGCGGGGTGATACCCTTGAGTATATCAACGAGGGTCTACGTTTGCTCATAGCCCCAGCAAAACACCGGCTAGATAAGTGCGAGAGTAAATTGCATTATGCTCGCATTAGGCTACGGAAAGCTCGTGCCGCACAACGACAGACTCGCGCTGAACTGCAGCAAGCTCGTGGTGAGCTGCAAGCAAGTCAATTGGAGGTGCAACAACAGCAAGAGCAGCTGTTAGTAGTCACTGAAGAGCAGGACACCGCCATTGAGACAGCTCAAAATTGGGAGTATGAGGCAGGAGAATTGTAGGATAATGTAATTGAGGCTGAGGCACAATTACAACCAGTGGTGTATCCACCAGCCCATAACATACCACTAATTATGGGTGAACAATTGCCTTCGGAGGACGAAGAAGAAGATCCCGAGGAGCTTGAATACATCGAGTAGGACGTATTGAAGTGGGATGTGATAGCACTTCTGCTGACATGGGGCAACATCTAGTTTAACAGTTGCTCGTGTTTTTCTTTTGTGACCATGTTTGTGTCATATTAAGAGTAGTAGTGTTTATGTCTACAATGACAAGATATGTACGACATCTCATGGGGACCAAGTATAGTAGAGATGTATTTCCATAGTGGGAATCCATTATTTTGGAGTTTACTACGGTAAACTTGGTCAGAGATAATATATCTTGTATAAAGCTTATACTTTATCAATATATGTTGATGTTGTATATTATCTATCGTGGTTTACCGCATTACTACTTATATGGAAGGATGAACTTGAGGCAATGAGACTTATGGTATGAATCGTTGTATTGCAGTATGGTGCGTACTCGTACCAGTCAAGATGGGGGAGGTTCCAGTGGAGGTCAGGGGGATGACACACCACCCCCGAGACAGAATACGCCTCAAACGCAACCACCTCCACCACCTCCACCCACACTTCCCAGGAGTCTTGCGGAGGTTCTTGCTGCAGTACTCGGCTCGTGCGACGAGCAAACCGAGCTACTGCGGACTCTGGTGCAGCACTCGTCCCGTCAAGGGGGACGACAAAATGATGGACCGCGTCAGCAATATCAGAGTTCCTACTCTGATTTCTCATCGACACATCCACCAATCTTCAGAGAGGCCGATGAACCGTTGGATGCGGATAATTGGCTCCGCACCATTGAAGGAAAGTTCGGCTTACTCGAGGTAACCGAACAGCAGAAGACGCTGTTTGCAGCGCAGCAACTGCAGGGGTCTTCCGTGGTGGGCCAATTACCTTGCTGCATGCCCCGCAGGCCATGTCGTAAGTTGGGCCGAATTCCGGGAGGCGTTCCGCGCCTACCACATCCCTCCCGGGATTATGAGGAGGAAGCTTCAAGAGTTCTTGGAGCTAAGGCAAGGAGGAAGGAGTGCATACGAGTACTCCAAATCATTCAACCACTTGGCCCAATACGCTCAGGACCAAGTCAATACCGAAGATCAGAAGTGCAAATGCTTCTACCAGGGTTTGAACCCCAAGTTGAAGGACAAGCTTGTCCTGTTCAACCGCGGCAGCTTCAACGACATCGTCAATGCGCCTATCATGCAGGAGGACGCTACGCGCGAGCTATCCTCAAATAAGAAGAAGAGGAGTGCTCCACAGGGCAGCGGAGGTGGTGCTCCTCAGAAGTACTGTATGGTGTATCGATCACCATCCGGCCAGAGGTGGCAACCGCCATCACGACCACCAATGTTCAGTGGTCGCCAGTTCAGCAACTCTGGGTTCCGACCGCAGCAACAACAGGGTATGATCCCACGTGCACTTCCACCTCCACCACGTGCACTGGGATTCTATCCTCCCCTTCGTATTGGCCAAACCTCGTACACGTTTTTCACGTGTGGACGCACGGGGCACTTCACCAAGGATTGTCCGCAGAATCAACAAGGCGGAGGGCAATCATCCTACCAGGGGGCCAACCAACCCCGCAACCAGCTCAAGAAGCCAGCCACCAGACCCAGCAACGTCCACCACCTCGCCATCGAGGACGTTCCAGAAGGCGCACCCGTGCTCACGGGTACGTTCTCTATCTTAAATCATCCCGTAGTCATACTCTTTGACTCCGGAGCTTCACACAATGTCATTAGTAAATCTGTTGTCGTTAAAAATTAGCTGCCTGTTATCTCCACAAAAACTCCATATATGATTTGCACTCCAGCAGGAAGGGTAGTAACATATGAGATAGCCCATAAGGTGCCTCTTGACCTAGATGGGAACATCTATCCTACGTCCTTCATTATCCTAGAGACTCAAAAGCTAGATATCATCTTAGGAGTGGCATGGTTGCAATACCATGGTGCTATTCTTGATATCGTTCCTCGAAAGATTTATCTAAACTCTCCACTCCATCAGCCCCAAGTTCTCAATCTTGAGAACATCATTCCATTGGACCCATCTACTCACAACACCGAGGTTATGGAACTTAAGGATATTCCGGTAGTATGTGAATACCCGGACGTATTTCCTGAAGATCTTCCTAGTATGCCCCCAGAAAGGGATATAGAGTTCAAGATTGAACTTGCACCAGGAACAGTACCAATCTCAAGACCACCCTACAAGATGGCACCCAAGGAACTTGCAGAACATAAGGAGCAGTTAACTGAACTTGAGAACAAAGGTTTCATTCATCCAAGTTCATCGCCATGGGGTTGTTCTGCACTGTTTGTAGAAAAGAAAGATAAAACCTTGAGGTTGTGTGTAGACTATCGTCCACTTAATGCTGTCACTATCAAGAACAAGTATCCACTACCACGCATTGATATTCTTTTCGATCAATTGGTGGGTGCTAAAGTATTTTCGAAGATGGATCTTCGTTCTGGTTATCATCAAATTAGAATCCGACCAGAAGATATACCAAAGACAGCATTTTCAATGAGGTATGGACTGTATGAGTACCTTGTTATGTCCTTCGGATTGACCAACGCGCCGGCTCATTTCATGTATCTCATGAACTCAGTGTTCATGCCGGAACTGGACAAGTTTGTCGTGGTCTTCATTGACGACATACTTGTGTATTCAAAATCCGAAGAAGAACATGCTCAACACTTGCGTATCGTGCTTCAACGATTACGGGACCATCAGCTATATGCTAAGTTCAGCAAGTGTGAATTCTGGATCAGCCAAGTGCCATTTTTAGGGCACATCATATCAGCAGAAGGGATTGCAGTTGATCCAAGCAAGATCAAGCAAGTCCTCAAATGGGAGTCTCCAAAGTCTGTACATGAAGTCCGAAGTTTCCTAGGTTTAGCAGGATATTACTGGAGGTTTATACCCAATTTCTCCAAGATAGCTAAACCAATGACAGAACTTCTGAAGAAAGGACAGAAGTATGTATGGACTGAAGCATGTGAGGCAGGTTTCAAAGCATTGGTGAAACACCTTACAACGGCACCAGTTTTAGCCCAACCAGACACAACCAAATCATTTGATGTCTATTGCGACGCATCTGGGATTGGTTTGGGTTGTGTGTTGATGCAAGAGCGAAGAGTGATCGCGTATGGATCACGGCAGCTCTGGAACCATGAGCAGCACTACACGACTCATGATCTTGAGCTCGCTGCTGTGGTAGTGGCATTGAAGATGTGGAGGCATTATTTACTGGGTAATCTAGTACACCTATATATTGATCACAAGAGCTTGAAATACATTTTTACCCAGAAGGATTTGAATATGCGACAACGGAGATGGTTAGAGTTGATCAAGTACTATGAAATTGAGATCCACTACCATCCAGGCAAGGCAAACGTAGTCGCAGATGCTCTGAGCCGCAGGTCCCATATCAACAATCTTTCCATTACCTCGATGGAAGGAGAAGAAGAACCGAGTCCCATATGGGGCACTATACAATCTCGCTCTCATTCCTACCATCAGGGAGGATATTATGGCAGCTCAGAAGGAGGACAAGGGGATGTCGCATATTCGGCAAAGAATGAAGAAGGGGGAGATGAAATGTTTCCGAAGTGACGATGAAGGTACCCTCTGGTTTAACAACCGTATAGTGGTACCCTGAAACATGGAACTTCAGAGGAAGATACTGGATGAAGCTCATTTATCCAAGTATTCCATTCATCCAGGAAGTAACAAAATGTACCAAGATTTGAGAAATAAGTTCTGGTGGACTCGGATGAAGAGGGAAGTAGCTAAATACGTATCCGAGTGTGATACGTGCCGGCGAGTGAAGGCCAACCATATGAAAGCAGCAGGACAGCTTCAACCTTTAAGCATACTGACTTGGAAATGGGAGGATATCAGCATGGATTTCATTGTTGGGTTTCCTCCCACTCTCCATAAGCACGACTCAATTTGGGTGATCGTTGACCGGTTGACCAAATCGGCTCATTTCATATCGGTCAGTGTTAGGTATGATGTAAAGCGTATGCAGAACTTTATATCTACAGAATAGTGTGTCTGCATGGTGTACCCCGCACAATCATATCAGATCGTGGATCTATTTTTGTTGCTCGCTTTTGGGAGCATCTCCACGATGCATTGGGTACCAAACTGATACGAAGCTCGGCTTATCATCCTCAGACTGATGGACAAACTGAACAGGTGAATCAAGTGCTAGAGGACATGCTTTGTGCCTGTGCCATCCACCATGGTAGGAATTGGGATGATCATCTACCATTGGCGGAATTTCCGTACAACAACGGTTACCAGGCAAGCATCCAAATGGCGCCATATGAAGCTATTTATGGTCGGAAATGTCGCACCCCCTTGAACTGGTGTGAATCTGGTGAACGAGTGGTATATGGCATCGACTTAATAAAAGAAGCCGAAGAGCAAGTGCGCATTATTCAGACAAATCTCAAAGCCACTCAGTCTCGTCAGAAGAGCTACACGGACAGACGACGTCGACCTCTTCACTTCGAAGTTGGGGATCAAGTTTATCTCCGGGTATCCCCTATGAAAGGTATCCATCGATTCGGAGTGAAAGGGAAGCTAGCTCCACGTTTTATTGGGCCATTCGCAATCCTAGCACAATGCGGATCTGTGGCATATCAATTGGAGTTACCGCCGTCACTTTCAGGGGTTCACAATGTGTTCCACATTTCCCAGTTACGGAAATGTCTTAAAACTCCCGCTGATGTCCGTATAGAAGATTTGGAAGCTCTCCAACCCGATCTGACTTATTCCGAGCATCCAACTCAGATCGTCGATGAGAAGACTCGCACCACAAGAAGCCGCACCTTGCGTTTCTACAAGGTCTTGTGGAGCAACCACAGTGCTGAAGAGGCCAACGAACTATCCGGACTTGTTAGCGACATATGTTCGTTAGATCTTATCCTTTTTGCCTTCTTTTGTAATCTCGGGACGAGATTCTTTTAAGGGGGGGGGGGGGCAATGTAAAACCCCACTTTTGTGGCATGTGAATTCAGTTAGAAGTTTGGTGTTCAACTATATTAAAAATCCAATATAGTGGTACACTTGAACTTAATGCCATCCAAACCTTGCTTGCACTCATGGTTAAATTCTGTTAAAACATGAGTATTGGACTTCACCACTAATTCTAGAATGATTCTATTTACCCCTCTTCAGATTTTAGAATTTTTGGATGAAGTTTATTAAAGCAATTTAAAGGGGCAGTGCTAATTGGCCCTGCCAAAAACATTCAAATTTGAGGCTCCAAATTTTTCCTTTGCATTCTAATATTCTCCAGGGCTTACCTACAAAATTTCAAGATTTTAGGAACTCATTTGTTATTTTATTTAATACGCTCAACGAATTTGAATCAAGTTTAAATTCAAATTCAAAGTCTGGTAAAAATAGATTTGAACATGAAGATCTAAACCTATCATTGTGTTCATCACAATTTTCTTGACTTAGCCCTGAAGTTTCATGATTTTTGGAGTTGATTTACGATTTTTAAGTGAATTACTAAAGGTGCAGTGGCTGTGGGGCTGACTGGCGGGACCCACCAGTCAGCAGCCCACGTGCAGCCGCATTTCAGCGCGTGCTGCGCCCGCCACCGCGACGGCGTGCATGCACAGCGCGACACAAGCCCGCCACCGCCATTGAGCCCTATAAATAGCGCCCTGGACTCTCCCTTATCAACTCCCAGTCGCCCTTATCACCTCCCACCTCGCTGAGTCGACGGATTTCGCCATTTCCACCCCGCGCGCGAGCTTCCGACCGCTGGCACCACGCGCCCATTGCTGGCCAACTGGAGCACTCTCGCGCCAAGCCTCCAACAGCTAGGTGATTCCTCTCTTCCTCCCCTGTCTTCCGGATCGATCTTTTTGTTGCATAGTTGATGGTTTGGCCGATGATTTTGAGGCTATACCGAGGGTCGCCGTCGTTTTCACCATGCGCCGTCCCTGCTCCAAGTTGCTAGGCCGCTGCATGCCGTTTCGTGCTTCGACTCCCATAGCAAACTGGTGCGCCGAGACACACTCTACGCAACGGTGGAAGCCGTTCCTGGTTTACGCAAGTATCGAGCAAGTTAGCTAGGTTTTACTCTTGGTCGAAGCTTATGAACGCGCTCGGTATTTCATGCAATTAGAGTTCCACGCTTAATCACTCTCCCCAATTGCTAGCAAATAGTTTCTATACTTTCTTGCGCACCCTTTCGAACTGGAATCACCGGAAATGATCGATCGTAGCTCAAGAATCGCGAGTTCTCCCCTCCGCCAGTGAAAAGTTGCCTCTGTCGTCGTCGACGACTGCTTTGCTGACCGTTACACGACAATATCGCATATCCAGCACGTTCCTCGTGGTTCCAGAAGACTTCCCCAGCCTTTTTAGACGGGTTTTAGCCACAGAGCAGCAGTTCCGACATGGCCGGAACCCTAGCATCCGCCGCCGCCGATGCGCCGTTGTTTCCGACCGTCGGCAGACCTCCCCGACCCCACCATCGTGCTCAGCGCGTGATTTCACGGTCGGGTGCCCAAGGGTGGGAGCTGCGGTGGCCGGGAACTCAAATCCGGCGAGGCTTGCCGGAGAGCACCGCCGCGGGAGCCCCGCCCGCGTCGGGAGGTGGAAGACGACGCGGCAGGTCCCGCGTGTCAGCGGCTGTAAACCCCATCGGATCAGGTGTGGCCACGGGATCTGTTGTGGCTACGCGGTGGATATCTGTGGCCCCGTGTGGTTTAAATGCCATTGGTCCATTTTAAACAGTGGGGCCCACGAGTTAATTCAAATTAGGAATTTATTCCAGATTTGGCTCCAACTTAGAAAATCCATAACCCGCTCCAAAAATCTTCAAACCAATTTTGTTTGAAAGCCCTTGAGCTCTAGTTTCTGCCATTACCAATTAGGTTCCGTGAAACTCACAGTTAAACTCTGTAGAAATTAATCCTTCCAAATGCAAATGCAATTTTTCCAGACAAGATATCTACTGGAAAAATCCCCAAAATTTACATAAACTTTAGTGTCCTCTTCTTGACCACCAGAAAAAGTTTGGGAGCCATTGCACCTGTTCAACCCACTGTATAGTTCAATTTCCTTTTTCAGTTATTGAATTTTCACAGATATTTAGTTGCTTTATTAGGTCCCAAATTTGTACTGAGTCTTCCTTTAGTCATACACTAGCTCCTGGTACAATCTTGGATTTAATTAACCTACTATCCTAGCCCAAATTCAGTTACAAACTACATATTGATTCCATGGCTAGAAATTCAATTATAAAGTAAATCCAGAAATTCTTGCCAACTTAGAAATACAATAATTCCTTCCCCAAAGCTTAGAAAATTATGAAACAAATTTTGCCAGAACCAGAACCACTTCCTCTATCTTGATTATCAACTGTTAGCTAGGTTCAAGCTACAATTTCCTCTCTTGAAATTTTTGGAAGTTGATTGCTTGCCATAATTTCGGAGACCACAATCTACTATGATCATCTCCTGTTCTTTGCAAGAGCCTTGATCATATTCCCTAGTATCTACCATCAAAGTTCCAAAGCCAATATAGTGATCACCATGAATTAAATTATGGTCTTAAAAATAATTATTTTTCAAAGTCATTTATATACATGTTATATGCATATCGTATAGTGACCGAAGTCGAGGTGGGGCCAGAATCCTTGGAAGACCACCTTCCAATTATTAACTCAGACTTTGACCTGCAACAAGGCAAGCCCCGGTTTGCATTTAAAAGCTTTACAGAGTTTTTACAGTCTTTACCACCTTACTTCATAAGTTTGATGTGTGCATTACGTATAGGGTGACTGATGCTCCACTTGCATGGCCAAAAATTCCCAGGGATTGGTTGGGACGAGTTACAGTTTGACCTATAGAAACTGCTTTGCTAATGCATAGGAAATCCGATAGAAGTCGAGTAGTTGGAATCTACTCGCGAGAGATGTAGGACATATCTCATAGGGTTGGTTAAATAGAAAATGGCATAATATAATGAAATGGAGACCGGGCAGGGAATGGATAGGAAGCAGCGAGAATTGAGTCTCGGTCGCATAGCCCTGCCTGTGTCGATTAAGGCCCGCGTCGTGTGCGGCCCCTTCGGACAAGCTTGAATTGTATCGGCAACATAATGGACATATGGAATCCAATAAACTGACGTAGCTTGGTCACTTGGGTGTTGAGGCATACCGTTCTGTTTTATAGGTGTGGGTTGAGGGTAGCAAGGTGTAAATCCGCTGGTGGGAACGTCAGAGTACGCCTCACACAGGGACCTCCTGCCCATGACGGATCAACCGGTTCGGCATTTGAGTGTCTCGCGAAAGGTTGCCATATACGACTAGTACTGAAGTGCTACGTAGGTACTGCGCGAAGTACTCGCGGCATTTCCGAAAGTGCGTATGTGTCGTGTTGTCCGGGTGTGTCCTGATTGCAATCACCGTCCCTCGCGGTAATAGAGTACCACTTATTCACTGCGCCGCGACGTAGTAAATACTAAAGAAGCCAGAAAATCATATTGTATTGAATTATAATTACTTTGCAACCTTGTATGATGTAGAGATAGTATAATTAAAAGTTTACAATTTCCCCATACTTTAGCTGTAATAGCATTATGTGCTCTGAGCATGTCATATCATCGGTAAAGCGTTTCTTGTTTGATTGTGGAGCCCATGATGTGCCGTGCTTGGAGAATGTCATTTGCTACTTAAAACTTTATTATAAGGATCCACTTGTAGGCGAGTCATATATGCTTCACCTTACCCATGTTTAGAGTCCCCTTTGCATATGTCTAGTGAGACGGTTAGTCTTGCTGAGCCTTATGCTCACGTTTGCAGTTAACGAGTTTTTGGAGGTTATACTGTTGACGAAGGGTTTGATGATGAGGCTGCACCCCCTCCAGGGTGTACAGCCGAGTGGGAACCCTGCACGCCGCCCTAATTGAGTGTTGCTAGTGCAAAGTATCCCAGGCATGGATAACTTTGCTTTTGCATAGCTAGTGCTGAGAGCGTAGCTATGATATGTATATATTTCTTTACTTCCGTTAGTATTGTAAAAACTTCCACTGTATGAAAAATATAAGACTCCGTCTTGTACATATTCAGGTTCTATTCTTGTATAACTGGTTGGTGTCGCATCACACGACACCACCCAATGAGATCCTCGGATGTCGGGACTCCGGTCCCCACAGTTAATCTCTTCTTTAGCTCCTCAAAACTGTCCTGACA
Organism: Tuctoria greenei; assembly: GCA_036927565.1. Lineage (NCBI taxonomy): Eukaryota > Viridiplantae > Streptophyta > Magnoliopsida > Poales > Poaceae > Tuctoria > Tuctoria greenei. Next base: position 121,479,128 of record JAYESD010000001.1, read on the forward strand.
AGCTTGAGTCCACTTGAAAGGCTTCTCCTTCATTGAAAGTTCAGTCATGGGCTTCGCTATCTTGGAAAAGTCCTTGATGAACCGACAGTAATGTCTAGCCATTCCAAGAAAACTCCTTATTTCCTTCACATTTTGCGGCGGTTCCCACATTAGCACATCTCTAACCTTTCCTGGGTCGATTGACAGTCCTCCTCCAAATATAACATGGCCTAGGAATGGTATCTCTCTCAACCAGAATTGGCACTTGTTGAACTTGGCATACAACTGGTGCTCTCGCAGTTTCTGCAACATCAACCTTAGATGCTCTTTGTGCTCCTCTTCACTCTTCGAGTAGATCATGATGTCATCAATGAATACTACCACGAACTTATCCAAATACTCCATAACAACCTTGTTCGTAAGATACATGAAGTATGCAGGTGCATTAGTCAATCCAAATGACATGACCGTATACTCATAGGATCCATACCGTGTCCTGAAAGCCGTTTTGGGTATGTCTAATGGTCTAATGTTCATTTTGAAATATCTAGAACGAAGATCAATCTTAGAGAATATTCTAGCTCCCTTCATTTGGTCGAAAAGATCCTCTATGCGGGGCAACGTGTACTTGTTCTTGATTGTCACCTCATTGAGTGACCAGTAATCCACACACATCCTCTGGGATCCGTCTTTCTTATCTACGAAAAGCACTGGGGCTCCCCATGGTGATGAGCTTGGGCGTATAAAACCCTTCTCCAACTGCTCTTGACTACTTCTTGAGCTCTGCTAATTCCTTAGGAGACATCATATATGGCCTCTTTGCTATAGGTGCAGTTCCAGGTATTAATTCAATGACGAACTCGATGTCACGATCAGGTGGCATACCTGGCAATTCATCAGGAAACACATCTGCGTACTCGCAAACAATCAGAATTTCCTCCAAAGTTACCCATTCTGCATGATTTACCATTGCCTTCTTAGTTGTCAGCTGAACTGCCTGAAATTCTATACTGACTCCTTCCTCATTCATCAACTGCATTGTCCAATTGGCACACTGAATCACTCTGTTATGCTTCCTTAGCCAATCCATTCCATGTATGATGTCCAAGCCTTGAGAATTCAGGACTATGAGGTTGGCGAGGAAATCTACCCCCTTATGGAAATACTTACTTTTGGACGTACTATATTCGTCCTCATCTCTCCTCCAGGAGATTTAACCAACAGAGTATACTTAAGGTATGATATAGGCATGCTATGATTTGCAACATAGTTTGATTAGATGAATGAATGGGATGCTCCAGAATCAAATAATATAGTAGCGAGGTTGGAATTTGCGAGAAACATACCAATCACAACATCCTCAGCTTGATGAGCCTCTTCTGCAGATACATGGCTCACCTTGCCACGATCAAAATTTTGTGGTCCTCGACTGCCTTGAGTTTCTCCTCCATTGTGCCTAGGATTCTGTCTTGGGACATTGTTCATCTGACCTTGACCTAATCTTGGGCATTAATTTGCAGAATGTCCCACTTGACCCCAAGCATAGCAAGTCTTTCCACCAGTGGTGCCAGCAAAGTTAGGGCGAGGCTGATTCTGAGAATAAGCAGGCATATTTGGGCGTGGCGCGAGCTGCATAGGTAAGCGTGGCGCTTGCATGGGCAGGCATTGCTGCATTGGTTGTTGCGGTCGCGGTGGTAAACATGGTGGTGTGCAGCAGTAGACAGGTTGTAATAGGGTGCAGCAGGCGGTGCATAGCGAGGACGGACATTACTTCCTTGCGGTTGTCCCTGATATGGCATCTTCCTCTTGTGGTCTAGCTCCATCTCCAAATTTTGTTCTCAACCACAATAGCCTTGTCAACCAGCTTCTAAAAGTATGTATAGTCAGCATTGATCAACTGAACTTGAATTTTATTGTTGAGACCCCTCATGAACAGATATTGCTTCCTCTATCAGTGCTGATGTCCTCTGGAGCATATCTTGACACTTGAGTGAATTTATTGAGGTACTCACTCACACTCATCCTTCCTTTCTTGAGATTCTCAAATTCTTGTCTTCTCAGTATCATAACTCCCTCTAGCACATAGTGACAACGAAACTTCTCCTTGAATTCAGCCCAGGTGATTCTCTCTTGATTTTTATGGGCATTGCAAAGAGATTTCCACCAGTCTGTAGGAGCTCCAACTAACTGATGGGATGCAAAAAGAACATTTTCTCTATCGCTGCACTAGACGACAATAAGTTTCTTCTCTACGGACTTTAGCCAGTCATCAGCTTCCATAGGGTATGTGTCTTGAGCAAAGGTAGGCGGCCTGGTCATCATGAACTCTCCCAAACGATTGTGGGGTGGAGGGGTGGTAGTGGTGGCGGCATGTGAGGTCGATTGTTGTTGCCAGCTTGCAGCTGCCCCATGGTTTGTATCATGGTCTGCATGAGTTGGTTCTGCATAGCCAATAGCTGCTCAAGGTTGATAGCTCCCTGGGCAGGTCCCTGGTTGTTTTGAGGTGCTCCATTGTCCTCCTCCTCACCATTGCCATTCCTGTGATTATGAGTCCTCGACATCTGTTGGTGAAAGAATAGTAGATACAGAAGAATTTATAATTTGAAAAGAAACGCCCCAAACTATATGCATCAAGGTATATGTAACTAATCAACTCTCTTATTAATACTAAACCCCTATTAGAGGATGTGGACATATTTATTAATGCATCGCTTAAGCATTGCTTAGGTGATGCTTAACAGGTAAGGCGGGCGCGTGGAGTAAGGCATCTCATCGCCTTGGTTTTATGGGTAAGGCGACGGTGGCGGTGGCAGGGGTGCTGGCAGCAGCGGCGAGATTATGGGAGTCAGCAGTGGCGCGAGCAGGGGAGCCGACGGTGGTGCGAGCAGGGAGCCGGCGGTGGGAGAAGGGGAAGCTGCTGGCATCAGTGGCGGGAGTGAGGCCGATGCAGATCCGATCTATGGACGGGGAAGCGGCGGCAGACGCTGATCTGCGAGCGGATGGAGGTGAGGTGGCAGGCGCCGATCTACGGGCGGATAAATGCGCGGCGGCGGGCGCCGATCTGCGGGCAGATGGAGGCGCGGGGGGAGGGCGCGGCGGCGAGCGTCAATCTGCGGGCAAATGGAGCGATCTATCGAGCACGAAGGCGGCGGGCAGACTGTACACGAGCTGCCCTTTGATCATTAGGTGAGTGAACAGATGGCTCAGATTGATTCGAGAGAGTCTGATTCCAGGGTTTGGGTTCATGTGCTGGGCTGGGCTGAATCTGAATTGTTTTTTGGGCCGTTATGTTTAACTAATTCTATTTGTTTTTTCTTTCATTCTCTATTTAGGATTGTATTTTCATTTTTTTTCTATTTTACCTATTTACTAAGGTGTCGCCTTGCCTTATGCCTTATCTCTTAAAAGGTAAAAAGGGGGTCTGTCGCCTTAAGTCACCTTACTGCCTTAAGAATTATGGATGTGGACAAGATCCCACAACTCTCTACTACATGCAGATGTGGACAAAACGCTAGAAGTCACACAACTCGCACCAAGCACACAAGCACAAGCACACACCAAAAAGTTCAGCACACCACACTAAACACAACTAAAATGATCTAAACACTTTTCTAACTTCTAAACAGGAGACCTAGACCTAATTATGTGAATCGTGGCTGTCCTGGCCGTGAGGCGGCGAAGGCGGCGGCGAGGCATACATGGCCGCACGCCAAGGTGAGTTGGTTGTCCATATAGGCACTGGAGAGGTCACTACACCATTGATCTCCACGGTGGCTCAGACTTCCTCTTGCTTCTCCATGTTGAACAGCTTCTTACGGAGGTAATGGATCTCCTCATGGCATCAGTATAGCGATTTCTCAAGTTCACCAATACTGCCTGAGATCTGTCAATGGCACGAGAATTTATTTGAGCTCCATCTTTCAGCCTTAAGACTTCCCTTGTCCCCTTCTTGCGTTGCGGGTGCAGCGCATAACTAGTACCTCCAACTTGCTTTCGATAGATGTGGCACAATCTAGTAAGTGCATCCCAAGCGACATCATCAATAGCTTGCTCCCTGGTACATCTCCAGGTGGATGCAAAGTGTCGGGTGACCACCTCATCTTTAGCAAGAACAGTAACTTGAGCCCTCCATTCTTCCCATCTATTGCAAGGAATCCTCTTAACATAGTATTTTGGGTGCATTTTGCATAAATCAAGGAAATTCTTCAATTGCTTAGCTGCAAATCCTTCATCAGTGCCATCGGAATGGAATTCTTGAGCATTGCGGTAAACTAGGCATTTGTCCTCCTTTCTGGCTTCACTAGGCTGTGATGCATTCTTTTGAACTTTGGGTTCTTCTTCTTGTGCAGCGGTTTAATCCTCCTGTAGTTCCTCCTCATCTTGGGCTTTATATTCATTCTCCTCATGGGCTTCACCTTCCTCTTCCCCACTATCATAGATTTCCACCATCTCCGAATCTTCCTCCTCCTCATCATCATAGAATTCCACCATCTTAGGGTCTTACTCCGTCGTGTTGGAGTGTTCATGCTCAACTTATTTTGTGGGAGAATTCACTTCTTCCTCCTCTTGGGTTGGTTCCATTTGCGGCTCCTTGCAAGGCCTAAGCTTGCTTCCAAGGGGTGGCAAACGAGCTCTCTTGCAGGCTGTAATTTTGATGTGAGCCATCTACATGAAAACATGAGAAAAATAGAGGAAAACACAAATATCAGTTCTAAAATTGTAGCAGCCATAAATCAAGATGAGAAGATGTGCATTTACTCAAAAAGATGGAAAAGTGGCAAAATTTGCAGCAGCAGCAAAAGCAAAAAAAATTCCACATTATATAGCTAGTGGAAGGCAAAATAGTGCAAAACAAGCTAGTTTTGAATAGGAAAGAATTCATAAGTGATTTTTGATGTCCATTCTAACTAGGCATGCGTCCTATAGTCAAACACGGCTCTGATACCAATTAGTGGCACCCGGTTCTGAAATTGAACCAACCGTAATGCATATGTGTGCCCAGAAAGTTTAACACACATACACAAGTGATTCACAAACAATAAACAGATTATAACCATGTATCGAATAATATTACTAATAATAGTACCTTATTACAAACCCAATACTCTCAATAACAAGCTCTAAACAATTGCAGCGGAAAAACTAAACACTAATGACTCCAAACTCCACGGGCAAGCTTGACGGTAACACGCACGCCTAGTACTCCTCAAAAACCTCCTGGTACTCCACATTGTCGCATGTGGCTGAATTTGTTGGGAGAATAGTAAGGGTGAGCACATGTTGTACTCAGTAAGTGTGGGAAAGTATGACATGTAGCTTAAATAAAGAATGATAGTAAACAATGGCTAATTGCATAAAAGTACATTCAAAACAGTTGAAAATGCAATAATATTATCATTAAGTGTGGTCCTTTCCAAAATAACCCAATAACATCAATTTCAACTTAAGTGACCAATACCAACATAAATAATCCATAATCAACTCATAACTACAAATATGTCTCAACTTCATCAATTCCATATACCAAAGTCAATTAATAAACTATTACCAATTCTCAATTCAATTTCATCCATTAAACCATATTCAAGTCCAAATTCTAATCATGTGAGGGTCCAGGTTGCTCATAATCGGGAGCATGGCTATCATGATAGTTTTAAAACACAATCTCCAGAGGTTGTACCACTTTACCCACAAGTTCATGATTTCAACATCTTTCGGTGACTATGGAATCTCAACTAAGCCGTCTCACACTTCATTAGGTGTGTGACCAAGAGATCAAAAAATAGCCTTTGCAAAGTGATTACTAGCATATTTAGACCCTGCTGAGGTTTCGTCGGTGGTGATGTCTCCAACTGAGAACATCCAACCAAGGGCCCCTCTTGAACCATTCAGATCCTAGGGTAGTCCCACCAATCTCTACAAACCCATCCGACCACCCCTTCCCCGAGCATTCTTAATGGTCCAAATAGTACCGGCAACACACTAATTAGTTAGCTAACCACACCCATACATGGACCTGTGGTGGCACTGTAAATATTGGATGGTCGCTCCACGAACTGGTCCTTAGATCTAAAGCAAGCAAAACCACCAAAACAGTCCAACCCGTTCCACAAAACTGGCTTGCTTAGATCCCTAGGCACCATGTTGCTAAAGGGTCATTAATATCAATTCTCATCATTAAAGTGTTCAATAGTTTATAATTAAGTAATATGGTTATTTCCCAAACCCAATTTGAGTATAGCAATGCAAAAGTGTAAAATATCCTTCCCGACTCTCTTCATTATGTTCAAGCGACAAGGGTGGTCATACAAAACTAGTAAACTCCTACAATTGGGTTTTCCCGTCAAATTGACACAAACATGCAATTTACAAGCAAAACATTTAAAACCCGGATGAAAATGATCAAGGGCACTTGCCTTGCTTCTGAGCTCGGTTTGGATCAAAAGCTTTGAAGTTTTGCTTTTGTAGGTCCTCGAAAGCACTCTCTACAGTGAGACCTATTACGCGCGATAAACATGCAAAACAACCATTACAATCAAATAATGCTCATATAGTACTCAATATGCCATGATATGCATGATTCATGCAATTGCGAGGTAAAACTTGTTAATGAGTTGCTATTAATGTTAACTAACTAGTTACAATAGTTTATGACAAGTTTGAACAAGTTTGGATTTGATTTGAGTCAATTTGGAACTAATTTAGTAATTAACAGATTCAGATACCGGACTAGTCCGCCGTCAGGGCTGGACTAGTCCGCCCTGTTCAGAACTGCAAAAAATAGGGTTTTCTGGACAGCGGGGTTTTAGGGATAAATTCACGTAGAAACTTGGATGTAGAGGGTGTATCATGTATCTAGAGGTCCAAGGGTCGAAGATGGATGCAACACTTGAATCTTGACGTCTAGGGCTTCATGAAGATGAGTTGATAAAGGTTTGGTGATGAAGAATGTCAATTGTTGAAAGTTGACAATGATCGATCTTGCTTGAGCCTTCTCCCTCTTCTCCTCCTCCTCCTTGCTCCTGGGCTCCTTGACGACAGGACAAGGCATAAGGTGGCAGCGAGGGTTTTTCTCAAAGGTTGGAGAGGTGAGGGTATTGGGTTGCTTATCTGGGGGTGGAGAGGTAGGGTTTTGGGTGAATTCCAAGTAGAATTCGGTGGAGGACGTGTAGGAGCCAAGGTGGGTCCACTTGGGCTCCCCTAATATTGGGCACAAAGTTCTTGGGCCCAATTATGCCAATTACCCATTAACCAATCGTGGAAGAATAATAGAATTCGAGTTGAATTCAGCGGATCCGACTAGTCTGCAATATGGACCGGACAAGTCCGTTGTGGAACGGAAACTATTTCAAAAAAGTCCGGTATGTGTGGCCGGACAAGTCCGTATGTTTGGCTGGACAAATCCGGGGTTAGCAAAATAGAAGGCTTCCACATTGAGACTGGACCAGATCGAACTAGTCCGCTCGGACATCGGAAACGTCCAGAGAAACATTAGAAGCTCAACCGGACTAGTGTGTGCGTTGTGCCGGACAAGTCCAGCCTCTGAAGAAATTGAATTTTTGGAAACGGAGAGGGATACCGGACAAGTCCAGCTTTAGGGCCGGACAAGTCCGTACCCTGACAGACATGAATTCCTAATTAAGCCTAAATTCATTTTAACCTTGTTCCTTTTAGGGTTGCTTTATGTTACACATGTATGAGGATGTATGCAATGCATTATGCATGAAAATGCGGGTGTTACAATGCACGATATCGTCAGGCGCTCTGGCGCTATCAACAAAGGCATGTGCACAACCAATAGCTAGAAGAAGGCGATCTGGTGTTGCGGAGAATACTAACTCGAGAGGTGATGAACAAACTCTCCCCCAGCTCGAAGGGTCCTTTCCGGGTTATCAAAGTTTCCCGCCACAGATGCGTCCGCTTGGCAATAGAGGATGGGATACCACTTCTCAACCCCTGGAATATTGAGCACATTCGTAAGTTCTACAAATAGTTAACGGTGGTGAGTCTGTATTTGTATAAGTTTTATATCTTAGAGTCTATGAACAGAGTCAGGAGGGTTTTAGGTCAAAAGCACACTTAACTTGGTCCTATACTTTAGGTGTGTCCTTACCTTCCTAGATATTTCAAGATGAATAGCACACTTAACTTGGTCCTGTACTTTAAGTGTGTCCTTGTATTCCCCTGTTATTCAAACCTTAATGGGAAACATTTTATACAAACAGACTCTACGTGCATTTCATTTGTGCAAGCTCATTTCATTCTGTACCTTCTGGTCAATAGTAATGTTGTGCAATCCGCTTGAAATAAGGTCCTAAATTTTCATTTGAAATATGTAAGTTTTAATGATGATTTTCCATTGGATTCCGGTCATTGCTAGACGGTCTACTTGCCTAAAAACCAAAGCCACCACAGGTCTAGAGTGCGCTATTGACTTAGCCTGGTCCAGCATCCTAAGTATGTCACTCTACCTATTTCGGCAGGTCTTAGTAAGGTGGGTCTAGAAAGTGTAAGGACCTTTGGAAAGTTAATCATAAAACTTGTATTTTCAATGAATTTGTTGGAACCTAAATTTCAAGTAAGGACAATAAGTCACAACTAAGCTATAAGCAAGAGGATGAATTTTATTGCTTTTCTTGTCTGTTATACATAGGAAAAAATGAACAATTGACGGCAAGCGACATGGGCGATGGTGGATGCTGCCGGAGAACTAGCTCTGACAACCCCCAGGGGGGGCCACCGACGATGTTCTATGCTTTGACAGTGGGCTTCGTTGTAGCTACCAAGCTCCACAACACCTAGGGGCCCCGCTGTTATCGTTCTATGTGTTTGCAGTCGGTGTCGTCGAAGCTAACAAGCTCCAACAACCCCAAGGTGGTCCGCCATAGACGTTCTATGCGTTGACAGTGGGCACTGTCGAAGCTACCAAGCTTTGACAATCTCCAGAGGGCCCGCCATCGACATTCTATGTGTTGACAGTGTGTGATGTCGAAGCTGCCAAGCTCCGACAACCCCCAGAGGGCCCACCGTCAACGTTCTACGTGTTGATAGTACGCGCTGCCGAAGCTCCCAAGCTCCAACTACAACAACCACAAGGGTGATGCGCCTTAGCGATAGTTACACCGGCTCCTATTGTCGTTGTTCTTGTCGTGCCAAGAACAACATTGAACTTGCAAGCAAACGAAGAACAAGCAAGAACAAGATAACAAGCCAACACTCACGAGTGTGATAAGTTAGGGTTCTGATTCAAGTAATCAGAATGTCTCATCGATACTTGCGAGACAAGGAAGTAGCAATGGCTAAACTTATAGAAAATAAAACTCAAGTTCTTCCTATGGCCGCTAGTTGCTTATATAGAGGACGAAGACTAGAACTCAGGATGGAGTCACGAGTCTTGTTCAGCCTTTTCTGGGCAGCTCAAGCGTCATCTGCCTTTGATTCTTGATCCAATGGAAAGTAGACGAAGATACCTTTCCAGCAAGTACATAATTGCATTAAACAACTTTGGTATTTGAAAGTTATGCCTCTTTTAAGTTGGTACTTGCTGCAGTTAGAAGGACCCCTCGGGTGGAGCAGCCTTCATTGCAATAATCCCTCCATTCCTCCTAGCTGGATATTTACCAAGCACCTATTAATAACAAGGTCATCACAAGGCTTTAATAGTTCTCCATTTCAAGGATAATTAGTTTGAACAGCTAGGAATGAATTCACTTGATAATTAAGTTCACGTGCATGAGCACGTGTCATTGGACCTTGATTAGCCGCAAGTGGTGAAATGGGCTGTTGTTGTGGTTGTATCAATGGTACTGATGTCCTCATCATCCTCCCCTTCTTGCAATTGAGTCGTCCTCTACTCAAACGTGTCTTTCTCGCCCACATATGATTTCAAATCTGCAATATTAAAAGAGGAAGTAACCCCAAAATGTGCAGGCAACTCAATTTCATATGCATTATCATTAACTTTTCGAAGCACTTTGAAGGGTCTAGCAACTCTAGGTAGCAATTTAGATTTTCTCAAATCACGAAATCTATCTTTTCTCAAATGCACCTAAACCAAATCACCAGGTTCAAAAGTAACGTGCTTTCTACCCTTGCTACCGGCTTGTTGATACTTAGCATTCATGCTCTCAATGTTTGCTTTAGTTTGCTCATGCATTTTAAGAATTAATTCAGCACAGCGAGAAGCATCAAAATTCAATTTCTCTGAAGGTGGCAGAGCCAAAAGATCAATGGGAGCACGAGGGATAAAACCATAGCAATCTAAAAAGGGCACAATTTAGTAGTAGAATGCAGCGAAATATTGTAAGAAAATTTAATATGAGGCAAACATTCTTCCCATAAATTGGTGTTATATTTCAGAACATCCCTAAGCATGGTAGATAAACTACGGTTCACTATTTTGGTATGTCCATCAGTTTGAGGGTGATAAGTGGTAGAAAAGAGCTCTAACCTTTTTATCGTCGGGGAAATCGTGGCGTGCAAATTTTTGATCTACTAATAATTCCCAAGATAGATATGCATCTACATCATATTTCACATCAAAGGGTGGTATGGAGAATTTAATGCTGCGTAGGGAATCGTAATTATCATGTACCTCACGTCGTAGGGCCCGACCACCCATACCACGATGGTCACGACGCGGCTACCGTCAATACCTAAAAGGTCCATCATCAAGCTCAGTATCCGCTGAATACTCCACCTCGTCATATCTTGCAGCGCTGCCAACGGAGTCATGGTTGTCATCAACATGTCTTTGCCTCTCTTCGCATCCAACCTGTTCCATCCTCTCCAATCGCTCAATGATTGCTACAAGAGAAGTGTTAATAACCCCAGCAGTGCTTTCTAATGTGGTAAGCTTGGTGTTGGTGCAAATCTGCGTCAACTCTAATTGACCAATGCGTTCATTGGTGACTTGAATATACTCATTGAGGGTATCCGTGTGCAGCTTTACTTGGCGCTCGAAATGTTGAATGATCTTCCATGTACGTGGTGAATGTGGAGATGTCTCATTCGCATCAGCTAACATGGTTAGTAAAAAATGGAAATACGACAGCAAGCAGATTAATCTTAGCAGTTGTTAAGAGGTGGTAGGACACATTCACTTCCTCACTAGCAAGAAATCAATCTCTTACAAGTGCTTACCACGCGATGTAGGAGGCGCCGACAAAAAATAAGAACAACAAACGGTGGCTGCCAACACAACCATGTGGTGTGGTAGATGATTTTGTGGAGCTGTAGGTAGCTGCTAGAAATGAGTTGCACAAAGGAACAGCTAGTACCACATTAGTCACAACAAGTTGAATAAACATTCCATGATGGTACTGTGCTGGTCCTAGTCTAAATCGTGATAGAGATGCGAGTCGTTACTCCACGTGATATTAAATTTACTGTAGTAGAAAAGTTCGGACAGCACGAACGTTGTGTTTTAACAAAACGTTCAAAACGACAAGTTGAACTCCGAAACTTGAAACAAATGTTGCACAAACTATTTCTTTTCTTGTACTGAGAAACTTCTTTCTAGCAATTTTAGTTACTGTGGCTTTTTTTTTGCACATGCCTTTTTCTTGCTGATCCGTGCGGCTTTTATTTTGCACTTGCATTTTTCTCAACTTTGGATAGATAATGAAAATGGACTGAGAACAAGGTGGCGTGGACTCAAAACTCTAGTGGTGAAAAACTTAGGACCAGCAACTTGACAAAAAAAAGGCAACCATGAATTCAACAAGTCGAGAGCTAAGTAGCCAAACAAAAGGCTCAAAGTGTTTTTAGGATTTTTAGAGCGAACTTTTGTAGGCAAAAGTGGACTATAGGTAAATGAATAACAATAAGAAGGAAATCTCTCACCGAGCAACCTGAAATCTGATACCACTTGATGAACCCAAGGGTTATGGGGGATTCCCTATCTTTCGATTAGAGATGTTGGTGGTGAAAGAATTTGGTGGAGGTCGATGTTGGCTGCTCGTCTACCACAACCAGAATGGTGTGATGCCTTGAGCGACAGTTACACCGTCTCCTGATAACTACAATTTCGGTGGAGTTCGACGTTGTGCTACCCGACTACAACAACCATAAGGGTGCTGCACCTTAGCGATAGTTACACCGGCTCCTGTTGTTGCTGTTCTTGCCATGCCAAGAACAACCTTGAACCTGCAAGCAATCGAAGAACAAGCAAGAACAAGATAACAAGCAAACACTCACGAGTGTGATAAGTTGGGGTTTTGATTCAATTAATCAGAAGGCCCATCGACACTTGTGTTACAAGGAAGTACCAATGGCTAAACTTATAGAAAACAAGACCAAAGTTATTCCTATGGCTGCTAGTTGCTTATATAGAGGAGGATGACTAGAACTCAGGATGGAGTCACGAGTCTTGTTCGGCCTTTTATGGGCCGCTCAAGCGTCATCTGCCTTTGCTTCTTGATCTAATGGAAAGTAGACGAACAGAACTTTCCAGAAAGTATTTATTTGCATTAAACAACCTTGGGAGTTGAAAGTTATGCCCATTTTAAGCTGGTACTTGCTGCAGTTACGAGGTCCCTCCATTCCTCCTAGCTGGATCAATTCCCAAGCACCTAATAATAACAATGTCATCACAAGGCTTTAATAGTTCGGCCATTTGAAGGATAATTAGTTTGAACAACTAGGAATGAATTCACCTGATAATTAAGTTTACGTGCACAAGCACGAGTCATTAGACCTTGATTAGCCGCAAGTGGTGAATGGGCTGTTGTTGTGGTTGTATCAATGGTAGTGATGTCCTTATCACCAGGGGACCAACAAGATAAAGGGCAATGCGTTGAAGACACAAAAATGGAATTCAGAAGGTTTTCATTCATTCAAAAGTGGAGAATTACAAGTTGAGGGTACAAAGAGAAAGGTCCTACCTACTGGAGTTCCTCACGAAGAATGAAGCAACCTTCTCGTGGCTTCTTGGACACTGTCTTTGGCAGCTTTCTCCTCTTTGGTGATGGGTCCCTCGACCACGGGAGCTAAAGACATCGAAGAGTCCCGGCTTCGAAAGCACGTCAGCACATACTCTACGACATTCTGAGCCAGTGACTTCCCTTCAGTCTTGATCTCGTCAATGACCACATCTCCGATAGCTTCCAGCTTCCCGCCGGCAGAGTTGAGTGCCACCAAGGCCTTGTCCATCTCTGGCCACAGATCTGCCGGTCGGATCAGGCTGAATCCGAAAGGTACTAGAGCTTCATTTGCCCTTTTGAGGAAGTCCCACATCTGCTGGGAATCGATCACTCTTGCACTTCAGAGCTCCTCCATTGACCTCCTTGCGGAAGATAGCTCTACAGACCCCTCCTTTGGAAAGCGCTCGACCTCCTTGGCATGATGCTTAATTCGCTCAGCCGGTAGCTTTTCTTGGTCAGCAACGTTCTTCTCTCGGAAGTGAATGCAGCCTTGCCTGTCTGCGAGGTCCTTCTCCTTTGCCTTCATCTTGTCCTCCCGGGCCGAGACAACGATTTCTCTTTCGATAACATCTTGACCCGCCTCCCACAACCAGTGCTTCTCTTGTTCGCACCAAGCCTCAAATTCTTTCACCCGATTAGCCAAGTCTTGCTCACCGCGTGCTAGCTTCTGGGAGAGCTCATCCTCCCACTGTTGGATCTTATCTTCTTTCTATTGGAGGTTAAACTTCTTATTATCATGCTCATCCCGGGACTTAAGGAGAGTTTCCCTCAACTCTTCGAGACTCTCCGATCGGCTATCGCCCATTTCACGGGCTTTCTGCGCGGGCTCGTATATCTCTTGAGTCTTCTTGTCAAGGGACTTAATAGCGGCCTCTCGCTCATCCAGAGCCTTGTTCAGGCGCGATTGTTGAGCTATCTCCGAAGCCACCAACTCCTTCTGGTCGACGAGCCTGGACTGCATCAGCTTCATCTCGAAGAAGAGTTTTTGGTGCCAAATCCATAGCATGGTGCGCTCCTCTTCAAGAGACCTACGCTCGTAGTCAAAGGAAAGTTGGACCCGTCAGAGGTTGGAGCAAGCATTGTCAATTGACAGCTCCAAAGGGACTGGCTAAGGGCCTGCTTGAGGGTCGTCCTCTACCCTCAAGTCATCCGGGATGGACATTAGAGCCCATGGCACGCGCATGAACTCCAGCAGCTCGACGTTGGCGGGGCCAGTCTCCGACAATTCATCCATCTCCGGTGCGGGTTAGGAAGGTCCCGCAGTCAAATCTTCTGCCTCCGGAGTTGATGAGGAGGGTCCCGCAGCTGGAACTTCGTCCATCGGCGCAGAAGTTTAAGGTCCTGCAGCCAGATCCCCTTGTGTAGGATCAGGCATGGACACCTCCGGTGTTGCCACCTCTAGAGTTGGCACTGGAACTTCCATCGGAGCTTCATCGGCTTCTGGCATAGTTGCCGAAACCTCCATAGCTGGCTTTGAGACAGTCGAAGCTTGCTCAAGCATTTCTTTCTCGTGGTCCTGCGCTACCACAGGCTCTTTGGTCAATGGTACTGAAGTCATCTCCACGACATCCGGCGCTGGAGCTATCATTTTGTTTGCCACGATCACAGGAGGAGGGGTGGGAGCTTCAGTCGGCACATTCTCTGAAGCTGTAGTAGGCACCAGTGCTGCTGTACTTGTTCTCGACACTCTGGAAATAGAGAGTAGAGAATTCAAGACAAAGCGAGAAACAAAATCAAGACATAAGCTAAAGATTCGGCCCTTACCTAGGGATGTTGCCGCTCCAGTCGGCGCGGATTTTCTTCACGCCTGGAGCTAGAGCCTGCCATTGTCGGTGTGGACGAAGCTTCGGGCTCTGTGCTAGGCATTGAGACAGCTGCCGACGCTGTGTCAGCCAGTACCTCCGTCATCAGAGGACGTGCTCCGAACCCAGAGCTCTCTGCTGACACCGGGGCCGGAGTTGACTTGCCGGACCCAGTGCCCGCTATGAACACTAGAGCCAAAGGACCAGCCGGAGCTGGAGGCACAACCACCACAGACCTTAACTGAGGCTGAGGGGTCACTTCTTTCGGATCTTCCCTCACACTGCTTCGGTCGCTTCTTGTCAGCTTTCGCTTGTGACTCGGAGCTTCGACAGGAGCTTTCTCCTTGCCTCGGCTCAGCCAGATTTCTTGGGCGATGAAGCCCCAGTACCTTTGCTTTTGCCGCTGACTGGCGTAGGACCAGAGCCTTCTTGAGGGCAAGGAGCCCCGGGGATCACAATCCCCGTTGGAGGAGTGCTCCGACGCCTATCCACAATGCCCAAGTCATCAAGCATTGGCATCTTCTTCCACAGCTCCCTCCTGAACTCTGGAACCATGTTCAGCGGCAGGAACTCCGTCGGAGGTGTCAGATCGTCAGGGTTTATGGCTCCGTGGTGCAACTTTTGGAGATGAAGATTCAAAGCCTTTTCATCCAAATTGGACCCGATACCAACATCAATTTTATATGGGTCCATCTCTCCACTGAATGCCCATGCAGGCCATTCCCTCATCTTCAACGGAGCCCACCGGTTGGTTAGGAAGTTGGAGATCACCATGAGGGGAGTCACTCCTCTTTCAACGCACTCTCGGATCCTTATCAAGATTAAGTTATATGCCTCTAAAAGCTTCAGGACCACTTCCCAGGCATCAGTGTCAACTGCGGGAAGGCTATCAGGCAGCTCCAGCATGTCATGGTGATCCACCCTGATGACCACCCAATCCTTCTTCCAGCCATCCCACTTCCTGAAAGGGAACGTCTTTGAGTACTTGAAGGGCGAGTTATTGCGCTTCATGAAGTAGTAGAAGCCGAGAAGCTCATTCCCTTTTCAGGTGGTGTGGACCTTGAAGAAGGTCCGAAAGAGCTCGACGCAGGGCGGCACACCCACCCACATCTTGCAAAAGTGGACGAATGTCGCCACTCGAAAGAAGGAGTGGGGGCCTAGGTGGTGGAACTGCATGCCGTAGAAGTCCAGCAGCATCAGCGGGAAGCTGGAGAACGGTGAGATGAGCACCACCATGGCAAACACCGAGAAGTACACAATCTTGTCAGGGCTTTTGTTCTTTATGGGGAGCTTGTCGAGGCGAATAGAGTTGTTGAAGGAGTCGCTCAACCACCACATGTAGGTGCGGAATCTCGACAACTCTTCATCACTCTTGATCCGGTTGCGAGGAAGATCCAACTCCATTGCCGCAAAGTGAAGTAGAAATGGAATAAAAGTTGGAAGGGCAGAGAGCTCTAAGCGCAAGATCAGATGGAAGCATAAAGAGTTCTCTTCTCGTGCAGACTTTCTCCCTTTAGTAAGTCTCCGCAACGCTTGGATGGAAACTACCTCCACACACGAATCTCAAATGACCTTGTCAATGACAAGGGGGCTCGGGTCCACTTTGTTAAAAAAGTCACACCAGGTGAACCATTATCATAATGGGAAGATGGAATCCCGAGGGCGGCAGCCTGACAAGGCTACAAAGATTGCGCTGGGAACCGATATGAATTTCGTATTGAGAATCGGCGACCTTCAATTGTGTGAGATTCGCACGCCAAGATCCCACTCACCATATCAAGAAGGGCCATGTGGCAATGGCATAACTGCGTGTCGTCGACCCAACAGCCTAGGAAAAGACTTTGAAGTTGCAGCGCGGGAATCAATTATGGCCCCACCTCCGGTAGCATAACCTCTTCCTGAGGACCTCTCCCTGAGGTGGGCCTGGGGCCACTGTTGGTACCCTGTGTATCGGGTACCCCCTGATACCGCAAGCAAAGTCGAGGAGTTCCTATGTCCAAGTGGCAAACATTCAAAGGGGATACGCATCCCACGTAACCGGACCTACCTCCCTCCTTAGAGAAGCTCCGGTGTAGCCACGTGTCCAGAAGAGTCGGACTTGTCTCCCTCAGTTGGGTAGCTCCGGTGCTGCCAAGTGTCCTGCAGAGTCGGACCTGCCTCCCTTCTGAGGGAAGCTCCGACACTGCCATGTGAACGGCACCGGACCCCAATAGAGGGAAGCTCCGAAGCTTCAACGTGTCAATGTCTGGACCTACGTCAGCAACGGGAAGACTACGGGGTCTCTAACGGCACGAATATTCAAGGGCTATCAATTAGCCGTTACAAGGGCTGGTTAATGCATCATTAATGTCATATTAATGACACACGATCAGAGGAATATAAAGGTTGTAACACTGTCATTAAGGTATGATATCACACTATGAATCGTCCTTAACACTGTAGATTGTGTATAGGATAGTTAAGACAACCGAGGCCACTTGTCGGGCCAGGTACATACTGGAACAGCTAGTCCTTGGCATATAAAAGGGTTGCGCTGCACAGTAGAAGGACAGGCTATCTCAACTGATCTCAAGCCATCCAAGCTCATACAATTAGCACACACCCTATGGAGTAGGTTATTACGCTCAGGCGGCCCGAACCACGTAAAACCTATGGTGTTCACCACTTGTCTAAATCTAGTACTGGGGGAAGTGTCCTAGTCAAGATCTATACAAGTGGTGAACATCGGGGGTTTTATGTGGTTTAGGCCGCCTAAGCATAATACCCTACTCCACGGGGTGTGTGCTAATTGTATGATCTTGGATGGCTTGAGATCAGTTGAGATAGCCTATCCTTCTACCGTGCAGCGCAACACTTTTATATGCTAAGGACTGGCTATTATAGTATGCGCCTGGCTCGACAAGTGGCCCCGACTGTCTTAACTATCCTGTACATGATCTACAGTGTTAAAGACGGTTAATAGTGTTATAATGTGCCTTAATGACAGTGTTACCAGCCTTGATATTCCTCTGATCGGGCGTCACTAATATGGCACTAATGACGCGTTAAGTGGGCCCTATAACGGCTAATTGATAGCCCTTGAATGTTCATGCTGTTGGAGATCTCGTAGTCTTCCCATTGCTGACGTAGGTCCGGACGTTGACACGTGGAAGCTTTGGAGCTTCCCTCTACTGGGGATAGGTCCGATGCCGTTGGACACATGGCGGTGCCGGAGCTTTCTTCAGAAGGAAGGAAGGTCCGGGTCCGTAGGACACTTGGCAGCACCAGAGCTACCCAACCGAGGGAGACAGGTCCAGCTCTTCTGGACACGTGGCTACACCAGAGCTACCCTAAGTAGGGAGGTAGGTCCGGTTATGTGGGATGTGTATCCCCTTCGAACATCTGCCACTTGGACATAGGAACTCCTCGGCTTTGCTTGCGGTATCAGGGGGTACCCGGTACGCAGGGTACCGACAGCAGGCATTCTATATGGCCTCTTAGCTATAGGTGCAGTTCTAGGTAATAAGCCAATGACAAATTTGATGTCACAATCAGGTGGCATGCCTAGCAACTTTTCCGAGAACATCTCCGGATACTCACGAACAAACGGAATGTCCTCCAATATCACGCCTTCCACATGGTTTAGCATTGCCTTCCCAGTTGTCGGTTGAATTGCTTTGAATTTTATACTGACTCCCTCAGCATTTTTCAATTGCAGTGTCCTTGTGGCACACTGGATCACTCCATTATGTGTTCGTAGGTAGTCCATTCCAAGTATTATGTGTAGTCCATATGAATCCAGAATGATGAGATTGGCGAGGAAATCTAGCCCCCTTTTTTAAGACTTACTTTTAGACATATTATATTCGTCCTCATCTCCCCTCCAAGGGAACTAGAGATATAGGCATACTATACTTGGCAACATACTTTGAGTAGATGAATGAATGAGATGCTCCAGAATCAAAATATAGTTGTAGGGTTGGAGTTTGCAAGGAACATACCAATCACGACATCATCAGCTTGTTGGGCCTCCTCAGTAGAGATATGGTTCACCATGCCACGAGCGAAATTTTGCGGTCCACGGTTGCCCTGTGTTGCTCCTCCATTCAGCCTGGGGTTTTGCCCCAGACCGTTGTTCATCTGTCCCTAGCCTGACTTTGGGCACTGATTAGCAAACTGTCCTACCTGACCACAAGTATTGCATGTCAGCACCAGAAAAATTGGGGTGAGGCTAATTTTGAGCATAGGCACTCATATTGGGATGAGGCGCAGGCAGCATTGGTAGGCAAAGTGCTTGCATGGAAGGGTGTTGTTGCGATGGCTGATTAGGGGCAGGGTGGATTAGCTAGGCGAAAAGCAGGAGCATTTGAGCTGTAATATGGTGAATTGGGTAGTGCATAGCGGGGCGAACATTGCTTCTTTGTAGTTATCCCTGATATGGCATCTTTCTCTTCCCGTCTTGTTCCATCTCACAGACCTTGCTTTCCACCACAATAGCCTTGTCAACAAGCTTTTGAAAATTTGCGTTGTCACAGTTGAGTAGTTGAACTTGAATTTCATTATTCAGACCCTTCATGAACAAGTATTGCTTCCTATGATCTGTGTTGATATCCTCTAGAGAATACCTTGACAACTGTGTAAATCTGTTAAGGTACTCACTCACACTCATTTTTCCTTGCCCGAGACTCTCAAATTATTTCCTCTTTAGTATCATGACTCCTTCAGGCACGTAGTGCGAGCAAAAACTCTCCTTAAATTCAGACCAAGTGATTCTCTCTTGGTTGGCATGAGCATTGCATGGAGCTTCCCACTAGTCCGCGACCCCTCCAATTAGCTGGTGTGATGCAAAAAGAACATTCTCTCGATACCTCAGATGCTTAGCCACCAGGCTCGTTATGCCGCCGCCTAAAGGTAAAATAATGATTAACTCAACGGTATTGCAATAAGAGTAAAGTGCATCAATGGTTCGAGAATTTGTCTGGGTGTGTCATCTAGACCCACAAACTTTTAAAATGCATATTTAGGTTCATAAACTTATTAAAGTGTGTCATATGGGTCCAAAATAAAGAAAATCCCTCTATGATTATTGAAATAACTATTACTTGAGCTTTAGTTTTCATATTTGTTTTCTCTTAAAATCAATGTTGTTATCATAATTCATATTGGAGGCTACCAACGCTGATTTGGGGAGGTAACAAAAATGAAAAATAAAGCTTATGTAACAGTTATGTCAATAGTCATAAGAATATTTTTCTATATTTTGGTCTTAGGTGACACAAATTATTAAATTTATGGTGCTAAATATGCATTTTTAAAGTTTGTGAACTTAGATGACACACCCATACAAACTGAGGGATTGTTGATCTTGCAATAATGGTAATCAATCTCTCACAACCTGCCTGTGATCACGATCGCGGCCGCCGCCACCGCCTAAGCCTCCTCATGCTGCCACCACAACTGTTCCGCGTCTTCTCCTGCGAATTGATCTATTATGATTTCTTTCATTACCTGGAAATCTTTGACAACTAGGTATCTTACATGGCGTCTAATCAGCAAAACCACCATACACGTCAGCAAATCTGTGTTAAAGATACTCATAAAGTGTAATGTGGATTTATTTTGCAAACTATGGGAAGAAAGTGAACCAAAAGCTAGTACGAGGGGTTACGCGGAACAAGAGTATACTTCAAAGATTTTTTCTGGTCAGGAGACAAAGAGGAGCACAAGGGAGGCCCATGCCTAGTCAAATGGCAAATTGTATCTTGACTGAAGTAGTTAGGCGGTTTGGGGGTTGTTGACCTCCATAGATTATATCCGGCTTAAAGAACAACTTGGATGTGGCAAGCCCGGAAAGAGCATGACAAATCTTGGATTGGCATGTAATTGCCTTGCAACCAGACTGACAAAGAACTCTTCACGGGTTCCATGGTGTTCAGACTTGGCAATGGCAGAAAACGTTCCTTTTGGCACGACAACCGGACATTTTGTGCGCCACTAAAGCTCTCGGCGTCGAACCTGTTTAATTTGACGAGATTCAAGAACATCACGGTGGCTAAAGAATTGACCAATGGCAATTGGATCAAAGTACTTACACAAATTTCATCTTAGCAGAAAATTCTTGAATTTGTTCAAGTGTGGCAACTAGTGCAGGACGTTGGTTTACACGGAGATGTCGAGGATGAGGTGACTTGGAGATGGACAGTAACAGACACTTTCTTGACTAAGATTGCCTATAAAATCCAATTCATTTGATCCAATAAACCTTTTGAAACCAGTTTCTTATGGAAGGCAAAGACGGAGGCCAAAGTAGATTTCTTTGCATGGATTGCTCTGCATGAGAAAGCACTCACTGCGGATAATCTGCAACGGATGGGCTGGGGAGAATGGAGTGGTATGCCCGCTGTGCCTACAGGAAGCTGAAACTGTTGTGCATCTACTTATAAAATGTGACTTTTCCATCCAAGCTTTGGCTCAAATTGCAAGACGGTCTAATTTCTGGGATGTGATGGACCGAGATCTCTGTCATGTTGAAACCACGACACAATGGATGCAAGCGGTGGCAAGAAAATTTCCTAAAGAAATAAGAAAAGAGGTTGTTGGTGTGTTGCTTTACACGTGGTGTAATACTTGGAAGGAGAGGAATAAAAGAATTTTTCAAGACGATGAGCAGGATTCCAACACAGTAGCTAAACTCCTCAAGAAAGATTTTGATTGGGTCACTCTAGCATGGAAGTGTTTTCTGCCTTCAGCCTAATCCTAGTTCTCTTTTTTTAGATAATGGATTAACCAACCCTACCCTCAAATTGAGGTTATGGCTAAGAGTTTACAATGTCCAGCAAAACATAATAGTCCATGAAAACTAAGATAACAGCGAGACCCATACATTGAGAAGATACATCAATACATATTTTTTTTATTTTAGCATGAATTTTTTATTATTTAATATTAATAGCTTCCATTTTTTTTCAAACATGCCACCCTATTGTCCACACTGCGGACAGCAGGCACACGTGGCAGTGGAGCCATCCACAGTGTGGACGGTTACGCCACGCGGACAGAGGAGCCCTCCACATCATGGACAGTTGGTCCACGTAGCTGCCAACTACGCGGCGTACCCTGCGTTGCTGCTGGCGCTGGCCATGCACATCTACCGAGAAGATATAAAATATTTTTTCTAAGTAAATAAGACAACTGGTTGCAGTCTGCCAACATGTTGATTGCCTGCCTGAGCAAAGTCAATCTTTCAAAGGAAAAGAAAGTTGGCATGCATGTTGCAACTTGCATTGCTACGTAGAGAGAGTGTACTGCATATTTTATATTGACAATTCATTTGTGTGTCACTATGCATGCCATGCGCCAGCCCTCTGCAGTAGCACAGGTCGCTACAGTTGATGGAGCAGTGCAGCTAGGAATGACTTGCTTGCTTGATGGAGCAGTGCTTGCGTGAACATAATGACTTGCTTGGTCCCGAAACCTCAGCAACTGACAAAGCACAAGGGCAGGCAAGCAACATGTTGGCAGGCTGCAACCAGTTGCCTTATTTACTTGGAAAAATATTTTATATCTCCTTGGTAGATGTGCATGGCCAGCGCCACCCAGCAACACACGTACGGGCGGAGCTGTGCCTGCCGTCCACGGTGTACGGCAGGGTACACCGCGTTGTTGGCAGCTACGTGGACCAACCGTGTAGATGGCTCTTCTGCCCACGTAACTTAACCGTCCACACTGTGGACGGCTCCCCTGACATGTGTGTCTGCCGTTCGAAGTGTGGACGGTAGGTGGCTAGTTTGGTAAAAAAAAATAGAGGCTATTAATATTAAATAATAAAAAATCATGCTAAAATAAAAAAATCCATCAATACCATTATTGGAATGCAATTCTATGCCTAAATTCCAACCGAAATTACAAAAAGTTTACATGGCTATTGTCACCATGGACCAGCATGCACTCCTCATGTGGTTCTTGTCGTCTTTAACTCTTTGCAGCGACATCCAAGTGCGGCACCAGTGCGTTCCTAGGAAAAGTACCTGCAAATAATTTTTCATAGGACTATTATCAAATGCACAGTCATTCCTTGATAACCAAATTGCCCAACACAATGCTGTCGGTGGTTTTGATCCGGCAGATCTCCCGACATTGCTAAAGTGTTAGAGGAGTTTGAGGTTCGGTATGGGTGCGCTGAGATTCCAGAAGGTGAGATGTCGAGTGACACAAGAGACACGAAGATTTACGTGGTTCGGGCCGCCTGAGCGTAATACCCTACTCCACGGGGTGTGTTGGTGTTGTATTGGGTGTATGAGCTCAAAGTCAGTTGAGAGTGTAAAGTCCGCGTGTCTCCGGAGAGTCCGTCTCTGGAGAGTGTTCCCTATGTATCGTCGGCCTGTCCTTTTATAGTACAAGGGCAGGCCGTTACAAGTTAGCCTGGCCCGACATGTAGCCCCGGCGGTTACTGATATTGATACACATTCAACACGTTTAATTGCCCTTAATGACCGAGTTATGGGCTTTGACAGCACCGTTACTGGTAATTAAGATCATCCGATCGTGTGTCATTAATATAGTATTAATAACACTTGATCGGGTCTTGAAGTCATTGATTCCCCTTTGAAGATCCGGAGCCGTTGTGGAGTCTTCTGGAGGTTAGAGGCTGAAGATCCGACGGTTGGACACGTGGTAGCGCCGGAGCACACTGTGGGGAACAGATAGGTCCGGTGTTACCTGACACATGTCAGTTCCGGAGCTTCCCTCGGTCTGGGGTTAGGTCCGGGGGTGCCATTTCGGTACATAGCCCGGAGCTTCCCCTTTGTGGGCGGTAGCTCCGGTTTGATAGTACACGTGGCGACCCTGGGACTAACTATGTTGGAGAAGCGGGTCCGGTTATGTCTGACATGTGGGCCTCCGAAGGTCTTCAAATCAAGTAGATGACTTTCCCTTGAGATCTTTGCAATCCCAAGGAGTATATGGTACCCAGGGTACCGACAAATGCGATTGTGGCAACTATTATTTGCTTCCTGTACAATTTTGGGAATGAACATATCTGTCGGTACCCTAAAACCCGTACACCCCTTGAGGTTACAAAGATCTCAAAGGAAAGTCATCTACTTGGTTTGAAGATCCTCGGAGGCCCACATGTCAGACATAACCGGACCCGCTTCTCCAACATGGTTAATCCCTGGGTCGCCACGTGTACAACCAAACCGGAGCTACCGCCCACAAGGGGGAAGCTCCGGGCCACGTACCGAAACGGCACCTCCGGACTTAACCCCAGACCGAGAGAAGCTCCGGACCTAACACGTGTCTGGTAGCCCCAGAGCTATCTGCTTCCCACAGCAAGCTCCAAAGCTGTCACGTGTCCGATCGTCGGATCTTCAGCTTCTAACCTCCGGAAGACCTTGCAACGGCTCCGGATCTTCAAAGGAGAGCCAAGGACTTCAAGACCCAATTAAGTGTCATTAATGCTATATTAATGACACTTAAACGGATGATCTTAACACCAGTAACGGTGCTGTCAAAGCCCGTTACAGGATCATTAAGAGCAATTAAGCGTGTATCAATACTAGTAACCGACGGGGCCACATGTCGGGCCAGGCTAACTTGTAACGGTCTGCCCTTGTACTATAAAAGGACAGGCCGACGATACACACGGGGACGTTCACGTACACAGGGCTAGAGACAGACACCCGCCTCATACGCTCGTGACAAGCTCATACCGCTAATACAACACCAACACACCCGTGGAGTAGGGTATTACGCTCAGGCGGCCCGAACCACGTAAATTCTTGTGTCTCCTGTGTCAAACTCCTATTCACCTTCTTGAATCTTCGCACGCCCACACCGAACATCAAACTCCCATATCACTTTAGTGGTGTAGGGAGATCTGCCGGTTCCAACTGCCGACAGTTGGCGCGCCAGGTAGGGGCGCCTGAGATTTCGAGAATGGTGAACTCAGCTGTTGGATCATCCACGGTCAACCTGCTGCTCAGGCTGTTGGGGGCAATCCTCCAACAGGCAGCCACCAGCAGGAGCCTCAGCACCAGCAGGAGTCGCACTCCCACCACCTCCGTCTCCTCGAGCAAATCGTGATGGGCAACGTGATGGTGCGCCGGCATCGCTTACTGCGTCGGCAAATCATGACAACCCGGAACACGCGCTCCATGCAGCCCGTGCTCTTCTCCAACGTCCACCACCTCCGGATGCATCTCGGGATGCACTAGAGCAGTGGAGGGCCGATGTGGAGCATTTGGTTGCAGCAGCAGCCGAACGCCTCAACAACCAGGGTCCTCCTCCTTCAGGACGAGCCTCGTCGCAGCGGCGAACTTTGTCTGGGAGACTTGGTCCGCACGCCTCCAATAGTAGGAGACGTGTTGCATCGCAACAAGTGACGTCACTGCTCTCCGGGGCTCGACGCACTCACACGGTATCCAGGCTTTCGACTCATGACCTTCGGGCGGAGCTTGATCGCCGATACCGCCAGCAGGATGGCCGGGTCCATATTGAGCGTGCCCGTGAAAGACGGGAAGCTCAGGACCTCTCTACTCTTGAAGGAGTAGGAGGAGGCTGTTCAGCCCTAGCCATGCACCTGCGCATGGTTAGATGGCCACAGAAGTTCCAGCCTCACCTGCCGGAAAAATTCGACGAGACTGTCAATCCCGCCGAATTTCTTCAGATATACTCCACTGCAATCTTGGCAGCTGGAGGAAATGAGGTCGTGATGGCTAATTATTTTCCAGTGTCCTTAACTGGGACCGCCAGGTCCTGGTTTATGAGCCTTCCACCCAACTCTATCAATAGTTGGGAGGAGCTGTGCTGACAGTTCACTGCCAACTTCGGGAGTTCATACACTCGACCAGGCACTGAACTAGACCTTTTTGTGGTTGTGCAAAAAGGGGGAGAATCCTTGCGGTCCTTCATCCAGACGTTCTCTCAGGTACGAAACACTATCCCTTCTATCTCTAGCGCCTCTGTCATTGTGGCATTCATACAGGGCGTAAGGGACAAGAAGATGTTGGAGAAGTTGGCGATCAAGGAGATCACCAGCGTCACGGAACTCTTCAGCCTGGCAGACAAATGTGCAAGAGCTGCGGAGGGCCGTGAAATGCACTCCAAACCAGCCTAGGAGGATCACAAGAAATCCTCCAAAGAAGAAGCCGCTACCTCCGGGGTGGCAAGAAGAAAAAGAAGACCAACGGCAAGAAAAAGTCGTCGGCCGACACATCCAACGTTGCAGCTGCTGCAACTCCAGGTGGTCGGGGGCCACGCCCCGAGAAGCGACCTCGACCGTCTTCTGAAGACGGTGGCAAACCCAAAGTGTGGTGTCCCATTCACAAAACGGGCAGCCACAGTTTGGAAGACTGCCGGGAGGTCCAAAACCTTGCCGAGCGCTACAACAAGCGCCGGGAAGGATCTCCTTTCCGACAGAGGGAAGGAAAGCAAAAGGTCGATGAAGCTCCGGCTGAAGAGGAGTTAGGGTTTCAGGATCCCAAAAAGGTCATGAAGGCCATTTACACCTCCGTCGATGATGATTCTGACGTCTCTGACAATGAGCGTCGGAAGACCATGAACACCATTTTCGGTGGGTCATGGGATATCACCTCTCGTCGCGTCATCAAGACTATGCGGCGGTATATGGCCGTTGTAGCCCCTACAGTCAGGTCGGAACCTCATCGAAAGTGGATGGACACCTCCATCACTTTTGATGCTTCTGATTGCCCGCGGAGCATGGTTGGAGCAGGTCAGTTACCTTTGATGGTATCTCCTACCATCAACAACATCCAGCTCCACCATGTCATGGTAGACGGAGGTTCGGGGCTTAACCTCATCAGCTTCGAAGCTTTCACTAAGCTTCAGCTCCGACCTTCGGATCTCCATCCATCTCGACCTTTCTCCGGAGTAGGTCCGGGGGCCGTTACCCCACTCGGAGCTATTACTCTCCCCGTTACCTTCGGGACCCGGTAGAAATATCGCACCGAGAAGTTGATCTTCGACGTCGCTCAGATCAACTTACCATTCAACGCCATCTTGGGTAGACCTGCCCTGTACAAATTCATGGCACCTGCTCATTATGGATACCTGGTGTTGAAGATGCCAACACCAGTAGGTGTTCTCCGGATCCGCAGAGATCGTAGCGCCGGAGTAACTGCTCTGGAAGAACTCCACGCACTCACCGCGGCGCAAGAGGAGGACTCCAGACAGGAGCAAACTCCAAAACCCCCGAGCATTCGTCAACGAGGCTCGACCTCTGCACCTCGTGTGCAACCAAGCGGCGACACCGACATTCCCGTCAAAGTCGTCCAAATTGGTTCCGATGCTGCTCAGACCACCCGTATATCGGGAGGATAGAACGACAAATAGGAACTCGCGCTCATCACTTTCCTCCGGGCTAACGTTGACGTGTTTGCTTGGCAACCGTCACAAATGTCTGGGATCCCCAGGGAAGTGATTGAGCACAATCTGAAGATCTACCCCGATGCTCGGCCTGTGCATCAAAAGCCTCGGAAGCAATCCGTAGAGCGGCAGAACTTCATCTGACAAGAAGTGAAGAAGCTACTCGAAGCCGGATTCATCCGAGAAGTCTTCCATCCAAAATGGCTGGCGAACCCAGTCGTTGTGCCCAAGGCTGGCGGGAAGCTTCGGATGTGCATCGACTACACCACACTGAATAAGGCATGTCCAAAAGATCCATTCCCACTACCTAGAATAGATCAGATAGTGGATTCCACCTTTGGGTGTGAATTACTGTGTTTCCTAGACGCATATTCTGGGTATCATCAAATCAGGATGTCTAGGGAGGATGAAGAGCATACTTCATTCATCACAGTAGATGGATTGTATTGTTACACAACCATGCCTTTTGGTCTCAAGAATGCAGCTTCAACTTTTGTATGAGCTATGTACAAAATTTTTGAAGAACTCATTAGAGACGTAGTGGAAGTGTACGTCGATGACATCATGGTCAAGGTCAGGAACAAGGAGTCACTCCTCGACACCTTGCAGGCCGTCTTCGACAAGTTGCGGGCCACCCGCACCAAGCTAAACCCGGACAAGTGCGTATTCGGGGTTAGCTCCGGAAAACTTCTTGGTTTCCTGGTAAGTCACCGGGGCATAGAAGCTAATCCGGCGAAGATAAAATCCATTGAAGACATGCGGCCACCAACCCGCATCAAAGACGTCCAAAAGTTAACTGGATGTCTAGCAGCCCTCAGTCGGTTCATATCAAGACTGGCGGAGCGAGCACTCCCTTTCTTCAAGTTATTGAGGAAGTCCAGACCATTCCAATGGTCCGAAGAAGCAGAGAAGGCATTCCAGGAGCTGAAACAGTTCCTCACCACCCTACCAATTCTGGTAGCTCCGAACCCTGGTGAGCCTTTGTTGCTTTATATTTCAGCTACTGACAAAGTCGTCAGTATGGTTCTGGTTGCGGAGAGACCAGAACTACCTCACACTCAGGAATCCAGACCCCTTCGGGAAGGTCCGGAGGTTCCTGAAAGCGAATCTGGGTCCCAGCTCCCAGATTCGAACCCACTAGAAGTCGCTTCAGGAGACCTAGACCCCTCCGGGAGGGTCCAGGTCATTTCTGAAGAAGCTCCGGGTTCCTCCAGCCAGAACCCGGAGGTCCCTGAAGAAAATCCGGACCCCTCTGAGAGGATCCGGATCAATGAAGAGGAAGATTCGGACCCCTCCGGGAGGGTCCGGACCGTTCAACGCCCGGTGTACTTCATTAGTGAAGTATTACATGATGCCAAGACTCAATACTTAGAGGTGCATAAGCTGCTCTATGCAGTTCTTATTGCCTCCAGGAAGCTTCGTCATTACTTCCAAGCTCACAAAGTCTCGGTGGTGACCTCCTACCCACTACGAGCAATCTTGCATAATCCCAATTCAACTGGGAATATTGCAAAGTGGGCAGCGGAATTGGCTGAATTTGATCTTGAATTTATTTCAAGACAAGCAGTCAAGAGTCAAGCGTTGGCAGATTTTGTGGCAGAATGGACTCCCTCTCCATCAAATCCTGGGGGCCCCAGTGAGCAAAAGACGGAGCATCAAGCTCCAACCTTCACCGAGCCTCACTGGATCCTCTACTTTGACGGCTCCATGCAGAAGCAGGGGGCCGGAGCTGGAATCCTTCTCCTTGCACCGACTGGGGAGAAGGTAAAATACATGGTACACCTTGACTTCAAGGCAACCAACAACATGGCAGAGTATGAAGCACTCATCTACGGACTAAAGGTGGCACTGTCATATGGTGTCAAGCAACTGCTGGTCAATGGAGATTCACAGCTCATCATCAAGCAGGTGAAGGGTGAATGCTCCTGCAATAATCTCCAGCTAGCTGCTTACCTCCTTGAAGTCCAGAGGCTTCAGAAGGAATTTGAAGTCCTAGATCTCCACCATGTTCAGCGTGCCCATAACGCTGAAGCTGACGAACTCTCGACCAAAGCGTCAACCGGAGCTCCGGCTCCTGACGGAATCTTTGTCCGGAGGTTGTCAAAGCCAATAGCTCAGCCCGCCGAACTGAGCGAAGGGGGCGAGATCAGCATCCCGAAGCTGACGGTCCCGATGGCCCTATTACCATGGAATCCATCAAGGGTCGTAGGTGCTGCCGGGAGCTCCGAGCAACCCATCACACAAGACTCAAAAGCTCAAGCTAGTTCCGATGCATGGATCTCGGAGATCCGGAGCTACTTGAAAGACAACATCCTTCCTGATGATGATGTATCTGCTGACCGGGTAGTCAGATTGGCTAAAAGATACACGCTGGTAGAAGGGGATCTCTACCAGCGCGGTGCCAACGGCATCCTAATGCGGTGCATCACAAGGGAAGAAGGCTGTGAACTTCTCGCAGAAATCCATGGAGGCGAGTGTGGGAACCACGCATCTTCCCGCACGCTGGTCAGAAAAGCCTTTCGGCATGGCTTCTACTGGCCTACAGCGCTCCAGGATGCCACTGAGCTGGTGAAGAAATGTGAAGCATGCCAATTTCATGCAAAGCAAATTCATACACAAGCTCAGCCCTTACAAATGATACCTCCTACATGGCCTTTTGCTGTGTGGGGGATGGACATCTTGGGACCTTTCCCAAGAGCCGTCGGAGGTTACAAGTTCCTGTACATCGCCATTGACAAGTTCACCAAGTGGTCGGAAGCAACTCCAGTTGTGACAATCAACAAGCAATCTGCTATCAACTTCCTGCAATCCATTGTAAGCAGATTTGGAGTCCCAAACAAAATCATCACTGATAATGGGACTCAATTCACAAGCTCAGCATTCCAAGGATATTGCGAAGACCTCGGCATACAAGTTTGCTACGGCTCCGTAGCTCACCTAGCCAGCAATGGCCAAGCCGAGAGAGCAAATGCAGAAATCCTTAAGGGACTTAAAACGTGCACCTATGAGCGCCTGAAAAAACATGGAGCCAACTGGATCGAAGAGCTTCCGCCCACTTTATGGGCCAACAGGACATCTCAAAACCGGTCAACTGGAGAGACACCCTTCTTCCTGGTGTACGGAGCTGAAGCAATCCTTCCTCCGGAAATCACCTTGGGTTCACTCCGGGTCCGGACCTTCGACAAAGCCGCGCAGGACCAACTCCGGCGTGAAGACCTAGACCTCCTTGAGGAGGGAAGGTGCCAAGCAGCTGTTCGGAATGCCCGATATCGTCAAGCTCTACGACGTTATCACCAGCGGCATGTACACAACCGACAGCTCGAGGAAGGCGATCTGGTGCTACGAAGAATACTATCCAGAGAAGGGTTAAACAAACTCTCCCCCGGCTGGGAGGGACCCTTTCGAGTGATTAAAGTATCTCGTCCCGAAAGCGTTCGCTTGGCTACCGAGGATGGGACACTTCTCCCAAATCCTTGGAGCATCGAGCATCTCCGTAAGTTCTACACTTAAAACCACGGAGGTGAGTCTTGAGTAATTTGGGGTGTATGTTATAGAGTCATTGTACAGAGTCAGGAAGTTCCTCCGGGAGAGCAGCCGGACCTTTCCCGAAAGGTCCGCAAAGCTCATGCAACACTTGTCACAGTCTCAGGACTAAAAGTGCGGCTAACTACCCTGGGTCAAACGAGAAATGAAACACACTTATCCTGGTCCCGTACCCTAAGAGTGTACTTGTTTCCCCTGTACCCCAGACCTATAATGAAAGACATCTTCATGTGAAATAGACTCCACGTGCATTTATTTTGTACAGGCTCAACATTTTTATTTTTCTCTTTCTTGTCTATAACAAAGACGTGCAATTCTTAAGAAATTTTAGTTCGACCGGTTTATATACGATTCGAGTTGTATTGTCAATTCTTTTAGATTCAAATATCGTTCATGGCCAACTCGCATGAAAGCCGCCAAGCCAATCTAGGGCTGGAGTGTGCTATCGACTTAGCCTGGTCAAGCACCCTAAGTACGCCACTCTACCTACACCCCGGCAGGCCGAAGTAAGGCGGGTCCATGGACAGTTGAATCTAGAAGAAAAGACAACGCATCCGGTTGTATTTAAAATCGCGTTCAACTTAAAGTTTTCTTGAGAATCGTAAGCCGCAACAAAATTATAGACAAGGAACGAATTTTACTATTTTTCTTGGCTTAAGTGTGCAGGAAAAATAAAGTCTACGTTGATGGAGAAAAGCCGGAGCTAACTCAGCTCCGACTCGCCTAAGGGGACCAGCCGTCGACGCTGAATAAAAGATGAGGCTATTGCCAGAGCTATCAAGCTCCAGCGATGGACAATGTCGGAGCTTCTAAGCTCTGACAACCTCAGGGGGCCTTCACTATCGAAGACTTCGGACCTAAATTCTACAAGTTCGGAGCAAATGAGTCTTCAACAAAACACAATATCCTTTTGGTACATGTTCACAATCAAATTGTGTACATCTACCAGGGGGCCAAGTAAAGATAAAAGTGTTGAAGACAAAAAGTGAAATTCGCAAAAATTTGGGGATTTCATTTATCTGGAGACAAGAGATTACATCTGAAGGCAAGGGGTTACAAAATTGAGGAAGAAGAAGAGAAAATACAAGTGAGAACTACAGAGATGGTCCTAGACCCTATGGAAGAACTGGGCGACCTTTTGGGCGACCTCCGAACGCTGGCTCGGGTGGCTTCGCCTTCTCCTTCAACGGGGCCTTCAAGCACCGGGTCCAGAGGAAATTGGGAGTTCCGGCTGGTGTAGCACGTCAGCACATACTCTGTGACGTTCTTCGCCAGGGATTGCCCCTCAACCTCTAGTTGGTCCGCGATGACATCGCCCACCTTGGAGAGCTTGCTACCTGCTGCGCTCAACGCCTGCAGCGCAAGGTCCGGCTCTGGCTCCGGATCATCCGGGCGCACGGGGCTGAAACCCATCGGCGTCAGCGCGTCGTTGGCCTTGCCCAGGAACTCCCAAATCTGTAGGGAGTTCGCAGTCCTCAAGCCCTTCATCTCTTCCAGGGATCTCCTGGCCGCCGTCAGTTCGGAATTCTCACGGGCGAGGCGCTCAACTTCTTTGGCGTTTTGCTGAATCTTTTCAGCAACCCGCCTCTCGAGTCTTCCGAGCTCCTCCTCCCGGAGGTGGATCTTGTTCCGGCGGTCAACCAGGTCCTTCTCCCTAGCCTTCACTTTTTTCTCCCGAGCAACAAGGGAACACTCATGTTCGTAGAGTTCCTACCCTCGCACCCAGGTCTTCTCCTCTTCCTCTTGGTAGCGCTCTTCCAATTTCTTGGTGCGCTCCTCGAGACCCTTGTCAGCCAGAGCTACTTTCTCGGCGAGCTCCTCTTCCCTCCTCAGGACATCATCCCGCAGCTCAAGGAGTTTCTGCTCTTCATCCTCGAGCCGTTTCTCCCTCTCTTCAAGTGCCTCTCGGCGCTTGATGAGTGCAGTGTTAATGACCTCCAGCCTTTCATGGCGTTCCTTGGCCGCACTGTTGGCTGCTTTGGCCTGATTGTAAATCTCCTGAGATTGAGCGTCGAGGGCCCGAGTCATGCTATCCCTGTCATCCAGCAACTTGCCCCAGTACTCCAGGCGGATCTTCTCCCGCTTGATCCACTCCTTGTCATCCGCTAGCCTCGATTGCGCCAGCTTGGTCTCGAAGTAGAGTCGGTTATGCCACCGCCTAAGGGTTTGGCGTTCCTCTTCAAGAGCCTTGCTGTCGTGGAAGAAGGCCAATTGGACTTGACGTAGACTGGAACAGGCGTTGTCGATAGACATCGACAGTGGGATGGGCTCCGGACCTGCTGGGGTCTCCTCCACTGGTTCCAGCGGGTCTTCACATACAAAAATTGGGTCCCACTCTACGAGAGTGGACCCCTGAGCTTCCAAGGCATGAGGGTCGTCCTCCGGGATGGCCTCAGTCGCCATCGAAGAAGGCCCCGCCGCCAAGTCTTCGTTCACCCCCTCGGGCAGGGGGCCAGCGACTTCGCTTGGGCACTCCAGCTCGGCCGCAGGTACCTCCGACGTCGTCGCTTCCGGAGCAGGAGCTGCTACTGGATCCGGTCGGGGCACCTCTTCCGAGGGAGGCTCGAGCTCCATCACCTCTTCAACCACCGGCTCAGGAGTTGTAAGGTCTTCAACTTCGACCGGCCCTAAAACCGGAGCTCCAACAATAACCGGCTCAATGGCCGGTGCTTTGGAGGTAGCCGGCCCAACTGTCGGAACTACCTCGACTTCCGGCTCGCATGTCGGGGCTTCAGTCATCTCCGGCTCAACCGCCAGGGCTTCGACACTTTCCGGCTCAGAGGTCGGGACTACTACTTCCTCCGGCTCAACAGCCGAAGCTTCCATCATCGCAGCACCAGGACCCGAAGCTTCAACCTCCGGGACAGGTGCCGCTGGCGTGTCTTCACTCCCGTGGTCCGGCGCTACCACGGGAACTTCTGGGGACGAGTCGAGGTCCATGACCATGACAGCCGGCGCCGGAGCTGTCCAAGCCTCAGCCACCACTTGGGGCGGCACCGGGACAGGAGCAGAAGCTCCCACCCTCACGGCCTCAGACACTGTGGCTGAGGGTGGAGCCTCACTCCCTTTCTTGGGGACGCTGCGGATGATGAACGAAGAAAATTAACAAACAGTTGCCACAATTAAATAATTAACCAAGGTAAAGATTAAAAATTACCTTGGGAGGCTTCCGCACCAGCTTGCGCGGAACCTTTTTCCTGGACGTTCCAGGCTGGCCATAATTGGCGTAGAAGCTCCAGAAGGCCCCCCGGAACTTGTCGCAAGCACGGGCGTTTCCCGGGTCGAGGCTCTCCTCGATCGGGAAGAACCCCCGGACCTGGAGGCTCCCACCGTCCCAGGTGCCGGAGTCGTGCGCCCGGAGCTAGCACCCCAGGAGGATCCCATCGCGGGAACAGACGCGCTCCGGGAGGACCCCACTGCAGGAACAGTCTCATTCCGGAAGGACCCCACTACGGGGACAGTCGCCACGGTGGTAGAAGATCTTCCCCTCCAGGGAGAAGGAACCGAGGCGGAAGTAGCGGGCCTGACGGACCTTCCATCGGCATGTTGCAGCTTCCTCTTTCGGCTCTCCGGTTCATCCGCCAGCTCCTTGCCCTTGCCGACGACCACGACCCTTGGCTTTGGGGCAGGGACGAAGCCATCTTCAGGCATTCCGGGGATCGCCACCCGGGTGGTTGATCTTCTCTCGACGACACCAAGGTCGTCAAGTACGGGCATCTTTCGCTGGAGCTCTCTGTTGAACTCCACTTCAAAGTTCAGAGGGAGGAAGGCCGACGGGGGAGTCAAATCATCACCTTCGACGCCGATGCCGTGCTGGAATTTCTTGAGGTGGAACTCCAAGGTTTTCCCCACCATGTTGGACTTCAACCCGGTCTCAACCCGGTCCTCGTCCATCACGCTGTTGAGGGCCCAAGCGAGCTTCTCCCTCCTCTTCAGCGGCGCCCACCTGTTGACCAGAAAATTGCAAAATACCGCCTGAGGAGTCAATCCTCCCTCCACGCATTGGCGGATCCTGGTCAAGGCGGGGTTGAAAGCTTCCGCCAGCACCGGAGCTTCACTCCAGATCGTCGTGTCGATGCCGGGCAGACTGTCGGGCAGCTCCAACCTCTCGTGCTCCTCCACCATGACGACTATCCAATCTTTCTTCTAGTCATCCCACTTCCCGGAAGGAAATGACCGGAGGTACTTGAATGGGCACTTCTTGCGCTTCACGAAGTAGTAGAAGCCAAGGTACTCATTGCTCCGGTCGGTGGTGTGGACGGTGAAGAAGGTCCGGAAGAGTTCGATGCAGGGGGGGATGCCCACCCACATCTCACAGAAGTGGACGAAGATAGACACGAGGAGAATGGAGTGAGGGCCAAGGTTGTATAGATGTAGACCATAAAAGTCTAGCAGCATCAAGAAAAAGGAAGAGAAAGGCGGGATCAACCCCACCATGGCGTACGAAGAAAAGTACACCATTTCGCCGGCGTGCTCCTTCTAGAAGGGGAGCTCTCCGCCGGCACGAACCAAGCGGTTGAAGAAGTCCGAGGACCACCCCATGAGGGCCCGGACCTTCTTCAAATCGCCGTCGGTCTTCAAGCGACTCTCGCGGAGACCCAACTCCATCGCAGCACGGCTAGGCAAGAGAAGAAGAGCAGAGCACGAGTTGGGAAGTTTGAGCGCAAGATCAGATGAGAGGCGTAAAGAACTCCCGACGGTGCGCACCTTCCTTCTTAAGTAAGCCCTCACAACGCTTGGATGAAAACCGCAAGGAAGTCGAAGATACCACTCAAAAATTCCACCCAGCCGATGACAAGAGGGCCCGGGACCACCCCGACGATCAAGTCGAGGTTCTTACCCAGGCGAACGGTTGTCATCATGAGGCGGGAAACCCAAAGGCGGCGGCCTGACAGGGCGCGCGGAACCGATACGGTTTTCGTATCGGGAACTGGCGACCTTCAATTGCGTGAGATCCGCACGTCAAAGATCTTACCTGCCGCAACAGGTGCGCCACACGGCGGAGATCTAACTATAAATCCCTGCCAACGGCACCTTCAAAGACCCTTGAAGACTCAGTTCAAGAGTCGCGAGGATGGACCCACCTCCGGCAGAATGACTTCACCCCAGTGATCTTCCCCGGAGGTAAGTCCAGGGGGCCACTGTCGGTACCCTAAAAACCGTACACCCCTTGAGGTTACAAAGATCTCAAAGGAAAGTCATCTACTTGGTTTGAAGATCCTCGGAGGCCCACATGTCAGACATAACCGGACCCGCTTCTCCAACATGGTTAATCCCTGGGTCGCCACGTGTACAACCAAACCGGAGCTACCGCCCACAAGGGGGAAGCTCCGGGCCACGTACCGAAATGGCACCTCCGGACTTAACCCCAGACCGAGAGAAGCTCCGGACCTGACATGTGTCTGGTAGCCCCGGAGCTACCTGCTTCCCACAGCAAGCTCCGGAGCTGCCACGTGTCCGATCGTCAGATCTTTAGCTTCTAACCTCCAGAAGACCTTGCAACGGCTCCGGATCTTCAAAGGAGAGCCAAGGACTTCAAGACCCGATTAAGTATCATTAATGCTATATTAATGACACTTAAACGGACAATCTTAACACCAGTAATGGTGCTGTCAAAGCCCGTTACAGGATAATTAAGAGCAATTAAGCGTGTATCAATACTAGTAACCGCTGGGGCCACATGTCGGGCCAGGCTACCTTGTAACGGCCTGCCCTTGTACTATAAAAGGACAGGCCGACGATACACACGGGGACGTTCACGTACACAGGGCTAGAGACAGACACCCGCCTCATACGCTCGTGACAAGCTCATACCGCTAATACAACACCAACACACCCGTGGAGTAGGGTATTACGCTTAGGCGGCCCGAACCACGTAAATTCTTGTGTCTCCTGTGTCAAACTCCTATTCACCTTCTTGAATCTCCGCGCGCCCACACTGAACATCAAACTCCCATATCACTTTAGTGGTGTAGGGAGATCTGCCGGTTCTAACCGCCGACAATATCCACTCATTAAACATGTGAGAAATAGTAGAGACATATAAATATTGAAAGTGATGCTTACAGTTCTCCAAAGAAATTTAGCATAATGCCAGTCAAAGAGAATTTGTTGGTTAGTTTAAGTACGAAACACATATTTTTATCTCCCTTCCAATTGCGTTTTAGTATATTATCTTTCGTAACAATCACTTCACGTTTTAAATACCACATAAAAATCTCGATCTTTAGTGGCAGTTTAGCTGACCATACCATCCTGTTTCTACACACATAAAAATCCTAGTTTCTCTTATCAGTAGAGATGAAAATGGTTGGAAACGGGCAAAAAAAAAGGTAAAATCATTTTCATCTTTGAAAACTGAATCATTGGAAACGGTTACGGTATCAAAAATTTTGGAAATACGAAAAGGTTGTATCGGATCAGAAGTATATCGATATCGAAACGATTTCAAATATTTTTCAGAAACGACCCTCCAAAATGTTATCCATCTATAAAATCAACAACTTAATTATAACAAATGAGATAACAACTTTTAGTTCCAATTATAGATATTTTTCAATGTGAAACAAAATTACTTTAGAAACCATTTGAAAGTAAATAAATATTTAACCAAGTTGCCCTTGACTTTTCGATCATTGATTTCATTTAAAAAATTAATTATGCTTATTATTTAAAAAAATACTGCCTGTAATTACATGTTAGCTCATTACCCAAACCAGTGCTGAATAAAAAATGAAAGGAATTTAGCTTATTACATGTCAGTCCACTAGACCCAGCTATTCGAAAATTGTTCATTTATTGTTCAAAAATTTTCGATTAAAATATGATATTCCAACAGTTCGGTCAGAAATTAGTCCAAATAGTTTCTGTTCCCTTTACAGAATTCTGATGTCCGATTTCCAACTCATTTCCGCATAATTCCGACAAAACGGT
Organism: Tuctoria greenei; assembly: GCA_036927565.1. NCBI lineage: Eukaryota > Viridiplantae > Streptophyta > Magnoliopsida > Poales > Poaceae > Tuctoria > Tuctoria greenei. The sequence continues at coordinate 121,516,671 of JAYESD010000001.1, forward strand.
AATCGGGTCGAAAAATTTCAAAAGCGGTGTCGCATGATCCGAAAATTTACCATACCGTTTTCATAGTAGGCCTCCTCTTTACTCTCTGCCGGGAACAACTCAAGTTGTTCTGCCTCCTATTTTTTATTTTCCTTTGGAAGACTCGGTAACTTGTTTTTCTCCTGCTTTAATGAAATGACCTCTGCCGACTTGCATAAAAAAAGAGCATACCTCAAAGAAGTAATATGATTTTTCCCTTTTTTATTTCGAAAACTCCAAGTTTCAATTGATAAATCTTGTGTCACTAATTTCAAGCTATTCCTTCCACTGAAACTCCCTTCAAATCAATGTATTTCTTCTTACGGGTCAAATTCTTAGTTACTCCTGTTACAAGTCAAATTCTCAAGTACTCCCTCTATCCTTAAATACTTGTTGTCTTTTAGAAAAAAAAAATAAGAAGACAAGTATTTAGAGACGGAAGTACTCGCAACCACTGTGTAAACAATTTTCTTTTATATAGAAAATGGGCATTCATAATTAGCAAGTGGCCACAACCATGTCGTGTGCACAAATTACATATCTTGCTCTCACACGAAGTGAGCTGTGTATGCATATATTCGGTGGAACCCTGCGATATTAGAACACCTTATCGCAGTCAGATAAAAGAATCTATTACAACATCATGTGAGACTCCTGATGCAACCGGACGGCTACTCCATCGCAGGCACGAGTCCTCGTCACGTCGGATAAAGACAGGCCTCATCAGGGCTCCACGGTGGGCACGGTCGGCTCTATGACCGGTGGCACGGAATCCACCTTGTATCGGAGACTCTGTAAAGACATAAATTATCCTAGTCAGCACTACAAAAGTAGTAGTAGCAACATGATTACAAAATTATATGAGGACGCGTATCAACTGATGTTTGTACAATTTGCACATAAACTTGACATGAAACCTAAGAAATTTTAAGTTCATACAATTCAGGTGCAGGCACCATGATCTTTGCACCCCTGGCTAACATAAGATGTTTCCTTGGCATGCTAATTAGTCTTTCGTTTTGCAGGTCAGTGCAGACAATATGAAACAGCTTATGTAGGGCATTATTTTGAAATACCTTTTTGAAGAAAGACGAATATGAGTTATCCCATACAAGTTTGTACGATCCTGCTGAAACAGTACAAAAGTTTCCCTGCATGTGACAAACCAAACAAAACAATAGAAGTGGCAGACTGATTCAACAGTTACATTATATCTGCTAGGACTAGGTCAATAAATAATATTGATTAGAAAGACTTACTTTAAAGTGGTAAAGAATCATGTAAAGCAATACAATTTGTTCAGACCCACAAGCAGCTAGCATATGTATCAGACAAATATAGTGATGGTTGACCATTGCTATATAGTTAGTGAACTACTTGGAGTTAGACAGCTAAAAGATACATTAAACAAAAACAAATGTTTCTAAACACAAATGCAATAGTAATCTCAAATTCACTGGATATGCATGGCAGCCTTCTACCAGCCTAGATATCAAATGATGCAAGTAGTCAACTAGCCATGAAAACTACAATATTCAGGATAATTCTATATCGTTCATGAAAACTATAATGGCCTGAGCTTATGAAGATCCTAAGAGTCCCTTTCTCAATCAAGAAAAAAGTCAGACTTAATCCATGCATGCAAAACCTTGTTTCAAAACCTTACATGTACCTTAAACATGGAAAATAGGAATGTAAACCAAAAAAGGTCCACAAGCAAAAAGTAACTTACTTGGTCAGCTTCATATCGTCGGTAAGGAAGAATTAACTGCAATTAGCAAATGAATGTTTTTGAGAATTTACAATTTAGACATCTTTTAATAAGAGGATCATGTCACCTCATAACTGAAAATATCTAATAACAAATAAATACAATATTTTTTGAAACAACAGACAACCAGTTGATAATAGGCACGCCAGTTAGCAATGTCACACAGATCAAGGGTAAACAACTGTCCAAGTAAAACATACTCCGATAGTATGTTATTTCAAATATTTTTGTTTGAATGAATATAGGGAATACTTAAATTTCTTCCAGAGTGCATATTTTGATTGAAATTTTGTTTTTGGCTTCTTTGTACTAACAGGACTCTTCATTTTCCAGTGAAAATTTGCCCATATGTTTATCACTCTCCAGTCACGATGTTATTCATTCTCGTATGTTATCTAGCACATTAACAACCAAATGTGAACCACAAAGCTATACATGGTGCTACTTAAATGGATTAGCTGTCAGCAGACATTGAAAGAGGTATCTTCAGTATAACTCGTTTACAATGTTATCCTAAACGGTAAACGGTAGACAGTCAGTAGAGCTCTGTTTACCATTTAAAAGGTTTAGACGACGTTTAAACGGTGTTTAAACGGATTAAACGGTGTGTACTGCAGCAGTAAGTAAAAATATTTTTTACTGTCCTGCTCTACGGTAGATGTTCAAATCAAGTTCAAACTCATATTTGGGATCAATTTAACTTCAACATCATATAAAATTAAAGAGACAATCACAATACCACACCACCATATAATAATATTGAGACTGAAAAAAAGTACATGTAGTGACCTAAACAAATATTTTAAACTTCTGCTGCTAATGGTTGTATTATTATATTTTTGAAACACAATGTTACTTTTGATGTGTTTAAGTGAAGCTTAGAAAACATATTGATTTTAATCAATTTGGTGATATTAATTTTAAACTTGCATCTGATTTGGAATTGTAAGTTCACTTTGCCTAAACGGTTCTAAACACGTTTAAAATCCGTTTCGTTTAGTCCGTTTAGCCCGTTTAAACGGGGCAACCGTTTAATCCACCGTTTAGGGGCTAAACTGTGCAGTTGCCCTCTGTTTAGCGTTTAAACGCGTTTAAACAGGCCGTTTAGGCTGTTTAGAATAACACTGCTCGGTTATATTTATGAACAGAGCATGCAGTCAAAAGATCCTGCGAACAATAAACTTACTGTTTTCTCCCCTGAAGGACTAATGTATTCGACATGGAAGCCAATGTCCTGTAAACATGTTTAGATCCGTCAGTCATGAAATACTAGCATTGAAGCACAACATCTAGGTGAAATTACAGGTATGTGCATTGTGAAACATATTTAGTAGCTAAAATACATGACCAAGTGATATTATAGGAGTTATAATAAAGACTCCACACTGTGATATCACTAGTCATACCAATGCTCTAGCTTTAGCATTTCTTTTACTTCAGTTGAATATATGATTATTTACAAGGGATCCCTAAAGCATAAACAACTAAATATGGCAATTGACATGGACAAAACAAACAAAGTAACAAGTACTAACTAAGAAAAACTCGGCTGGCGTGGGGGAAGATTGGCCCTCAATAATGTCTTTGATAGAGAGCTCAACTGGAAGGGCGGACCTGACGCAGTGGTAGCGTGTCTCCACTTTTGTCGCGAGTTTTTGGGTTCGAACCAGACTCTGCAAAAGCAGGGGTAAGGTACCCCGTAATGTGTGGGAGCTTTCGTCACAAGGAACACCCTTTTTATGGAGCTCAAAAGCTCCCCCCCCCCCCCCCCCCCCCCCCCCGATCGTCAGTCCATCTTGTGCGCAGGACCAGAGGAATTAGCGAGTAACCTTTTGTACCCCAACTTGCAAATTCAACCAACGGGGAATCTAACCTGGGACCCCGACCCCGAGGGTACAACTAAAGCATCTTAACCGCTATGCTAAGAGCTTGTTTGCACAAGTAGTAACAAAACACTAGAGCCCCCTCAATAACAAAGGAGATTCTTTGTATTGTTAGAAAAATACAGTACATAATAAGACCGTCTCCTGTCCTGGACCGCAGGGAATATAATAGATAATAAGATCTTCTACTTTGAAGAGTAAGGAACAGCATAGTACCAAAACCATGTTGAGGGCCCCTTGTTGTAGGGAGAAGTCCCATGCGATGTATGAGTTTACAGCTTCAACACTCAAAATAACCTGATCAATATGAATGAAAAAACATAAGAAATGTACGACCATCCAAGTAATAAAACATCAACTATTAAACAATCCAAATGAATGTCCCAAGGTTAGAATAAGTAAATGATATGCATGTGCCAATACAAGAAGTAGATTTATCTTATCAACCAAAAAAATAACAAAATAATTCAGTCCAACTGGACCGTACCTCATGTGTCTTTCCAGCTGGAATAATGGTTTCTTTGTATTCATCGCTCTTCCTACCAAAAGAACCAGGGAGAACAAAAAGGGGAAAAACAAATTCAGCTTGGCAAAGTTCTCTATTACTTCTTAGTACTAAACTGAATTGTTAAACGAATAATTCAAAGTGAATAGATCTCTACTACTTAGGGGAATGTACCTTGGATCTGCAGCACCTGCATCCTCAGCAGATATAAAGAACGGTGCATTCACAAAGACCTCACTACAGAATGTTTGACTCGTCAGTAAAAAAAATAACAATCAGTATTGAAAAGTTTGTACCCCCGGTGCTTGTGTCATTTTGTTTGCATCAACACATCTAAATTTTGACCATCAAGCTTATTAGAGGCTAATAATGAATTGATTAATCATCATGAGGGGAGAGTACATATATAAAGACCCTAGGGTGGGCTGGTACATGGGCCTAGCCCAAAACACCTAAAAGGTACAACACATAGTCCATCATCCCCCCTGCAGTCTCAACATCTAGCCACAACAGATGTTGAGACTGGACCAAAACTCTGAAAATAGCGACGACGGGAGACCCTTCGTGAAGATGTCGGCGAACTGTGACGTCGTCGGGACGTGAAGAACTCGGACCTCGCCACGGGCAACCCGCTCACGAACGAAGTGGAGGTCAATCTCCACATGCTTCGTGCGCTGATGCTGAACAGGGTTGGTGGAGAGGTAGACGGCGCTGACGTTGTCGCAGTACAACAACGTGCTCCGAGTGACGGGGGAATGGAGCTCTTGTAGCAGCTGGTGGAGCCAGGCGGCCTCAGCCACGCCGTTGGCCACGGCACGGTACTCCACCTCAGCACTCGAACGCGACACCACAGACTGCCGCTTCGAGGACCAGGAGACGAGGTTGCCGCCCAAGAAGACGGCGTAGCCAGAGGTGGACCGCCGACCGTCGGGTGTCAGGACAACCCGCCAAGTCAGCGTCAGTGTAGACGACCAACTCTGAGGGTGAGTCATGTCGAAGAAGGAGGCCTTAGTCGAGGGTACCGCGCAGGTACCGAAGGATCCGCTTCACAGCGGTGAGGTGCGGCTCCCACGGGTCATGCATGCGAAGGCACACCTGCTGAACCGCATAGGAGATGTCCGCCTTGGTGAAGGTGAGGTATTGAAGCGCACCTACAAGACTCATGTAGGCAGTCAGGTCACTGACAGGTGTCCTGTGTTGGAAATCCAGCCTGTTCGGCCCTGTTTCTAGCTCTACAGCTGTGCTGATCAGGTCTGTTCGGCCAAAACAGATCTGTTTTGCGATGCAGTTCAGTACAGGGTGATTCTTGTGTGCAGAACAGAGAGGACAGAGAGAGTAGAAGGCACCCCTGGTGCTGATCAGATCAGAGAAGAAGAAAACAAAGAAGAACTTGTCGTGTTCCTGCTAGAACAGATGTGAAACCCTGATCTAGGCGAGTTAGGGAACTCGGCTAGATCAGGTTCTGCCGTGGGGAGGCCCTGGTCTGGTGGAAAACTTGTATTATTTGATAATAAGGTGTGGTACAGCAGGGGTGGGTGCACCCCTGTATATATAGGGGTCGGCTGGGAGAGTCCCAGGGCCTTACAACTCGATCTCTAATTTAAAAAACCAGGACTCCTAATAGATTACTTCCTAATCTATATCTCTAGGAATATATTCAAAACGGGAGGAAATCTTCTAGAAAGATTCTGGTTGCACCCTCCTGGTGTGCACGAGCCCCCTGGTGGGCCACAAGACCGCCGCACCAGGGGCCAGGCCCAGGGTCACACGACATTCTCCTCCTGACCCTGGACCTGCAATATATCTAGAACACCAATTCTTCTCCTCATCTTGACGAACTTCTGTCTTCCAAGCGCCTTGGTCAAGATGTCCGCCATCTGGTCCTTCGTAGAGATTTGCTCAAGCACTATAACACCATTGTCTACACACTCCCGTATGTAGTGATATTTGGTGTCGATGTGCTTGCTCCTGTCATGGTGTACCGGATTTTTGCTCAAGTCTATGGCAGACTTGTTGTCAACCCGTAGCACTGGCGTCTTCACCTTTTCAGCCAAGTCTTCCATCAGTCGTGCCATCCATACACCTTGACATGCCCCTTGAGCTGCTGCAATATATTCTGCCTCACATGAGGACAAGGCCACCACCTTCTGCTTGCTGGACTGCCACGAAACGGGGCTGTTTCCTAGACAAAACAGCACCCCGCTTGTGCTCTTGCGGTCCTCCACGTCTCGCGCATAGTCGCTATCCGAGTAGCCAATCAACTCCAAGTTGCCTCCCTTTGGATAGAAGACTCCAAAGTGGATCGTACCCGCTATATAGCGTACGATGCGCTTGACTGCAGCGTAGTGTTCTTCCCTTGGCTCCTCTAAAAACCAGCTCAAGTACCCAACCGAGTAGGCGAGGTCGGGGCGTGTGTTCACCAAATATCGCAGCCCTCCCACCAAACTCCTGTAATCCGTTGCGTGCACCAACGGACTGTCACTTGTCTTGTAAAGCTTCAGGCCTTGCTCCATGGGGAATGCACAAGGGTTGCACTCCTCCAGACCTGCTTTTGAGACAAGCTTGGAAGCGTAGGCCGCCTGCCCAACACTTATCCCTGCTTCAGACTGCCGTACCTCCAGGCCAAGATAATACGACAAGAGGCCCAAGTCGCTCATCTTGAACCGCTTCATCATCTCCTCCTTGAACTTCTTGATGTCGCCCCCTCCTGTGATCACGAGATCGTCGACGTACACGCCGACGATGAGCTTCTCCTCTCCAGCTCCACGGAAGTAAATTCCGTGCTCGCTCATAGTCTTCTGGAAACCAAGCGATAGCAAGCTATCGTTGAGCTTGGCATTCCAGGCCCTGGGCGCTTGACGAAGTCCGTACAAGACCTTCTTGAGCCGGTACACCTTGTGTTCGGCTCCGTCGACGATGAAGCCAGCGGGCTGAGAGACGTACACCTCCTCCATCAGATCGACGTTCAGGAAGGCGCTCTTCACATCCATGTGGTGTACCTCCCATCCCTTGTGCGCAGCTACTGCAAGGAGCAAGCAAACAGACTCGAGACGGGCTACAGGAGCGAATACCTCGTCAAAGTCTATTCCTTGCCGCTGGACATAGCCTTTAGCCACCAATCGAGCCTTGTGCTTCACCACCTCTCCATGCTCGTCCCTCTTTACCTTGAACACCCACTTGAGACCAATGGGCTTGTGTCCTGCAGGAAGATCAACAAGTTGCCACGTCTTGTTCTCTTCTATGGACTTCATCTCCTCGAGCATGGCCCGTCTCCAGCATGGGTGTTCCTCGGCATCGGCGAAGGACGTGGGCTCCTCCGCGGTGGTAAACATGAGCTCCCCCACCTCCAGGCTCGGTGGGCGTGGCGCGCACCCAAGAGGGGTGAGGGTTCCCAGCACGTTGCGCATCGTGCGGAACCGAAGTGCAACGTTGTCGTTGTGGTAGGCGTCGACATTGCTGCCGACATCCGTCGGCGGCGTAGCGAAGCGGATGGGTCGTGGAGGCTGCTGGGGTGTGACGAAGGTGCTGGAATCTTCAAAATTGGACCCTCCCGCTGCTGTTGACCCCTGTGCAGGGCTGTCCCAGCTCTGCTCTGTGCTGGACAGACCCTGCAGGAGCCTACGGGGAGTCGCGGGAGGTGCTGGTCGCCTACCAGCAGCCCTGGTGTGCCGCACCGGGGCCCCTGGGGTCTGGACAGACCCTGCTGCGCCCCTCCTGGGTGTTGCAGGGGTGCTGTTTGGCCCCTCCGAGTCCTGCAGCACCTTGCTAGGTGCTGGAACAGCAGGTTCAGCATGTGCTAAACCCATGGAGTCGACGTAGAACGCGTCGTAGTCCTCTTCTTCAGCTCCTTCACCCCAGTCCCACTTGGCCGCCTCGTCGAATATCACGTCACGTGATATGTGTGTGCGCCCATCGGCAGGATTGTACATCCGATAGCCCTTCGTCCCTACAACATAGCCAAGAAACACCATCGGCGTACTTCGGTCTTCCAACTTTCTCAGGTGGGGGGCTTGTATTTTTGACATGTCCCACGCACCCAAAAGTTCGGAAATAGTTGACGGCTGGTCGCTCCCCGTGCCAAGCTTCATATGGCGTCTTCCCGTCGAGGCCGCGGGTGGGGGATCTATTCAAGATGTAGACGGTTGTCAGGACCGCCTCACCCCAAAAGAACCCGGGCATACCCTTCGCCTTCAACATGCTTCTCGCCATCCCGACCACCGTCTGGTTGCGCCGCTCCACAACCCCGTTTTGTTGCGGCGTGTATGGAGCTGTGAGCTGACACTGTACGCCGTGCTGAGCGCAGTACTCGCCGAACTCCCGTGAGGTGAACTCCCCTCCGCGATCAGTACGAAGTAGCTTCAACCTCCTCCCGGACATTAATTCAGCTGTCGCCTGGAATTGCTGAATTAAGTCGGGCGCCTTGTCCTTGCTTGCTAGGAGATAGAGCCACATATAGCGGCACATGTCATCCACTAGCAACAGGAACATCTTGTTGCCGCCTGGAGTCGTCGGCGTGATCGGCCCGCAGATGTCGCCGTGGACGAGGTCGAGTGCGCCCTCCGCGCGCCGACGAGCTTGCGTGGGGAAGCTGGAGCGCCTCTGCTTCCCGGCCAAGCAAGCCTCGCACAATTGATCGACATGATCAATTTGCGGAAGCCCGAGCGCCATCTCCTCCTTTGCCAGCTTCCGAAGCGCCTGGAAGTCGACGTGTCCGTAATGTTCGTGCCAACGCCACGCGACGTCACCACGTCGTGCGGTCAGGCAAACTGGACGCGTGATGTTGAGCCTGAAGGGGTACAACTTGCTGTCGTCGCGCCCCACTCGTGTGATGAGACGATTCTGCTCGTCTCGAATGTGCATAACCCCTGCATGCATGGTGACGCTGTAGCCATCCTCATCCAGCTGCCCGAGGCTGATGAGGTTGGTGGTGAGACGCGGGATGAGGTAGACACCAGTGAGCCGCCGATGCTCACCCGTGTCATAGGCGAACAGGACCGTGCCCTTCCCCTCGATCCGCACGACCGAGTTATCGCCGAACTTGATGGTTCCAATGACGTTCTCGTCGAGCTCGGAGAAGACGGCGCGCGAACCAGTCATGTGGTTGGTCGCGCCCGTGTCGAGGTACCAAAGGGTGTCGTCGTCGTCGTCGTCGTCGTGGCCACGATGTGCGAAGACGCGTCCCTCCACTATCTCCAGTGGACGCGTGGAACGCTCGCGTGCAGGCTCCTCCTGTACTGAGGCCGCCCTTGTCATGAACAAGGCGCCCTCCTCCTCCGCCTTCGCCACGTGCGCCTGCTGCTGCGGCTCCTGCTGCTGCTGCTTCTTTGAATGACACTCCTTGGCCCAATAGCCCTTCTTGCCGCACTTCCTGCACTGGTCCCGCGGAATGTCTTTCGCGGAACCCTTCTTCTTCTTGGGTGCCCCCTTGCGGCCACCCCTTTTCGAAGAGCCCTCATCTCCTCGCGCCTCCTTCCGCCGTGCCTCCCACTCCTCCTGAGTGAGGTACAGCTGGCCGTCGTGCACTCCTCCCTTGCGCCGCGTCGTGTCGAAGGCGTTTTCGGCAGCCCTCAGCCGCCCCGTCACATCCGACAATGTGAGGGTCGACACGTCCAGCAGGGTCGAGATCGCCACCACGATCTGCTCGAAGCGTTCTGGAACGCTCCGAAGGAGCTTCTCCACCGCCACATCTTCGTCGATGTGCATCCTAGCGTCTCGAGACGGGCTATGATGCCGCTCAGACGAAGGGAGAAGTCCTCCACGCTCTCGCCGTCCTTGAACGTGGCGGTGTCAAACTCCCGCCTGAGTTGACGCGCCGTGGTCTTCTTCACGCGATCGGCCCCCACCCGCATGAGGGCGATCGTGTCCCAAGCCTCCTTCGCCGTCTTCTTCGTCTCGATCGTCGTGATCATCTCCGACGGGATGGCGCTGACTAGAATGTCGAGCGCCAACATGTCCTCCTGCTGCGTCACGTTGCCTTCTTCCACCGCCTTCCAAAGTAGTCACGCCTTCAGCTTGATCTCCATCATGACGACCCACTCCGCATAGTTGGTCTTGGTGAGCAGCGGAAACCCGGTTCCCGTGTGCACCTCACGAACTACCGGAGAGGTCGTCATCGTGATCTTGCCGCCGTTGCCGGTGACGCTGCCGCTGCTTGGGGGAGAGGTCGACATGGCTCTGATGCCACGAATGTTGGAAATCCAGCCTGTTCGGCCCTGTTTCTAGCTCTGCAGCTGTGTTGATCAGGTCTGTTCGGCCAGAACAGATCTGTTCTGCGATGCAGTTCAGTACAGGGTGATTCTTGTGTGCAGAACAGAGAGGACAGAGAGAGTAGAAGGCACCCCTGGTGCTGATCAGATCAGAGAAGAAGAAAACAGAGAAGAACTCGCCGTGTTCCTGCTAGAACAGATGCGAAACCCTGATCTAGGCGAGTTAGGGAACTCGGCTAGATCAGGTTCTGCCGTGGGGAGGCCCTGGTCTGGTGGAGAACTTGTATTATTTGATAATAAGGTGCGGTACAACAGGGGTGGGTGCACCCCTGTATATATAGGGGCCGGCTGGGAGAGTCCCAGGGCCTTACAACTCGATCTCTAATTTAAAAAACCAGGACTCCTAATAGATTACTTCCTAATCTATATCTCTAGGAATATATTCAAAACGGGAGGAAATCTTCTAGAAAGATTCTGGTTGCACCCTCCTGGTGCGCACGAGCCCCCTGGTGGGCCACAAGACTGCCGCACCAGGGGCCAGGCCCAGGGTCACACGACATCCTGTCGGCAGAAGAGACCTTAGCCTGGGTATCCACCGGCGTGGAGCACAACTTACAATCAATCATGCCCGCTCGCTCGAGGATGTCCAGACAGTACTGCCGCTAGTGAAGAAACAGGCCACCTGGCCAGTCCTCGACTACAACACCCAGGAAGTGGTGGAGCTGGCCCAGGTCCTTCATGTCGAACTCCTACTGTAAAGCAGAGATAGTACGCTGAAGGAGAGTTTGACTGGACGCCGTCAGTACAATGTCATCGACGTACAGGAGAAGATAGGCAGTGTCAGCCTCTCGTTGATAGACAAACAGTGACGTGTCCGACTTGGCTTCAACGAAGCCGAACGAGACCAGAAAGGAGGTGAACCGGCTGTACCAGGCTCAAGGTGCCTGCTTCAGACCGTACAAGGATTTGTTCAGCTTACAGACCATGTCGGGATGAGCTGAATCAACAAACCCTGTCGGCTGACTGCAGTACACTGTCTCCGTCAGAGTACCGTGGAGGAAGGCGTTCTTGACATCCAGCTGGTGGATAGGCCAAGAACGCGAGAGAGCCAACGACAGAACGGTGCGAACCGTCGCCGGCTTCACCACAGGATTGAAGGTCTCGTCGTAGTCCACTCCAGGTTGCCGAGTAAAGCCCCGAAGTACCTATCGAGCCTTATATCTCTCCAGAGAGCCATCTGCCTTCCTCTTATGCATGAACACCCACTTGTCTGTGACAATATTGCCACAAGTGGGACGAGGAACAAGGTCCCACGTCCGGTTGGCAAGTAGGACCGCATACTCTTCCTCCATAGCACGACGCCAGTGAGGGTCGGCAAGTGCGCTACGGACGGAAGACGGTATAGGCGATACCGAAGAGGAGGCAAACGGTGGAGGCGTCGTCGACGAGAGGACAACCCCAGAGAAACGCTCAACAAGCCGGAGAACTTCAGCTGCACGTCGAGTAACCATCGGGTGAACGTGCCCCGAGTCCCGATGGAGCAAAGGCGGGTGGTACACCGGGGGCTCGACACGAGGAGTCGGGTCACTAACCCGCTCTCGTCGCTGGTAGAAAAGAGTCAGGTCGGCAAACCGTGGTGTCGTGGCCGCGCGTTGCGCGACTCGTGACGCCGAAGACGTCGGGGCCACGCGTGGCGCGGCAGTAGAGGTCGGAGATGCTGGGGCCACGCATGGCGCGACAGTGGAGGTCGGAGACGCCGGGGCTGCACGTAGCGCGACAAAGGAGGTCGGAGACGCCGGGGTCGTGCTTGGCGCGATCGTGAAGGTCGGAGACGCCAGGGCCGCGCGTGGCGCGGTCGTGGAGGTCGAAGACGTCGGGGCCACTCGAGGCGCGGCCGAAGACCCCCGGAATGTCGGAGCTGCTGGAGCATGAGCACCAACCCGCGCTCGTCGCTAGTAGACAAGTGCAGGGTTAGTGAACCGAGATGCTGGGGTCACGAGAGGTGCAACCGGTGGCACCTGAGTCGCCAGTACTGCACGGGGTGCAGTAGTCGACGTCGTGGATGCTGAAGTCTGAAAGTGCATCTAGGTTCCCCGTGGGTTTTGGATGATTGATGACGACAATTAAGTCGCTAATGAGCTCATGTGATCTTAGCACAGGTGTGGACTCAATCGGAGACGCAAACCCTCAAAAAGGAAAAGGAAGGAAACGGAGTCGACTCGAAGCGTAGAAACTAGGGTTTCTAGAGTGTTGAGTTAGACTAGCCGTAGAAATAGGAGGGTGTGTGCGTAAAGTGCAAAGAGATCAAAGTAGGAGCTCAAGAGTGGTGGTTGAGGTAGAAACCCTATTTAAAGTTGAAGTTAGAGTAGTCTGGCAGGAGTGGCCGGACTAGTCCGCCTTAGGGCCGGACTAGTCCGCTCCTGGCCAGACTAGTCCGTTTTCACACGGACCAGAAGGTCCTGTGTGACTTCGGACTAGTCCGTAGTGGGACGGACTAGTCTGGGTTACCCCTTAGGGTGGTATTTCGGGACTAAGTCCTAGAGAGCGGACTTGTCCGTTTTGGGGCGGACCAAAAGGTCCTGTGTGAGATCGGACTAGTCCGTCCGTGGGCCGGACTAGTCCGTGTTGCCGAGTGCAGAGAGGTTTTGCGACTAAGTCTGGGAAGGCCGGACTAGTCTGTGGTCTCCAGACTAGTCCGTTTTCACACGGAACAAAAGGTTCTGTGTGAGATCGGACTAGTCCGGTGAAGGCCGGACTAATCCGTTGTTGAAGTTACCGTTTGAATTTGAAGTTTGGCGGGTAGCGTGACGATTGCCGCGCAGTGCGACAGTTGTCAGAGGGGTCAGTGGTCCCCTAGGCCGGACTAGTCCGGGCCTGAGGCCGGACTAGTCCGTCCTTTTGCTGAGGTCAGCAGTTTGGGCTCGAAACCCCTATAAAAAGGGGACCCCCGGCCTCATTTCAAACAACTCTCGAACCCTAGCGCCGCCACAGCCAACTTGGAGCACTCTTAAGCCTCTTTCTTGCCAACTTTCCCTCTAAAACTAATTCTTGAGGGGATTAGGGTTTAGTGAGGTGGAGAAGAGGAAGAACATCACGATTGTGCTCCCGGTTTGATCTCTTGCACTCATTGAGTCGTTGTGACTTGTGTGTTGAGTGTGTTTCGTGTTGTTGATCATCTTTGTGGTGTGGGAGCATCAGATTGTGAGAAGCCCCAACGAATCTTGTATTCACTCTTTGAGATAGTGGAGAACCAAGTTAGGCCCGTGCGGTAAACTTGGTGAGGGAAGGGTTGTTGAACCCGGTCCATTGTGGACTCCTCAACGGGGACGTAGATTCTTGTGTGGAATCGAACCTCGGGATAAAATCCTTGTGTCTCCGTGTTCTTCGCTTTTTGCTATCGAATATTTCGTTCTATGGTTGCTAGTTTTGTCTTGTACTTCACATTGCTATAATCTTGTTGAAACTTGGCTTACTCTTGTGTTGGCAGTTGCTAAACTTGACATAAACATATCCTCACCTGTAGCCTCGAGAAAATCCCCTTAAAACTTGCTAGAAACACTTTTTAGGGTTCTTCACGCAGGCTGACCGGACTAATCCGCCCCCAGACCGGACTAGTCCGCCCCCTGTGATTTAACCTCGTTTTATTAAGTCATTTGCAGGTCGATTAGCCTATTCACCCCCCCTCTAGGCAACTTTCAATTGGTATCAGAGCAGGACTCTCCACAAAGAGTCTAACAACTCAGAGAGATGGCCGGAGTGGTGTTTGAAGAGGTGTCGACCAATGATTCTCAACCGACACGTGAGGAGACAATGACAAGCCAACGGATGATGAGGAGACTCGCCAGCTCAAGGCGAAGCTCCGGGAGAAGCTGAAGATTGCTGTGGTTGAGCCGTCAAGCTCATCAAGCGGTGGCGGTGGGGTCAACTACAACCGACAAGGGTTCAACTATGAACGCCTTGCCGCCAACAACCACTACCTCTCCATCCCATTAGGGAAACCTCCTCAATTCGATGGAACTGACTACGAGATGTGGAAGCACAACATGAAGATCCACCTCGTGTCACTCAATCCGGCATTGTGGCAAATTGTCATGACCGGGGTGGAGATCCCAAAGAATGAGGACAACATCATGCAAGAACAAGCCATCCTCATCCACCGCAACGCTCAAGCTGCGGGTGTAATCATCTCATCCCTCTCAAGAGATGAGTTCAACCGCGTCGATGGTCTTGAGGTGGCCAAAGATATATGGGACACCCTCAAGACGGCGCATGAGGGAAATCGGGTGGTAAAGGAAGCCAAGATCGAGCTCATCGAAGGAGAGCTTGGGAGGTTCACCATCATGGATGGTGAATCCCCCCAAGACATGTACAACCGGTTGAAGATACTCATCAACAAGAGCCGATCATATGGCTGCACCAAGTGGACCGACCACGAGGTGGTGAAGAGGATGATCCGGGCATTCATGCCTAGGAACGTCGCTCTTTGCTCCATGATTCGAGAAAGCCCGGGGTTCACTCAAATGACCCCGGAGGAGGTCCTTGGTAGGATCATCAACCACGAGATCATGGAGAAGGAGACGCTCTTCTACAACGACCTTCAAAAGTTCACCGCCTCCAAGATGAAGAACGTTGCACTTAAGGCAACACCCTCTTCAAAGGAGCAAGAGGAAAGCGATGAGGAGAGCCTCGACACCGATGAGGAAGAGGCCTTCTTCATCAACAAATTCAAGAGGATGATGAGGAGGAAGAAAGGCGGATACAACCATGAAGGCAAGGGGAAGCAAAGAGCAAGGCCCAAATCAAAAAGGGCTTGCTACAATTGTGGCGAGTACGGCCACTTCATCGCTGATTGCCCCCATGAAGAAGTGAAGAAGAAGAAGGGGGGCAAGCCTCAAGAGAAGAAATTCTTCAGGAAGAAGAGGCCCTTCGGACAAGCACACTTGGGAAAGGAGTGGGACTCTAACGATGAGTCCTCCTCCGAAGAAGAAGAGGAGAAGATGGCTACCATAGCCATCGGGAGGAGCTCCAAGGGAAGCAAGCTCTTCCCCAACCTCAACAACGACTACAAACCAACTTGCCTTATGGCAAAGGAGGGAAGGAGAAAGGTAACATCTCACTCCTCCTCCTCCATTTCCTCTCATGATGAATTTGATAGCGCTAGTGAAAATGAGCACATGTTTAAGGACATAAGCAAAAGCACCCTGCGTAGGATGAAGTTGCTTATGGATGAGATCTTTGAGAAGGAGGATCTCATCAACAGACAAGAGGACATGCTCATCCTTGAGAAGGAGAGATGTCAAGAGCTTAATGAGCTCCTTGAGCTTGAAAGAGAGAAGAGCAAGGCATTGGAACACGAACTTACTCTAAGTAAGAAAACGTGTTCAAGTCTTGAGGAGAAATCAATTGAGCTCAGGATGAACTTGGGAACTTGACAAAAGTTAACAAGATCCTTGAGACTCAAATTGAGTCCCTTAAGAACAATGTAGTCTCTTCCTCCAAGAGCTCAACCTCCTCAAAGGCCTCATCCAATGCAACACCGCCTTGCAAGTGCTCTAACTTAATCCTTAAGCTTAAGGATGAACTCAACTTAGCGCAGGGCAAGCAAGCACCTAAGGGTGCCATCTTTGACAAGGAGAAGGTGGCGTATGCACGAAGTGCATACACCAACACAAGACCTCCCCATGTCAAGGATGGTCTTGGCTATACTAGAGGTGGAAGACATAACGCCAAAACCTCCAAGTATGGCAAAGACATGATTGTCTTTGTTAAGGGGAGTTTATCCACAACTAAAATTGAAAAGAACTAACCCTCTAGCAACAAAATGCCTAAATCTGAACCGCATCCTCTATTCCATGATTTTGATGCATCTTATGTGCCTATGAGGAACAAATATGGCAAAGTGTTTGCTAGATATGTTGGGCCACTCCGCAAGAGCCCCAAGCCTTGCGTGTGGGTGCCCAAATGCCTAAGCACTAACGTGAAAGGACCCAACTCCGCTTGGGTACCTAAAAGGAAGGCATAAATTTGTTTTGTAGGCTTACTCCTCCGGCGGATCGAAATGGGTGTTGGATAGCGGCTGTACCAACCACATGACCGGAGAGAGGAGCATGTTCATAGAGTATGAGGAGAATGAGGACCCAAGTGAGGGAATCTTCTTTGGGGATAATAGCCAAGGGAAAATCCTTGGCTCCGGTAAAATTGCTATCTCCTCTTCACATACTCTATCTAATGTTTTGCATGTTGATTCCCTAGACTATAATCTCCTATCCATATCACAACTGTGTGATAGAGGATATAAGTGTGTATTTACTAGTGAGGGTGTGAGCGTTCTCAGAGAGGGTAATGACTCGATAGCCTTTAAGGGAGTGCTCAAGGGAAAGCTCTATCTCGTGGACTTTACCAAGGATAAGGCTCAACTTGACACATGCTTAATGGCGAAAGCCAACATGGGATGGCTTTGGCATAGAAGGCTAGCCCATGTTGGAATGAGGAACCTTCAAAAGCTCCTTAAAGGAGAGCACGTTCGTGGCCTAAAGGATGTGGTATTTGAAAATGATAGGCCATGTAGTGCGTGCCAAGCTGGAAAGCAAGTAGGAGCTCAATACCCCTCTAAGAATGTCATGACGACAACTAGACCTTTGGAGTTACTCCATATGGATCTTTTTGGCCCCATTGCTTATATTAGTATTGGTGGCAACAAGTATGGTCTAGTTATCGTTGATGACTTCTCTAGATATACTTGGGTGTTCTTCTTGCATGATAAGAGTGAAACCCCCGGTGTCCTCAGGAAATTCCTAAGGAGAGCTCAAAATGAGTTTACCTTAAGGATAAAGGCTATAAGGAGTGACAATGGCACCGAATTCAAGAACATGCAAGTAGAAGAGTTCCTAGATGAAGAGGGCATCAAGCATGAGTTTTCCGCTCCCTATTCTCCTCAACAAAATGGAATTGCCGAAAGGAAGAATAGAACGCTTATTGAGATGTCAAGGACGATGCTAGATGAGTACAAAACATCGGACCGGTTTTGGGCGGAAGCGGTTAACACTGCTTGCCACGTCGTAAACCGATTGTACCTTCATCACCTCCTCAAGAAGACTCCTTATGAGCTTCTCGTTGGTAAGAAACTCAATGTTTCTTACTTTCGTGTCTTTGGTAGTAAGTGTTATATCCTCAACAAGAAGCCTAGGACTTCGAAGTTTGCTTCAAAGTCCGATGAGGGTTTCTTGCTTGGATATGACTCAAACACTCATGCGTACCGTGTGTTCAACAAATCCTCCGGAATTGTTGAAATAGCACGTGACGTGGTGTTTGATGAAACCAATGGCTCTCAAGTGGAGCAAGTTGATCAACATGCCATTGATCAAGAGGAACCCCCACTAGAAGCTCTAAGGAGAATGGCACTTGGAGATGTTCACCCACAAGAACCATCTCAAAGCCCAAGTGACCATCCTCACTATGAAGTAGGTCAAACCCCTATTGGACAAGTTGGAGATCCACTAGATGCTCCCCAAAGTGATAATGGGAATGAAGATCAAGGGGGAGGCATGGATCAAGGGGGAGACCAAAGTGAAGAAGATGAAGCAAGTGGTTCAAGAGCTCAACCTCCGCATCCTCGTGTTCATCAAAGTGTTCAACGGGATCATCCCGTTGACAACATTCTAGGAGATATCACAAAAGGAGTAACAACACGTTCACGTGTTGCAAACTTTTGTGAGCATTTCTCCTTTGTCTCATCCTTGGAACCTCATAAGGTTGAAGATGCCTTAAGAGATCCGGATTGGGTAGTTGCCATGCAAGAGGAGCTCAATAACTTTGAAAGGAACAAGGTTTGGGAGCTTGTCAAGCGCCCACAAGCTAATGTTGTTGGAACCAAGTGGGTGTTCCGCAACAAACAAGATGAGCATGGCATGGTAACTAGGAACAAGGCACGACTTGTGGCAAAAGGGTACTCACAAGTTGAAGGATTGGACTTTGATGAGACATTTGCCCCCGTAGTTAGGCTTGAGTCAATTCGGATATTACTAGCCTTTGCTACTCATCATGACTTCAAGCTCTACCAAATGGATGTTAAGAGTGCATTCCTTAATGGCCCAATCAAGGAAGAAGTTTATGTAGAGCAACCTCTAGGGTTTGAAGACCAAGACTATCCTAACCATGTTTACAAATTGCGAAAGGCTCTTTATGGCCTCAAGCAAGCTCCTAGAGCTTGGTATGAGTGCCTAAGAGACTTTCTAGTTGAAAATGGTTTTAGGATAGGCAAAGCGGACTATACCCTTTTCACAAAGCACTTCAACGAGGATCTTTTTGTGTGCCAAATATATGTGGATGACATCATATTTGGTTTCACAAATAAGGTGTTTTGTGATGAGTTCTCCAAGATAATGACGGAGAGGTTTGAAATGTCCATGATGGGTGAGTTGAAGTTCTTTCTAGGATTTCAAGTAAAACAACTCAAAGAAGGGACGTTCATAAGTCAAACTAAGTATACACAAGATATTCTAAGGAAGTTTGACATGGATAAGGCAAAACCCATCAAAACCCCTATGGGGACAAATGGACACCTTGACCTAAATGAGGACGGTCCAAATGTGGATCAAAAGTTATATAGGTCTATGATTGGTTCACTTCTCTATCTTTGTGCATCTAGGCCCGATATCATGCTAAGTGTGTGTATGTGTGCACGCTTTCAAGCGGCACCTAAGGCCTGTCATTTGACCGCCGTTAAAAGGATCTTGAGATATCTAGTACACACACCTTCCCTAGGACTTTGGTACCCCAAAGGATCTAAGTTTAACCTCATGGATATTCCGATGCGGACTATGCGGGGTGCAAAGTTGATAGGAAGAGCACATCGGGTACATGCCAATTCTTAGGTCGATCTCTAGTGTCTTGGTCCTCCAAGAAGCAAAACTCTATTGCTCTCTCCACCGCCGAAGCGGAATATGTTGCAGCCGGAAGTTGTTGTGCACAACTTCTTTGGATGCGACAAACCCTTAGGGATTATGGGATTAACTTGCGCAACATTCCACTCTTGTGTGACAACGAGAGTGCCATAAAGATAGCCCAGAATCCGGTGGAGCACTCTAGGACCAAGCACATAGACATACGACATCACTTTTTGAGAGATCACTCAATGAAGGGAGATATTGTGATTTCTCATGTGAGGACGGAACATCAACTTGCGGATATCTTCACCAAGCCTCTTGATGAGAAGCGTTTCTGTGAGCTAAGAAGTGAGCTCAAGATTTTGGATTCTAGGAATGTGGCTTAAACCACATTCCTCACATTTTTTGAGCTATATTTCGAAAAACTCTTCTCTATCTTGATTTCTCTTAAAAAAAACTGTTTGAGAAAACTTTTTCTTGGAAATTGATCATGTATTTATCATATTTTTTTCATTAATCATGTTTGTATTGCTAGTTGTCCAAAAGGACCGATAGTTTGTGGGCAAAACTCAAAAATATTGTTTTTCAGCCCAGTCGGACCGGACTAGTCCGCCCCTGTGGACGGACAAGTCCGGGTCCAGACTAGTCCGCGACTGGTCCGCACACCGGACTAGTCCGGCCCTTAGGGACTTAAACCCCCAGGGACGGCCCAGACCCCTCCTCTCTCCTCTCACTCCCGCTTCTCACTCTCACACGCTAGAAACCGCCTCCTTCGGCGATTTTTCGCTCCAACCACCAAATCTCGATTCCAATCCGTGCATTGGAGTCTTTGGGAGTGAGGGATCGTTTCCCCGCGCTCCACCTTCGCGATCCATCGTCGATTTCGTCGATTCTCGCGGATTTGAGAAGGTATTCCCTCTTTTTCAAAAACTTTCCCCATTCTTGATTCTTGAAGTTTTTGATAGGAACACCTTCATTGATGTTGCTCCATATACCCTTGCGATCATAGCCTAGGAGTATTGCGCGCTGATTTGAAGATTTTTCGAAGAATCGATTAGAATTAGGGTTTATCCTGCGCAACCCGGACTAGTCCGGCCCCTGGGGCGGACAAGTCCGGTTTGCACAGAGCAAACTCTGGTTCTAGTCTTCTCTCGAGACTTCTTCCGCAACGCTCCCTCTCCTTGGACTCATACCTTCCTTTCTCTGTATTTTCCGCAGCATGTCGAACTCGGAGCCCCCTTCTCGTTTCAACCCCGCGGGCGAGGAAGAACGCCCTGAGACCTATCGAAGCCGCACCAAGGAGAGAGGTGCTGAAGTGCCCCGGGAGGGCCGCACCAAGGCTCAGATCGTCGAAGCAAGGACAAAGGCTGCCCTTATTAAGGTGCAGAAGGAAAAGGAAGAAAGGCGGCTGAAGGCACTTGAAGCCTCCAAAGTAGCCGCAACCATTGACAATGAAGAAGAAGCCTTGGCACGAGCAACTGCAGAATCCCTCAATGAGCTAAGGAAGAAGAAGAGGCAAGAAGAAGAAGAGGCAAGACAGGGAGGCTCACAACTCCAGGGCCGCTGAGGCCAATGCCCCCAAAAGGAAGAAACTCGTCACTGTTGGCGAGAAGGCAAAGGGCAAGGAGCAAGCCCAGAGGGAAGATGAGCCTAGGGTCGAGCGTGACCCTAAGAAAGGAAAGGCTCCGGCTCCAGTCGAACCGAAGAAGAAAAAGTCATCTGTCAAGGTGCCAGCCAAGAAGGCACCCGAAGGAGTAATGATCCGTGAAAAAGGGAAGGCCCAGGCCGTTGGCCCTCTCATGATGCACAGCCCAGCACGCAACCCAAACCGTCAGCCCAACCTCTCAGCCAACACATTCAAAGGAAAGGGAGCTAAGAAGGCCAGGAGGCTCAGAGATGAGAATGTCTACAGGTATGAGAGGTCCACCGCCGACCCTCGGTTCTGGTGTGACTTCCATTGCGATTACTATCGCACAGTCTACCAGGCCATGAAGAAGCCAGTGATCCAGGCTCAATGGGTGGACTGGACCTATATGGCTAAGAAGAAACACGAGGCGTTTGACGCAGTGATCGAGGCAGCTGAGCGCCACGGGATCAAGGACATTCTTGGATTCAAGTATGACTGGAATGAGAAGGTCATCGTACAGTTCTATACCACAGTTCACTTCCACTCTCGTGGCGACCGAGCCATCACTTGGATGACCAACGCTGAGCAGTACTATGCCACCTTCGAGGTCTTTGCTCAGGCTCTTGGTCTGGAGAGTCACCTGGACCATGAGATCATTATCTCCAATCTCAAGGCTATGGACAGGGATGACATGAGCTATATGTACCCTCCTCACGTCCGCTGTGAAGCTGGATTGGCCGGAAACATCCTTCCTTTCTATAGCATCCTTAACAGGATTCTTCGGAGGACGGTGGCTCCTAAAGAAGGAGATGCAGGGATCATCCAGGGTCACCTCAGGCACCTGTTGGCTCTCATTGATGGACATGAGATGTTCAACCTTATGGATTACATCTTCGATGATATCTACAACATCTCACACACACCCAACCGTGCCTGTGGCTATGCCCCTTACATAATGTGTCTGATCGAGAAGGTGTTCGGGCTCGTGTTTGTGAAGGACACCACTCACCAGCCTCTCCGACCCCAGATGCCACCTGCTGTCCCGATCCCTCCGCGCCGGAAGAACGCGGATCCTCCCTCTCAGCCGGAGGAACCTCGTGATGGAGCCTCTCGCCGTGCCTTTCACTCACCCAGTGGCTCCTCTAGCAGCGGAGTCCTCAAGTTCCTTCGGTCCATCTTCACCTCGTGCCGCAAAGCCGAGGTGCGAGCCCAGCGGACTGAGCGATACGTGAGGAAGCTCTGCGACAAGATGGAGATCCCGATGAGTCCTGAGGCCAGTGTTGTCCAGGCGTCGCCTAGGTGACGCCTAGGCGGCGCCTAGGCGTCTAGTCGCTCCGGGCCGGACGCCATGATCGGTCGCCTCGCCTGGTGGAGGTCGAACGCGGTGCTGGCAGGCTGGGAGGAGGTCAGTCGCATGATGAGAGATAAGGAGAAGATCAGGCGCGGCGCCAGGAGGCCAGGAGGAGGTCAGAGACGGCGCTGGGAGGCCGGAGTGTGTCGGGGGCGGCGCTGGTAGGCGGAGGAGGCACGGTGCTGAGGAAAAATGGGTAGGGTTAGAGCTGAAGAGGATGGGTCACACCTTTATTTTTAGGCCCAGCCCAATAACACACCAGTTTGACCGTCATCTTCAAGCCACCGTCTCTCTATCCAGCCGCACGCGCGACTCACGATCTCGGCGGCGCGCTCCAGATCCCAGCGGTGCAGCCCCTGACCGGCGCTTCCCCCCCCCCCCCCCCCCCGCCTCCCTCCACCGCCTCCCCTCCTCGACTCGCCGTCGCCGCGCCTCCCCTCCTCACCCGGCCGCCGCCATCCCTCTGCTCAGCCCGCCGCCGACCGTCGCCTGGCCGGGCGCCTAGGCGCCTGGCAGGCGCCTAGGCGTCCAGGCGGCAGTTTACAACACTGCCTGAGGCCTCCGATGACGAGCTCACTCCATACCCCCTTCTCACCCCCGATGAGTTGGCACTCTTGGGTGAGACGGAAGGTACCTCCGCACCAGGCTCCGACGACGACGACGACGATGCCAACTATCATGAGGAAGACGTCGAGGACCCGGAGGCCACGGAGAGCGACTCCCACGACGGCGATAGTGATGAGGACGAGGACTAGCTTTTAGGTCCTTGTCCTCCCTTCTTTTCCTTTTTGGTGCCTTGATGCCAAAGGGGGAGAGTTAGGGGGAGTTAGTTCTTTGCGTGGAGTTGGGGGGCGGTAGTATATTTTGTGTGTGTGTGGTGTGCTTTTGGCTTTCAAACTTGTTTTGTAACTTATTCATGCTACTTGGATGTTTACATTTGTGCAAGACCTGTTAGTGTTGTTTAATATCAATATAATGTTCTTATTGTCAATCTTATGATTATATTGATGCTCTTTATGTCTTGTCACAATTGTTGAGCACATCACGTAGGCACCCCACCATAACGTGTGTGGGTATGAAAGATCTCCTCCGCCTCTTTTACATGCTGCATACATTGAGGGGGAGTCATTCATACGCACACAAGTTATGAAAACCAAATACTAATACTCTTAATTGTGAAGGACTTGATGTGTTGTCATCAATCACCAAAAAGGGGGAGATTGAAAGTGCATCTAGGTTTCCCGTGGGTTTTGGATGATTGATGACGACAATTAAGTCGCTAATGAGCTCATGTGATCTTAGCACAGGTGTGGACTCAATCGGAGACGCAAACCCTCAAAAAGGAAAAGGAAGGAAACGGAGTCGACTCGAAGCGTAGAAACTAGGGTTTCTAGCGTGTTGAGTTAGACTAGCCGTAGAAATAGGAGGGTGTGTGCGTAAAGTGCAAAGAGATCAAAGTAGGAGCTCAAGAGTGGTGGTTGAGGTAGAAACCCTATTTAAAGTTGAAGTTAGAGTAGTCTGGTAGGAGTGGCCGGACTAGTCCGCCTTAGGGCCGGACTAGTCCGCTCCTGGCCAGACTAGTCCGTTTTCACACGGACCAGAAGGTCCTGTGTGACTTCGGACTAGTCCGTAGTGGGACGGACTAGTCCGGGTTACCCCTTGGGGTGGAGTTTCGAGACTAAGTCCTAGAGAGCGGACTTGTCCGTTTTGGGGGCGGACCAAAAGGTCCTGTGTGAGATCGGACTAGTCCGTCCGTGGGCCGGACTAGTCCGTGTTGCCGAGTGCAGAGAGGTTTTGCGACTAAGTCTGGGAAGGCCGGACTAGTCCGTTTTCACACGGAACAAAAGGTTTTGTGTGAGATCGGACTAGGTGAAGGTCGGACTAGTCCGTTGTTGAAGTTACCGTTTGAATTTGAAGTTTGGCGGGTAGCGTGACGATTGCCGCGCAGTGCGACAGTTGTCAGAGGGGTCAGTGGTCCCCTAGGCCGGACTAGTCCGGGCCTGAGCCTCGAGAAAATCCCCTTAAAACTTGCTAGAAACACTTTTTAGGGTTCTTCACGCAGGCTGACCGGACTAGTCCGCCCCCAGACCGGACTAGTCCGCCCCCTGTGATTTAACCTCGTTTTATTAAGTCATTTGCAGGTCGATTAGCCTATTCACCCCTCCCCCCCTCTAGGCAACTTTTAAAGTCGCACGTGGACCAGCAGAAGACGTCGGGGCCACATGTGGCGCAATGGGTACCGTACTTGCAGAAAAAGGCCAAGGCAGCTGTACCGTAGCAGCCTCGGTGTCAGTAGAAAACAGGGAGTCCAACTCTGCAACTGAAGCAGAGGAGGAAGTGGAGAAAGGAAAGGAGGACTCATCGAACACGACGTGTCGAGAGATCAAGATACGGTGAGTGGTGAGGTCAAGACACCGGTACCCCTTATGATCGAGAGAGTACCCAAGGAAGACACACCGAGTAGAGCGGGGCGCAAGCTTATGTGGAGCCGTAGCAGAAAGATTAGGGTAGCAAGCGCACCCAAAAACACGAAGGTGGTCATAGAGAGGGGTGGTGCCATACAAGGCAAAATACGGAGTAGGTGCTCGAATCGACTTGGTAGGAAGACGATTAATAAGAAAAGTGAAAGTGTGGAGAGCCTCTACCCAATATCGAGCAGGAACAGAAGCCTGAAACATCAGGGAGCGCATGACATCATTAGTGGTGCGAATCATACGTTCTGCCTTGTCATTTTGGGGAGAGGTATAAGGACAAGACATACGCAATTGGACGCCATGTGCGAGTAAAAAATCACGGAGCGCTGAGTTGTCAAACTCCCGTCCGTTATCACACTGTAGAGCACGGACAGTGCGTCCAAACTCAGCAGAAACCCAAACGAAGAAGTGAGAGAGAGTGACATAGGTCTCAGACTTCAAACGCAAGGGAAACGTCCAGAAAAAATGCGAGAAATCATCAATGATCACCAAGTAATATTTGAAACCAGAAACACTGATAATAGGAGATGTCCACAAATCACAATAAATGAGATCAAAAATATGCTCAACATGAGTCACAGACGTAGGAAAGGGAAACCTAACATGGCGACCAAGTTGACAAGCATGACATAAAGACTCATGTGTGCCCCTAGTACACGAGATAATTGAACTACTAGACAACTTGGACATAGCATCAACGCCAGGATGGCCAAGCCGGCGGTGCCAAGCGGTGGACAAAGCTGTCGTAGCCAGAGCAAAAGACGGAGACGCAGCGGCAGTAGGAAGTCGAAGCGTGTAAAGGGGTCCTGGGCTATCACATCGAAGAAGAAGACGCCGGGTGGAAAGATCCTTCACAGACAAACCAAAAGGATCAAATTCAACAGAAACACTATTATCAGTGGTAAAACGACGAATAGAAAGCAGGTTCTGAATGATATCCGGAGCAACAAGAATGTTGTTAAGATGAAAGGAACTCGGAGAACCCGAGTCACCTACTGAGGTGACCGGAAGAACAGACACATTCCCGACAACGATAGATGAAGGAAACGAAGGACGAGGGGTGTGTGTAGAAGAGAGTATACCAGCGTCAGGAGTGGTATGGTACGAAGCCCCGGAATCAGCCACCCAGTCAGTAGTAGGTGGCGTGAGGTGCATGGTGTTGAACGAAGACGCCAGTTCCTGACGGTCCCACCCCAGGGGCGGCTCCTAAAGAGGTGCTGGCAGCTCCAAGTACACAGCGGGGTAGGCAGTGCCCCCGTAGGTCTAAGTCGACGATCCACCGGCAGGGTAGGCGAGAGCACCAAAGCCCGGGTGGGCCACGTACGCCTGAGGACGCGGCTGGCGTGGAGAAGGAAGACCCGGGGACGGTCCAGGCCACATGGAGATCTGACCAGTCCACGGGTTGTAGGGTGTGGGCCAGGGTGAACCTCCCCGGCCGGTGCCACCACTACCACCTCCAGGAGCAGGTGCAGGCGAAGAGGTGCTGCCTGCATCAGCACCACGTCCGCCTTGCTTCCCGTGACGTCGACGATTACCACCTCCGGAGCCTGTCTGGGAACCTGGGGCAGTAGACGGGGCAGCAGGTCTCGGAGGTGGTCCGCCAGAAGTAGGTGGACGCGGGGACTGCCCAGAGCCATAGAAGGTTGTGGCCGGCCCGAAACCAGTAGGACCACCATTCGTAATCTCCTCGAGCTCAAGGTCAGACCAGACCTTCTCAAAGGTCGGTGGCGGCTCCACACGAAGAAGCCACGAACGAAGGTGGTTGAAGCGCTTGTTCAAGCCTTGAAGGACCCGAAGAACGAGTGTGTTGTCGGCGATCGGCTCTCCAAGATCGCGCAGAGCATCAGCCATGCTCTTCATCTCCCCGCAGTAGGCGGAGATGGTGCGGTCGCCCTGGACTGTGTTCTGAAACCATGCGTTGATGTTGAGGGCCCGAGTCCCACAGTTCCCCAAGAAGTGCTGCTCGAGCACCAGCCACGCCCGGCGGGCAGTACCACCACCACGCTGCCCGACCAGGTCGTGTAGCTCGTCGGAGAGGGACCCAAGGATCCAAGCAAGGACCAAGCTTGTCCATGCTGGTCCAAGAGCTATCATACGGGGAGCCCTCCCGTTGGACGTGGTCCTCAAGCTGGTAACGCCTCAACGTGAGAAGGAACACGTGACGCCAGCGGGCGTAGGCCGTGGAGTTAGAAATGAGGACGATCGGCACAAGCGTCCGGATGTTCTGAACTCCAGCAGTCTGGGCGTGTAGAGCGGCGGCGAGAGACGCCGAGTACACGGAGTGCGCACCAACATCGGAGGGAGGCTCGTACACAGTAGTCGACGGCCGGTGAGCACCCTCCTGGATCTGGTGAGAGAGAGCAGCTAGTGAAGCACGCTCCTGCTCCAGTGCGAGAGCAAGTGCCCGCTCGCGCTCGCAAGAGGCAGCCAGAGCCGCGAAAACACCGGAGGTGTCCGCGGCCGTAGTGGTGGTGCTGTCGATGCCGTAGAGTGGATCAGTGGCCGCGCGAGGAGCAGCAGCGGCACCAACAGCAGATCCGGCTGGTCCGGAGCCCGTCATGAAGGTGACGGCAGTAGAGCCGCTGAGTGAGCCGCCGACTACCGGATTAGTCGCTGCGTCGGGCGCGTGCCGAGCCATAGTGACGAGTGGTGCGTCGGCTGTCGGACCAGTAGCGGGCGCACCGGCGAGATGGGACGCACTGGCCAGTGGCGAGGCGCAGATCTGGGTCCCGACGGCGCTGTCCAGGGAGAGGCTGGCTAGGGAGGGGGCATGTGCAGGGGCGCCGGCCACGGAGCCGCCGACCAGGGAGGCACCGGCCAGGGAGCCGCCGACCAGGGGGCTGCCGGCTAGGGAGCCGCCGGCCAGAAGGGCGCCGGCTAGAGGGGCGCCGGCCAGGCCGCCGCCCAGGGGGGCGCCGGCCAGAGGGGCGCCGATCTGTGCAGCACCAGCTAGGGGGGCGTCGACCGCCAGGGAGGGGCCGGCGCCGGCCAGGGGAGCAGAGGCGTCGGCGGCGGCCAGAGCAGGAGCGCCGGTCAGGGGAGCAGGGGCGGCGACCAGGAAGGGGGCACCTGCCAGGGGAGCAGGGGCGCCGGCGGCGGCGGGAACAGGGACGCCGGCGGCGGCTAGACCAGGGGCGCCGGCCAGGGGGGTCGCACCGGCGGCGGCCAGCGGCGGCTGTGGGGCGCCGGCCATGGGGGGGGTGGCTGGCGACTGGGTGGTGGGTATTAAGGTTAGGGTTTGGCTAATGATACCATATTAGAGGCTAATAATTGAATTGATTAATCATCATGAGGGAAGAGTACATATATAAAGACCCTAGGGTGGACTGGTACATGGGCCTAGCCCAAAACACCTAAAAGGTACAACATATAGTCCAACAAATCTCATTGAAACATTTTGTTTCAACTTTAATAATTATGGTATACCTGTTTTTTTAATAGTAGTTTCATAACCTTATACAAATCTGCTATATGCATATATTTCAGGCTTGTAAGTACTTGTCATAGTAATGTAATGGTGACTGTTCGATGTCCAAAACAACACATATTTGTGACTTGAGGGAGTCTAATGGGTTTCTAATAGAGGGCAAGAATTATTGCTTAATTAACCAAAGGTCTAGGTACATATTTATAGATACATAGATGGGCCGTTATACAGGCTAGGCCCAAATGCATAACTCAACACAGTCCAACACCCCCCCGCAGTCCCAACATCTAGCCACAACAGATGTTGAGACTGGACCGAAACTCAGAAAACAAAGTCGACGGGAGTCCTTCGTGAAGATGTCGGCAAACTGTGACGTCGTCGGCACATGGAGAACTCGAACCTCACCGCGCGCAACCCGCTCACGAACAAAGTGAAGATCAATCTCCACATGTTTCGTGCGCTGGTGCTGAACGGGGTTGGTGGAGAGGTAAACGGCGCTGACATTATCACAGTAGACCAACGTGCTCCGGGCGACAGGGGAGTGGAGCTTCTGAAGTAACTGCTGGAGCCAAGACGCCTCTGCTACGCCGTTAGCCACGACGCGATACTCCGCCTCAGCACTGGAGCGAGAAACCACAGGCTGCCGCTTCGAGGACCAGGAGACAAGATTCCCCCCAGGAAGACGGCGTAGCCTGAGGTGGAGCGGCGGGTATTAGGGCACCCCGCCCAGTCAGCGTCGGTGTAGACCACCAGCTCAGAAGGCGAGTCACGTCGAAGTAGAAGACCGTAGTCGAGGGAGCCGCGCAGGTACCGAAGAATCCGCTTCATCGCCGTGAGCTGCGTCTCCCGCGGATCATGCATGTGGAGACACACCTGCTGAACCGCGTAGGAGATGTCCGGCCTGGTGAAGGTGAGATACTGCAGGGCACCTGCAAGACTCCTGTAAGAAGTGGGGTCGGCGACCGAGGCGCTGTCGGTCGAAGACAGCTTCGCCTGGGTGTCCACGGGAGTGGAGCACGGCTTGCAATCAGCCATGCCCGCTCGCTCGAGGATATCCAGGCAGTACTGGCACTGGTGGAGGAACAGAGCGTCCGGACGGTGCTCGACCGCAACGCCCAGGAAGTGGTAGAGCTGGCCGAGGTCCTTCATCGCGAACTCGCGCTACAGGGCGGAGATCGTGCGCTGAAGAAGAGCCGGGCTGGACGCCGTGAGGACAATATCGTCCACGTACAGGAGGAGGTAGACAGTGTCACCCTCATGCCTGTAAACGAAGAGCGAGGTGTCCGACTTGGCCTCGACGAAGCCAAGCGAGGCCAGGAAGGAGGCGAACCGGCTGTACCAAGCCCGAGGCGCCTGCTTCAGCCCGTATAGAGACTTGTTCAGCCGGCAGACCAAGTCTGGACGGGCTGAATCAACGAACCTTGTCGGCTGACTACAGTACACCGTCTCCGTCAGCGTCCCGTGAAGGAAGGCGTTCTTGACGTCCAGCTGGTGGACAGGCCAAGAACGCGGGAGAGCCAACGACAGAACAGTCCGTACTGTCGCTGGCTTAACTACCGGACTGAAGGTCTCGTCGTAGTCCACTGCAGGGCGCTGAGTGAAGCCCCGAAGTACCCAACGAGCCTTATATCTCTCCAGGGAGCCATCCGCCTTCCTCTTATGCGTGAAAACACACCTGTGACAACGATGCCACGGGAAGGACGGGGAACAAGGTCCCATGTCCGGTTGGCAAGTAGGGCCGCATACTCCTCCTCCATAGCGCGGCGCCAGTAAGGGTCAGCGAGGGCGCTACGGACGGAAGTCGGCATAGGTGATACCGAAGAGGAAGTGGATGGTGTCGGTGTCGTCGAAGAGAGTACCACTCCAGAGAACCTCTCAAGAGGCCGGAGAACCCCAGCGGCACGTCTAGTCACCATCGGGTGAACGTGTCCTGGGTCCCGGTGGAGCAACAGTGGGTGTTACACCGAGGGCTCTGGACGAGCAGGCGCAGAGGCACCAACCCGCTCTCGTCGCTGGTAGACAAGAGCAGGGTCGGCGAATCGGCGAATCGTGGAACAGGGGCCGCGCGTGGCACAGCGGGGGACGCAGGAGCCGGAGTAGTCGTCGGGTCCCCGCACGGCGCGGGAGTCGAGGCCGGAGACGCCGGGGCCGCGCGTGGCGCAGCTGTAGGGGTCGCCGAGGCCTCGTGTGGCGCAGGAGTCGAGGCTGGAGACGCTGGGGCTGCGCGTGGCGCAGCCGTAGGAGACGTCGGGACCTCGTGTGGCGCAGGAGTCGAGGTCGGAGACACCGGTGCCGCGCGTGGCGCAGCCGTAGGAGACGACGAGGCCTCGTGTGGCGCAGGAGGCGAGGTCGGAGACGCCGGGGCCGCGCGTGTCGCAGCAGGAGACGTCGGTGCCACACGTGGTGCGACACTCGTCCCCAGGGTCGATGGAGCTTGGGCACCAACCCGCACTCGTCGCTGGTAGACGAGAGCAGGGTCAGTGAACCGTCGTGTCGTGGCTGTAGTAGGCACAGCCGGAGTCACCACAGGTGTCGGTGTTGCGTAAGGTGCAACTGGCGACGTCGTGGGAGCCACCTAGGAGCGGTGGGTGATGTACCTGCAAAAAAAGGCCAAGGCAGCTGTGGTGGAGTAGCCTCGGTGTCAGTAGAAAAAAGAGAGTCCATCTCTGCAGCTGAACCAGAGGTGGAGGAAGAAAAGGGGAAGGAGGACTCGTCGAAGACGACGTGCCGAGAGATCAAGATGCGGTGGGTAGAGAGGTCGAGGCACCGGTATCCCTTATGCTCAAGAGAGTACCCAAGAAAGACACACCTAGTAGAGCGGGGCGCAAGCTTATGTGGAGCAGTGGCGGAAAGATTAGGGTAGCAGGCGCACCCAAAGACACGGAGGTGGTCGTAGAGAGGGGTAGTGCCATACAGGGCAAAGAAAGGAGTCGGTGCTCGAATCGCCTTGGTGGGAAGGCGATTAAGGAGGAAGGTGGCAGTGTGAAGTGCCTCTACCCAGTATTGGGCGTGGCGCGCACCCAAGAGGGGTGAGGGTTCCCAGCACGTTGCGCATCGTGCGGAACCGAAGTGCAACGTTGTCGTTGTGGTAGGCGTCGACATTGCTGCCGACATCCGTCGGCGGCGTAGCGAAGCGGATGGGTCGTGGAGGCTGCTGGGGTGTGACGAAGGTGCTGGAATCTTCAAAATTGGACCCTCCCGCTGCTGTTGACCCCTGTGCAGGGCTGTCCCAGCTCTGCTCTGTGCTGGACAGACCCTGCAGGAGCCTACGGGGAGTCGCGGGAGGTGCTGGTCGCCTACCAGCAGCCCTGGTGTGCCGCACCGGGGCCCCTGGGGTCTGGACAGACCCTGCTGCGCCCCTCCTGGGTGTTGCAGGGGTGCTGTTTGGCCCCTCCGAGTCCTGCAGCACCTTGCTAGGTGCTGGAACAGCAGGTTCAGCATGTGCTAAACCCATGGAGTCGACGTAGAACGCGTCGTAGTCCTCTTCTTCAGCTCCTTCACCCCAGTCCCACTTGGCCGCCTCGTCGAATATCACGTCACGTGATATGTGTGTGCGCCCATCGGCCGGATTGTACATCCGATAGCCCTTCGTCCCTACAACATAGCCAAGAAACACCATCGGCGTACTTCGGTCTTCCAACTTTCTCAGGTGGGGGGCTTGTATTTTTGACATGTCCCACGCACCCAAAAGTTCGGAAATAGTTGACGGCTGGTCGCTCCCCGTGCCAAGCTTCATATGGCGTCTTCCCGTCGAGGCCGCGGGTGGGGGATCTATTCAAGATGTAGACGGTTGTCAGGACCGCCTCACCCCAAAAGAACCCGGGCATACCCTTCGCCTTCAACATGCTTCTCGCCATCCCGACCACCGTCTGGTTGCGCCGCTCCACAACCCCGTTTTGTTGCGGCGTGTATGGAGCTGTGAGCTGACACTGTACGCCGTGCTGAGCGCAGTACTCGCCGAACTCCCGTGAGGTGAACTCCCCTCCGCGATCAGTACGAAGTAGCTTCAACCTCCTCCCGGACTTTAATTCAGCTGTCGCCTGGAATTGCTGAATTAAGTCGGGCGCCTTGTCCTTGCTTGCTAGGAGATAGAGCCACATATAGCGGCTCATGTCATCCACTAGCAACAGGAACATCTTGTTGCCGCCTGGAGTCGTCGGCGTGATCGGCCCGCAGATGTCGCCGTGGACGAGGTCGAGTGCGCCCTCCGCGCGCCGACGAGCTTGCGTGGGGAAGCTGGAGCGCCTCTGCTTCCCGGCCAAGCAAGCCTCGCACAATTGATCGACATGATCAATTTGCGGAAGCCCGAGCACCATCTCCTCCTTTGCCAGCTTCCGAAGCGCCTGGAAGTCGACGTGTCCGTAATGTTCGTGCCAACGCCACGCGACGTCACCACGTCGTGCGGTCAGGCAAACTGGACGCGTGATGTTGAGCCTGAAGGGGTACAACTTGCTGTCGTCGCGCCCCACTCGTGTGATGAGACGATTCTGCTCGTCTCGAATGTGCATAACCCCTGCATGCATGGTGACGCTGTAGCCATCCTCATCCAGCTGCCCGAGGCTGATGAGGTTGGTGGTGAGACGCGGGATGAGGTAGACACCAGTGAGCCGCCGATGCTCACCCGTGTCATAGGCGAACAGGACCGTGCCCTTCCCCTCGATCCGCACGACCGAGTTATCGCCGAACTTGATGGTTCCAATGACGTTCTCGTCGAGCTCGGAGAAGACGGCGCGCGAACCAGTCATGTGGTTGGTCGCGCCCGTGTCGAGGTACCAAAGGGTGTCGTCGTCGTCGTCGTCGTCGTGGCCACGATGTGCGAAGACGCGTCCCTCCACTATCTCCAGTGGACGCGTGGAACGCTCGCGTGCAGGCTCCTCCTGTACTGAGGCCGCCCTTGTCATGAACAAGGCGCCCTCCTCCTCCGCCTTCGCCACGTGCGCCTGCTGCTGCGGCTCCTGCTTCTTTGAATGACACTCCTTGGCCCAATAGCCCTTCTTGCCGCACTTCCTGCACTGGTCCCGCGGAATGTCTTTCGCGGAACCCTTCTTCTTCTTGGGTGCCCCCTTGCGGCCACCCCTTTTCGAAGAGCCCTCATCTCCTCGCGCCTCCTTCCGCCGTGCCTCCCACTCCTCCTGAGTGAGGTACAGCTGGCCGTCGTGCACTCCTCCCTTGCGCCGCGTCGTGTCGAAGGCGTTTTCGGCAGCCCTCAGCCGCCCCGTCACATCCGACAATGTGAGGGTCGACACGTCCAGCAGGGTCGAGATCGCCACCACGATCTGCTCGAAGCGTTCTGGAACGCTCCGAA
This sequence comes from Tuctoria greenei, assembly GCA_036927565.1. NCBI lineage: Eukaryota > Viridiplantae > Streptophyta > Magnoliopsida > Poales > Poaceae > Tuctoria > Tuctoria greenei. The sequence continues at coordinate 121,550,123 of JAYESD010000001.1, forward strand.
GGAGCTTCTCCACCGCCACATCTTCGTCGATGTGCATCCTAGCGTCTCGAGACGGGCTATGATGCCGCTCAGACGAAGGGAGAAGTCCTCCACGCTCTCGCCGTCCTTGAACGTGGCGGTGTCAAACTCCCGCCTGAGTTGACGCGCCGTGGTCTTCTTCACGCGATCGGCCCCCACCCGCATGAGGGCGATCGTGTCCCAAGCCTCCTTCGCCGTCTTCTTCGTCTCGATCGTCGTGATCATCTCCGACGGGATGGCGCTGACTAGAATGTCGAGCGCCAACATGTCCTCCTGCTGCGTCACGTTGCCTTCTTCCACCGCCTTCCAAAGTAGTCACGCCTTCAGCTTGATCTCCATCATGACGACCCACTCCGCATAGTTGGTCTTGGTGAGCAGCGGAAACCCGGTTCCCGTGTGCACCTCACGAACTACCGGAGAGGTCGTCATCGTGATCTTGCCGCCGTTGCCGGTGACGCTGCCGCTGCTTGGGGGAGAGGTCGACATGGCTCTGATGCCACGAATGTTGGAAATCCAGCCTGTTCGGCCCTGTTTCTAGCTCTGCAGCTGTGTTGATCAGGTCTGTTCGGCCAGAACAGATCTGTTCTGCGATGCAGTTCAGTACAGGGTGATTCTTGTGTGCAGAACAGAGAGGACAGAGAGAGTAGAAGGCACCCCTGGTGCTGATCAGATCAGAGAAGAAGAAAACAGAGAAGAACTCGCCGTGTTCCTGCTAGAACAGATGCGAAACCCTGATCTAGGCGAGTTAGGGAACTCGGCTAGATCAGGTTCTGCCGTGGGGAGGCCCTGGTCTGGTGGAGAACTTGTATTATTTGATAATAAGGTGCGGTACAACAGGGGTGGGTGCACCCCTGTATATATAGGGGCCGGCTGGGAGAGTCCCAGGGCCTTACAACTCGATCTCTAATTTAAAAAACCAGGACTCCTAATAGATTACTTCCTAATCTATATCTCTAGGAATATATTCAAAACGGGAGGAAATCTTCTAGAAAGATTCTGGTTGCACCCTCCTGGTGCGCACGAGCCCCCTGGTGGGCCACAAGACTGCCGCACCAGGGGCCAGGCCCAGGGTCACACGACATCCTGTCGGCAGAAGAGACCTTAGCCTGGGTATCCACCGGCGTGGAGCACAACTTACAATCAATCATGCCCGCTCGCTCGAGGATGTCCAGACAGTACTGCCGCTAGTGAAGAAACAGGCCACCTGGCCAGTCCTCGACTACAACACCCAGGAAGTGGTGGAGCTGGCCCAGGTCCTTCATGTCGAACTCCTACTGTAAAGCAGAGATAGTACGCTGAAGGAGAGTTTGACTGGACGCCGTCAGTACAATGTCATCGACGTACAGGAGAAGATAGGCAGTGTCAGCCTCTCGTTGATAGACAAACAGTGACGTGTCCGACTTGGCTTCAACGAAGCCGAACGAGACCAGAAAGGAGGTGAACCGGCTGTACCAGGCTCAAGGTGCCTGCTTCAGACCGTACAAGGATTTGTTCAGCTTACAGACCATGTCGGGATGAGCTGAATCAACAAACCCTGTCGGCTGACTGCAGTACACTGTCTCCGTCAGAGTACCGTGGAGGAAGGCGTTCTTGACATCCAGCTGGTGGATAGGCCAAGAACGCGAGAGAGCCAACGACAGAACGGTGCGAACCGTCGCCGGCTTCACCACAGGATTGAAGGTCTCGTCGTAGTCCACTCCAGGTTGCCGAGTAAAGCCCCGAAGTACCTATCGAGCCTTATATCTCTCCAGAGAGCCATCTGCCTTCCTCTTATGCATGAACACCCACTTGTCTGTGACAATATTGCCACAAGTGGGACGAGGAACAAGGTCCCACGTCCGGTTGACAAGTAGGACCGCATACTCTTCCTCCATAGCACGACGCCAGTGAGGGTCGGCAAGTGCGCTACGGACGGAAGACGGTATAGGCGATACCGAAGAGGAGGCAAACGGTGGAGGCGTCGTCGACGAGAGGACAACCCCAGAGAAACGCTCAACAAGCCGGAGAACTTCAGCTGCACGTCGAGTAACCATCGGGTGAACGTGCCCCGAGTCCCGATGGAGCAAAGGCGGGTGGTACACCGGGGGCTCGACACGAGGAGTCGGGTCACTAACCCGCTCTCGTCGCTGGTAGAAAAGAGTCAGGTCGGCAAACCGTGGTGTCGTGGCCGCGCGTTGCGCGACTCGTGACGCCGAAGACGTCGGGGCCACGCGTGGCGCGGCAGTAGAGGTCGGAGATGCTGGGGCCACGCATGGCGCGACAGTGGAGGTCGGAGACGCCGGGGCTGCACGTAGCGCGACAAAGGAGGTCGGAGACGCCGGGGTCGTGCTTGGCGCGATCGTGAAGGTCGGAGACGCCAGGGCCGCGCGTGGCGCGGTCGTGGAGGTCGAAGACGTCGGGGCCACTCGAGGCGCGGCCGAAGACCCCCGGAATGTCGGAGCTGCTGGAGCATGAGCACCAACCCGCGCTCGTCGCTAGTAGACAAGTGCAGGGTTAGTGAACCGAGATGCTGGGGTCACGAGAGGTGCAACCGGTGGCACCTGAGTCGCCAGTACTGCACGGGGTGCAGTAGTCGACGTCGTGGATGCTGAAGTCTGAAAGTGCATCTAGGTTCCCCGTGGGTTTTGGATGATTGATGACGACAATTAAGTCGCTAATGAGCTCATGTGATCTTAGCACAGGTGTGGACTCAATCGGAGACGCAAACCCTCAAAAAGGAAAAGGAAGGAAACGGAGTCGACTCGAAGCGTAGAAACTAGGGTTTCTAGAGTGTTGAGTTAGACTAGCCGTAGAAATAGGAGGGTGTGTGCGTAAAGTGCAAAGAGATCAAAGTAGGAGCTCAAGAGTGGTGGTTGAGGTAGAAACCCTATTTAAAGTTGAAGTTAGAGTAGTCTGGCAGGAGTGGCCGGACTAGTCCGCCTTAGGGCCGGACTAGTCCGCTCCTGGCCAGACTAGTCCGTTTTCACACGGACCAGAAGGTCCTGTGTGACTTCGGACTAGTCCGTAGTGGGACGGACTAGTCTGGGTTACCCCTTAGGGTGGTATTTCGGGACTAAGTCCTAGAGAGCGGACTTGTCCGTTTTGGGGCGGACCAAAAGGTCCTGTGTGAGATCGGACTAGTCCGTCCGTGGGCCGGACTAGTCCGTGTTGCCGAGTGCAGAGAGGTTTTGCGACTAAGTCTGGGAAGGCCGGACTAGTCTGTGGTCTCCAGACTAGTCCGTTTTCACACGGAACAAAAGGTTCTGTGTGAGATCGGACTAGTCCGGTGAAGGCCGGACTAATCCGTTGTTGAAGTTACCGTTTGAATTTGAAGTTTGGCGGGTAGCGTGACGATTGCCGCGCAGTGCGACAGTTGTCAGAGGGGTCAGTGGTCCCCTAGGCCGGACTAGTCCGGGCCTGAGGCCGGACTAGTCCGTCCTTTTGCTGAGGTCAGCAGTTTGGGCTCGAAACCCCTATAAAAAGGGGACCCCCGGCCTCATTTCAAACAACTCTCGAACCCTAGCGCCGCCACAGCCAACTTGGAGCACTCTTAAGCCTCTTTCTTGCCAACTTTCCCTCTAAAACTAATTCTTGAGGGGATTAGGGTTTAGTGAGGTGGAGAAGAGGAAGAACATCATTGTGCTCCCGGTTTGATCTCTTGCACTCATTGAGTCGTTGTGACCTGTGTGTTGAGTGTGTTTCGTGTTGTTGATCATCTTTGTGGTGTGGGAGCATCAGATTGTGAGAAGCCCCAACGAATCTTGTATTCACTCTTTGAGATAGTGGAGAACCAAGTTAGGCCCGTGCGGTAAACTTGGTGAGGGAAGGGTTGTTGAACCCGGTCCATTGTGGACTCCTCAACGGGGACGTAGATTCTTGTGTGGAATCGAACCTCGGGATAAAATCCTTGTGTCTCCGTGTTCTTCGCTTTTTGCTATCGAATATTTCGTTCTATGGTTGCTAGTTTTGTCTTGTACTTCACATTGCTATAATCTTGTTGAAACTTGGCTTACTCTTGTGTTGGCAGTTGCTAAACTTGACATAAACATATCCTCACCTGTAGCCTCGAGAAAATCCCCTTAAAACTTGCTAGAAACACTTTTTAGGGTTCTTCACGCAGGCTGACCGGACTAATCCGCCCCCAGACCGGACTAGTCCGCCCCCTGTGATTTAACCTCGTTTTATTAAGTCATTTGCAGGTCGATTAGCCTATTCACCCCCCCTCTAGGCAACTTTCAATTGGTATCAGAGCAGGACTCTCCACAAAGAGTCTAACAACTCAGAGAGATGGCCGGAGTGGTGTTTGAAGAGGTGTCGACCAATGATTCTCAACCGACACGTGAGGAGACAATGACAAGCCAACGGATGATGAGGAGACTCGCCAGCTCAAGGCGAAGCTCCGGGAGAAGCTGAAGATTGCTGTGGTTGAGCCGTCAAGCTCATCAAGCGGTGGCGGTGGGGTCAACTACAACCGACAAGGGTTCAACTATGAACGCCTTGCCGCCAACAACCACTACCTCTCCATCCCATTAGGGAAACCTCCTCAATTCGATGGAACTGACTACGAGATGTGGAAGCACAACATGAAGATCCACCTCGTGTCACTCAATCCGGCATTGTGGCAAATTGTCATGACCGGGGTGGAGATCCCAAAGAATGAGGACAACATCATGCAAGAACAAGCCATCCTCATCCACCGCAACGCTCAAGCTGCGGGTGTAATCATCTCATCCCTCTCAAGAGATGAGTTCAACCGCGTCGATGGTCTTGAGGTGGCCAAAGATATATGGGACACCCTCAAGACGGCGCATGAGGGAAATCGGGTGGTAAAGGAAGCCAAGATCGAGCTCATCGAAGGAGAGCTTGGGAGGTTCACCATCATGGATGGTGAATCCCCCCAAGACATGTACAACCGGTTGAAGATACTCATCAACAAGAGCCGATCATATGGCTGCACCAAGTGGACCGACCACGAGGTGGTGAAGAGGATGATCCGGGCATTCATGCCTAGGAACGTCGCTCTTTGCTCCATGATTCGAGAAAGCCCGGGGTTCACTCAAATGACCCCGGAGGAGGTCCTTGGTAGGATCATCAACCACGAGATCATGGAGAAGGAGACGCTCTTCTACAACGACCTTCAAAAGTTCACCGCCTCCAAGATGAAGAACGTTGCACTTAAGGCAACACCCTCTTCAAAGGAGCAAGAGGAAAGCGATGAGGAGAGCCTCGACACCGATGAGGAAGAGGCCTTCTTCATCAACAAATTCAAGAGGATGATGAGGAGGAAGAAAGGCGGATACAACCATGAAGGCAAGGGGAAGCAAAGAGCAAGGCCCAAATCAAAAAGGGCTTGCTACAATTGTGGCGAGTACGGCCACTTCATCGCTGATTGCCCCCATGAAGAAGTGAAGAAGAAGAAGGGGGGCAAGCCTCAAGAGAAGAAATTCTTCAGGAAGAAGAGGCCCTTCGGACAAGCACACTTGGGAAAGGAGTGGGACTCTAACGATGAGTCCTCCTCCGAAGAAGAAGAGGAGAAGATGGCTACCATAGCCATCGGGAGGAGCTCCAAGGGAAGCAAGCTCTTCCCCAACCTCAACAACGACTACAAACCAACTTGCCTTATGGCAAAGGAGGGAAGGAGAAAGGTAACATCTCACTCCTCCTCCTCCATTTCCTCTCATGATGAATTTGATAGCGCTAGTGAAAATGAGCACATGTTTAAGGACATAAGCAAAAGCACCCTGCGTAGGATGAAGTTGCTTATGGATGAGATCTTTGAGAAGGAGGATCTCATCAACAGACAAGAGGACATGCTCATCCTTGAGAAGGAGAGATGTCAAGAGCTTAATGAGCTCCTTGAGCTTGAAAGAGAGAAGAGCAAGGCATTGGAACACGAACTTACTCTAAGTAAGAAAACGTGTTCAAGTCTTGAGGAGAAATCAATTGAGCTCAGGATGAACTTGGGAACTTGACAAAAGTTAACAAGATCCTTGAGACTCAAATTGAGTCCCTTAAGAACAATGTAGCCTCTTCCTCCAAGAGCTCAACCTCCTCAAAGGCCTCATCCAATGCAACACCGCCTTGCAAGTGCTCTAACTTAATCCTTAAGCTTAAGGATGAACTCAACTTAGCGCAGGGCAAGCAAGCACCTAAGGGTGCCATCTTTGACAAGGAGAAGGTGGCGTATGCACGAAGTGCATACACCAACACAAGACCTCCCCATGTCAAGGATGGTCTTGGCTATACTAGAGGTGGAAGACATAACGCCAAAACCTCCAAGTATGGCAAAGACATGATTGTCTTTGTTAAGGGGAGTTTATCCACAACTAAAATTGAAAAGAACTAACCCTCTAGCAACAAAATGCCTAAATCTGAACCGCATCCTCTATTCCATGATTTTGATGCATCTTATGTGCCTATGAGGAACAAATATGGCAAAGTGTTTGCTAGATATGTTGGGCCACTCCGCAAGAGCCCCAAGCCTTGCGTGTGGGTGCCCAAATGCCTAAGCACTAACGTGAAAGGACCCAACTCCGCTTGGGTACCTAAAAGGAAGGCATAAATTTGTTTTGTAGGCTTACTCCTCCGGCGGATCGAAATGGGTGTTGGATAGCGGCTGTACCAACCACATGACCGGAGAGAGGAGCATGTTCATAGAGTATGAGGAGAATGAGGACCCAAGTGAGGGAATCTTCTTTGGGGATAATAGCCAAGGGAAAATCCTTGGCTCCGGTAAAATTGCTATCTCCTCTTCACATACTCTATCTAATGTTTTGCATGTTGATTCCCTAGACTATAATCTCCTATCCATATCACAACTGTGTGATAGAGGATATAAGTGTGTATTTACTAGTGAGGGTGTGAGCGTTCTCAGAGAGGGTAATGACTCGATAGCCTTTAAGGGAGTGCTCAAGGGAAAGCTCTATCTCGTGGACTTTACCAAGGATAAGGCTCAACTTGACACATGCTTAATGGCGAAAGCCAACATGGGATGGCTTTGGCATAGAAGGCTAGCCCATGTTGGAATGAGGAACCTTCAAAAGCTCCTTAAAGGAGAGCACGTTCGTGGCCTAAAGGATGTGGTATTTGAAAATGATAGGCCATGTAGTGCGTGTCAAGCTGGAAAGCAAGTAGGAGCTCAATACCCCTCTAAGAATGTCATGACGACAACTAGACCTTTGGAGTTACTCCATATGGATCTTTTTGGCCCCATTGCTTATATTAGTATTGGTGGCAACAAGTATGGTCTAATTATCGTTGATGACTTCTCTAGATATACTTGGGTGTTCTTCTTGCATGATAAGAGTGAAACCCCCGGTGTCCTCAGGAAATTCCTAAGGAGAGCTCAAAATGAGTTTACCTTAAGGATAAAGGCTATAAGGAGTGACAATGGCACCGAATTCAAGAACATGCAAGTAGAAGAGTTCCTAGATGAAGAGGGCATCAAGCATGAGTTTTCCGCTCCCTATTCTCCTCAACAAAATGGAATTGCCGAAAGGAAGAATAGAACGCTTATTGAGATGTCAAGGACGATGCTAGATGAGTACAAAACATCGGACCGGTTTTGGGCGGAAGCGGTTAACACTGCTTGCCACGTCGTAAACCGATTGTACCTTCATCGCCTCCTCAAGAAGACTCCTTATGAGCTTCTCGTTGGTAAGAAACTCAATGTTTCTTACTTTCGTGTCTTTGGTAGTAAGTGTTATATCCTCAACAAGAAGCCTAGGACTTCGAAGTTTGCTTCAAAGTCCGATGAGGGTTTCTTGCTTGGATATGACTCAAACACTCATGCGTACCGTGTGTTCAACAAATCCTCCGGAATTGTTGAAATAGCACGTGACGTGGTGTTTGATGAAACCAATGGCTCTCAAGTGGAGCAAGTTGATCAACATGCCATTGATCAAGAGGAACCCCCACTAGAAGCTCTAAGGAGAATGGCACTTGGAGATGTTCACCCACAAGAACCATCTCAAAGCCCAAGTGACCATCCTCACTATGAAGTAGGTCAAACCCCTATTGGACAAGTTGGAGATCCACTAGATGCTCCCCAAAGTGATAATGGGAATGAAGATCAAGGGGGAGGCATGGATCAAGGGGGAGACCAAAGTGAAGAAGATGAAGCAAGTGGTTCAAGAGCTCAACCTCCGCATCCTCGTGTTCATCAAAGTGTTCAACGGGATCATCCCGTTGACAACATTCTAGGAGATATCACAAAAGGAGTAACAACACGTTCACGTGTTGCAAACTTTTGTGAGCATTTCTCCTTTGTCTCATCCTTGGAACCTCATAAGGTTGAAGATGCCTTAAGAGATCCGGATTGGGTAGTTGCCATGCAAGAGGAGCTCAATAACTTTGAAAGGAACAAGGTTTGGGAGCTTGTCAAGCGCCCACAAGCTAATGTTGTTGGAACCAAGTGGGTGTTCCGCAACAAACAAGATGAGCATGGCATGGTAACTAGGAACAAGGCACGACTTGTGGCAAAAGGGTACTCACAAGTTGAAGGATTGGACTTTGATGAGACATTTGCCCCCGTAGTTAGGCTTGAGTCAATTCGGATATTACTAGCCTTTGCTACTCATCATGACTTCAAGCTCTACCAAATGGATGTTAAGAGTGCATTCCTTAATGGCCCAATCAAGGAAGAAGTTTATGTAGAGCAACCTCTAGGGTTTGAAGACCAAGACTATCCTAACCATGTTTACAAATTGCGAAAGGCTCTTTATGGCCTCAAGCAAGCTCCTAGAGCTTGGTATGAGTGCCTAAGAGACTTTCTAGTTGAAAATGGTTTTAGGATAGGCAAAGCGGACTATACCCTTTTCACAAAGCACTTCAACGAGGATCTTTTTGTGTGCCAAATATATGTGGATGACATCATATTTGGTTTCACAAATAAGGTGTTTTGTGATGAGTTCTCCAAGATAATGACGGAGAGGTTTGAAATGTCCATGATGGGTGAGTTGAAGTTCTTTCTAGGATTTCAAGTAAAACAACTCAAAGAAGGGACGTTCATAAGTCAAACTAAGTATACACAAGATATTCTAAGGAAGTTTGACATGGATAAGGCAAAACCCATCAAAACCCCTATGGGGACAAATGGACACCTTGACCTAAATGAGGACGGTCCAAATGTGGATCAAAAGTTATATAGGTCTATGATTGGTTCACTTCTCTATCTTTGTGCATCTAGGCCCGATATCATGCTAAGTGTGTGTATGTGTGCACGCTTTCAAGCGGCACCTAAGGCCTGTCATTTGACCGCCGTTAAAAGGATCTTGAGATATCTAGTACACACACCTTCCCTAGGACTTTGGTACCCCAAAGGATCTAAGTTTAACCTCATGGATATTCCGATGCGGACTATGCGGGGTGCAAAGTTGATAGGAAGAGCACATCGGGTACATGCCAATTCTTAGGTCGATCTCTAGTGTCTTGGTCCTCCAAGAAGCAAAACTCTATTGCTCTCTCCACCGCCGAAGCGGAATATGTTGCAGCCGGAAGTTGTTGTGCACAACTTCTTTGGATGCGACAAACCCTTAGGGATTATGGGATTAACTTGCGCAACATTCCACTCTTGTGTGACAACGAGAGTGCCATAAAGATAGCCCAGAATCCGGTGGAGCACTCTAGGACCAAGCACATAGACATACGACATCACTTTTTGAGAGATCACTCAATGAAGGGAGATATTGTGATTTCTCATGTGAGGACGGAACATCAACTTGCGGATATCTTCACCAAGCCTCTTGATGAGAAGCGTTTCTGTGAGCTAAGAAGTGAGCTCAAGATTTTGGATTCTAGGAATGTGGCTTAAACCACATTCCTCACATTTTTTGAGCTATATTTCGAAAAACTCTTCTCTATCTTGATTTCTCTTAAAAAAAACTGTTTGAGAAAACTTTTTCTTGGAAATTGATCATGTATTTATCATATTTTTTTCATTAATCATGTTTGTATTGCTAGTTGTCCAAAAGGACCGATAGTTTGTGGGCAAAACTCAAAAATATTGTTTTTCAGCCCAGTCGGACCGGACTAGTCCGCCCCTGTGGACGGACAAGTCCGGGTCCAGACTAGTCCGCGACTGGTCCGCACACCGGACTAGTCCGGCCCTTAGGGACTTAAACCCCCAGGGACGGCCCAGACCCCTCCTCTCTCCTCTCACTCCCGCTTCTCACTCTCACACGCTAGAAACCGCCTCCTTCGGCGATTTTTCGCTCCAACCACCAAATCTCGATTCCAATCCGTGCATTGGAGTCTTTGGGAGTGAGGGATCGTTTCCCCGCGCTCCACCTTCGCGATCCATCGTCGATTTCGTCGATTCTCGCGGATTTGAGAAGGTATTCCCTCTTTTTCAAAAACTTTCCCCATTCTTGATTCTTGAAGTTTTTGATAGGAACACCTTCATTGATGTTGCTCCATATACCCTTGCGATCATAGCCTAGGAGTATTGCGCGCTGATTTGAAGATTTTTCGAAGAATCGATTAGAATTAGGGTTTATCCTGCGCAACCCGGACTAGTCCGGCCCCTGGGGCGGACAAGTCCGGTTTGCACAGAGCAAACTCTGGTTCTAGTCTTCTCTCGAGACTTCTTCCGCAACGCTCCCTCTCCTTGGACTCATACCTTCCTTTCTCTGTATTTTCCGCAGCATGTCGAACTCGGAGCCCCCTTCTCGTTTCAACCCCGCGGGCGAGGAAGAACGCCCTGAGACCTATCGAAGCCGCACCAAGGAGAGAGGTGCTGAAGTGCCCCGGGAGGGCCGCACCAAGGCTCAGATCGTCGAAGCAAGGACAAAGGCTGCCCTTATTAAGGTGCAGAAGGAAAAGGAAGAAAGGCGGCTGAAGGCACTTGAAGCCTCCAAAGTAGCCGCAACCATTGACAATGAAGAAGAAGCCTTGGCACGAGCAACTGCAGAATCCCTCAATGAGCTAAGGAAGAAGAAGAGGCAAGAAGAAGAAGAGGCAAGACAGGGAGGCTCACAACTCCAGGGCCGCTGAGGCCAATGCCCCCAAAAGGAAGAAACTCGTCACTGTTGGCGAGAAGGCAAAGGGCAAGGAGCAAGCCCAGAGGGAAGATGAGCCTAGGGTCGAGCGTGACCCTAAGAAAGGAAAGGCTCCGGCTCCAGTCGAACCGAAGAAGAAAAAGTCATCTGTCAAGGTGCCAGCCAAGAAGGCACCCGGAGGAGTAATGATCCGTGAAAAAGGGAAGGCCCAGGCCGTTGGCCCTCTCATGATGCACAGCCCAGCACGCAACCCAAACCGTCAGCCCAACCTCTCAGCCAACACATTCAAAGGAAAGGGAGCTAAGAAGGCCAGGAGGCTCAGAGATGAGAATGTCTACAGGTATGAGAGGTCCACCGCCGACCCTCGGTTCTGGTGTGACTTCCATTGCGATTACTATCGCACAGTCTACCAGGCCATGAAGAAGCCAGTGATCCAGGCTCAATGGGTGGACTGGACCTATATGGCTAAGAAGAAACACGAGGCGTTTGACGCAGTGATCGAGGCAGCTGAGCGCCACGGGATCAAGGACATTCTTGGATTCAAGTATGACTGGAATGAGAAGGTCATCGTACAGTTCTATACCACAGTTCACTTCCACTCTCGTGGCGACCGAGCCATCACTTGGATGACCAACGCTGAGCAGTACTATGCCACCTTCGAGGTCTTTGCTCAGGCTCTTGGTCTGGAGAGTCACCTGGACCATGAGATCATTATCTCCAATCTCAAGGCTATGGACAGGGATGACATGAGCTATATGTACCCTCCTCACGTCCGCTGTGAAGCTGGATTGGCCGGAAACATCCTTCCTTTCTATAGCATCCTTAACAGGATTCTTCGGAGGACGGTGGCTCCTAAAGAAGGAGATGCAGGGATCATCCAGGGTCACCTCAGGCACCTGTTGGCTCTCATTGATGGACATGAGATGTTCAACCTTATGGATTACATCTTCGATGATATCTACAACATCTCACACACACCCAACCGTGCCTGTGGCTATGCCCCTTACATAATGTGTCTGATCGAGAAGGTGTTCGGGCTCGTGTTTGTGAAGGACACCACTCACCAGCCTCTCCGACCCCAGATGCCACCTGCTGTCCCGATCCCTCCGCGCCGGAAGAACGCGGATCCTCCCTCTCAGCCGGAGGAACCTCGTGATGGAGCCTCTCGTCGTGCCTTTCACTCACCCAGTGGCTCCTCTAGCAGCGGAGTCCTCAAGTTCCTTCGGTCCATCTTCACCTCGTGCCGCAAAGCCGAGGTGCGAGCCCAGCGGACTGAGCGATACGTGAGGAAGCTCTGCGACAAGATGGAGATCCCGATGAGTCCTGAGGCCAGTGTTGTCCAGGCGTCGCCTAGGTGACGCCTAGGCGGCGCCTAGGCGTCTAGTCGCTCCGGGCCGGACGCCATGATCGGTCGCCTCGCCTGGTGGAGGTCGAACGCGGTGCTGGCAGGCTGGGAGGAGGTCAGTCGCATGCTGAGAGATAAGGAGAAGATCAGGCGCGGCGCCAGGAGGCCAGGAGGAGGTCAGAGACGGCGCTGGGAGGCCGGAGTGTGTCGGGGGCGGCGCTGGTAGGCGGAGGAGGCACGGTGCTGAGGAAAAATGGGTAGGGTTAGAGCTGAAGAGGATGGGTCACACCTTTATTTTTAGGCCCAGCCCAATAACACACCAGTTTGACCGTCATCTTCAAGCCACCGTCTCTCTATCCAGCCGCACGCGCGACTCACGATCTCGGCGGCGCGCTCCAGATCCCAGCGGTGCAGCCCCTGACCGGCGCTTCCCCCCCCCCCCCCCCCCCCCCCCCGCCTCCCTCCACCGCCTCCCCTCCTCGACTCGCCGTCGCCGCGCCTCCCCTCCTCACCCGGCCGCCGCCATCCCTCTGCTCAGCCCGCCGCCGACCGTCGCCTGGCCGGGCGCCTAGGCGCCTGGCAGGCGCCTAGGCGTCCAGGCGGCAGTTTACAACACTGCCTGAGGCCTCCGATGACGAGCTCACTCCATACCCCCTTCTCACCCCCGATGAGTTGGCACTCTTGGGTGAGACGGAAGGTACCTCCGCACCAGGCTCCGACGACGACGACGACGATGCCAACTATCATGAGGAAGACGTCGAGGACCCGGAGGCCACGGAGAGCGACTCCCGCGACGGCGATAGTGATGAGGACGAGGACTAGCTTTTAGGTCCTTGTCCTCCCTTCTTTTCCTTTTTGGTGCCTTGATGCCAAAGGGGGAGAGTTAGGGGGAGTTAGTTCTTTGCGTGGAGTTGGGGGGCGGTAGTATATTTTGTGTGTGTGTGGTGTGCTTTTGGCTTTCAAACTTGTTTTGTAACTTATTCATGCTACTTGGATGTTTACATTTGTGCAAGACCTGTTAGTGTTGTTTAATATCAATATAATGTTCTTATTGTCAATCTTATGATTATATTGATGCTCTTTATGTCTTGTCACAATTGTTGAGCACATCACGTAGGCACCCCACCATAACGTGTGTGGGTATGAAAGATCTCCTCCGCCTCTTTTACATGCTGCATACATTGAGGGGGAGTCATTCATACGCACACAAGTTATGAAAACCAAATACTAATACTCTTAATTGTGAAGGACTTGATGTGTTGTCATCAATCACCAAAAAGGGGGAGATTGAAAGTGCATCTAGGTTTCCCGTGGGTTTTGGATGATTGATGACGACAATTAAGTCGCTAATGAGCTCATGTGATCTTAGCACAGGTGTGGACTCAATCGGAGACGCAAACCCTCAAAAAGGAAAAGGAAGGAAACGGAGTCGACTCGAAGCGTAGAAACTAGGGTTTCTAGCGTGTTGAGTTAGACTAGCCGTAGAAATAGGAGGGTGTGTGCGTAAAGTGCAAAGAGATCAAAGTAGGAGCTCAAGAGTGGTGGTTGAGGTAGAAACCCTATTTAAAGTTGAAGTTAGAGTAGTCTGGTAGGAGTGGCCGGACTAGTCCGCCTTAGGGCCGGACTAGTCCGCTCCTGGCCAGACTAGTCCGTTTTCACACGGACCAGAAGGTCCTGTGTGACTTCGGACTAGTCCGTAGTGGGACGGACTAGTCCAGGTTACCCCTTAGGGTGGAGTTTCGAGACTAAGTCCTAGAGAGCGGACTTGTCCGTTTTGGGGGCGGACCAAAAGGTCCTGTGTGAGATCGGACTAGTCCGTCCGTGGGCCGGACTAGTCCGTGTTGCCGAGTGCAGAGAGGTTTTGCGACTAAGTCTGGGAAGGCCGGACTAGTCCGTGGTCTCCAGACTAGTCCGTTTTCACACGGAACAAAAGGTTTTGTGTGAGATCGGACTAGGTGAAGGTCGGACTAGTCCGTTGTTGAAGTTACCGTTTGAATTTGAAGTTTGGCGGGTAGCGTGACGATTGCCGCGCAGTGCGACAGTTGTCAGAGGGGTCAGTGGTCCCCTAGGCCGGACTAGTCCGGGCCTGAGCCTCGAGAAAATCCCCTTAAAACTTGCTAGAAACACTTTTTAGGGTTCTTCACGCAGGCTGACCGGACTAGTCCGCCCCCAGACCGGACTAGTCCGCCCCCTGTGATTTAACCTCGTTTTATTAAGTCATTTGCAGGTCGATTAGCCTATTCACCCCTCCCCCCCTCTAGGCAACTTTTAAAGTCGCACGTGGACCAGCAGAAGACGTCGGGGCCACATGTGGCGCAATGGGTACTGTACTTGCAGAAAAAGGCCAAGGCAGCTGTACCGTAGCAGCCTCGGTGTCAGTAGAAAACAGGGAGTCCAACTCTGCAACTGAAGCAGAGGAGGAAGTGGAGAAAGGAAAGGAGGACTCATCGAACACGACGTGTCGAGAGATCAAGATACGGTGAGTGGTGAGGTCAAGACACCGGTACCCCTTATGATCGAGAGAGTACCCAAGGAAGACACACCGAGTAGAGCGGGGCGCAAGCTTATGTGGAGCCGTAGCAGAAAGATTAGGGTAGCAAGCGCACCCAAAAACACGAAGGTGGTCATAGAGAGGGGTGGTGCCATACAAGGCAAAATACGGAGTAGGTGCTCGAATCGACTTGGTAGGAAGACGATTAATAAGAAAAGTGAAAGTGTGGAGAGCCTCTACCCAATATCGAGCAGGAACAGAAGCCTGAAACATCAGGGAGCGCATGACATCATTAGTGGTGCGAATCATACGTTCTGCCTTGTCATTTTGGGGAGAGGTATAAGGACAAGACATACGCAATTGGACGCCATGTGCGAGTAAAAAATCACGGAGCGCTGAGTTGTCAAACTCCCGTCCGTTATCACACTGTAGAGCACGGACAGTGCGTCCAAACTCAGCAGAAACCCAAACGAAGAAGTGAGAGAGAGTGACATAGGTCTCAGACTTCAAACGCAAGGGAAACGTCCAGAAAAAATGCGAGAAATCATCAATGATCACCAAGTAATATTTGAAACCAGAAACACTGATAATAGGAGATGTCCACAAATCACAATAAATGAGATCAAAAATATGCTCAACATGAGTCACAGACGTAGGAAAGGGAAACCTAACATGGCGACCAAGTTGACAAGCATGACATAAAGACTCATGTGTGCCCCTAGTACACGAGATAATTGAACTACTAGACAACTTGGACATAGCATCAACGCCAGGATGGCCAAGCCGGCGGTGCCAAGCGGTGGACAAAGCTGTCGTAGCCAGAGCAAAAGACGGAGACGCAGCGGCAGTAGGAAGTCGAAGCGTGTACAGGGGTCCTGGGCTATCACATCGAAGAAGAAGACGTCGGGTGGAAAGATCCTTCACAGACAAACCAAAAGGATCAAATTCAACAGAAACACTATTATCAGTGATAAAACGACGAATAGAAAGCAGGTTCTGAATGATATCCGGAGCAACAAGAATGTTGTTAAGATGAAAGGAACTCGGAGAACCCGAGTCACCTACTGAGGTGACCGGAAGAACAGACACATTCCCGACAACGATAGATGAAGGAAACGAAGGACGAGGGGTGTGTGTAGAAGAGAGTATACCAGCGTCAGGAGTGGTATGGTACGAAGCCCCGGAATCAGCCACCCAGTCAGTAGTAGGTGGCGTGAGGTGCATGGTGTTGAACGAAGACGCCAGTTCCTGACGGTCCCACCCCAGGGGCGGCTCCTAAAGAGGTGATGGCAGCTCCAAGTACACAGCGGGGTAGGCAGTGCCCCCGTAGGTCTAAGTCGACGATCCACCGGCAGGGTAGGCGAGAGCACCAAAGCCCGGGTGGGCCACGTACGCCTGAGGACGCGGCTGGCGTGGAGAAGGAAGACCCGGGGACGGTCCAGGCCACATGGAGATCTGACCAGTCCACGGGTTGTAGGGTGTGGGCCAGGGTGAACCTCCCCGGCCGGTGCCACCACTACCACCTCCAGGAGCAGGTGCAGGCGAAGAGGTGCTGCCTGCATCAGCACCACGTCCGCCTTGCTTCCCGTGACGTCGACGATTACCACCTCCGGAGCCTGTCTGGGAACCTGGGGCAGTAGACGGGGCAGCAGGTCTCGGAGGTGGTCCGCCAGAAGTAGGTGGACGCGGGGACTGCCCAGAGCCATAGAAGGTTGTGGCCGGCCCGAAACCAGTAGGACCACCATTCGTAATCTCCTCGAGCTCAAGGTCAGACCAGACCTTCTCAAAGGTCGGTGGCGGCTCCACACGAAGAAGCCACGAACGAAGGTGGTTGAAGCGCTTGTTCAAGCCTTGAAGGACCCGAAGAACGAGTGTGCTGTCGGCGATCGGCTCTCCAAGATCGCGCAGAGCATCAGCCATGCTCTTCATCTCCCCGCAGTAGGCGGAGATGGTGCGGTCGCCCTGGACTGTGTTCTGAAACCATGCGTTGATGTTGAGGGCCCGAGTCCCACAGTTCCCCAAGAAGTGCTGCTCGAGCACCAGCCACGCCCGGCGGGCAGTACCACCACCACGCTGCCCGACCAGGTCGTGTAGCTCGTCGGAGAGGGACCCAAGGATCCAAGCAAGGACCAAGCTTGTCCATGCTGGTCCAAGAGCTATCATACGGGGAGCCCTCTCGTTGGACGTGGTCCTCAAGCTGGTAACGCCTCAACGTGAGAAGGAACACGTGACGCCAGCGGGCGTAGGCCGTGGAGTTAGAAATGAGGACGATCGGCACAAGCGTCCGGATGTTCTGAACTCCAGCAGTCTGGGCGTGTAGAGCGGCGGCGAGAGACGCCGAGTACACGGAGTGCGCACCAACATCGGAGGGAGGCTCGTACACAGTAGTCGACGGCCGGTGAGCACCCTCCTGGATCTGGTGAGAGAGAGCAGCTAGTGAAGCACGCTCCTGCTCCAGTGCGAGAGCAAGTGCCCGCTCGCGCTCGCAAGAGGCAGCCAGAGCCGCGAAAACACCGGAGGTGTCCGCGGCCGTAGTGGTGGTGCTGTCGATGCCGTAGAGTGGATCAGTGGCCGCGCGAGGAGCAGCAGCGGCACCAACAGCAGATCCGGCTGGTCCGGAGCCCGTCATGAAGGTGACGGCAGTAGAGCCGCTGAGTGAGCCGCCGACTACCGGATTAGTCGCTGCGTCGGGCGCGTGCCGAGCCATAGTGACGAGTGGTGCGTCGGCTGTCGGACCAGTAGCGGGCGCACCGGCGAGATGGGACGCACTGGCCAGTGGCGAGGCGCAGATCTGGGTCCCGACGGCGCTGTCCAGGGAGAGGCTGGCTAGGGAGGGGGCATGTGCAGGGGCGCCGGCCACGGAGCCGCCGACCAGGGAGGCACCGGCCAGGGAGCCGCCGACCAGGGGGCTGCCGGCTAGGGAGCCGCCGGCCAGAAGGGCGCCGGCTAGAGGGGCGCCGGCCAGGCCGCCGCCCAGGGGGGCGCCGGCCAGAGGGGCGCCGATCTGTGCAGCACCAGCTAGGGGGGCGTCGACCGCCAGGGAGGGGCCGGCGGCGGCCAGGAAGGGGGGCGCCGGCCAGGGGAGCAGAGGCGTCGGCGGCGGCCAGAGCAGGAGCGCCGGTCAGGGGAGCAGGGGCGGCGACCAGGAAGGGGGCACCTGCCAGGGGAGCAGGGGCGCCGGCGGCGGCGGGAACAGGGACGCCGGCGGCGGCTAGACCAGGGGCGCCGGCCAGGGGGGTCGCACCGGCGGCGGCCAGCGGCGGCTGTGGGGCGCCGGCCATGGGGGGGGGGTGGCTGGCGACTGGGTGGTGGGTATTAAGGTTAGGGTTTGGCTAATGATACCATATTAGAGGCTAATAATTGAATTGATTAATCATCATGAGGGAAGAGTACATATATAAAGACCCTAGGGTGGACTGGTACATGGGCCTAGCCCAAAACACCTAAAAGGTACAACATATAGTCCAACAAATCTCATTGAAACATTTTGTTTCAACTTTAATAATTATGGTATACCTGTTTTTTTAATAGTAGTTTCATAACCTTATACAAATCTGCTATATGCATATGTTTCAGGCTTGTAAGTACTTGTCATAGTAATGTAATGGTGACTGTTCGATGTCCAAAACAACACATATTTGTGACTTGAGGGAGTCTAATGGGTTTCTAATAGAGGGCAAGAATTATTGCTTAATTAACCAAAGGTCTAGGTACATATTTATAGATACATAGATGGGCCGTTATACAGGCTAGGCCCAAATGCATAACTCAACACAGTCCAACACCCCCCCGCAGTCCCAACATCTAGCCACAACAGATGTTGAGACTGGACCGAAACTCAGAAAACAAAGTCGACGGGAGTCCTTCGTGAAGATGTCGGCAAACTGTGACGTCGTCGGCACATGGAGAACTCGAACCTCACCGCGCGCAACCCGCTCACGAACAAAGTGAAGATCAATCTCCACATGTTTCGTGCGCTGGTGCTGAACGGGGTTGGTGGAGAGGTAAACGGCGCTGACATTATCACAGTAGACCAACGTGCTCCGGGCGACAGGGGAGTGGAGCTTCTGAAGTAACTGCTGGAGCCAAGACGCCTCTGCTACGCCGTTAGCCACGACGCGATACTCCGCCTCAGCACTGGAGCGAGAAACCACAGGCTGCCGCTTCGAGGACCAGGAGACAAGATTCCCCCCAGGAAGACGGCGTAGCCTGAGGTGGAGCGGCGGGTATTAGGGCACCCCGCCCAGTCAGCGTCGGTGTAGACCACCAGCTCAGAAGGCGAGTCACGTCGAAGTAGAAGACCGTAGTCGAGGGAGCCGCGCAGGTACCGAAGAATCCGCTTCATCGCCGTGAGCTGCGTCTCCCGCGGATCATGCATGTGGAGACACACCTGCTGAACCGCGTAGGAGATGTCCGGCCTGGTGAAGGTGAGATACTGCAGGGCACCTGCAAGACTCCTGTAAGAAGTGGGGTCGGCGACCGAGGCGCTGTCGGTCGAAGACAGCTTCGCCTGGGTGTCCACGGGAGTGGAGCACGGCTTGCAATCAGCCATGCCCGCTCGCTCGAGGATATCCAGGCAGTACTGGCACTGGTGGAGGAACAGAGCGTCCGGACGGTGCTCGACCGCAACGCCCAGGAAGTGGTAGAGCTGGCCGAGGTCCTTCATCGCGAACTCGCGCTACAGGGCGGAGATCGTGCGCTGAAGAAGAGCCGGGCTGGACGCCGTGAGGACAATATCGTCCACGTACAGGAGGAGGTAGACAGTGTCACCCTCATGCCTGTAAACGAAGAGCGAGGTGTCCGACTTGGCCTCGACGAAGCCAAGCGAGGCCAGGAAGGAGGCGAACCGGCTGTACCAAGCCCGAGGCGCCTGCTTCAGCCCGTATAGAGACTTGTTCAGCCGGCAGACCAAGTCTGGACGGGCTGAATCAACGAACCTTGTCGGCTGACTACAGTACACCGTCTCCGTCAGCGTCCCGTGAAGGAAGGCGTTCTTGACGTCCAGCTGGTGGACAGGCCAAGAACGCGGGAGAGCCAACGACAGAACAGTCCGTACTGTCGCTGGCTTAACTACCGGACTGAAGGTCTCGTCGTAGTCCACTGCAGGGCGCTGAGTGAAGCCCCGAAGTACCCAACGAGCCTTATATCTCTCCAGGGAGCCATCCGCCTTCCTCTTATGCGTGAAAACACACCTGTGACAACGATGCCACGGGAAGGACGGGGAACAAGGTCCCATGTCCGGTTGGCAAGTAGGGCCGCATACTCCTCCTCCATAGCGCGGCGCCAGTAAGGGTCAGCGAGGGCGCTACGGACGGAAGTCGGCATAGGTGATACCGAAGAGGAAGTGGATGGTGTCGGTGTCGTCGAAGAGAGTACCACTCCAGAGAACCTCTCAAGAGGCCGGAGAACCCCAGCGGCACGTCTAGTCACCATCGGGTGAACGTGTCCTGGGTCCCGGTGGAGCAACAGTGGGTGTTACACCGAGGGCTCTGGACGAGCAGGCGCAGAGGCACCAACCCGCTCTCGTCGCTGGTAGACAAGAGCAGGGTCGGCGAATCGGCGAATCGTGGAACAGGGGCCGCGCGTGGCACAGCGGGGGACGCGGGAGCCGGAGTAGTCGTCGGGTCCCCGCACGGCGCGGGAGTCGAGGCCGGAGACGCCGGGGCCGCGCGTGGCGCAGCTGTAGGGGTCGCCGAGGCCTCGTGTGGCGCAGGAGTCGAGGCTGGAGACGCTGGGGCTGCGCGTGGCGCAGCCGTAGGAGACGTCGGGACCTCGTGTGGCGCAGGAGTCAAGGTCGGAGACACCGGTGCCGCGCGTGGCGCAGCCGTAGGAGACGACGAGGCCTCGTGTGGCGCAGGAGGCGAGGTCGGAGACGCCGGGGCCGCGCGTGTCGCAGCAGGAGACGTCGGTGCCACACGTGGTGCGACACTCGTCCCCAGGGTCGATGGAGCTTGGGCACCAACCCGCACTCGTCGCTGGTAGACGAGAGCAGGGTCAGTGAACCGCCGTGTCGTGGCTGTAGTAGGCACAGCCGGAGTCACCACAGGTGTCGGTGTTGCGTAAGGTGCAACTGGCGACGTCGTGGGAGCCACCTAGGAGCGGTGGGTGATGTACCTGCAAAAAAAGGCCAAGGCAGCTGTGGTGGAGTAGCCTCGGTGTCAGTAGAAAAAAGAGAGTCCATCTCTGCAGCTGAACCAGAGGTGGAGGAAGAAAAGGGGAAGGAGGACTCGTCGAAGACGACGTGCCGAGAGATCAAGATGCGGTGGGTAGAGAGGTCGAGGCACCGGTATCCCTTATGCTCAAGAGAGTACCCAAGAAAGACACACCTAGTAGAGCGGGGCGCAAGCTATGTGGAGCAGTGGCGGAAAGATTAGGGTAGCAGGCGCACCCAAAGACACGGAGGTGGTCGTAGAGAGGGGTAGTGCCATACAGGGCAAAGAAAGGAGTCGGTGCTCGAATCGCCTTGGTGGGAAGGCGATTAAGGAGGAAGGTGGCAGTGTGAAGTGCCTCTACCCAGTATTGAGCGGGGATAGATGCCTGAAACATCAAGGAACGGATGACATCATTAGTGGTGCGAAGCATGCGCTCTGCCTTGCCATTCTGGGGGGATGTGTATGGACAAGACATGTGTAGCTGTGTGCCATGTGTAAGAAGAAAGTCACGGAGTCGCGAGTTGTCAAACTCGCGTCTGTTGTCACACTGGAGAGCACAGCACAAACAGTACGCCCAAACTGTGTAGAAACCCAAGTGAAGAAGTGAGATAGAGTATCAAATGTCTCAGATGTCAGACGTAAGGGAAAAGTCCAAGAGAAATGTGAGAAATCATCAAGTACCACCAAATAATATTTAAAACCCGAGACACTGATAACAGGGGGTGTCCACAAATCGCAATGAATAAGATCAAAAATATGTTGCACATGAGACACAGAAGTGGGAAAGGGAAGCCGAACATGGCGACCAAGCTGACAAGCGTGACACAATGACTCATGTGTGCCCCTAGTACACGATATAACTGAACTACTAGACAACTTCGACATAGCATCAGCGCCAGGATGACCAAGCCGACGGTGCCAAGTAGCGGATGAAGCTGTCGTAGCCAGAGCAAAAGACAGAGACGCAGCGGAAGAAGGAAGTCGAAGAGTGTACAGGGGCCCCGGACTATCAGATCGAAGAAGAAGACGCCGGGTGGAAAGATCCTTCACAGACAAACCAAAAGGATCAAACTCAACAGAAATATTATTATCAGTGGTGAAACGACGAATGGAAAGCAAATTTTGAATAATGTCTGGAGGAACGAGAACATTATTAAGATGGAATGAACCCGGAGAAACTGAGTCACCTACTGAGGTGACTGGAAGAACAGATCCATTGCCAACAACGATCGATGAAGGAAACGAGGGATGAGGTGGGTGGGTAGAAGAGAGAATACCAGCATCTGAGGTGGTGTGGTAGGAGGCGCCAGAATCAGCCACCCAATCAGTAGTCGGCGGTGTAAGGTGCATGGTGCTGAAGGAAGACGCCAAGTCCTGACGGTCCCACCCCATGGGGTACTCCTGGAGGGGTGCTGGTGGCTCCGAGTACCCAACGGGGTAGGAAACACCGCCGTAGCGTGGAGTTGGCGATCCAGCCGCAGGGCGACCAGGTCCGCCATAGCCCGGATGGGCTACGTATGCCGCCTGAGGACGTGGCTAGCGCGGAGTAGAAGAGGTTGGTGGCGCCCCAAGAAGACCCGGAGACGGTCCAGGCCACATAGAGATCTAGCCAGTCCACGGGTTGTACGGTGTGGGCCAGGGCGCACCTCCCTGGCCAGTGCCACCAGTACCACTACCAGTAGGAGCAGTGGACGTAGGAGTGCCGCCAGCACCTCGTCCTGTGCGCCTTCCGCCGCGACGTCGACGAGTACCACTCCCAGAGCCAGCAGAGGCACCCGGGGCGGTAGGCGGAGTAGGTGGTCGCGGTAGTGGTCCCCCAGAAGACGGTGGACGTGAGGGCTGCCCAGAGCCATAGAATGTTGTGGCAGACCCAGAGGTAGCGGATCCACCAGTCGTGATCTCCTCAAGCTCGAGATCAGACCAGACCTTCTCGAAGGTCGGTGGCGGCTCCATACGGAGAAGCCAGAAGCGAAGATGGCTGAAGCGCTCGTTCAGGCCGTGAAGGACCCGAAGTACTAGAGTGCTGTCAGCGACCGGCTCGCCAAGGTCGCGCAAGGAGTCAGCCATGCCCTTCATCTCTCCACAGTAGGCAGAGATGGAGCGGTCACCCTGCACTGTAGTCTGGAACCGTGCGTTAATGTGAAGAGCTCGAGTCGCACGGTTCCCCAAGAAGTGGTGCTCCAGTATCTGCCAAGCCCGACGCGCGGTCCCCCCACCGCGCTGTCCGACAAGCTTGTACAGATCATCGGCGCGAGTGCCAAGGATCCAGGCAAGGACCAGATTGTCCATGCTGATCCAAGAGTCATCCCACGGGGCGTCGTCCTGCTGGACGTGGTCCGCAAGCTGGTACCACCGTAACGTGAGAAGGAACTCGTTACGCCAGCGGGCGTAGGTGGTGGAGGTACAGCTCAGAACAGTCGGTACTAGTGTCCGAATGTTCTGAACGCCAGCCGCCTGGGCGTGTAGGGCGGCGGTGAGCGACGCTGAGTATGCGGATTGCACACTGGTGTCCGAGGTGGGCTCGTACGTCGCGCCCGGCGGTCGGTGAGTGCTCTTCTGGATCTAGTGCGAGAGAGCAGCCGCTGAGGCGCGCTCCTGCTCTAAGGCAAGAGCGAGTGCCCGCTCGCGCTCGCGAGAGACAGCTAGAGCCGCGAAGACACTGGAGGTGTCCGCGGCCGTCGTGGTGGTGCTGGCGACGCCGTAGAGAGGATCAGTGGCCGCACGAGGAGCAGTAGCAGTGCCACCAGTAGATCCGGAGCCCGTCATGAAGGCGACGGCAGTGGGGCCAGCAAGTGGGCCGCCGGCGGCCGGACCAGCCGCAGTGTCGTACGCAAGCCGAGCCATGTCAATGAGGGGCACGCCTGCTGCCGGACCAGTGGTGCAGGGGAGGGAGACGGCGCCGGCGAGAGGAGCGGCGGCCTGGGAGGAGGCGGCGCCGGCCAGAGACGCGCTGACCAGGGAGGGAGGGGCAACCGGCGGCGGCTGGGCCAGGGGCGCGTCGTCCCAGGGGGAGGAGGCGGCCGGGGGCGGCTGGGCCAGGGGCGCGTCGTCCCAGGGGGAGGAGGCGGCCGGGGGCGGCTGGGGTGGTGGTGCGCCGACGCAGGAAGGGGAGGCGGCTGGCGGCGGCTGCGGCAGGGGCGCGCCGGCGCCAGGGAAGAAGGCGGCCGGCGGCGGCTGGGTCAGGGGCGCGCCGGCGCCAGGGAGGGAGGCGGCCGGCGGCGGCTGGGTCAGGGGCGCGCCGGCGCCAGGGAGGGAGGCGGCCGGCGGCGGCCTGGTCAGGGGCGCGCCGGGGAGGGAGGCGGCAAGCGGCGGCTGGGGTGGGGGCGCCATAGGGCAGCGGCCAGGAAGAGGCTAGGGTTAGGGTTAGGTTAACCAGGCTAATGATACCATAATAGAGGGCAAGAATTATTGCTTAATTAACCAAAGGTCTAGGTACATATTTATAGATACATAGATGGGCCGTGATACCATAATAGAGGGCAAGAATTATTGCTTAATTAACCAAAGGTCTAGGTACATATTTATAGATACATAGATGGGCCGTTATACAGGCTAGGCCCAAATGCATAACTCAACACAGTCCAACAGTTTCATTTCCATGAGTATATAAAAAAATATGTAAAGTTAGCTAGACATGGTGAGGAGAAAAAGAGAAAGACAAAAATGCTATGTTATTGGGAAAATGTCCATTTTACTACCCAAACTATTCTCTCTGCACAACCCACCATACAAAAGTTATCCCACTTTATTATATTCAATGCTGAAACTGTAAGTACCCTATGAATTTAAGGAGCTTCTCGAGCTCCTCGATGTAGATCACCACAGCTTGCTGCAACACAACAATGTCATCCTTCTCTCTGTAGTTTCAAAAAAAAAGGAATTAGAATGATCTTGCAGATAAAATTGGTTTAGTCTCTGCAATATTTTCTATATTAGCTCTTATCAGCAGAACTGCTCACATTTTCCTCTGTTCATATCGTGCCAAAGAGACATGAAGATACAACCGAATAGCAAGCACCAGCTTTGTAAGGGTGTAAAATGCTGGTCCATAACGTTCTCTTTGCTCTTCCATAGGTCTGAAAAGAAAATTTGACTTTAAGGATAAGGGCATAAGGCAATTGCATCATCAGAATGATGCATCCAGTTACTTCACAACAACATATGAAATGTGCAGGGTTCTATATATGCTCATTTTCAACTAATTAAAAACAAAATCAGACAAACATACCCATTATCATCATTTATTTGCCGAATGAAGTCTAATAAAACCTGTGGCAGAAGAAACCGGATGTCAACTAACAGGCACAACACATATTTGAGGTATCTCTTTTTGATAAAGATATATGAAAATAGTGAACATTCCAGGGATCAATACCAAGAACATCAATCCTTAATCCTCATACAAAGTAAAAAGGAAAAAACTAGATATTCAACACAGTAATAATAAGTCCAAATTTACTAACCTGTGGAACACCAACCAAATACCTAACCAGAGTTTTATATACACCTGTTGCCGAACCAAGCTGTGCTAATTGCATGCGCCTACAGATTGATTATGGAACATAAAAGGATTACATATTTGTTGTTGACAAATATAGGTAGCCTGATGAAAGAAAGAAAACAGTTAAGACCTTTCCATTTGTTGTTTCCATAGCAGAGCATATTGTTCACGAATGCTTCTGCCAGCACTGACTAAAGCATCTACCTCAGCTTGCTTATTTCTCTCTGAGCGTTCTCGCTGATGCCTGATTAGAGTACCACGAAAATCTTGGGGCATGTATGTCATGACTGCATATATTATAAATAAATGTCAACGAGCATGAAAGTGAGGGAATTGTAGAACTAAAGTACAACCTAACAAATATTGTTTTACACTTAAAATTGTAGTCCTCATACAACAGAACATATTTAAAAATAAATAGGAAGAACTCACTATAATATTCGAAAAATGATACAGCTCATCATAACACGATTTGCAGTAGAGAAACATCAATCAAATCAAAAAGTGCATGGATCAAATCAGCTACTTGTCAGAAGAGATCCATATCACATATACTAGGTCTCAATTCAGGCAGAGATTAAGAACAATATTGTTAGACTGTGTGTGTGGTCTGTGTTGGACTAGGCCCATGTACTAGCACCTATGGGGCTATATATATGTTCCTATCCCTATGGGGTTAATTAATCCACTAATTACCTTCCATTATGGTATCATTAGCCAGGGAACCCTAACCCTAACCCTATTCTCTCTCTCCTATGGACCAGCCGCCACCATCAACGGCCGCCGCCGCCGCGCCGTCCCCGGCCGCCGCCGCGCCGTTCCTGGTCGCTGCCGCCGCCGGGCAGTCCATGGCCGCCGCCACCGCGCCCTCTATGGCCGCCGTCGCCGCGCCTCTGGCCGCGGTAGCGCCTCTCTAGGCCGCTGTCGCGCCTCTGGCGGCCGCCGCCACCCCTGTGGCCACGATCGGGCCGTTCCAGGCCGCCGCCATGCCTCTAGTGGCCGCTAACGCCCCTGTGGCCGCGGCCAGGCCGCTCCAGGCCACCGCCGCCCCTCTAGCCGCGGCTGCACCCCTCCTGGCCACCCCTGCGCCGCTCCAGGCAGCCGCCACGCCTTTGACCGGACTCCCTCAAATGCGGTTCCCTTAGATCCAGATTCGGCCGCTGCCGGACTCCTCTTCTCAGATCTGGCCGTTGCCACTCCTTCCTAGCACCGCCGGCAGCTTGGTCTCTGGCGGGCCACTTGCCGGTGCCGGCGCTGTCGCCTTCATGACCGGTGGCTCTGGGCCAGGAGGGCCCACCACTACTACTGGGCTCACACAGTCGTTGCCCACATACATCGCCGGTCTCGAGCCCCTGCCAGATGTGTCCACCGTCCTGCCGGCAGCGACTGTCCCTGCAGTTGGCGTCGCCGCTGCTCATAGCGCGGCTGCTGCCCCCCTTTGTGGTACAGATAGTGCCACCACGACTGTCGTCGACACCCCTGGTGTTATCGCAGCCCTGGCCGCCTCTCGCGAGCGCAAACGGGCACTTGCTCTAGCCCTAGAGCAGGAGCGTGCTTCTGCGGCCGCTCTGTCTCACCAGCTCGAGGAAAGTGCTCACTGGCCGTTGAGTGCTACCTACAAGTCTTCCTCGGATGTCGGTGCTCACTCCGCATACTCGGCCTCTCTCGTCGCTGCTCTCCACGCCCAGGCGGCCGGAGTTCAGAACATCTGGACGCTCATACCGATCGTCCTCAGTTCTAACTCCACCGCGTACGCCCGATGGCGTCACGTGTTTCCTCTCATGTTGAGACGGTACCTTCTCGAGGACCACATTCAACAGGAGGGCTCCCCGTTGGATGATTCTTGGATCAGCATGGACAGCCTAGTCCTAGCCTGGATCCTTTGGTCCCTCTCCGACGAGCTACACGACATCTTCAGGCAGCGCGGTGGCGGTACCGCGCGCCGAGCGCGGCTGGTGCTTGAGCAACACTTTCTGGGGAACCGTGCGACTCGTGCTCTACACATCAACGCGTAGTTCCAGAACACTGTCCCAGGGCGACCGCCCCATCTTCGCCTACTGCAGGGAGATGAAGGGCATGGCTGACGATTTGCGCAACCTTGGCGAGCCGGTTGCTGGCAGCACGCTCGTCCTTCGGGTCCTTCAAGGCCTGAATGAGCACTACTGCCACCTTCGCTCTTGGCTTCTTCGTGTGGAGCCGCCCCCGACCTTCGAGAAGGTCTGCTCTGACCTTGAGCTTGAGGAGCTCACTTCCGGTGGCCCTGCTGGCTCTGGGCCTGCCACAGCTTTCTACTGCTTTGGGCAGTCTCCACGGCCTCCTACCTCTGGTGGACCACCGCCGCGACCTCCTGCTCCGCCCACCACCCCAGCTACTCCTGTAGGCTCTGGGGGTGGTAATCTTCGACGCCGCAGTAAGCGCGGTGGCTGAGGCGTTGGTGCTGGCAGCACTACGACTCCTGCTCCTGCTATTGGTGGTGGTAGTGGTGGCACCGGCTGGGGAGGAGCGCCCTATCCCACACCCTACAACCCGTGGACTGGTCAGATCTCTATGTGGCATGGACCGTCTCCGGGTCTTAGGCCTCCACGCTCGCCGCGTCCTCAGCCAGCGTACGACGCCCACCCGGGCTACCTATCCTGCCGGTGGGCCGTCGCCTCAAGTCTAAGGGGGCATTGACTACCCTGCTAGGTACTCGGAGTTGGCGGCACCGTTCCAGGAGCCACCTTCGTGGTGATACCGCCAGTCACTGGCGTCTTCGTTTAGCACCATGCACCTCACGCCCTGCTACTGACTGGGTGGATGATTCCGGAGCTTCGTACCATATCACTCCTGACGCTGGTATACTCTCTTCTACCCACCCTTCCCACCATTCTTTACCTTCATCTATCGTTGTCGGGAATGGGTCTATTCTTCTGGTCACCTCAGTAGGTGACTCGGGATCTCCACATTCTTTCCAGCTTAACAACATTCTTGATGCTCCGGATATCATTCAGAACTTGCTTCCTATTCGTCGTTTTACACTGATAACAATGTTTCTGTTGAGTTTGATCCATTTGGTTTGTCTGTGAAGGATCTTTCCACCTAGCGTCCTCTTCTTCGATGTGATAGCCCGTGTTAGTAGCTGAATTTTTACTCTCATGGAATAGAGGATGACACTAGAGACTTGGGGCAATTTTTTTCGTCTATTCCTCACACAATGCCATGCCAACCCAAGGGGTTGAGGCTACATATTTATAGCAGCCCAAGGGGCAGCCAACCAGCCAAGCATATGCCTTCTTGCTAGTCCAAGATGTCATGCAAGGTGTTGTCCTAAAGATGCTAACAGCTGTCCAAAAAGAAGTCCAAGATGTTGTCCTCTAGTCTAAGATGAGTACAACAAGGACCAAAGACCAAGGACTAAGGTACAACAAAGTAAGGACAAGGGTACAAGGGACTAGGGGACCGAAGACCAAAGGACTACAAGACTTATTCTATCATTCTCCCCCTAAGTCTTGTACGTCATCTTCTGGGAGGGTTGGACCATCCTGATCCTGAAGCAAAGTTCAATGAACTTGAGCCTCCCAAGAGGCTTGGGAAGCAGGTCCGCAAGCTGGTCCTTGGTGTCATAGTTATTAGTAAGGCGGCCTGGGACCGTAAGGCGTCCTGTCGCCTTAAGTTTGTCGGTAAGGCGACGGAGATGCGCCCGATCTGGGCGGTGGAGAAGGGGTGGCAGCGGGGGAAGTCAGATCTGCGCCGTGGAGGAAGAAGTGGCGGCGGGGGAGCCGCCCGTGGAGGGGGAGAGTCGTCGTGGTCCGTGGATGAAGGTTGGGGAGCCGCCGTTGAGGAAGGGGTGGCGGCAGGGCAGCCGCCGTGGTCGAAGGGGAGAGCCGCCCGTGGAGGGGGAGAGTCGCTGTGGATGAAGGTTGGGGGAGCCGAACCGCGGGGGGGGGGGGGGGGGGGGGGGGGGGGTGCGGCGGCGGGGGAGCTAGACCGCAGGGGGGAGGGGGCATCGGTTGTGAAATGCCTGGCGGCTAGGGTTACGGGAGTGGGACATCGGTTGTGTGTGGGATGCCTGGCGGCTAGGGTTACGGAAGTGGAAGTGGACCTGGGTGTGGTGGGCTGGAGTGGGTCACGTTGGGCCAGGCTAGGAGAAAATTGGTTCTGATCCAGTGGTTGTTTTAAGGCAGGGTTGGACTGAAAGCTTGAATTGTGACAGAAAGGAAGGAAAATAAATTGAAAATACCTTATGTTGCTGTAATTTAATTTTTACACTCAAAAACTAATTGTAATTTCCTATTTTTACGGATTATTAAGGCGTCGCCTCGCCTTACGCCTTATCGCTTAAAAGGTAAAAAGGGGTTTTGTCGCCTTAAGTCGTCGTACCGCCTTAAGAACTATGCTTGGTGTTGATGTAGATCGCCTTGATGTTGCCTTCCTCCAAGCAGCCTCGGATGAAGTGGTACCTCACTCGGATGTGCTAGCTCCGTTCATGGAAAACGGGGTTCTTTGCCAGGGCCAGAGCAGACACGTTGTCCAACCTGAGTTCCACCGCTCGAGTATCTCTGCCGAGGGGATCACCAAGCAGTCGAACAAGTCAGAGCGCCTGAGTCAAAGCGGTGGAGGTCGCTATGTACTCGGCCTCACAACTGGACATGACCACCACCTGCTGCTTGACCGACTGCCAGCTAACGAGGCACTTGCTGAAGAAGAAGAGGATCCTGCTCGTGCTTTTGCTAGTGTCGATGTCGCCGGCGTGGTCGCTGTCGTTGTACCCGATAAGGTATGCCTCTCCAGGACACCTCTAGTGAAGGCCGTGATCGAGAGTCCTCGCAACATAGCGGGTGATCCTCTTCACAGCCTGCTAGTGCTCCGTCGTCGGTCGCTGCAGGAACCAACTAACGTAGCCGACGGAGAATACCAAGTCCGACCGTGTGTGGGCGAGGTAGTACCCAAGGAAGACACACAAAGTGGAACGAGGAGCAAGCTTATGTTGAGCCGTAGCGGAAAGGTTAGGGTAGCAAGCGCACCCGAAAACTCGAAAGTGGTCGTAAAGAGGGGTGGTGCCATACAAGGCAAAGTAAGGGGTAGGTGCACGAATCTCCTTGGTGGGAAGGCGATTAATGAGATAAGTGGAAGTGTGGAGGGCCTCAACCCAGTAGCGAGCAAGAATAGAGGTCTGAAACATCAGGGGTCACATAACATCATTGGTGGTGCGAATCATGCGCTCTGCCTTGCCATTCCGAGGAGAGGTACATGGACAAGACATGTGCAACTGGACACCATGTGCAAGAAGAAAGTTACGGAGTGCTGGGTTCTCAAACTCGCGTCCGTTATCGCACTGGAGAGCTCGGACAGTGCGTCCGAACTGGGTGGATACCCAAACGAAGAAGTGAGAAAGAGTGACGTACGTCTTAGACTTCAATCGTAAGGGAAAAGTCCAGGAAAAAATGCGAGAAATCATCAATCACCACCAAGTAATATTTAAATCCCGAAACACTGATAATCGGAGATGTCCACAAATCACAATGAACGAGATAAAAAATGTGCTCAACATGAGTCACAAACATCAGAAACGGAAGTCGAACATGGCGACCAAGCTGACAGGCATGACATAAAGACTCGTGTGCCCCTAGTACACGAGATAACTGAACTACTAGACAGCTTGAACATAGCATCGACGCCAAGATGGCCAAGCCGGCGGTGCCAAGTGGAGGACGAAGCTGTCGTAGCCAAAGCAAAAGTTGGAGACGCAGCGGAAGTAGGAAGTCGAAGCGTGTACAGGGGCCCCGGGCTGATGGAATAAGTCTTGTAGTCCTTTGGTCTTTGGTCCCTAGTCTCATGTACCCTTGTCCTTAGTTTGTTGTACCTTAGTCTTTGGTCTTTGCTCCTTGTTGTACTCATCTTAGACTAGAGGACAACATTTTAGACTGCTTTTAGGGCAGCTGTTAGCATCTTTAGGACAACACCTTGCATGACATCTTGGACTAGTAAGAAGGCATATGCTTGGCTAGTTGGCTGCCCTTGGGCTGCTATAAATGTGTAGCCTCAACCCCTTGGGTTGGCATGACATTGTGTGAGAAATAGACAAGAAAATTGCCCCAACTCTCTAGTGTCATCCTCTCTTCAATGAGAGTAAAAATTCAGCTACTAACACTTGGTATCAGAGCTGTTCTATCCTGTAGTCTAAACATCTCTCGCTCATCTCCTTCCCGTGCCTCTCTCTGTCCGCAACCGGTAGCAGGAACATCGGCTGCCCCAACTCATCCCTCTTCCCCACACACCAACTCCCCACTAGTGCGCGATGTTCGACGGATAGTCTCAGCGTTCGATCGCCTCAAGCGCGCGGCAGACGGAGGTCGCCGCAGCAGAGGACCGAGAGCAAGCGGCGGCAGAGACTGCGGCGACAGCGACACTGGCGTCAAGGTTGGCGGCGGCGGAACTGGCAGCGGCGAGGGCGGAAATGGAAGCAGTGGCGGCGACGGCTGTAGCGCGTGTGGCGGCAGTGGAGCAGGAGGCTCTGCGCGTCAGTAGCTCCAGCGGCTCTGTCGACGGCGGCGTCGACGATGAGCTCAGGCTGGCGAGGGAAGCGGCGCGAGCACAGGAGGTGCATCGAACAGCCGCGCGTCCCCATGGACACGATAGCCGCAGCCCAGACCGGCGCGGACGCGCCGGTGGCTGAGTCGACGGAGAACACGACCGTTACAGGCAGTGCGGGTCTCCCTCCCCGAATAGGTACCATGGACACCACGGGGTCCAGGCCATTGTCAGGGACGTCGGTCCCGACGGTTGGTGGCCTACCCTCACCAAAACCAACTACGTTGAGTGGGCCGCGGTGATGAGGGTGCGGCTCCAGGTGCGACACATGTGGGAAGCAGTTCGGTACGACGACGTCGACTTCTGCGAGGATCGACGGGAGCTGGATGCCCTCATTGCTGCAGTCCCGCCCGAGATGCAATTCTTGCTTTCCAAGAAGCGGACTGCCAAGGAGGCTTGGGACGCCATCGCTGCGACACGCATCGGCAGCGATCGCGCCCGCAAGACCACACTGCAGGCACTTCACAAGGAGTGGGAGAACCTGGCCTTTAAGCCAGGTGAGGACGTTGATGACTTTGCTCTCCGTCTCAACACTTTGTCGCAGAAGTTGGTTCAGTTCGGCGACGACACCTATGACGAGGAGAGAGCTGTCAAGAAGCTCTTTCGTTGCATCCCCGAGAAGTACAAGCAGATCGCTCGATCGATCGAGTCTCTACTGGACCTCTCCACGATGTCGATCGAAGAGGCGATAGGTCGCCTCAAGGTCGTCGACAGCGACGAACCACAACCTCTCTCGGGGCATATCACTATTGGCGGGAAGCTTCATCTCACTCGCGAGCAGTGGGAGGCTGGCCAGGGAGACCGGAAGAAGGGGGAGCCCTCTTCCTCGACAGGCGGCTACAAGCGCGTCAAGTCGCGCAAGGGGCGCAGAGGTGCCCAGGCCGGGGTGCAAGGACGTGCCCGCGGAGGCGCCCAGGGTGGCAACCACAAGCCGGCACCAGATGACACCTGCCACAACTGTGGCAAGCTTGGTCATTGGGCCAGGGAGTGTCGACAGCCACAACGTGGCCAGGCCCACATCGCACAAGTGGAGGAGGAGGCCCACGTCACACAAGTGGAGGAGGAGCCAGCTTTGCTCATGGCACACGGAAGCATCAAGCCACCTCTAGTGGCATCGATCGCAGCGGCTCTCTTTCATCTTGATGAGCCGAGAGCACATGTTTTCCTCGGCGACGGCTCCAGCAACGACAAGACTGATGGGTGGTGCCTTGACACCGGCGCCACCCATCACATGACCGGTCGACGGGAGTTCTTCGCTAAGCTTGATACCAATGACCGAGGCTACGTCAAGTTTGGTGACGCCTCCGGCGTGGAGATCAAGGGTGTTGGCTCCGTCATCCTCAGCACTGAGTCCGGTGAGCACAAGCTGCTCGTCGGAGTCTACTACATCCCCGCGTTGAGAAACTCCATCATTAGCTTGGGACAGCTGGATGAGAGTGGTTCACACGTGGAGATCAAGGACGAATTCATGAGGATTTGGGATCGCCATTGTCGCCTTCTTGCCAAGGTAACTAGAGGCAGCAATCGACTCTATGTCCTTCACGTGCAGGTAGCACAACCTGTCTGTCTTGCCACTCGTCGGGAGGACGAGGCATGGCAGTGGCACGAGCGCTTTGGGCAGTGCCAAGGAGATGGTACGAGGCATGCCATGCCTTGACCACGTGGAGCAGCTCTGCGACGCCTGAACATTGAAAAGATTAGTTGACAACAGTCAATCAAAAGATGGGGCGCCGGAAGCAGAGGCGACTTCCTTTTCCCCAACAGTCGAGCTTTCGAGCCAAGGAGCGGCTCGAGCTCGTTCACGGGGACTTGTGTGGCTCGGTGACACCGGCTACACCAGGAGGACGACACTACTTCCTACTACTTGTCGACGACCTCTCCCGCTACATGTGGGTGGTGGTCCTTGGTAGCAAGGGAGAGGTTGCGAACGGCATCAGGCATGCATAGGCCACTGCAGAACGGCGTCGTCGAGCAGCGCAACTAGACAGTTGTGGGGATGACTCGGGCCCTCCTCAAGCAGAGGGGAATGCCGGTTGTCTTCTGGGGAGAGGCGGTGGTGACCGCCGTCTACATCCTCAACCGTTCGCCCACCAAAGCCTTTCACGGCAGGATGCCTTACGTGGCTTGGTATGGGCGCAAGCCGACGGTCTCACCTACGGGTCTTCGGCAGCCTCGCATTCGCCAAGTAGCTTGGCCAGATCGGCAAGCTCGACGACAGGAGCACCCCCGGGGTGTTCATCGGCTACGCAGAGGGCTCGAAGGCCTACTGCATTCTCGATCCAGAGAAACAGCGCGTGTTCAACGAAGGGCGAGGATGGGCGTGGGACAAGGCGGTGGACGACGGTTCGACCTCGACGAACGACGACTTCATCGTCGACTACGTCTACTTCAAGGGAGCTGGGGGAGTAGGCAGCTCTTCTCCACCGAGCGTATCTACTCCAGCCCCCGAGCGTCCACCTCCACCTCAGCCGGCGACCCCACGCACTCCAGCACCGACGGCCACCCCTCCGACCACGTCCACTCCGTCGCCAGCTCGTGTCGAGCACGACCCAGTGGAGTTTTTCACTCCGCTCTCCCACGACGAGGAGTGCCTCGACGGGTGCTACGACGACGAGCAGTTGTGGTATCGCAAGATGGAGAACATTCTCGTCGACCAACCGGTGCCGGGACTGGCCCCTCACGATCTGGATGATCAAGATCCGGAGGCGCAGTTGCACCTTGCGTGCGACGACGGCAAGGCTCGGTCTTTCGCGGAGGCCGAGAAACACGCGGCATGGCGTGTCGCGATGCAGTCAGAGATGGATGCGGTTGAGACGAACCGCACTTGGGAGCTTGCTGATCTCTTTTGCGGTCACTGTGCGATCACCCTTAAGTGGTGTTCAAGCTAAAGAGGGATGAAGCCGGCGCCATCGTCAAGCACAAGGCTCGCTTGGTGGCACGCGGCTTCGTGCAGCAGGAGGGGATCGACTTCGACGATGCCTTTGCCCCCGTGGCACGGATGGAATCCGTGCGACTCCTTGCGCTGGCTGCCCAAGAAGGCTGGCGTGTCCAACACATGGACGTCAAGTCGGCGTTCCTCAACAGCGACTTCAAGGAGGAGGTCTACGTACGCCAGCCGTCGGGGTTTGCACTCCCTGGCAAGGAGGGCAAGGTGTTGCGCTTGCGCAAGGCCCTCTATGGCTTGCGGCAGGCACCACGGGCGTGGAATGCCAAGTTGGATTCCACGCTCAAGAGGATGGGCTTCGGGCAATGCCCGCACGAGGCGGTCATCTACCGGCGGGTGTCTACGACGACTTGGTGATCACCAGCACCAAGGATGCGGAGGTGGCAGCGTTCAAGGAAGAGATGAAAGCCACCTTCCAGATGATTGACCTGGGATCCCTCTCCTTCTACCTAGGGATTGAGGTGCACCAGGCCGACTCCGGAATCACGCTTCAACAGACCGCCTACGCCAAGCGCATTGTTGAGCTAGCTGGGCTCACAAACTGCAACCCAGCCCTCACTCCGATGGAGGAGAGGCTGAAGTTGAGCCGCGACAACACGACGGAGGAGGTGGACGCTACACAGTACCGACGTCTTGTGGGGAGCCTTCGCTCTCTCGATCATAAGGGGTATCGGTGTCTGGATCTCACCACTCACCGTATCTTGATCTCTCGACACGTCGTCTTCGACAAGTCCTCTTTTCCTTTCTCCACTTCCTCCTCTGTTTCAGCCACAGAGTTGGACTCCCTGTTTTCTACTGACACTGAGGCTCCTACACTACGGCTGCCTTGGCCTTTTTCTGCAGGTACGACACCCGCTGCGCCACGCGTGGCCCCGACGTCCTCGACGTCGGGTGCCGCGCCTCATGCGGCCCCGGCGTCTCCGACGACGATTGTTGCGCCTCAGGAGCCACCGGCTGTGCCTCCCGCAACCCCGGAGCCTCAGTTCACTAACCCTGCTCTCGTCTACCAGTGACGAGCGCGGGTTGGTGCTCAGGCCCCAGCAGCTCCGTCGTCCCCGGGGTCTCCGACACCCTTGGTCGCGCCACACGCGGCCCGGGTGTCCATGACCTCCACAGTCGCGCCACGCACGGCCCCGGCGTCCCCGACCTCCACAGCCGCGCCACGTGTGGCCACGACGTCCCCGACCTCCACAGACGCGCCACGCGCGGCCCCGACGTCCCTAACCTCCACAGTCGTGCCACGCGCGGCCCCAGCATCCCCGACCTCCACAGCCGTGCCACGCGCAGCCCCGACGTCTCCGACCTCTACTGCCGCGCCACACGCGGCCACAGTGTCGCGGTTTGCCGACCCTACCCTTGTCTATCAGCGACGAGAGCGGGTTGGTGACCCGACTCCTGCTCGCCCCGAGCCCCCGGTGTGCCACCCGCCTCTGCTCCACCGGGACCCAGGGCACGTCCACCCGATAGTGACTCGACGTGCAACTGGAGTCCTTCGGCCGGTTGAGCGTTTCTCTAGGGTCGTCCTCTCGTCAACGACGCCTGCACCATCCGCCTCTTCTTCGGTATCGCCTATATCATCTTTCGTCCGTAGCGCTCTCGCCAACCCTCACTGGCGGCGCGCTATGGAGGAAGAGTATGCGGCCCTACTTGCCAACCAGACCTGGGACCTGGTGCCCCGTCCGAGTCATGGTAATGTTGTTGTTGTCACAGGCAAGTGTGTGTTCACACATAAGAAGAAGGCGGATGGTTCCCTGGAGAGGTATAAGGCTCGATGGGTACTTCGGGACTTTTGTCAGATGATCCCTAGTTGGGCACGTGGTGTAGCCAGCAGAGGAGTCCAACTTGGACTTCCCCTCTGCTAGGCGGTGCACCAGGGGAACCTGCATGGCTATGCACGTGGACCAGGGGCCAGCCAGGCCAGTAGAGTCCAAGTTGAGTAGGACTCAGGGCATGTGCGCCTGATCCCTTGAGGAGTCCGATTGGGACCAGAGCAGCACACATGTCCAGAGGTTTCCTTATAAATAATAATAGAGTTAGAGTCTGTTTCAGGTGGTCACATGTAATAGAAACAGGACTCTCATGTACTGGGGCTTTATAAACAGCCGGCCAGGCCCCTCCGGCATGTATCCCATTGAATAGTATTATTCCACCAGAAAATACGTGTGCCCTAACTCGCCTAGATCAAGGGGTACAGCAGGGTTCTGTCCAGACTTGCCTAAACCCCCTTCTCTCTCCCTGTTTTGCGTCCCAGGAACCAGAACAGATCTAAAGACCTCTCTGCACCAGCAACAGCCTTCTCCAAGGTGTTCACGGGTGAATACCTACGCAGCTTCTGTTCTCAAAATTAGAACAGATCTGCTTTTGGTGTGTTCAGCACCGGATTTCCAACAGCTTTACACAATGCCCTGGAGTTGACTATGACGAGACCTTCAGTCCGATGGTGAAGCTGGCAACAATTCGTACCGTTCTGTCGCTGGCTCTCTCGCGTTCTTCGCCCGTCCACCAGCTGGATGTCAAGAATGCCTTCCTCCAGGGCACTCTGATAGAGACGGTGTACTGCATTTAGCCGACAGGGTTTGTCGATTCAGCTCATCCAGACATGGTCTGCAGGCTGAACAAATCATTGTACGGTTTGAAGCAGGCACCCCGAGCCTGGTACAGCCGGTTCGCCTCCTTCCTGGTCTCGTTGGGCTTCGTTGAGGCCAAGTCGGACACGTCGTTGTTTGTCTATCGACGGGGGGAGGGGGGGGGGGGGCTGGGGTGACACTGCTTACCTTCTCTTGTACGTCGATGACATTGTACTTACGGTGTCCAGTCCGGCTCTCCTTCAGCGTACTATCTCTGCCGTGCAGCAGAAATTTGCTATGAAGGATTTGGGTCAGCTTCATCACTTCCTTGGGATTGCGGTCGAGAGTCGACCAGGTGGCCTGTTCCTTCACCAGCGGTAGTACTGTCTGGACATCCTCGAGCGAGCGGACATGGCTGGTTGTAAGCCGTGCTCCATGCCGGTGGATACCCAGGCAAAGGTCTCCTCTACCGACGGGCACTCGTCTGTGACCCGACTGCCTACAGGAGTCTTGCAGGTGCACTTCAGTATCTCACCTTCACTAGGCTAGATATCAACTACGCGGTTCAGCAGGTGTGCCTTCACATGCATGACTCGCGGGAGCCGCACCTCACCGCTGTGAAGCGGATCCTTCGGTACCTACGCGACACTCGACCACGGCCTCCTCCTTCGATGTGACTCGGCGTCTGAGTTGGTTGTCTACACCAACACTGACTGGGTAGGCTGCTAGACACCCGTCGGTCCACCTCTGGCTATGCCGTCTTCCTGGGCTGGAATCTCGTCTCCTGGTCCTCGAAGCGACAGTCTGTGGTCTCGCGTTCGAGTGCAGAGGCGGAGTACCACGACGTGGCTAACGGCGTGGCTGAGGCGTCCTGGCTTCAACAGCTACTTCGGGAGCTTCACTCTCCCGTCGCCCGAAGCACGTTGGTCTACTGCGACAACTTCAGCGTCGTCTACCTCTCCACCAACCCCGTCCAGCATCAGCACACGAAGCATGTGGAGATCGACCTCCATTTTGTTCGTGAGTGGGTTGCACGTGGCGACGTTCGAGTTCTCCACGTTCCGACGACGTCTCAGTTCGTCAACATCTTTTTTTTTAGCACAAACTGCAAGGGATTCGTCGATATCTTCACGAAGGGTCTCCCGTCGTCACTGTTTTCTGATTTTTGGTCCAGTCTAAACATCTGTTGTGACTAGATGTTGAGACTGCGGGGGGTGTTAGACTATGTGTGTGTGGTCTGTGTTGGGCTAGGCCCATGTACTAGCCCCTATGGGGCTATATATATGTACCTACCCCTATGGGGTTAATTAATCCACTAATTACCTTCCATTAAATATCAATTGTTTAATCAAGATGCAATATTCAATTTCTTTGTGGTCATGTAAAATTTTCAAAACTAGATATTCACATTCATTTTGCTATTTACGCAATGCATCATAGGAAATAATAAGGGCATAGTATAAAAAACCTGTATTAAAAACATTGTCAGCATTCTTCAACTGAAACTGTTCTAACTTCTTCAGCATATCCTTCAACTTTATTTCAATGTCATCAAGTATAGAAGCTATTTCAGCATCTTCTACAGTGGACTTCTGTTGAAGCTGATTGCATGATAACTGTTAGCTTTTAAAGATGATGTATAACTTGTACTTGCATAAAGATAACAAGCTAAACTTACTGCAACAGGACGATGAGATTTATTGAGCAAAAAGAGAATTTCTTCCATCTGTTCTCTGTTCTTCCACATATTCTCATCAATTTTGTGGGCAGGTATGCCAGCTGCTTCTTGTTCCAAGAGTTCCTCATCTTTCACATGCAAATTGGATGGAAGGATTATGTCAAAAACATCTCTTTGTTTAAAAAATGATTCACAAAGTATTTACAAATCCTGAGACTGCTTCTGCTAGCGTGTGTGCCCAAACATTTTCTTATTACACATCGCATATACGCCACTGTCGTACGTATATGTCGCCACCGCCGTTGAATTCGATGATAGTGTGCTGACGTTGCCGCCGAATACGAAGTCGCTCGTGACCGCCACTGAATACAAGTCGATGTCTTGAACATACACCGCTGCCGACGACGACGCGAGTAGGAAGCCGATCGGAGGCGTACATGTTTTTTTAGCAGCATCACGGTGACATGAAACATGATTGTTGTGTACTCGAGCAGGATTGTAGCATACAGCTCGCCATCCCTACCACTGTATAATTTTTTCTTTCCACCAAGCCATTCTGTTGTGGTGTGTAGGGAGTGGTGAGGTCCCGCTCAGCGCCCTTTTTGGCACAATACTTGCCAAACTTGGTTGAGGTGAACTCTCCTAACTCTTCCAGTCCTGAGCACCTTGAACCTTCTCCCGGTCTCATAATCCACCAGACTTTGAAAATTCTTGATCGCCCGAGGGACTTTGTCCTTCAGTTGTGATTGTCAACAAGTAGTAGGAAATACTTCTTTCCTCCATGTGTTGCGGGTATGATTGGGCCGCAGAGGTCACCATGAACTAAATCAAACATAACTTGTGCCTGATAGCTTTCCAACGAGGTAGCTGTCACACAACTCACTAGCTTGCTAGATCACAGGCGGACCACACCATCTCTTATCAGGCCATCCCAGCGATCGCATCGAAGCTGATGTGGCCGAGACACCTGTGCCGCAGTTAGGCTACACATCACTTCGCGCCACCAAGTAGATTGGCTGGGTAACTCCCAGGTCCGTCGTGGTCAGCCCGTTGGCTACTCAACCAACCTTCACCAACACCTTCTTCCTCCTGTCTATGATCTTTAGCGTACCTCTCTCAATCAACACTCGACAACGTCGCTCGTCATGTTGCCCAAGACTAATAACATTGCTCTTCAATCTCCAAATGTAGAACACATCCGTCAGAGCATGGTCTTCTCCTGCTTGGTCGTTGAACAAGACACTGTCGCGCCCGCGCAAGTGTCAGAAAGGTGGAGGCACCATCGATGTTGTGAATGATCTTGTTCACAACAATCCGCCCAGGGGCATGGTGCCCCATGCTCTTGTTGCGCTCGTCGCGGCTCTAGCTCATGACCGGAGAACATGTAATGATGATTGCGTTGGGCATGGCGCCTACACTCTGGTGACAACATATATTATCCGACTGTGAGCGATCTGACTCTGATACCATATGCTAGCACTTTACTGCTTTAAACTGGTATGTGGTTGAGGATTTTGTGTTGAATTAAATTGGTGATTGATCAATCCTAACTAATTTCTCTCTTGCGCACTTAGTGTTTCCTCCATTTTCCCTTTTTGTTCCTGATAGAATGAATTGCTTAATTAATCATAGGGTCTAGGTACATATTTATAGATACATAGATGGGCCGTACAGGCTAGGCCCAAACACAGTCCAACACCCCCCCGCAGTCCCAACATCTAGCCACAACAGATGTTGAGACTGGACCGAAACTCAGAAAACAAAGTCGACGGGAGTCCCTTCGTGAAGATATCGGCAAACTGTGACGTCGTCGGCACGTGGAGAACTCGAACCTCACCGCGTGCAACCCGCTCACGAACAAAGTGAAGATCAATCTCCACATGTTTCGTGCGCTGGTGCTGAACGGGATTGGTGGAGAGGTAAACGGCGCTGACATTATCACAGTAGACCAACGTGCTCCGGGCGACAGGGGAGTGGAGCTCCTGAAGTAACTGCTGGAGCCAAGACGCATCTGCTACGCCGTTAGCCACGGAGCGGTACTCCGCCTCAGCGCTGGAGCGAGAAACCACGGGCTGCCGCTTCGAGGACCAGGAGACAAGATTCCCCCAGGAAGACGGCGTAGCCAGAGGTGGAACGGCGGGTATCAGGGCACCCCGCCCAGTCAGCGTCGGTGTAGACCACCAACTCAGAAGGCGAGTCACGTCGAAGGAGAAGGTCG
Organism: Tuctoria greenei; assembly: GCA_036927565.1. NCBI lineage: Eukaryota > Viridiplantae > Streptophyta > Magnoliopsida > Poales > Poaceae > Tuctoria > Tuctoria greenei. The sequence continues at coordinate 121,591,583 of JAYESD010000001.1, forward strand.
TAGTCGAGGGAGCCGCGCAGGTACCGAAGAATCCGCTTCATCGCCGTGAGGTGCGTCTCCCGCGGATCATGCATGTGGAGACACACCTGCTGAACCGCGTATGAGATATCCGGCCTGGTGAAGGTGAGGTACTGCAGGGCACCTGCAAGACTCCTGTAAGAGGTGGGGTCGGCGACCGAGGCGCCGTCAGCCGAAGCCAGCTTCGCCTGAGTGTCCACGGGAGTGGAGCATGGCTTACAATCAGCCATGCCCGCTCGCTCGAGGATATCCAGGCAGTACTGGCGCTGGTGGAGGAACAGAGCGTCCGGACGGTGCTCGACCGCAACGCCCAGGAAGTGGTGGAGTTGGCCGAGGTCCTTCATCGCGAACTCGCGCTGCAGTGCGGAGATCGTGCGCTGAAGAAGAGCCGAGCTGGACGCCGTGAGGACAATATCGTCCACGTACAGGAGGAGGTAGACAGTGTCACCCTCATGCCTGTAAACGAAGAGCGAGGTGTCCGACTTGGCCTCGACGAAGCCAAGCGAGGCCAGGAAGGAGGCGAACCGGCTGTACCAAGCCCGAGGCGCCTGCTTCAGCCCGTATAGAGACTTGTTCAGCCGGCAGACCAAGTCTGGACGGGCTGAATCAACGAACCCTGTCGGCTGACTGCAGTACACCGTCTCTGTCAGCGTCCCGTGAAGGAAGGTGTTCTTGACGTCCAGCTGGTGGACAGGCCAAGAACGCGAGAGAGCCAACGACAGAACAGTCCGTACTGTCGCTGGCTTAACCACCGGACTGAAGGTCTCGTCGTAGTCCACTCCAGGGCGCTGAGTGAAGCCCCGAAGTACCCAACGAGCCTTATATCTCTCCAGGGAGCCATCCGCCTTCCTCTTATGCGTGAAAACCCACTTGCCTATGACAACGTTGCCACGGGAAGGACGGGGAACCAGGTCCCATGTCCGGTTGGCAAGTAGGGCCGCATACTCCTCCTCCATAGAGCGGCGCCAGTGAGGGTCAGCAAGTGCGCTACGGACGGAGGTCGGTATAGGTGATACCGAAGAGGAACTAGATGGTGTCGGTGTCGTCGAAGAGAGTACCACTCCGAAGAACCTCTCAAGAGGCCGAAGAACCCCAGCGGCACGTCTAGTCACCATCGGGTGAACGTGTCCTGGGTCCCGGTGAAGCAACGGTGGGTGGTACACCGAGGGCTCCGGACGCGCAGGCGTAGAGGCACCAACCCGCTCTCGTCGCTGGTAGACAAGAGCAGGATCGGCGAACCGTGGAACAGGGGCCGCGCGTGGCGCAGCGGAGGACGCGGGAGCCGGAGTAGTCGTCGGGTCCCTGCACAGCGCAGGAGTCGAGGCCGGAGACGCCGAGGCCGCGCGTGGCGCAGCTGTAGGGGTCGCCGGGGCCGCGCGTGGCGCGGGAGTCGAGGCCGGAGACGCTGGGGCCGCGCGTGGCGCAGCCGTAGGGGACGTAGGGACCTCGTGTGCCGCAGGAGTCGAGGTCGGAGACACCGTTGCCGCGCGTGGCGTAGCTGTAGAAGGCGCCGGGACCTCATGTGGTGCAGGAGACGAGGTCGGAGACGCCGGGGCCGCGCGTGGCGCAGCAGGAGACGTCGGTGCCACACATGGTGCGGCACTCGTCCCCAGGGTCGACGGAGCCTGGGCACCAACCCGCACTCGTCGCTGGTAGACGAGAGCAGGGTCAGTGAACCGCCGAGTCGTGGCTGTAGGAGGCACAGCCGGAGTCACCACAGGTGTCGGTGCTGCATAAGGTGCAGCTGGCGACGTCGTGGGAGCCACCTGGGAACTGGTGGGTGATGTACCTGCAAAAAAAGGCCAAGGCAGCTGTGGTGGAGCAGCCTCGGTGTCAGTAGAAAAAAGCGAGTTCAGCTCTGCAGCTGAACCAGAAGTGGAGGAAGAAAAGGGGAAGGATGACTCGTCGAAGACGACGTGCCGAGAGATCAAAATGCGGTGGGTAGAGAGGTCGAGGCACCGGTATCCCTTATGCTCAAGGGAGTACCCAAGAAAGACACACCTAGTAGAGCGGGGCGCAAGCTTATGTGGAGCAGTGGCGGAAAGATTAGGGTAGCAGGCGCACCCGAAGACACGGAGGTGGTCGTAGAGAGGGGTAGTGCCATACAGGGCAAAGAAAGGAGTCGGTGCCCGAATCGCCTTGGTAGGAAGGCGATTAAGGAGGAAGGTGGCAGTGTGAAGTGCCTCTACCCAGTAGCGAGCGGGGATGGATGCCTGAAACATCAAGGAACGCATGACATCATTAGTGGTGCGAAGCATGCGCTCAGCCTTGCCATTCTGAGGAGATGTGTATGGGCAAGACATGCGTAGCTGTGTGCCATGTGTAAGGAGAAAGTCACGGAGTCGCGAGTTGTCAAACTCTCGTCCGTTGTCACACTGGAGAGCACGAACAGTACGCCCAAACTGTGTGGAAACCCAAGTGAAGAAGTGAGAGAGAGTATCAAATGTCTCAGATTTCAGACGTAATGGAAAAGTCCAAGAGAAATGTGAGAAATCATCAAGTACCACCAAATAATATTTAAAACCCGAGACACTGATAACAGGAGATGTCCACAAATCGCAATGGATAAGATCAAAAATATGTTGCACATGAGACACAGAAGTGGTAAAGGGGAGCCTAACATGGCGACCAAGCTGACAAGCGTGACACAATGACTCATGTGTGCCCCTAGTACACGAGATAACTGAACTACTAGACAACTTCGACATAGCATCAGCGCCAGGGTGACCAAGCCGACGGTGCCAAGTAGCGGACGAAGCTGTCGTAGCCAGAGCAAAAGACGAAGACGTAGCGGAAGAAGGAAGTCGAAGAGTGTACAGGGGCCCCGGACTATCACATCGAATAAGAAGACGCCGGGTGGAAAGATCCTTCACAGACAAACCAAAAGGATCAAACTCAACAGAAATATTATTATCAGTGGTGAAACGACGAATGGAAAGCAAATTTTGAATAATGTCTGGAGCAACAAGAACATTATTAAGATGGAATGAACCCGGAGAAACTGAGTCACCTACTGAGGTGACTGGAAGAACGGATCCATTTCCAACAACGATCGATGAAGGAAACGACGGATGAGGTGTGTGGGTAGAGGAGAGAATACCAGCATCTGGGGTGGTGTGGTAGGAGGCGCCAGAATCAGCCACCCAATCAGTAGTCGGTGGTGTAAGGTGCATGGTGCTGAAGGAAGACGCCAAGTCCTGACGGTCCCACCACATGGGCGGCTCCTAGAGAGGTGCTGGTGGCTCCGAGTACCCAGCGGGGTAGGAAGCACCGCCGTAGGCTGGAGTGGGCGATCCAGCCACAGGGCGACCAGGTCCACCATAGCCCGGATGGGCTACGTACGCAGCTGGAGGACGTGGCTGGCGCGGAGTGGAGGAAGTCGGTGGCGCCCCAAGAAGACCCGGAGACGGTCCAGGCCACATAGAGATCTGGCCAGTCCACGGGTTGTACGGTGTGGGCCAGGGCGCACCTCCCTGGCCAGTGCCACCAGTACTACCACCAGTAGGAGCAGTGGACGTAGGAGTGCCGCCAGCACCTCGTCGTGCGCGCCTTCCGCCGCGACGTCGACGAGCACCACTCCCAGAGCCAGCAGAGGCACCCGGGGCGGTAGGTGGAGTAGGTGGTCGCGGTAGTGGTCCCCAGAAGACGGTGGGCGTGAGGGCTGCCCGGAGCCATAGAAGGCTGTAGCAGACCCAGAGGTAGCAGACCCACCCGACGTGATCTCCTCAAGCTCAAGGTCAGACCAGACCTTCTCGAAGGTCGGTGGCGGCTCCATACGGAGAAGCCAGAAGCGAAGATGGCTGAAGCGCTCGTTCAGGCCGTGAAGGACCCGAAGAACTAGAGTGCTATCAGCGACCGGCTCGCCAAGGTCGCGCAGGGAGTCAGCCATGCCCTTCATCTCTCCACAGTAGGCCGACATGGAGCGGTCACCCTGCACTGTAGTCTGGAACCGTGCGTTAATGTGAAGAGCCCGAGTCGCACGGTTCCCCAAGAAGTGGTGCTCCAGTATCTGCCAAGCCTGGCGCGCGGTCCCCCCACCGCGCTGTCCGACAAGCTTGTACAGATCATCGGCGAGAGTGCCAAGGATCCAGGCAAGGACCAGACTGTCCATGGTGATCCAAGAGTCATCCCACGGGGCGTCGTCCTGCTGGACGTGGTCCGCAAGCTGATACCGCCATAACGTGAGGAGGAACTCGTTACGCCAGCGGGCGTAGGTGGTAGAGGTACAACTCAGAACAGTCGGCACTAGTGTCCGAATGTTCTGAACTCCAGCCGCCTGGGCGTGTAGGGCGGCGGTGAGCGACGCCGAGTATGCGGAGTGCACACCGGTGTCCAAGGTGGGCTCGTACGTCGCGCCCGGCGGTCGGTGAGCGCTCTCCTGGATCTGGTGCGAGAGAGCAGCCGCCGAGGCGCGCTCCTGCTCTAAGGCAAGAGCGAGTGCCCGCTCGCGATCGCGAGAGGCAGCCAGAGCCGCGAAGACACTGGAGGTGTCCGCGGCCGGAGCAGTAGCAGTGCCAACAGCAGGTCCGGAGCCCGTCATGAAGGCGACGGCAGTGGGGCCGGCAAGTGGTCCGCCGGCGGAGGGACCAGTTGCATCGCCGTACGCAGGCCGGGTCATGGCGATGAGGGGCGCGCCCGCTGCAGGACCGGTGGCAGGCGCACCGACGCAGGGGAGGGAGCCGGCCAGGGAGGGGACGGCGCCGGCGAGGGGCGCGCCGGCCCAGGGAGGGGAGGCGGCCGGCAGCGGCTGGGTCAGGGCCGCGCCGGCGGCCAGGAGGGGGATGCCGGCGGCCAGGGGAGGTGCGGCCCCGGCGGCGGCGTGGGGGGCGCCTGCGCCGGCGGCCAGGGGAGGTGCGGCTGCGGCGGGGGGGCGGGGGGGAGGGGGGGGGGGGGGGGGCGCGGGCGCTGGCGGCCAGGGGAGGTGCGGCCAGGTGAGGCCCGGCGGCAGCGGCGTGGGGGGCGCCGGCCATGGGGAGAAGAGGGGCGGCCAGGAGGGGGCCGCCGGCGGCGGCGTTGGCGGCGGCGGCGGCGGCGTGGGGGGCGCCGGCCGTGTTGTGGAGGGGGGCGGCCAGGAGGCGGCCGCCGGCGGCTGCGGCGGCGGGGGGGGACGCCGGCGGCTGCGGCGGCGGGGGGACGCCGGCGCCGGCGGCCAGGGAGGGGGCGGCCCCGCCGGCGGCGGCGGCAGCGCAGGGGAGGGCGCCGGCCATGGGGGGAGGGGGGGGGCGGCGGCGGCTAGGGTTAGGGTTAGGGTGGGGATTAGGGTTTGGCTAATGATACCATGATAGAATGAATTGCTTAATTAATCATAGGGTCTAGGTACATATTTATAGATACATAGATGGGTCGTACAGGCTAGGCCCAAACACAGTCCAACAGTTCGTCCCTTTTCTTCCTCTAATGAGGCTAAACTAATGGTGTGACTAATGAAGCTGAGCTGCTTTAGGGAAAAACACTTCCCCTCCTTTTATTGTCCAACCACTGCTACAGTGCAGCGATTGTACAGTGTTGCTTCTAGCATTTCTTCCCACCTATTCTAACTACCATACTAAGTAGATTCTACCTCTAAATCTCACTAGAAGGTGATTAGGAACACATTTGACTCACACTGTTATTGGCGTTTTGAGTACCAACTAGTAAATCGTATTGATACATGTTCGTCTTCAGATGGCTAGAACAAAGACAAGTGATTTATACCGATTCGGACAAGAGGCTCTACGTCCAGTACGAGTCAACCGTTATCTTTGTTAGCTCTAAAGGTGTAGAGAACATATTACAAGCGAGCATCTCGAGGAAGTGTAATGCGTAAGTGAACACGTATGTAAATGCGTAAGTGAATGCATTTGTAAATCTAGTACATCGTGAATTCGCCCTTCTCGAAGGTGGCATTGGGGCCTCTTTTATAGAGGTTGGAGGCGGACCTATTTAACCGACTTCCTCATAGTGGGAATGGGTTGTACAGTGTTCGTGTGTCAGGCTACCTAAGCTGCCTGGGCTGCGGAAACTTCATCGTATTAACTTCATCCTTATCGCTAGGGCTGTGTCGCACGTGCGGTATACTCATTCCTATGCGACAAATGGGACAGAACGAGGGGACGTCAGGTTATCCTGCAAACAGTGTTTTCAAGTCGGTAAGTCGAGTCGAGTCGACAAGGTACCGACTTGGTGACTAGTCGATAAGTCAGTCGACTAGTCGTTGACTTGCCAAATATAGTGGCTGTTTTGCCTATATAGTGGTTTCATATAGACAATATAGTATTTATATATAAAGAAAGGGTATGTTTTAACGCGTTTGAAGGCTGAAACTGAGTCAAACTAAAAAAACAACATATAGTTCAAAGAAAAGAGCATGATTTACCTCATTTGTAGGCTGAAACTGAATCAAACTCAAATAACTAGCATCCAGGTCAAAGGAAGGGCATGTTTTACCTCATTTGAAGGATGAATCTGAACCAAATTCACTTCGGAAAGACGGAAACCAATAAGCCACATAAGTCAAACTCATAAGTTCATAACAGTCACATATAGTTCAAATAGATAGCTAAGTTGCAGCAGCTGCTAGAATCTAGATAGATACAAGGTAGTTCAAATATCTCCGAAATCAATATCATCCATTGCATTTTCTTCACCACCAGCTTGAGTAGGGCTGCTATGTGGGGATTCACCAAAGTCATCCACTTCTTCATCATCATTAGGCATATAGTCTTCATCACCTTGTTCATTGCCCTCATTGCCTTGCTCTTTCTCTTCCATAACCCCCTCATCCTGTGTAGCAGCAGCAGAAGGGCAGAGCAGAAGGGAAGGGTAGAGCAGGAGAGGATTTTTAGGGTTCCTAATGGGCCTTGGGCTGGTCTGGGCTGAGAAGCTCACCAAGTCGCCCGACTTAAAGACATAAGTCGACGACTAGTCGACTGGAAAAGGCAAGTCGACGGCAAGTCGCCCGACTTGCCATGAAAGTCGAGTCGGAGGCCTCAGTCGGCCTCCCGGGGACCGACTGGACGACTAGTCGACGACTAGTCGACGACTTGAAAACAGGGCCTGCAAAGGGTCACATCGCGTGTTATCCCTTCTGCGGAAGTAACAGCGCCCACCATCCGTCTTAAATGTCACCAGCTACTCACCTGTCCTGAGCTCGAGCCCGAGAGGAATCGTCCGCCCGACCTCGGAGATCAAGACTCGAGCGGGCTAGATACTCTGACCTTGGTAGGCTAGGGCATTGGCGGTGGGTTGCTCGTGTTGGATGGATAGATACGGTTCGTCGCCTTATAGAGGTCGCGTACCATCGTCAGATCCCGTGTCTTCAGTACCCCAGATACAGAACCCGTCAATAACCCCCAAGCCTTCGATCGAGTCCTCGTGAAGGTTGTCGTAGGTTGTGTTTGCGTTTGCGTCAGGGACCCTGAAAAACAAGAGTTCAATGGGACGTGTTAGTATCGGTTCATCATACACGCCCGCACCACTAGTGGCCCGAACTACTTTCGGTGGGCCACAGGGCTTGATTGTTAGTAGCTGGATTTTTACTCTCATTGAAGAGAGGATGACACTAGAGAGTTGGGGCAATTTTCTTGTTTATTCCTCACACAATGTCATACCAACCCAAGGGGTTGAGGCTACATATTTATAGCAGCCCAAAGGGCAGCCAACCAGCCAAGCATATGCCTTCTTGCTAGTCCAAGATGCCATGCAAGGTGCTGTCCTAAAGATGCTAACAACCGTCCTAAAAGCAGCCAAGATGCTGCTGTCCTAACTGCTGTCCTAAAAGCAGTCAAGATGCTGTCCTCTAGTCTAAGATGAGTACAACAAGGACCAAAGACCAAAGGACTAAGGTACAACAAACTAAGGACAAGGGTACAAGGGACTAGGGGACCAAAGACCAAATGACTACAAGACTTATTCCATCATTCTCCCCCTAAGTTTTGTACGTCGTCTTCTGAGAGGGTTGGACCATCCCGATCCTGGAGCAAAGTTCAATGAACTTGAGCCTCCCAAGGGGCTTGGTGAGCAGGTCCGCAAGCTGGTCCTTGGTGTTGATGTAGATCGCCTTGATGCTGCCTTCCTCCAAGCAGCCTCGGATGAAGTGGTACCTCACCCGGATGTGCTTGCTCCGTTCATGGAAAACGGGGTTCTTTGCCAGGGCCAAAGCAGACACGTTGTCCACCCTGAGTTCCACCGCTCCAGTGTCTCTGCCGAGGAGATCACCAAGCAGTCGAACAAGCCAGAGCGCTTGAGTCGAAGCAGTAGAGGCCGCTATGTACTCGGCCTCGCAGCTGGACATGGCCACCACCTGCTGCTTGACCGACTGCCAGCTAACGAGGCACTTGCCGAAGAAGAAGAGGATCCCGCTCGTGCTTTTGCTGGTGTCGATGTCGCCGGCGTGGTCGCTGTCGCTGTACCCGACAAGGTGTGCCTCTCCAGGACACCTCGAGTAGTGGAGGCCGTGATCAAGAGTCCCCGCAACGTAGCGGATGATCCTCTTCACAACCTGCTGGTGCTCCGTCGTCGGTCGCTGCAGGAACCGACTAACGTAGCCGACGGAGAATGCCAAGTTCGGCCGTGTGTGGGCGAGGTAGCGAAGGCTCCCCACAAGACGCTGGTACTGTGTAGCGTCCACCTCCTCCACCGTGCTGTCGCGGCTCAGCTTCAGCCTCTCCTCCATCGGAGTGAGGGCTGGGTTGCAGTTTGTGAGCCCAGCTAGCTCAACAATGCGCCTGGCGTAGGCGGTCTGTCGAAGTGTGATCCCAGAGTCGACCTGGTGCACCTCAATTCCTAGGTAGAAGGAGAGGGATCCCAGGTCACTCATCTGGAAAGTGGCTTTCATCTCTTCCTTGAATGCTGCCACCTCCGCCTCCTTGGTGCCGGTGATCACCAAGTCGTCGACGTAGACACCCACTAGTAGGGTGTTTCCTCCATGGCCCCGCCGGTAGATGGCCGCCTCGTGTGGGCATTGCCCGAAGCCCATCCTCTTCAGCGTGGAATCCAACTTGGCATTCCACGCCCGTGGTGCCTGCCGCAAGCCATAGAGGGCCTTGCGCAGGCGCAACACCTTGCCCTCCTTGCCAGGGAGCGCAAACCCTGGCGGCTGGTGTACGTAGACCTCCTCCTTCAAGTCGCCGTTGAGGAATGCCGACTTGACGTCCATGTGCTGGACACGCCAGCCTTCTTGAGCAGCCAGCGCAAGAAGGAGTCGCACGGATTCCATTCGTGCCACGGGGGCAAAGGCATCGTCGAAGTCGATCCCCTCCTGCTGCACGAAGCCGCGTGCCACCAAGCGAGCCTTGTGCTTGACGATGGCGCCGGCTTCATCCCTCTTCAGCTTGAACACCCACTTAAGGGTGATCGCACGATGACCGCGAGGGAGGTCAGCAAGCTCCCAAGTGCGGTTCGTCTCAACCGCATCCATCTCCGACTGCATCGCGGCACGCCATGCCGCGTGTTTCTCGGCCTCCGCGAAAGACCGAGGCTCGCCGTCGTCGCACGCAAGGTGCAACTGCGCCTCCGAGTCTTGATCATCCAGATCGTGAGGGGCCAGTCCCGGCACCGGCTGGTCGCCGAGAATGTTCTCCATCTTGCGATACCACAACTGCTCGCCGTCGTAGCACCCGTCGAGGCGCTCCTCGTCGTGGGAGAGCGGAGTGACAAACTCCACTGGGTCGTGCTCGACACGAGCTGGTGACGGAGTGGACGTGCCTGGAGGGGTGGCTGTCGGTGCTGGAGTGCGTGGGGTCGCCGGCTGAGGTGGAGGTGAACGCTCTGGGGCTGGGGTAGACACGCTCGGTGAAGAGGAGTTGCCTACTCCCCCAGCTCCCTTGAAGTAGACGTAGTCGACGACGAAGTCGTCGTTCGTCGAGGTCGAACCGTCGTCCACCGCCTTGTCCCATGCCCATCCTCGCCCTTCGTTGAACACAACGTCGCGCGTCGTGCGCACACGCTGTGTCTCTGGGTCGAGAATGCGGTAGGCCTTCGAGCCCTCCGCGTAGCCGATGAACACCCCGGGGGTGCTCCTGTCGTCGAGCTTGCCGATCTGGCCAAGCTCCTTAGCGAACGCGAGGCAGCCGAAGACTCGTAGGTGAGAGACCGCCGGCTTGCGCCCATACCAAGCCTCGTACGACGTCCTGCCGTGGAGGGCCTTGGTGGGCGAACGGTTGAGGATGTAGACGGCGGTCACCACCGCCTCTCCCCAAAAAATAGCCGGCATTCCCCTCTGCTTGAGGAGGGCCCGAGTCATCCCCACAACCGTCTGGTTGTGCCGCTCGACGACGCCGTTCTGCTGCGGGCTGTAGGGCGCGGAGTAGTGGCGCTGAACACCCTCATCCGCGCAATACGACGCGAATTCAGCCGCCGTGAATTCGCCGCCGTTGTCGGTGTGCAGCTTGCGGCCGCACTCCGCCTCCGCAGTGGCCTGCGCACGCCTGATGGCGTTCGCAGTCTCTCCCTTGCTGCCAAGGACCACCACCCACATGTATCGAGAGAGGTCGTCGACGAGCAGCAGGAAGTAGCGTCGTCCTCCTGGTGTAGCCGGTGTCACCGGGCCACACAAGTCCCCGTGAACGAGCTCGAGCCGCTCCTTGGCTCGAAAGCTCGACTGCTGGGGAAAAGGAAGCCGCCTCTGCTTCGTCACCACGCAGACGTCACAGAGCTGCTCCACGTGGTCAAGGCATGGCATGCCTCGCACCATCTCCTTGGCACTGAGCTGCTTCAGGGCCTCGAAGTGAAGGTGTCCAAAGCGCTCGTGCCGCTGCCATGCCTCGTCCTCCCGACGAGTGGCAAGACAGACAGGCTGTGCTACCTGCACGTGAAGGACATAGAGTCGATTGGTGCCTCTAGTTACCTTGGCAAGAAGGCGACAATGGTGATCCCAAATCCTCATGACTCTGTCCTTGATCTCCACGCGCGAACCACTCTCATCCAGCTTTCCCAAGCTGATGATGGAGTTTCGCAACGCGGGGATGTAGTAGACTCCGACGAGCAGCTTGTGCTCACCGGACTTAGCGCTGAGGAGGACGGAGCCAACACCCTTGATCTCCACACCGGAGGCGTCACCAAACTTGACGGAGCCTCGGACATTGGGATCAAGCTCGGCGAAGAACTCTCGTCGACCGGTCATGTGATGGGTGGCGCCGGTGTCGAGGCACCACCCGTCAGTCTTGTCGTTGCTGGAGCCGTCGCCAAGGAGAGCGTGTGCTCTCGGCTCATCAAGATGAAAGAGAGCCGCTGCGGTCGATGCCGCTAGAGGTGGCTTGATGCTTCCATGTGCCATGAGCAAAGCTGGCTCCTCCTCCACCTGTGCGACGTGGGCCTCCTCCTCCACTTGTGCGACGTGGGCCTGACCACGTCGTGGCTGTCGACACTCCCTGGCCCAATGACCAAGCTTGCCACAGTTGTGGCAGGTGTCGTCTCGTGCCGGCTTGTGGTTGCCGGCGGCACCGCCCTGGGCACCTCCGCGGGCACTTTCTTGCGCCCCGGCCTGGGCGCCTCCGCGCCCCTTGCGCGGCTTGCCGCGCTTGCGGCCGCCTGTCGAGGAAGAGGACTCCCCCTTCTTCCGGTCACCCTGGCTAGCCTCCCACTGCTCGCGAGTGAGATGAAGCTTCCCGCCAATGGTGATAGGCCCCGAGAGAGGTCGTGGTTCGTCGCTGTCGACGACCTTGAGGCGACCTATTGCCTCTTCGATCGACATCGTGGAGAGGTCCAGCAGAGACTCGATCGAGCGAGCGATCTGCTTGTACTTCTCGGGGATGCAACGGAAGAGCTTCTCGACAGCTCTCTCCTCGTCGTAGGTGTCGTCGCCGAACTGCTCCAACTTCTGCAACAAAGTGTTGAGACGGAGAGCAAAGTCATCGACGTCCTCACCTGGCTTAAAGGCCAGGTTCTCCCACTCCTTGCGAAGCGCCTGCAGTGTGGTCTTGCGGGCGCGGTCGCTGCCGATGCGTGCCGCAGCGATGGCGTCCCAAGCCTCCTTAGCAGTCCGCTTCTTGGAAAGCAAGAACTGCATCTCGGGCGGGACTGCAGCAATGAGGGCATCCAGCGCCCGTCGATCCTCGTAGTAGTCGACGTCGCCGTACCGAACTGCTTCCCACATGTGTCGCACCTGGAGCCGCACCCTCATCACCGCGGCCCACTCCACGTAGTTGGTCTTGGTGAGGGTAGGCCACCCACCGCCGGGACCGACATCCCTGACAATGGCCTGGACCCCATGGTGTCCATGGTACCGATCTGGGCAGGGAGAACCGCGCTGCCTGTAACAGCCGCGTTCTCCGTCGACTGCGCCGCCGCCGCCGGGAGCGCCACCGGCACGTCCGCGCCGGTCTGGGCTGCGGCTATCGTGCCCATGGGGACGCGCGGCTACTCGATGCATCTCCAGTGCTCGCGCCACTTCCCTTGCCAACCTGAGCTCATTGTCGACGCCGCCGTCGACAGAGCCGCTGGAGCTACTGCCGCGCAGAGCCTCCAGCTCTGCTGCCGCTGCACGCGCTACAGCCGCCGCCGCCGCTGCTTCCACTTCTGCCCTCGTTGCTGCCAATTCCGCCGCCGCCAACTTTGCCGCTAGTGCCGCCATCGCTGCAGCCTCTGCCGCCGCTCGCTCGCGCTCCTCCGCCGCGGCGACCTCCGTCTGCCGCGCGCTCGAGGCGACCGAACGCTGAGACTGTCCGTCGGACATCGCGCACTAGTGGGGAGCTGGTGTGTGGGGAAGAGGGATGAGCTGGGGCAGCCGGTGTTCCTGGTACCGGTTGCGGACAGGGAGAGGCGCGGGAGGGAGATGAGCAAGAGATGTTTAGGCTACAGGATAGAACGGCTCTGATACCAAGTGTTAGTAGCTGGATTTTTACTCTCATTGAAGAGAGGATGACACTAGAGAGTTGGGACAATTTTCTTGTCTATTCCTCACACAATGCCATACCAACCCAAGGGGTTGAGGCTACATATTTATAGCAGCCCAAAGGGCAGCCAACCAGCCAAGCATATGCCTTCTTGCTAGTCCAAGATGCCATGCAAGGTGCTGTCCTAAAGATGCTAACAACCGTCCTAAAAGCAGTCAAGATGCTGTTGTCCTAACTGCTGTCCTAAAAGCAGTCAAGATGCTGTCCTCTAGTCTAAGATGAGTACAACAAGGACCAAAGATCAAAGGACTAAGGTACAACAAACTAAGGACAAGGGTACAAGGGACTAGGGGACCAAAGACCAAATGACTACAAGACTTATTCCATCATTGATCATCGTTAGCTCGGATCACATGGTGGACCCCGAGCCTCTTACGAGGTCGGGTTAGTTTGTTCGTAAGTTTGTTTTGCGCCCTGCCGACGAGACGTTCGTAGCTCGGAAGTGTGAGCAGGTCGGAAAGTTCCCAAGGATAGGGCTGAAATTCTGCGCTCGGTGAGTTATCTAACGGGTAGATCCGAGTGGAACCCGATCCAGGCAATTTGTTTAATTCGAATGGAACGGGGTCGTCGTTGTTCATTAGGGACGAACCTCAACGGGGCACGACGTCCGCGTTCCATAAATCCAGTCGGGGACCTCCACGTAGTTCCCGAGTCATCACAAAAACCGGGTGGCTCAGGAGCCAACCCTTCATAGGGACAATACGGAGTCACCGAGCTAAGACTAAGATACGAATAGTTGGAGATTTTGAGGGCATCAGCCCCCCCCCCCAATCCGCCCGACTGCAGGTCATCTCGTGTCATCCATCTCTCACTCTTGTACATTCAAGACAGCCATTACAACCTGTCAGGCAGGCAAGCAATTCGTGATCCCAAAAGTAGGTCGTAAACTTAGCCATGCTACCTAGGCCAGCTTGTCTGTAAGCGTCGCGGCCCGTGGGCGTAGCAGGAGACATGGGGAAATCGCACGACTTAGAGTCGGTGCGGATTATGAAGAGTTGGCCACCGAGCAAAACAGGTTTCCTTGCACCTCCTCTTCTTCCTTGCAAAACCAAAAGAGTCGGTCGTCTGCGAGAGGCGAGGTAGGAACTCCCGAGAGTAGCTAAGTGAACGGCGACCCCTACGAGGTTGTCGCGGCCTTTTGGCGCGGGGACAGTGGTATTTCTCCGTCGATGCTACCCGAGGTCCCAGATTTTGCTTGCTGAGGGCGAGGCCCAAGGTGAGGGCAGAGGTGACGGTCCTTGGGTCTCGTTATCGCAGGTCAGGATACTTCCGAGCAGGGCGGGGCCAAGGCGCACACTGAGTGGAAGAGCGTCCATGAGGACGTTGTTTACATTTGCTCTAAAAGTAGCCTAGAGGGGGTGAATAAGCAATTAAAACTAAAATGCAGTTAATTAAATTGTCCTGATCCCAGATTTCGGATAAGTCGAGTCGGGACGGACAAGTCTACAAGGAGTCGGATCTGTCCGACTTCCTGCGCAGGACAGATGAAAGTGGGATTTTTTTCAACTATAATGAAGTAAATAGCACCCTAGCAGTTCTAGAAGCAATATAGAGTATGAAAGAACTACAACGTGCTAGAACAAGTGAATAACAATAAAGCCCTAAATGATCCCGGTGTGAACATCAAAAGGGAGACAATGAACAAGAGATTTTTCACCGAGGTTCAGTTTCACGAAGAAACCTACGTCCCCGTTGAGGAGTCCACAAAGGACCAGACTTTCACTAGCCTTACCCTCACCAAAAGACCACGAAGTTCGTGCTTTGGTTCTTCCCCTATCTCAACAAGGGTGATACAAACTTCCTGGACACCGAAATCACAAACAAAATCACCCGGCGACATCTAACTGTCTAGGGTTTGCACCCAAGAGTAATAATCACAAAAAACTCAGGCAAACAAAGCGAATCGAAACAAAGCTCAACCCCAAAGCCACTTCTTCTCAAATCTCGCGGCCACTCTTTCACTCTTCCCAAAAATCTTAAGTTTTGGCTCTTGAAGGTGAAATCTAGGTGTAGAACTGTTCTTCAGGGTTTTTGGGTGCAAGTGCTCTTTTGAATGGTTAGGTTATGGCTAAGAGGGGATTTCGTCCCCTATTTATAGCGAAAAAATGATTTTGACCATTGTTAGATTGGCCAAGTCGGAGAAGTCCAAAAATGCTTCGGACATGTTCGGGCTAATGGGCTCATTGATGGTGCAACTAAGTGTTTGATTTTGAATTAGTGCATAAAAGCCGCTTCGGACATGTCCGACATGAATTGAACAAGTCCGAGATACGAAGGTGGGATTTTTATCTGATTTATCTTTGCACTACTCGGACACATCCGCATCGAACGAGTCCGAAGAATTCGAACATGTCTAGCCAAGCTCGAACAAGTCAGAGTGGCCTGATTACTTAGAATTTTTCTAAATTCTGGCTATGCAGAGATGTCATGGACATGTTTGGCCCAATTCGAACAAGTCCGACAAACCAGAAGGACTTAGAATTTTTCTAAGTTTTGGTGAGTCGAACAAGTCCGACACACCTTGAACATGTCCGAACCTATGCAAGGACAATCCGAACTTATCTGGCCAAACCCGGACAAGTCTAATGGCCAGAAAGACTAAGAATTTTTCTAAGTCAGGGCTGGTCAAACAAGTCCGGCCTACCTCGAACAAGCTCGGTTCTGTGCACGAAGAATTCGAACATATCCGAGCCCATGCTCGGACAAGTTCGGAGCTTAGGTTAATTGATTTTCTTAAAACCTACCCAAGGGGTTGAGCTCCCATTTGATTTCCTAAGTTTACAAGAGTCGTGTCCCTCTTGATAGCACGATGTTTCCTACGACTCAAAAAAACCCTAATTCTACAAGTCCTTTTCGCGTCTTTCTCATTTTCCAAAATGTTTTCAATAAAGGCATTTCGTACTTTTAATTTTTTGTGAGAACTCAACAAACTTCATTAGTTCTTTAATTGTTTGTCATTAATCATCCAAAATACACAAGGGGCCTAGACGCACTTTCATGCTCCTAGCTCGCCAACATGAGGACGAAACTCGAGGCAAGGTGTGACGAGTCCTCGAAGTGCTCCAGAGGTTGAGGGCAGCGACCTCCAATAGCGAGGTAATTTCTTTCGGCTTTTTGCTGGGTTGCCCTCGAGGCGGATTTCAATCTTCCCCGTAGAGGTTGGCCCGGGAGGTTGGGGAGAAGGCACGTCCCGTGAGGGTGGCCCGAGTTTCGAGAAGGATGATTGAGTCGTGCCGCATGACGAGCTTGGGCAGATATGGAGGTAGTTCGAGCAGAGGGCGAGGGGGCGCGCGCTAGGGATGGCAATGGGTCGGGTTCCGGTCAGGTGAAGCAAAAACCCGCCCGAAATAAAAAGGATTTTGGGTCAATTTTTGGACCTGCACCCGACGGGTGTCGGGCACCCGTCGGGTTTCACCAAATATAATATTTCTACAAAAATTATGTAACAAGTGTTGGAAATCCGCACAAAAAACAACTCGAATTTTTCAATAATAATTGCTTCGATTTATTCCTTGGGGTGCTCAAGTATATATAGACCCCTTACAGATAAGATCAGGCCCAAATCTATTTGGACTCTATCTAAAACACTTGTCTCAAACTTTATCTACAATCTAATTAGGACTCTTATCTATACTTGTACTAGGACTCCTCTCTAAAATTAATTTTGGACTCTCCTTTAAAATATTCTAAAAAACAAGATTATTTCAACACACCCCCTAATCTTGTTTTCTAGAACACTCTTGCTACTTTAATATACATTTTCAGGGTGGGCACTACACCCCCAGGATGGGCACTACATCCTGAAGACGAATTTGATTTGGGCACGTCTTCAACCCCTGGAATGGACGCAACTACATCCCGAACACAATTTTGTGTGGCACAACTACACTCTGGGGTGGACACAACTACACCCCTTGAGACAGACACACCTGTCCCGAAGAATTTGGGTTTTCACCCTGGAGTGGACACAACTGCACTCTCTGGCATGGACACTTCCATCCCGAACACATTTGGGTTGGGCACATCTTCAACCCCAGGATGGGCTCATCTTCATCCTGCTCATGAGTTTAGGTTGGACACATCTTCAACCTGCACTCTACCTCGGAATGGGCGCATCTTCATTCCGATCACTTACTCGAGATGGTCACATCTTCATCTCAAGTACACCTCTTTGCGGTCACCTCCTTACCATGAACCACCTCTTTCTTCTATTACAACCGTAGCAAAATATTTGCATGTGTGTTGCTGGTACACCTCCAACCACCCTTCAGGCACATGCTGTTTGCTGCACAGGTGCAGCGTGCAGCCTTGTCTGCTCATGTGCTTGACATGCTCTCTTTTCCTTGCTTTTCCTGGACCACACCAGCAATAGATTCGGAGGCCACCAGACCCAGACACAGGAGCAGATTTTCTCTCTCCCCACGTGGCCAAAAGGGCTTGTCCCATCCAGCTTCCAGCCCAATACGGTCTGCTCAATCTGCCGGTCAGGACTCCCGACTCCACGCGGCCACCGTGGGTTGTCCAGGCTGCACAAGCAGTAGATTCCCCGTCCGTCGCGGGCCCCGCGAGGGTACCACCTCTTCTGTGCTCTAGGACCATAGATTTGCCGTTCCTGCACTCCAATCTTCCTCGCCGCACAGGGAACAGCCGCAGATGCCTCAGGCACCAAACCTTCCCCGCAGATGTGAGCCTTGCCTTGTTTCCCGTTGACAAAATCCAGCGCGAGCAACAATTTTGTCCCGCCGAAATCGTCCTCGCCCCGGAAACCTTCCGTCCCGCCAGCCACCTCGACATCGTTCCGCCGGAAGCACGAGCGCTTTCTCTGGGCTAGATTCGACTCCCGCCCGATGGCGTGATTCCCACTGAGCGCGTTGACTAGCGCCTCCCGACGCCTCTAGCCACCCCGGGAGATGCCCTCCCGGGGCAACAACCCCGGATCTGTTCCCTAAACTCTGATACCAATTGTTGGAAATCCGCACAAAAAACAACTCGAATTTTTCAATAATAACTGCTTCGATTATTCCTTGGGGTGCTCAAGTATATATAGACCCCTTACAGATAAGATTAGACCCAAATCTATTTGGACTCTATCTAAAACACTTATCTCAAACTTTATCTACAATCTAATTAGGACTCTTATCTATACTTGTATTAGGACTCTTCTCGAAAACTAATTTTGGACTCTCCTTTAAAATATTCTAAAAAACAAGATTATTTCAACAAGTTCTCACGCAGAAATGCTTTATCCCGAACTGGGCATGGAAGATTGCTTGTAATATCTTGTGTTTTGCCCCAAAATGATTGCAAAAGAAGAGGCATTCATGTGGCAGCTACAATGGTTGCCACGGTGCTACTACGCTACGGCAAATGCCAATAAATTCAAATTGCCAAAAATGAGAATGGGGACAACAGAAGAAGGCACTAGATTGCATCAAAACGTTGAGAAAATAGACAAAAAATCCATGAAGACAAGAAATAGACAAAAGAAGGCGCTAGATTGCAGATCCAGGAGGCGGCGGTGGGATCGAGGCGTCACGCATCGATCGCAACCCGCAGGATCCAGGTTGCAGCGGCGGGATCCAGGCGTCGACCACGGGATCTGGGCATCGGACGGCGGTGGTGGAATCCACACAGCGGGGTCTGAGCATCAGGCGACAGCGGCTGCCTGAGATGGCGGCGAACGACCGGAGACGGGCGGTGGCTGCTAGGTTTTGTGGATCGAGCTGGGCGAGAACCTCACGTACGGGAGGTGGGCTTTGTAATAGGAAGAAGATATTATATGGGTTGTATGTTGTGGACTTGGGCCATTTTGGGATTTTGATTGCTTTTTAGATGGGCCAAATTCTATTCAAATACTATTTCGGGTACCCGACGGGTACCCGCAAGTTGGAAATAGAACTCGCACTCGCAGAGTTTCGGGGCGGGTGCGGGTCAGACCCGCGGGTGAAAAATCACACCCGCAGCCGCAACCGTCGGGTGCCAAACCCGTCGGGTACCCGAACCCGTGGGTGGGATTGCCATCCCTAGCGCGCGCATAGTTGGTGAGGCTCCGCGCCGCGTTGTCGCGGCCCGGGTGGAGGCGCTGCGAGCTGCCCAGGAGGGCGCTATCGCTGTTGAAGGGCTTGGGACCCTCCATGTCGCCGCTTCCTTGGTGTGTGAGGCATTTTTATCCTCTGACATGCGGCATATTTATCCTCTCACATTTTTTCGTAAGTGCGCCCCAGGTTCGACACACATGAATTCCTCTGTAAAGTATTTAAATGCATTTAGTATTGTGAAATTCCGTCTGAAATTCACTCTCACCGGAAATCGAACTCAGCACCTGAATAGTGATACTTAGAGTGCATAATCATTAGACTAAGCTCCCTAAAAAATGAACCGAAAAAATAGTATGATCAACCAATCCTGAATTTGTCTAGGTCCTGCAGTCAGCTCGCTAAAAATGCACGGGGTGACAGCTTCTCAGCATTGAAATTCAAAAATTCAATTTTGTTAAATCATTAGAAGTCCATTCAAGCTAAGAAACTTCATTTGTCTAGATAAAAAATCGGTATGCAAAAGAAAACATAAAACAAATAAATAAAAGAGTAATGTGCATCAACGGTTTTTAAATTGTCTGGGTGTGTCATGTAGGTCAACGAACTTTTAATGTGCATGTTTGGATCCATAAACTCGTTAAAGTGTGTCATTTAGGTTCAAAAGTAACGAAAATATTCCTATAACTATTGATATAATTGTTTTTCGAGCTTAATTTTTCATATTTGATCTCTCTTTAAATCAACGTTGTTATCATAATCCATATTGAAGGCTAACAACGCGGATTTAAAGGGCGAAAAATATGGAAAAAAATGCCCGAATAACAGTTATATCAATAGACATAGGGGTATTTTCGGAACTTTGAACTTAAATAACACACTTTAACAAGTTTATTGAACCAAATATACATTTTAAAAGTTAGTGAAACTAAATGACATACCCCCTGTTTTCAAGTCGTCGACTAGTCGTCGACTAGTCGTCCAGTTGGTCCCGGGAGGCCGACTGAGGCCTCCGACTCGACTTTCATGGCAAGTCGAGCGACTTGCCGTCGACTTGCCTTTTCCAGTCGACTAGTCGTCGACTTATGTCTTTAAGTCGGGCGACTTGGTGAGCTTCTCAGCCCAGACCAGCCCAAGGCCCATTAGGAACCCTAAAAATCCTCTCCTGCTCTACCCTTCCCTTCTGCTCTGCCCTTCTGCTGCTGCTACACAGGATGAGGGGATTATGGAAGAGAAAGAGCAAGGCAATGAGGGCAATGAACAAGGTGATGAAGACTATATGCCTAATGATGATGAAGAAGTGGATGACTTTGGTGAATCCCCACATAGCAGCCCTACTCAAGCTGGTGGTGAAGAAAATGCAATGGATGATATTGATTTCGGAGATATTTGAACTACCTTGTATCTATCTAGATTCTAGCAGCTGCTGCAACTTAGCTATCTATTTGAACTATATGTGACTGTTATGAACTTATGAGTTTGACTTATGTGGCTTATTGGTTTCCGTCTTTCCGAAGTGAATTTGGTTCAGATTCATCCTTCAAATAAGGTAAAACATGCCCTTCCTTTGACCTGGATGCTAGTTATTTGAGTTTGATTCAGTTTCAGCCTACAAATGAGGTAAATCATGCTCTTTTCTTTGAACTATATGTTGTTTTTTTAGTTTGACTCAGTTTCAGCCTTCAAACGCGTTAAAACATACCCTTTCTTTATATATAAATACTATATTGTCTATATGAAACCACTATATAGGCAAAACAGCCACTATATTTGGCAAGTCAACGACTAGTCGACTGACTTACCGACTAGTCACCAAGTCGGTACCTTGTCGACTCGACTCGACTTACCGACTTGAAAACACTGGACATACCCAAACAAGTTTAAGAACCATTGATACACTTTACTTTAAAAAAATAAGCAGGAGGACATTTCCTACATCTTTAGCATTAGAAAAGAAGCAATCTTTAGCTGATTTCAGCAACAAGGCTGAAGATTCGCTAACCCCACCCGATTCCGCATAGGTACACGCCTCAAGAGACAAACATCGAATTTCCAGGACACCGCAACCAGGTAGCAACTAACATCCACCACTAACAGAGCAACCCCAAGTCATATTCAAACAGTTTCTACCCTAAAAAAATTCGAATCGTGCGGAGAGATCAAGAACCGGCGCTGCCGCCGGGGGAGCAAGCAAGCAGCGGATCGCGGTGCGAAATGGGGCCAGAGGGAGGCGGCGCTCACCAGGAGTGGCGGGGGCGACGGCTGCGAGGTCGGCGAAGAGGGCGCGGAGGCGGGCGGCGAGGTCGACGGCGGCTTTGGGGAGCGGCGGAAGCGGGTATTTCTCGTAGTAGCGCGCGAGGTAGGCCCGCGTGATGGGCACCAGGCCATCCGTCGTGGCCATGTCGCCGGCGAGGCGGGTCGGCGGCGGCGCCTGGGGAGTTGGAGGTGGGAGCTGGCACTGGGGAAGGGGGAGCAAGCAAGGTGCACGCGAAATGGACGTGCCGCTGGCTGCTGCAGTTGGATCACCGGCCGGTAGGGTTTGAGGGAAAACAAAAGCACCGCACCTGCCGGTGGTTGCTGCCTGCTGCCTCGCTGGACCGGTGGGGCCCTGGGGAATGCTTCCGCGGCTCGGCTGCTCCATTTCTTCTTTCCCACGCTTGACGGCTCTAGCAGCTGTGTCTGCCCCTTTGCTATAGCCCGTCCCCTCACGAGCCTTTATTTTTTTCTCATGCCCGACAGCTCCACAACCTGTGTCCGCGGCCGCCGGCCTTTCAACATAATACTACTCTTACTTTCTTTAAAACATACTTTATCTCTCCGTATTTCCAGCATTTCACTCTCAACACGTACACTATACTTCTAGTAATCACTTCATATTTAATAAGTTTTACAGTGAACCACTGTGGATAGTCTAATAGAAGGAGATTTGCTTGTTTACCGATAGAATTTCAACAATAATGAATCTTTTTAACACTGAAACAGTCCTAAACAAACCAAAATACCCTTGGATCATGTTTTCAGTTTTCGTTACCCTAATTTTCTAATGTTTACGGTACAGCTGTCGTATGGTCGTTCTTCTTCTTCAACGAGCACGTCCGTTCTTCCCCCAAGCTTTTGGCGCCACCCGATGCCGCCCGGCTCTCGGCGCCAACCGCTCTCCCGACACTGATCCCCCCCCACACACACACACACCGCCCGGCTCCCGGCGCCACCTCCCTTCCGATGCCGCTCGTATTGGATTTTTACAAGCATAGAACTCTTTACCTCGGGTCGCAATTTTATCTATAAGAGTAAAAGTCCGTTACATGTAATATTTTGGATTACAACCTTGACTCTTAACAACCATGATCAGTATCTAAACAAACATGGTATGTGATATTCTATGCGATATTAACTTCCTATTCTAATAGCTTCCCCTTAATCACAACTTTAGTAAGTTGAGATTATGTCTAAAATGTCGTAACTTTCCTGTTGACAAGGCCTTGGTGAACCCATCAGCAATTTGATCGTCTGAATGGATGAACTGGATCTTCAACAGCATGTTTGCAACTCGCTCTCAAACATAATGATAATCTATTTCAATGTGTTTCATTCTGGTATGGAACACAAGGTTCACACACAAGTATGTGGCCCCCAAATTATTTACTTCTTCCTTGATCCCTAATTCTTCAAGAACTGAATGCACCCAATGACTTCAGACCGTGCCAGTGTCTTATACTTAGCTTTTGTACTGGATCTCGAAACATTCTGTTGTTTCTTTGCACGTGAAGACACAATATTTGAACCAAGATATATGGCAAAACCACCTGTAGAACGTCTATCATCCAGGCATCCGACCCAATCAAAGTCCGAGAAAGCACTTACAGACATAGATGAAGACTTGCTAAATTTTAATCCGAGACTTAATGTACCTTTGATGTACCTTAGGATCGTCTTAACTGATGTTCAATGCGTGGTGGTAGGTGCATGCAAATATTGACACACTTTATTAACTGAGAAAATAATATCCAGTCTTGTAAGAGTAAGATACTGCAATGCACCAACAAGACTTCGAAATCTGGTACTGTCTTCCGTGCCGAGTGCAACTCCATCATATGCTGATATTTTTCCGAGCTTGAGAGAGGAGTAGGTGATACTTTGCAAGTCTTCATGCTAGCTCTAGCCAACAAGTCTGTTGCATACTTCTCTTGCGTCAATATCACTCCATTTCCAGTACGTTTCACCTCTATGCCAAGAAAGAAGTTTAATTCTCCAAGATCCTTAAGTGCAAAGTGTGAGATGAGATCTTTCAATAATTCTTCAACAACCCTCTGAGACAAGCCAGTCACAATAATATCGTCAACATATACTAGCATATAGATAGTATTGCCATGATTGTTGTAAATAAAAAGTGAAGTGTCAGCCTTTGATGACTTGAACCCAAACTCACACAATTTAGAACACAACCGTGAGTACCAAGTCTCCGGGGCTTGTTTTAAACCATACAATGCCTTATTGAGTTTACAAATGTGTGGGGCATGTTCTTACTTTCAAACCCAGGAGGCTGACTCGTGTATACTTCTTCTTCCATAACACCATGTAAGAACGTGTTCTGTACGTCTAGTTGTCTTAGAATCCACCCCTCTGTGACTGCAATAGAAATAACAATCTGAATTGTTGCTGATTTCACCACCGGATTGAATGCTTCTTCATAATCAATTTCATATCTGTTAATTGTACCATTTGCCTTTCTTTTTATTTTCTATACCCATTTGTAGTCTATCACATTCTTCCCTTTGCATGATTCATCCAAATGTCATGTTTGATTCTTCATTAGTCCATTCTTCGTCCATGACCTTCCTCTAGTGATCACTTCTAAGCAGGTTTGTATAGGATGGCTTAACACGGAAAAGTTTCTCAAAAGGTATGTAGAAGTCAATGACTTTGCTTGGAAGCAGGTTGATCAAATGTGTTGTTGTGAGAAAAGCTTTGTCCCAGAATTTTAGGGGCATGCCCGCGTTTGCTAAAAGGGTTAAACCCATTTCAACAATGTGGCGATGTTTCTCTCTACTGCCCCATTTTGCTGATGTGCATGGGGGCAAGAAATCCGATGTGAGATGCCATTCTTTTGGAGTAGAATGTCATGCTTCTCATACTCTCCACCTCCATCAGATTGAAGGGCAAGGATCTTCCTTCCAAATTGTCCTTCTACAAGAGTGAAATTTTGAAAGATATTAAACACATCAGATTTTTTCTTTATAAGGTAGATCCAAGTATATTTGCTAAAATCATCAACAAAGCTTACATAGTATTCAAAACGACCTACAAAAGTTGGTGCACGGCCCCACACATCAGAGAAAATCAACTCAAGAGGAAACTTGGACCTACTTATGGATGTGGTATAGGGTAGTTGGTGACTCTTTCCAAGCTGACAAGAATCACATACTATATTTGGACTTGACTCTTTTATGGAAACTATATTATTTTTTCTAAGTATTTATGTGACAATGGAAGGAGCGGGATGACCTAATCGGTTGTGCCACCTTGAAAAGGAAACTCTTGCAATGCTAAGAACTCTTTTATTTGTGCTCCAGTCTTGAGGAACAAGGGGATAGAGACCACGACTACACCTGCCTTGGAAGAGGACCTTCTTCGTGTACAAAGAGCCATGGGTAAAACTCTATGAAAATATTATTGTCATGAATAAAACGATGAACAGATAAAAGATTCTTTGATATACTAGGCACATGCAAGATATTATCAAGTTTGAAATTTTTGTTAGGGGCGCAAAAAAGTGAATGACCAATGTGACTAATACCCATACATGTGCCATTGACATTAATCACCTGATCATGACCACAATATTTTTCCTTCATGGAGAGTTTGTTAACTTCCCCTGTAATGTGATTCGTGGCACTGCTATCCATGTACCAATTTGTGTCTACCCCATATGTTGAGGTGTTAGCAGATGCAACAAGCCTTTTGTCGGTGGTTTGGAACCAGCAGATCTCCCGACACTACTAGAGTGTTAGAGGAGTTTGATGTTCGGTGTGGGCGCGCGGAGATTCAAGAAGGTTAATTGTAAATGACACAGGAGACACGGGAGTTTACGTGGTTCGGGCCGCCTGAGCGTATGAAAGCATCTAGGCCCCATGAGGTACGGTTTCGGTGATTAATGACAACCATTCGATTTTACTAATGAATTTGTGAATGCAAGGTCCCAATAATCACTCAATCAAATGAAATCAAAATGACATTGGAGACCCATATAAAATCAACCTTAAGTGCAAATCAATCACATGAAGACAAGGAGTGAAAGCTCTAAATTGACATCATTCAATGCTTGAAGATTATCAGAACAACAATTCAAACAAGTGTCAAAGAGGTCCCATGTTCAAATTCCAAAAGAACAACTCAAAACAACTCGAAGTCAACAAGATGAACCCACGAGATCATTCGATGATCTCAGAGATGACTACATCGGTCGAGTTGTGTCAACAGAAGAAGAAGACCTCAAAGCAAAGCACTCACCGGATCATCCGATGTGTGGCTCAGCTACATCGGTCCATCAGTACAGTTTGCAACATCATTGGACCAAGTGAAGCACTGGATCATCCGATGTACAGAAGTATAAACATCGGTTGATTACTCCAGTAAGCATTAAGGTTGAGTCAACTCTGGAGGAAGAGCCACCGGATCATCCGACGATGAAGATGAAGCTACATCGGTCTAACAACGGTCATATCTGACACCATGACGTCAGCCAGCTTAATTAGACCGATGATAACAAAGGGGGAGACATCGGATCATCCGATGTGTACAATAAAGTTCTGTCAGCCTACTTTTCCCACGGCTATTTCGGGGAGGTTGGCTTTAAATACCCCCAAAACCAGTCATTACGAGCAGTCTTGACACTCAAAAGCTAACAACACATCCAAGAGCACTCAAGATCAAGAACTTACACTTCTACACCCATTAGATCATTTGTATAGGCTAGATCTAGTTAGAGAAAAGCTTGTGTGCGTCCATTCTCTGTGATTGGAGTCTCTAGACTAGTGAGAGGTTGAAGAGATCCTTTCGGAGCTTGCCAAGGTGTGTGTGGAAGCCCGGAAGATCAAGGATTGTACAAGGCTTGAGCTCCACCTTGCCGGAGATGGCGAACGGAGAAGAATACTGAAGACCCCCTTGTCTCGTTGACTTGGGAGTGGCAAAACCCTTCGGTGGGTGCCACAACGTGGACGTAGGAAGATCCTTGTGATCTTGCCGAACCACGGGATAAACTTCGTGTCTCCGTGTCCTTTGAGCGTTTGCATCCCTCTCCCTCCTTTTTACATTTATGCAATCTTCATTCCGCAACTTAAATTTACGTTGATTGCATAGATTAATCGCATAGGGAATTGGGCTTTAAGTCGTTAGTTTTTAATTACCTTAAAATTTGAAAGAAAGCCCAATTCACCCCCCCCCCTCTTGGGCGTTTCGATCCTTACAATTGGTATCAGAGCAAGGTTGCTCATAGGATCATTCTAGCTTCACCGCTAGAGAGCGAAAATGGCCAAGGTTGGGGGTTCGGTTCCTATCTTCGAGGGCAAGAACTTTGCCTATTGGAAAGCACGCATGCGTGCTTACCTAGAGGCTATTGCTTCCGAAGTATGGGAAGCGACTCATGCGGGGTTTGGAGAACATAATTATGTTGGTGATCAAATTAAATGGGATGCTAAGGCTAGGAATGCAATCTATGAGTGCATAAGTCAAGATGTCTTTTCTAGGATTGCTAGTAAGGAAAAGGCTTGTGAAATTTGGGCTTGCTTGATAGAAATTCATGAGGGTTCATCTCGTGTAAAGGAACTTAAATATCACATGCTTAAAGCAAAATGTGATGAATTTAAGATGCTTCCTCATGAAAATGTTAATGAAATGTTTTCACGCTTAAATGTTATTATTGAGGAGATTAATGCTCTTGACATTGCGTCTCTTGGCAAGGGACTCATCAACCGTAAGATCCTCATGCTTCTTCCCAAGCCAAAGTACAACATCATCAACTCCATACTTCAAAAGGAGTCACTTGACCACATTGAGGTTTTGGAGCTCATTGGAGAGATACACGCTCATGAGATGAGTGTACTTGGGATGATGGAGCAATCATCCTAAAAAACAATTGCTCTAAAGGCCTCCACCAAGAAAGCAAGCTTCAAGAAGAAGAAGGTGGTTGAGCCTAGCTCAAGTGAAGAAGAGAAAGTATCAAGCGAAGATGATGATGAGTTTGCTTTGATGATGAGAAAGTTCTCACGCTTGAACTCCAAGATCACCAAGAAGGGATACACCTTTGATCCCAAGAAGAAAGCATTTCTATCAAGAAGAGACGATCGCAAGACTTGCTACAATTGTGGTGATCAAGGCCACATCTCCTATGATTGTCCAAAACCAGACAAAAGGAGAGAGAACTACAAGGGCAAGCATCGCAAGCTTGAAGAAAGTGATGATGATGAAGAAGAGGTCAAACCCAAACCAAGAGCCTTTGGGAAGAAGAAACAAGACAAGGGCAAGAAGGCAAGACTCTTCCCAAAGAAGAGAAATGGCCCACAAAAGGTGTTCATGTGTGAGGCAAATGAATGGGTCACCGACGAAGAAACAAGTGATGAAGAGAGTGAAGTAGAGGAAGAAAGCTTGGCCGGCCTCGCCATTGCCAACAATGATGACTCACCTCTTCATCCACCGCCCATGTGCCTCATGGCTAAAGGTAACACCAAGGTATGTGACGACTCTAGTGATGATGAGCTTTCCCCCGATGATTTAACTTCTTTGATAAATGAATATCATGCTATCATTAAGAGAGAAAAGAGTAAGGTTAAAACTCTTGAAGAAACTCGTGCTAGGCTTGAGAGTGCTAACCTTGATTTGCTTGACAAGTATGAAAGCATACTCAAAGAGCATGACACGCTCAAATCTCATGTCAAGCAAATTGAGGAAGAAAATGCTAAAATCAAGTTAGATAATGATGAGCTTAACATAGCACACCAAACTCTCTTGGAAGAGCACAACAAGCTAACACAAGAATATCAAACACTTAACATTGCTCATGACGTGCTTGATCAAGAGTTGAAAAATGCAAAGAAACAAACTCTTAATGATAGGATATCCATTACAACTTCTCATGTCACTAATGCCTTGAACAAGTCTTTGCCTTTGAAAGCTAATGCTAGGGAGAAGGACTTGTTGGAAGAAATTGTGAGTCTCCGCACTAGTGTGGCTAGACTTTCAAAAGGTGAAGTCAAGCACAAGGAAATCCTCTTCCAACAAGCAAAAGCCTTCAACAAGAGAGGACTAGGATCCTTCCCGGTGCCTAACAAAGGAAAGGTGCCCTCACCGGAGCTTAGAACAAGCTTCATCAAGGAAGTTGGTTCATATTGCCAACATTGTGAGGTCACCAGTCACCACACAAGGGAGTGTCCTCTTCCTAACCGACCTTCTCCTAAATTGCCTACTAACTATAAATCTACTTTCAATGATCATTATTATCTCTTAAGTAAAGTAGGTGGCAAGGTGAAGGCTAGGTTCATTGGCAAAGACATGAAGGGCATGAAGGGGAAGCTCCCCAAGCAACTTTGGGTCCCAAAAACACTTGTATCACACATACAAGGACCTAAGTTGGCTTGGGTGCCTAAAGTCAAAAATTGAATTCATGTGTGTAGGTGAACTACAAAGCCGGAGGAAAGCATTGGGTACTCGATAGCGGGTGCACTCAACATATGACTGGCAATGATGGTATGTTCACCACCATAGAAAACCCCGACAATCATGAACAAGTCACCTTTGGTGATAACTCTAAGGGAAAGGTAATTGGGTTAGGTAAAATTGCTATTTCAAATGATTTGTCCATTTCTAATGTCTTGTACGTTAGGTCACTCAGCTTTAATTTACTTTCTATTGCACAACTATGTGATCTTGGACTAACGTGCACATTTAGCAAAAATGATGTTGTTGTGAGTAGTGAAACTAGCCAAGACATAGTCTTCAAAGGATTTCGGCATGAACATCTCTACCTAGTGGACTTCGCCAACAAGAATGCTAGCTTGACCACTTGTCTTTTCACTAAGACAAGCTTGGGATGGCTATGGCACCGACGCATAGCGCACATTGGAATGAGCAAACTCAAGAAGTCATTCAAGCTTGGGATGGTGACCGGCGTGAAGGATGTCACATTTGAGAAGAACAAGTTTTGTAGCGCTTGTCAAGCCTGGAAGCAAGTTGCTTCACACCACCCAATGAAGACAATGGTGTCAACCTCCAAGCCACTTGAACTACTCCATATGGACCTCTTCGGACCGTCCACATACCAAAGTCTTGGTGGTAACCTCTATTGTCTTGTTATAGTTGATGACTACTCTCGCTATGCTTGGACTCTATTTTTAGGTGACAAGAGTGAAACTCCGGAAGTGTTCAAGACCTTCGCCAACCGCGCTCAAAGGGAATTCCAACTTCCCATTATCAAGGTCCGGAGCGACAACGACACCGAATTCAAGAACTACAACATTGGGGAATGGTGTGACCGTGAAGGCGTGAAGCATGAATTTTCGGCCACATACACCCCTCAACAAAATGGTGTCGTTGAGAGGAAGAACAAGACTCTCATCACTCTTGCAAGAGCAATGCTTGATGACTACGGCACGTCGGAGAAGTTTTGGGCCGAAGCAATCAACACGGCGTGCCATGCCGCAAATAGGGTCTATCTTCACCGACTACTTCAAAAGACCCCGTACGAGCTTCTCATTGGGAGAAAGCCCAACATCTCCTACTTTCGAGTCTTTGGGTGCAAGTGCTACATCTACCACAAGAAAATGCTCGGTAAGTTTGAAAGAAGATGCGATGTTGTTAATTTTCTTGGCTATGCATCAAACTCAAAAGCATATCGAGTATTCAACCAAACCTCCGGTTTAGTTGAGGAAAGTTGTGATGTTGAGTTTGATGAGACTAATGGCTCCCAAGAGGAGAGTTTTGGTCATGATGAGATAGATGATGAGCCTCTACGAGAAGCCATGAAGAACATGACCATTGGAGACATCAAGCCGGAAGTTGAGGAGGGCCATGATCAAGGGGGAGCTTCAAGTTCCAACAACAACACCTCCATGGCGCCTCAAGTCGACGAAGTAGAGAAGGATGATCCATTGCCAACTCAAAACTCACAAGCCATACAACATCAAGATGAAGAAGAAGTCCAAGATCAAGTCCAACCACAAGAGGAGCAACACGCTTCACCACCGCCAAGTGCTTCACAACCACTTATGAGGCATGGACGCATCTCCAAGGCGCACCCGATGGACCAAATCATCGGTAGTCCATCAAGGGGTGTAAGTACACATTCTCGCCATTCCGCTTCATTTTGTGAGCACTACTCGTTTGTTTCGTGTGTAGAACCCACTCACATTGAGGAAGCACTCCAAGATCCAAATTGGGTAATGGCTATGCAAGAAGAACTCAACAACTTCATCCGCAATGAAGTTTGGGTGTTGGAGGAGCGACCCAAGGACAAGAACGTCATCGGAACAAAGTGGGTGTACCGCAACAAACAAGACGAGAATGGCGTTGTGGTCCGCAACAAGGCAAGACTTGTGGCCAAAGGGTTCTCGCAAGTTGAAGGACTAGACTTTGGGGAGACATTTGCTCCGGTCGCCCGGTTAGAGGCAATTCGTATACTCCTTGCTTTTGCTTCACATCATAATATTAGACTTTATCAAATGGATGTGAAAAGTGCCTTTCTTAATGGCTACATTAACGAGCTTGTTTATGTTAACAACGTCCCAGGTTTGAAGATCCGAGGAATCCTAACCATGTGTGTAGGTTGCACAAGGCGCTCTACGGGCTCAAGCAAGCACCTAGGGCGTGGTATGAACGACTACGAGACTTCCTCATCATGCAAGGATTCAAGATCGGGAGGGTGGACACCACACTCTTCACCAAAGACATCAACGGAGATTTGTTCATTTGTCAAATTTATGTTGATGACATTATTTTTGGTTCAACTAACGTAGCTTTTAGCCATGAGTTTGGCAAAATGATGTCTAGGGAATTCGAGATGTCAATGATTGGTGAGCTCAACTTCTTACTTGGATTCCAAATCAAGCAACTTCAAGAGGGAACCTTCGTCTATCAAGAGAAGTACACCAAGGACCTCTTGAAGAAATTTGAGATGGGAGATTGTAGCTCAAGAAGCACTCCAATGGCAACAAATTGCCATCTCGACGCGGATAAGGACGGTAAACCTATTGACCAATCTCACTACCATTCTATGATTGGTTCATTGCTTTATCTTACCGCATCTAGGCCCGATATCATGTTTAGTGTATGCTTATGTGCTCGCTTTCAAGCGGCACCTAAAGAATCGCATAAGAAGGCGGTCTTTAGGATACTTAGGTATCTTAAGCATACCCCTAGTATGGGCTTGTGGTACCCTAAAGGTACAACCTTCCACCTCTTGGGATACTCGGATTCGGACTTTGCCGGATGCCGTGTGGATCGCAAGAGTACCTCTGGTGGGTGCCACTTGCTTGGGCGTTCCCTAGTATCTTGGTCTAGCAAGAAGCAAAACTCCGTCGCCTTGTCCACGGCGGAAGCGGAGTATATAGTGGCCGGTGCATGTTGTGCCCAAATTCTTTATATGAAACAAACCCTTTTGGACTTTGGTATTAAAATTGGTTGTGTGCCTCTCCTTTGTGACAATGAAAGTGCGGTTAAGATAGCTAAAAACCCCGTTCAACACTCCCGCACTAAGCACAATTATATTCGCCATCATTTCTTAAGGGACCATGAAGCTAAGGGAGACATCTCTTTGAGAGGTGTTAGGTCCGAAGAACAATTGGCGGATATCTTCACTAAACCACTTGATGAGAAAACTTTTTATAGGCTAAGAAGTGAATTAAATGTGCTAGATGCAACAAACGTCATGTAAGAATGCATATCATATAGGTCTTGCCTAACTCTCAAAGGATAGGGGTGAGCAAGGGTTAGCTTGGGATGGTGGTTCTTTTGGGTTTCCCAAGGCTTGGAGAGTAGCTCTCCCTGAAGAAGTCTTTGAAAGGTTCAAACTTGGCAAGATAGATTTACTTTATGCCTTGCATGATGCCTGCCATCTAGATTTACAATTTCTTGCATTATAAAATGTTTGGCATTGCATACGGTAGATTGTCACAAAGGGGAACCCACCTCATGAGAAAGAGACTTGTTTGAAATGCAATATCTCAACTCATATAAGGTGGAAAGAACAAAATGTTAGGTGCGTTAATGCCTAGAGGAACATGCTTCAAAGAGATAGAAGTCTTCATACTCTACCTCACAAAGCATGGGCCTTACATTTTATTTGGATATTTTCCTCCTATTTTCTCGGTGTTCCATTTGCTTTAAGGATTAGCCAAGTTATTGGCCTATTAGCCTTTTGAGGGGTAAGGGGTTGCCCAAAAAGTCCTAAGACATGTGTTTCTCTTTGCTTGTTTGTTTGGTCAAAGGACATATATGGGATGTTATTGTTCTGTAGTCATCGGATTATCTGATGCTTAGGTCAATTCCTAATCGGATCAGTAGGTGTTCAAAACCCAAGTGCCAGTTCAGTCAATATCTCAAATTGACCGATGCGTTCAATCCGAGAAACGTCGGTCCATCCGATGTTCACTCTTCTGGAAATATGATCAATTCCACCGATGCTATTCCATTCAACGTTGGTCGATCCTGTGTCCACGGCATCATTTTGAATACCCTTACTGTGCCATTCGACCGATGCTTCAATCGTTCAACGTCGGTCCATCCGGTGTTAAATATTCGGTTAGGGTTTGGGACCCATTTTTAAACGGTGCCTTTCCCCTCCATCTTCTCTCTCCCGACTCTCACTCGCCCGTACACACACAACCGTCGCCCCCGTGCCCTCGCCGCCGCCGCCGCAGTCCCTCTCGCGCCGCCGCTGCCCTAGGTGCCGCCGCCGTAGTCCCCTCGGGCCGCCCGTTTCCACCCACACCACCACCGCCGTCTCACCAGCACCGCCACCTCCACCAAAGCCGTCGTCGCCGCCGCCCATAAACCCTACCGCTCCACTTCACCGCTAAGGTTTCTGGTCGCGACACCGTTCGTCGCTGTTTCTTTTCCTGACTCCGTCAAAGCTCACTTCCGCGATCGCAATGGCTCGCGACAAGAAGAACAAGGGCAAGGCCATCGCGGAGCCCGCCGCGAAGAAGCAGAAGCTGTCCAAAGAGGAAAAGAAGGCGTTGATGGCCGCTCGCGCCGCCGAGGAGCGTGAGCGAGGCCAAGGAAGGTCATTGAGGATCCGCGAGGCTCGTCCGAGGCAGCCTCCCATGATCGATGAGTCAGAAGTTGAAGAAGAGCCAGAGGAGCCTCTCGTCCGCCGGCGTTCAGCCCGGACCCGTGGGGGACACTCCCCTGCCGTTCCACGTCCGAGACCGACAGCCGCTGACCTTCGAGAGGATAGGGAGGCTGAGAGAGCCGTCTACATGTTGGACACCACTGTTCGTGTTGGTGAGGGTGTCCAGCTCACGGACTACAGGAAGCTGAAGGCAAAGCAGCTTCGGAAGCTCAGATGGAGCATTTTTTGTGAGGAGTGGTACCCGCAGCCCAGAGAGGCACGGGTGGATAGCAGATTCTGGACACTGACACAGGCGTCTCTCTACGAGACCTACAGACGCCGAGGTCACAAGCTGTTCCAACACAACTACATGGATTGGGATCAGCTTGCAGTAGCCGCAGAGATAGAGATCAGGCCATACTTTGAGAGATACAGGGGCCTGGTACAGTTGCTATCATATGATAGGAGTGCCTATGTGGAGGATTGGGTACGCGTGTTCTACGCTACCCTCTACGTCTCGGAGGGCCGGAGATCGATTGACTTTATGTTCATGGGCCGGCATCATCACCTAACAAGGCAGACTGTGGCACAGCTACTTGGAGTGGACTTGCACGACACCTGCGTGCATGAGAGGGTCTACCGTCAGGCAGACCCGCCGAGGAGGCCGCTCATTGGAGGAGTGGCACCTGCTCTGGAGGAGATCCGATCACTGTTTGGACCCACCTTCTCTCCAGACCAGCCGAGAGTACCGGCCTTGTTTACTCCAGCAGCGCGCACGGTGCACCTCGCCCTGCGTCGCTCTCTCTTGCCGAGGTCCGGCTATCTTGAGGGATTCACCAGCCTCCAGCAGACGATTCTGTTCTACATCATGAACGGGATGGACTTTGACATAGTGGATGTCATCATTTGCGTGATGGAGGATGTAATCACAGACGGAGTGGGGATGATGAGGCAGCTCGTCTATGGGCACTGGATCAGCTACCTGTGCTACATGGTGGCTACTGACGGCACCG
Organism: Tuctoria greenei; assembly: GCA_036927565.1. NCBI lineage: Eukaryota > Viridiplantae > Streptophyta > Magnoliopsida > Poales > Poaceae > Tuctoria > Tuctoria greenei. Next base: position 121,625,841 of record JAYESD010000001.1, read on the forward strand.
CCGTTCGAGACAGCTTTCTCACGGATGATAGTATCCCTCGGTTCATCCACTACCAAGCTCCAGCTCCAGGGGACCGCCGCCTTGGCCGCCCTGTTGACCGTCAGGTCAGGGCGATGCTCTCCGAGGAGGACTGGTCGGATCTGGAGTAAGAGGATGAGCGACTAGCAGAGGCAGAAGCTCAGGGAGGAGACCTCCAGCACATCTGGTCCGAGAGCGATACAGACGACAATGTCGAGGAGTACTTCCCTCCTCCTCCTCCCTCACCGAGGCAGCACGATGCAGAGGCAGGAGGTTCAGCTGCTCCACCACCGACACCACCTCCTGTGTCCGAGGCGCAGGTGTCACAGCCGTCAGAGCTGTCGTCACTTCTTCAGCAGATGATAGAGCAGCAGCGCCAGGACAGGCTAGCGGCTGAGCAGGCCAGAGCAGAGCAGGCTGCTCACCTAGCACAGCTTCAGAGGCAGCAGCAGGAGCTACAACTAGAGATTGCCCAAAAGAGGCGAGAGGATACTGATCGGTTCACCAACTTGGTCAATCAGATGCACCACCGTACCCTCGACCAGCAACAGCAGACTCAGCAGGCTATGATGGGGATCCTGGGGTTGATCACCAACCTCTACACTCAGACCGGGATCGCCCTTCCACCTCAGCAGCCTGGACTGGGACTGGCTCCAGGTGCAGCTCAGGTGCCTGCTACACCGATTCCCTCTATCAGCATGTCACCTCTTCTGGCACCCAGCGCACCGATCCACTCTCCTCTGCCGGCAACGACTCTGTTTCAGCAGACGCCGGCATCTGTGGTCAGTGCTCAGCTTCCTCCAGCTCCAGCTCCACCGGCGCCTCCTGTACCTGCTACCTCCTCTCCAGCATCGACAGCGGACCCCCCAGCTCCCTCCGCTTCGGCAGCTGCGACCGGCGACTCCAGCTCCGACGACAGCGACGGTGACCAGTTCGTCATCGCGCCTAGCTCTCAGGGTCAGTAGGCTCTCGGATCCCTTTTTGGTGTCTTGATGCCAAAGGGGGAGAAGAGGTAGAGGAGTCAGGGGGAGTAGTATCTCAGTCTCAGGGGGAGTTTATATTTCTATCTATATTCTTTGTATTCTTGTGTGCTTGAGTACTTTTGTAATATTAATTAAGCACTTTTCCACTTGTGTCATTTGCCTATGTTATTAATCGATTAAGCTTTTCGCGCCATTTCATTTGATTTCTACAAGCTCAATGTGTCTTATCTTGTATTCATTGCATATCTATTTGAGTATTGTACCATCAATTTCATTACTATTGCGCTTTAAATTATTGTGTTGTCATCAATCACCAAAAAGGGGGAGATTGAAAGCATCTAGGCCCCATGAGGTACAGTTTCGGTGATTAATGACAACCATTCAATTTTACTAATGAATTTGTGAATGCAAGGTCCCAATAATCACTCAATCAAATGAAATCAAAATGACATTGGAGACCCATATAAAATCAACCTTATGTTCAAATCAATCACATGAAGACAAGGAGTGAAAGCTCTAAATTGACATCATTCAATGCTTGAAGATTATCAGAACAACAATTCAAACAAGTGTCAAAGAGGTCCCATGTTCAAATTACAAAAGAACAACTCAAAACAACTTGAAGTCAACAAGATGAACCCACGAGATCATCCGATGATCTCAGAGATGACTACATCGGTCGAGTTGTGTCAACAGAAGAAGAAGACCTCAGAGCAAAGCACTCACCGGATCATCCGATGTGTGGCTCAGCTACATCGATCCATCAGTACAGTTTGCAACATCATTGGACCAAGTGAAGCACCGGATCATCCGATGTACAGAAGTATAAACATCGGTTGATTACTCCAGTAAGCATTAAGGTTGAGTCAACTCTGGAGGAAGAGCCACCGGATCATCCGACGATGAAGATGAAGCTACATCGGTCTAACAACGGTCATATCTGACACCATGACGTTAGCCAGCTTAATTAGACCGATGATAACAAAGGGGGAGACATCGGATCATCCGATGTGTACAATAAAGTTCTGTCAGCCTACTTTTCCAACGGCTATTTCGGGGAGGTTGGCTTTAAATACCCCCAAAACCAGTCATTACGAGCAGTCTTGACACTCAGAAGCTAACAACACATCCAAGAGCACTCAAGATCAAGAACTTACACTTCTACACCCATTAGATCATTTGTATAGGCTAGATCTAGTTAGAGAAAAGCTTGTGTGCGTCCATTCTCTGTGATTGGAGTCTCTAGACTAGTGAGAGGTTGAAGAGATCCTTCCGGAGCTTGCCAAGGTGTGTGTGGAAGCCCGGAAGATCAAGGATTGTACAAGGCTTGAGCTCCACCTTGCCGGAGATGGCGAACGGAAAAGAATAGTGAAGACCCCCTTGTCTCGGTGACTTGGGAGTGGCAAAACCCTTCGGTGGGTGCCACAACGTGGACGTAGGAAGATCCTTGTGATCTTGCCGAACCACAGGATAAACTCCGTGCCTCCGTGTCCTTTGAGCGTTTGCATCCCTCTCCCTCCTTTTTACATTTATGCAATCTTCATTCCGCAACTTAAATTTACGTTGATTGCATAGATTAATCGCATAGGGAATTGGGCTTTAAGTCGTTAGTTTTTAATTACCTTAAAATTTGAAAGAAAGCCCAATTCACCCCCCTCTTGGGCGTTTCGATCCTTATAGCGTAATACCCTACTCCACGGGTGTGTTGGTGTTGTATTAGCTGTATGAGCTTGTACCGAGCGTTTATTGAACGTGTCTGTAGATGTCGTTGGCCTGTCCTTTTATAGTATAAGGGCAGGCTGTTACAAATTAGCCTGGCCCGACATGTGGCCCCGGCGTTTACTAGTGTTGATACCTCTTCAACACGTTTAATTGCCCTTAATGACCGTGTAATGGGCTTTGATAGCATCGTTACTGGTATTAAGGTTGTCCGATTAAGTGTCATTAATATGGTATTAATGACACTTAATCAGGTCTTGAAGTCCTCGATTCCACTTTGAAGATCTGGAGCCGTTGCGGGGTCTTCTGGAGGTTAGAGGGTGAAGGTCCGACGATTGGACACGTGGCAGCACAGGAGCATGATGTAGAGAACAGATATTTCCGGGGTTAGCTGACACGTGTCAGCACCGGAGCTTCCCTCGGTCTGGGGTTAGGTCCGGGGATGCCACTTCAGTACATAGTTCGGAGCTTCCTCCGTTGCGGGCGGTAGCTCCGGTTTGATAGTACACATGGCGACCCTGGGGCTAACCATGTTGGAGAAGCGGGTCTGAACATGTCTGACATGTGGGCCTCCGAAGGTCTTCAAATCAAGTGGGTGACTTTCCCTTGATATCTTTGCAATCCCAAGGGGTATATGGTACCCAGGGTACCGACAGTGGCCCCCTGGGCCCACCTTCGGGGAAGACCCTTTGGATGAAGTTGTTCCGCCAGAGGTGGGTCCATCCTTCGTCTTTTGAACTGAGTCTTCAAAGGTCTTCGGATGTGCCGTTGGCGATGGTCCGGAGTTAAATCTTCGTCGCGTGGCATATCCCGTGTGCGGCAGGTGAGATCTTTGACGTGCGAATCTCACGCAATTGAAGGTCGCCGGTTCCCGATACAAAAATCGTATCGGTTCCGCGCGCCTTGTCAGGCCGCCGCCTTCGGGCTTCCCGCCTCATGATGGCAACCGTTCGCCTGGGTAAGAACCTCGACTTGATCGTCGGGGTAGTCCCGGGCCGTCTTATCATCGGCTGGGTGGAATTTTTGAGTGGTATCTTCGACTTCTCTGCGGTTTCCATCCAAGCGTCGCGAGGGTTTACTTAAGAAGGAAAGCGCGCACCGTTTGGGGCTCTTTACGCCTCCCATCTGATCTTGCGCTCAAACTCCCAACTTGTGCTTCACTTTTCTTCTCTTGCCTAGTCGTGCCGCGATGGAGTTGGGTCTCCGCGAGAGTCGCTTGAAGACCGGCGGCGACCTGAAGAAGGTCTGGGCCCTCATGGGATGGTCCTCGGACTTCTTCAACCGCTCGGTCCGCGCCGGTGGAGAGCTCCCGTTTGAGAAGGAGCACGCCGGCAAAATGGTGTACTTCTCCTCGTACGCCATGGTGGGGTTGATCCCACCTTTTTCTTCCTTTTTCTTGATGCTGCTAGACTTCTATGGTCTGCAGTTGTATCATCTCGGCCCCCACTCCATTCTTCTTGTGTCCATTTTCGTCCACTTCTGTGAGAAGTGGGTGGGCATCCCCCCTGCATTGAACTCTTCCAGACCTTCTTCACCGTCCATACCACCGGCAGGAGCAATGAGTACCTTGGCTTCTACTACTTCGTGAAGCGCAAGAAGTGCCCATTCAAGTACCTCCGGTCATTTCCCTCTGGGAAGTGGGATGACTGGAAGAAGGACTGGATAGTCGTCCGGGTGGAGGAGCATGAGAGGCTGGAGCTGCCCGAAGGCCTTCCCAGCATTGACACGTCAATCTGGAGTGAAGCTCCGGTGCTGGGGGAAGCCTTCAACCTTGCTTTGACCAGGATCCGCCAATGCGTGGAGGGAGGATTGACTCCTCAGGCAGTGTTTTGCAACTTCTTGGTGAACAGGTGGGCGCCGCTGAAGAGGAGAGGGAAACTCGCATGGGCCCTCAACAGCGTGATGGACGACGACCGGGTCGAGACCGGGCTGAAGTCCAACATGGTGGGCAAAACCTTGGAGTTCCACCTCAAGAAGTTCCAGCACGGCATCGACGTTGATGGTGACGACTTGACTCCGCCATCAGCTTTTCTTCCTCTGAACGTGGATGTGGAGTTCAGCAGGGAGCTCCAGCGGAAGATGCCCGTGCTTGACGACCTTGGTGTCGTCGAGAGAAGATCAACCAGCAGGGTAGTGATCCCCGGAATGCCCGAGGATGGCTCCGACCCTGCTCCGAAGCCGAGGGAAGAGGTCGTCGGCAAGGGCAAGGAGCTGGCGGATGAACCTGTGAGCCGGAAGAGGAAGCTGCAGTACGCCGACGGAAGGTCCATCAGGCCCGCTACTTCTGCGTCGGCTCCTTCTCCCCGGAGGGGAAGGTCTTCTACAACTGCGGCGACTGTTCCCGTAGTGGGGTCCTCCCAGGGCGCGACTGTTCCTGCAGTGGGGTCCTCCCGGAGCGCGACTGTTCCCGCAGTGGGGTCCTCCCGGGGTGTTAGCTCCGGTCATGCGACTCCAGCACCTGGGCCGGTGGAGGCCTCCAGGTCCGGGGGTTCTTCCCGATCGAGGGGGGCCTCGACTCGGGAAACACCCGTGGCCGCGGCGAGTTCTGGGGGGCCTTCCGGAGCTTCCACGCCGGCTATGACCAGCCCAGAACGCCCGGGAAAAAGGTTCCGCGCAAGCTGGTGCGGAAGCCTCCCAAGGTAATTTTTAATCTTTACCTTGGATAGTTGTTTTAATTGTAGTAACTATTTTTTAAGGTTCTTCGTTCATCATCTGCAGCGTCCCCAAGAAGGGGAGTGAGGCTCCACCCTCAGCCACAGCGGCTGAAGCCGTGAGGGTGGAAGCTTCTGCTCTTGTCCCGGTGCCGCCCCAAGTGGTGGATGAAGCTGCGACAGCTCCGGCGCCGGCTGTCGTGGTCATGGACCTCGACTCCTCCCCAGAGGCTCCCGTGGTAGCGCCGGACCGCGGGAGTGAAGATGCGCCAGCGGCACCTATCCCGGGGGTTGAAGCTCCGGGTCCTGGTGGTGAGATGATGGAAGCTCCAGCCGTTGAGCCGGAAGAAGCTGTGATTCCAGCCCTAGAGCCGGAAAGTGTCGAAGCTCCGGCGGTCGATCCAGAGGTGATTGAAGTCTCGGCGTGCGCGCCGAATGTTGAGGAAGTCCCGGCGGTTGGGCCGGCTACCTCAGAAGCACCGGCCGTAGAGCCGGTAGTTGTTGGAGCTCCGGCTGCAGGGCCGATTGAAGATGAAGATCTTCCGGCTCCCAAGCCGGTTGATACAGGAGTGTCAGAGCTCGAGCCCCCATCAGAGGAGGTGTCAAGGCCGGAGCCAGAAGCGGCCCCTTCTCCGGAAGTGATGATGTCGAAGGTACCCACGGCTGAGCCCGAGTGCCCTGGTGAAGTCGCTCGCCCCCTATCTGAGGGGGTGAATGAAGACCTGGCAGCGGGGCCCTCCTCGATGGCGACTGAGGCCATCCCGGAGGACAGCCCTAGTGCCATGGAGACACAGGGGACCACTCTTGTGGAGTGGGACCCAATTTTTGTATCTGAAGACCCGCTGGAACCAGCGGAGGAGACCCCAGCAGGTCCGAAACCTATCCCGTTGTCCCTGTCCATTGACAACGCATGTTCCAGCCTGCGTCAAGTTCAACTGGCCTTCTTCCACGACAGCAAGGCTCTTGAAGAGGAGCGCCAAACCCTTAGGAGGTGGCATAACCGGCTCTACTTCGAGACCAAGCTGGCGTAGTCAAGGCTAGCGGATGACAAAGAGTGGATCAAACGGGAGAAAGTCCGCCTGGAGTATTGGGGTAAATTATTGGATGACAGGGAGAGTATGACTCGCACCCTCGACGCTCAATCCCGGGAGATCTACGATCAGGCCAAAGCAGCCAATAGTGCGGCCGATGAACGCCATGAAAGGCTTGAGGCCATTAACACTACACTCATCAAGCGCCGAGAGGCACTTGAAGAGAGGGAGAAACGATTCGAAGATGAAGAGCAGAAACTCCTAGAGATGCGGGATGACATTGTGAGGAGGGAGGAGGAGCTCTCCGAGAAGGTGGCTCTGGCTGACAAGGGCCTTGAGGAGCACGCCAAGAAATTGGAAGAGCGCTGCGTAGAGGAGGAGAAGAAGGCCTGGGTGCGAGGGAAGGAGCTCCATGAACGGGAGTGTGCTCTCGTTGCCAGGGAAAAGAAAGTGAGGGGCAGGGAGAAGGACCTGGTCAACCGCCGGAACAAGATACACCTCCGGGAGGAGGAGCTCGGAAAACTCGAGAAGCGGGTTGCTGAGAAGATTCAGCAAAACACCAAAGAAGTTGAGCGCCTCGCCCGTGAGAATTCCGAACTGGTGGCGGCCAGAAGATCTTTGGAAGAATTGAAAGGCTTGAGGACTGCGGACTCCCTACAAATTTGGGAGTTCCTGGGCAAGGCCAACGACGCGCTGACACCAATGGGTTTCAGTCCCGTGCCCCCGGATGATCCGGAGCCGGAGCCGGACCTAGCGCTGCAGGCATTGAGCTCGGCAGGTAGCAAGCTCTCCAAGGTGGGCGATGTAATCGCAGACCAATTGGAGGTTGAGGGGCAATCCCTGGCGAAGAATGTTGCAGAGTATGTGCTGACGTGCTACACGAGCCGAAACTCCCAATTTCCTCTGGACCCGGTGCTTGAAGGTCCCGTCGAAGGAGAAGGGGAAGCTGCCCAAGCCAACGTGTCGGAGGTTGCCTAGAAAGTCGCTCAATTCTTCCATAGGGTCTAGGACCATTTCCGTAGTTCCCACTTGTATCCTCTCTTCTTCTTCCTCAATTTTGTAATCCCTTGTCTCCAGATAAATGAAATCCCCAAATTTTTGTGAATTTCACTTTTTGTCTTCAACACTTTTGTCTTCACTTGGCCCCTTGGTAGATGTACACAATTTGATTGTGAACATGTACCAAGAGGATATTATGTTTTGTTGAAGACTCATTTTCTTCGAACTTGTAGAGCGTAGGTCCGAAGTCTTTGATGGTGAAGGCCCCCTGAGGTCAAACTGACTACCGTCGGAGCTTAGTAGCTCCGGTAATAGTCCCTATCAACGCATAGAGCATCGACAGTTAGTCCTCCGGGGTGTCGGAGCTTAGTAGCTCCGGCACTGACCTTTGCCAACACGTAACTTGTCGACAACAGACTCCACTTGTGGGGTCTTCTCACCATCTTTTACGTCGACGGCTGGCCCCCCTAGCTTTACCGGGGCTTGGTAGCTCCGGTGATGCTTGTTAACATCGATTACAAGCCATCTAGAGGAGTCGGAGCTTTGTTAGCTTCGGCTTTTCTCCATCAACGTGTATTTTATTTTTCCTGCACACTGAAGTCAAGAAAAATAGTAAAATTCATTTCTTGCCTATAACTTCGTCGCGGCTTACGATTCTCGAGGAAGTTTTAGGTTAAACGCGATTCTAAACACAATCGAATGCGTTGCCTTTTCTTCCGGATTCAATTGTACTTGGACTCGCCTTACTTCGGCCTGCCGGGGTGTAGGTAGAGTGGCGTACTTAGGATGCTTGACCAGGCTAAGTCGATAGCACACTCTGGCCCTAGATTGGCTTGGCGGCATTCACGCGAGTGAGCCATGAACAATATTTGAATTCAAAAGAATAGATAATACAACTCGAATCGTATATGAACCGGTCGAATTTTTTTTTTAAGAATTGCGCGTCTTTGTTATAGACAAGAAAGAGAAAAATAAAAAATAAAAAATGTTGAGCCTGTACAAAGTGAATGCACGTGGAGTCTGTTTCACCTGAAGATGTCTTTCATTATAGGTCTGGGGTACAAGGGAAACAAGTACACTCTTAGGGTACGGAACCAAGCTAAGCGTGTTTAATTTCTTGTTTGTCCCAGGGTAGCTAGCCACACTTTTAGTTCTGAGACTGTGACAAGTGTTGCATGAACTTTGTGGACCTTCCGGGGAAGGTCCGGCTATTCTCCCGGAGGAACTACCCGACTTTGTACAATGACTCTATAACATACACCTCAAGTTACTCAAGACTCACCTCCGTGGTATTAAGTGTAGAACTTACGGAGGTGCTCGATGTTCCAAGGATTTGGGAGAGGTGTCCCATCCTCGGTAGCCAAGCGAACGCTTCCGGGACGGGATACTTTAATCACTCGGAAGGGTGCCTCCCAGTCGGGGGAGAGTTTGTTTAACCCTTCTCTGGATTGTATTCTCCGTAGCACCAGATCGCCTTCCTCGAGCTGTCGGTTGTGTACATGCCGCTGATGATAACGCCGTAGGGCTTGGCGATATCGGGCATTCCGAACAGCTGCTTGGCACCTTCCCTCCTCAAGGAGGTCTAGGTCTTCATGCCGGAGCTGATCCTGCGCGGCTTCGTCGAAGGTCCGGACCCAGAGTGAACCCAAGGTGATTTCCGGAGGAAGGATTGCTTCAGCTTCGTACACCAGAAAGAAGGGTGTCTCTCCAGTTGACCAGTTTGGAGATGTCCTGTTGGCCCATAAAGTGGGCGGAAGCTCTTCAATACAGTTAGCTCCATGTTTTTTTAAGCGCTCATATGTGCGCGTCTTGAGTCCTTGAAGGATTTCAGCATTTGCTCTCTCGACTTGGCCATTGCTTGCTGGGTGAGCTACGGAGGCGTAGCAAACTTGTATGCCGAGGTCTTCACAATATCCTTGGAATGCAGAGCTTGTGAATTGGGTCCCATTATCAGTCATGATTTTGTTTGGGACTCCATATCTGCATACAATGGACTGCAAAAAGTTGATAGCAAATTGCTTGTTGATTGTCACAACTGGAGTTGCTTCCGGCCACTTGGTGAACTTATCAATGGCGACGTACAGGAACTTGTAACCTCCGACGGCTCTTGGAAAAGGTCCCAAGATGTCCATCCCCCACACAGCGAAGGGCCATGTAAAGGGTATCATTTGTAGGGGCTGAGCTGGTGTGTGAATTTGCTTTGCATGGAATTGACATGCTTCACATTTCTTCACCAGCTCAGTTGCATCCTGGAGTGCTGTAGGCCAGTAGAAACCATGCCGAAAGGCTTTACCAACCAGCGTGCGGGAAGACGCGTGGTTCCCACACTCGCCTCCATGGATTTCTGTGAGGAGTTCGCAGCCTTCTTCCCTTGTGATGCACCGCATTAGGATGCCATTGGCACCACGCCGGTAGAGATCCCCTTCTACCAGCGTGTATCTTTTAGCCAATCTGACTACCTGGTCAGCGGATACATCATCGTCAGGAAGGATGTTGTCTTTCAAGTAGCTCCGGATCTCCGAGATCCATGCATCGGAACTAGCTTGAGCTTTTGAGTCTTGCGTGCTGGGTTGCTCGGAGCTCCCGGCAGCACCTACGACCCTTGATGGCTGCCATGGTAACAGGGCCATCGGGACCGTCAGCTTCAGGATGCTGATCTCGCCCCCTTCGCTCAGTTCGGCTAGCTGAGCTATTGGTTTTGATAACCTCCGGACAAAAATTCCGTCAGGAGCCGGAGCTTCGGTTGACGCTTTCGTCGAGAGTTCGTCAGCTTCAGCGTTATGGGCACGCTGAACATGGTGGAGATCTAGGACTTCGAAGTCCTTCTGAAGCCTCTGGACTTCAAGGAGGTAAGCAACTAGCTGGAGATTATTGCAGGAACATTCACCCTTCACCTGCTTAATGATGAGCTGCGAATCTCCCTTGACTAGCAGTTGCTTGACACCATATGACAGTGCCACCTTTAGTTCGTAGATGAGCGCTTCGTACTCTGCCATGTTGTTGGTCGCCTTGAAGTCAAGGTGTACCATGTATTTCACCTTCTCCCCAGTCGGTGCAAGGAGAAGGATTCCAGCTCCGGCCCCCTGCTTCTGCATGGAGCCATCGAAGTAGAGGGTCCAGTGAGGCTCAGTGAAGGCTGGAGCTTGATGCTCCGTCTTCTGCTCACTGGGGCCCCCAGGGTTTGATGGAGAGGGAGTCCATTCCGCCAAAAAATCTGCCAATGCTTGACTCTTGACTGCTTGCCTTGAAATGAATTCAAGATCAAATTTAGCCAATTCCGCTTCCCACTTTGCAATATTCCCAGTTGAATTGGGATTATGCAAGATTGCTCGAAGTGGGTAAGAGGTCACCACTAAGACTTTGTGAGCTTGTAAGTAATGGCGAAGCTTCCTGGAGGCAATAAGAACTGCATAGAGCAGCTTATGCACCTCTAGGTATCGAGTCTTGGCAACATGTAGTACTTCACTAATGAAGTACACCGGGCGCTGAATGGTCCGGACCCTCCCGGGTGAGTCCGGAGCTTCCTCTTCACTGACCTGGATCCTCCCGAAGGAATCCGGATTTTCTTCGGGGACCTCCGGGTCCTGGCTGGAGGAACCCGGGGCTTCTTCAGAAGCGACTTGGACCCTCCCGGAGGGGTCTGGGTCTCCTGAAGTGACTTCTTGTGGATTCGAGTCTGGGAGCTAGGACCCAGACTCGCTTTCAGGTACCTTCGGACCCTCCCGAAGGGGTCTGGATTCCTGAGTATGAGGTAGCTCTGGTCTCTCCGCAACCAGAACCATACTGACGACTTCGTCAGTTGCTGAAATGTAATGCAACAAAGGCTCACCAGGGCTCGGAGCTACCAGAATTGGTAGGGTGGTGAGGAACTGTTTCAGCTCCTGGAATGCCTTCTCTGCTTCTTCGGACCATTGGAATGGTCCGGACTTCCTCAATAACTTGAAGAAGGGGAGTGCCCGTTCCGCCAGTCTTGAAATGAACCGGCTGAGGGCTGCTAGACATCTAGTTAACTTTTGGACGTCTTTGATGCGGGTTGGTGGCCGCATGTCTTCAATGGCCTTAATCTTCGCCGGATTAGCTTCTATGCCCCAGTGACTTACCAGGAAACCAAGAAGTTTTCCGGAGCTAACCCCAAAGACACACTTGTCTGGGTTTAGCTTTGTGCGGGTGGCCCCCAGCTTGTCGAAGACAGCCTGCAAGGTGTCAAGGAGTGACTCCTTGTTCCTGACCTTGACCACGATGTCATCGACGTACACTTCCACTATGTCTCTAATGAGTTCTTCAAAGGTTTTGTACATAGCTCGTACAAAAGTTGAAGCTGCATTCTTGAGACCAAATTGCATGGCTGTATAACAGTACAATCCATCTACTGTGATGAATGAGGTATGCTATTCATCTTCCCTAGACATCCTGATTTGATGATACCCAAAATATGCGTCTAGGAAACACAATAATTCACACCCGGAGGTGGAATCCACTATCTGATCTATTCTAGGTAGTGGGAATGGATCTTTTGGACATGCCTTATTTAGTGTGGTGTAGTCGATGCACATCCGAAGCTTCCCACCGGCCTTGGGCACAACGACTGGGTTTGCCAGCCATTTTGGATGGAAGACTTCTCGGATGAATCCAGCTTCAAGTAACTTCTTCACTTCTTGTAGGATGAAGTTCTGTCGCTCTACAGATTGCTTCCGAGGCTTCTGATGCACAGGCCGGGCGTCGGGGTAGATCTTCAGATTGTGCTCAATCACTTCCCTGGGGATCCCAGGCATTTGTGACAGTTGCCAGGCAAACACGTCGACGTTAGACCAGAGGAAAGTGATGAGCGCAAGTTCCTATTTGTCGTTCAATCCCCCCGATATACGGGTGGTCTGAGCGGCATCGGAACCAATTTGGACGACTTTGACGGGAATGTCGGTGTCGCCGTTTGGCTGCACACGAGGTGCAGAAGTCGAGCCTCGTTGACAAATGCTCGGGGGTTTTGGAGCTTGCTCCTGCCTGGAGTCCTCCTCTTGCGTCGTGGTGAGTGCATGGAGTTCTTCCAGAGCAGTTACTCCAGCAGTACGATCTCCGCGGATCTGGAGAACGCCTACTGGCGTTGGCATCTTCAACACCAGATAACCATAATGAGCAGCTGTCATGAATTTGTACAGGGCAGGCCTACCCAAGATGGCATTGAAGGGTAAGTTGATCTGAGCAACGTCGAAGACCAACTTCTTGGTGCGGTACTTCTCCCGTGTCCCGAAGGTAACGGGGAGAGTAATAGCTCTGAGTGGGGTTATGGCCCCCGGACCTACTCTGGAGAAAGGTCGAGAGGGTTGGAGATCCGAAGGTCGGAGTTGAAGCTTAGTAAAAGCTTCGAAGCTTATGAGGTTAAGCCCCGAACCTCCGTCTACCATGACATGGTGGAGCTGGATGTTGTTGATGGTAGGAGATACCATCAAAGGTAACTGACCTGCTCCAACCATGCTCCGAGGGCAGTCCGAAGCATCAAAAGTGATGGTATGTACATCCACTTCCGATGAGGTTCCGACCTGACTGTAGGAGCTACAACAGCCATATCCGGACGCATAGTCTTGATGACGCGGCGGGAGGTGATGTCCCATGATCCACCAAAAATGGTGTTCATGGTCTTCCGACGCTCGTTGTCAGAGACGTCAGAATCATCGTCGACGGAGGTGTAAACGGCCTTTAGGACCTTTTTGGGATCCTGAAAACCTAACTCCTCTTCAGTCGGAGCTTCGTCGACTTTTTGCTTTCCTTCCCTCTGTCGGAAAGGAGATTCTTCCCGGTGCATGTTGTAGCGCTCGGCAAGGTTTTGGACCTCCCGGCAGTCCTCCAAACTGTGGCTGCCCGTTTTGTGAATTGGGCACCACACCTTGGGTTTGCTACCGTCTTCAAAAGACGGTCGAGATCGCTTTTCGGGGCGTGGCCCCCAGCCACCCGGAGCTGCAGCAGCTGCAACATTGGATGTACCGGCCGATGACTTCTTCTTGCCGTTGGTCCTTTTCTTCTTCTTGCCGTTCCCGGAGGTAGCGGCTTCTTCTTTGGAGGATTTCTTGTGACCCTCCGGGGTTGGTTTGGAGTGCATCTCACGGCCCTCCGCAGCTCTGGCACATTTGTCAGCCAAGCTGAAGAGTTCCGTGACGCTGGTGATCTCCTTGATCGCTAGTTTCTCCAGCATCTTCTTGTCCCGTACACCCTGTCTGAATGCCACAATGACAGAGGCGCTAGAGATAGAAGAGATAGTGTTTCGTACCTGAGAGAACCTCTGGATGAATGATCGCAGGGATTCTCCCCCTTTTTGCACGACTGTAAAAAGGTCCAGTTCAGTGCCTGGTCGGGTGTATGAACTCCCGAAGTTAGCGGTGAACTGCTGGCACAGCTCCTCCCAACTGTTGATAGAGTTGGGTGGAAGGCTCATAAACCAGGACCTGGCGGTCCCAGTTAAGGCCACTGGAAAATAATTGGCCATCACGGCCGCGTTTCCTCCAGCTGCAAAATTGCAGTGGAGTAGATCTGAAGAAATTCGGCGGGATTGACAGTCCCGTCAAATTTTTCTGGCAGGTGAGGCCGGAACTTCTGTGGCCACCTGATCATACGCAGATGTATGGCCAGAGCTGAACAGCCTCCTACTACTCCTTCAGGAGCAGAAAGGTCCTGAGCTTCCCGTCTTTCACGAGCACACTCAATATGGACTCAGCCGTCTTGTTGGCGGTATCGGCGATCAAGCTCCGCCCGGAGGTCATGAGTTGAGAGCCTGGATACCGTGTGAGTGCATCGTGCCCTAGAGGGAAATGACGTCACTTGTTGTGATGCAGCACGTCTCCTGCTATTGGAAACGTGCGGACCAAGTCTACCAGACAAAGTCCGCCGCTGCGACGGGGCTCGTCCTGAAGTAGGAGGACCCTGGTTGCTGAGACGTTCGACTGCTGCTGCAACCAAATGTTCCACATTGGCCCTCCACTGTTCCAGTGCATCCCGGGATGCATCCAGACGTGGTGGGCGTTGGAGAAGAGCACGCGCTGCATGGAGCGCGTGTTCCAGGTTGTCATGATTTGCCGACGCAGTGATTGACGTCGGCGCACCATCGCGTTGCCCAGTTTGATTTGCTGGTGGAGGCGGTTGTGGTGGGAGTGTGACTCCTGCTGGTGCTGAGGCTCCTGCTGGTGGCTGCATATTGGGGGGATTGCCCCCAACAGCCTGAGCAGCAGGTTGACCATTGGATGATCCAGCAGCTGAGTTCACCATTCTCAAAATCTCAGGCGCCCCTACCTGGCGTGCCAACTGTCGGTGGTTTGGAACCGGCAGATCTCCCGACACTACTAGAGTGTTAGAGGAGTTTGATGTTCGGTGTGGGGGCGCGGAGATTCAAGAAGGTGAATTGTAAATGACACAGGAGACACAGGAGTTTACGTGGTTCGGGCCGCCTGAGCGTAATACCCTACTCCACGGGTGTGTTGGTGTTGTATTAGCTGTATGAGCTTGTACCGAGCATTTATGGAACGTGTCTGTAGATGTCGTTGGCCTGTCCTTTTATAGTATAAGGGCAGGCTGTTACAAATTAGCCTGGCCCGACATGTGGCCCCGACATTTACTAGTGTTGATACCTCTTCAACACGTTTAATTGCCCTTAATGACCGTGTAATGGGCTTTGACAGCATCATTACTGGTATTAAGGTCGTCCGATTAAGTGTCATTAATGTGGTATTAATGACACTTAATCAGGTCTTGAAGTCCTCGATTCCCCTTTGAAGATCCGGAGCCGTTGCGGGGTCTTCTGGAGGTTAGATGGTGAAGGTCCGACAGTTGGACACGTGGCAGCACAGGAGCACGATGTAGAGAACAAATAGTTCCAGGGTTAGCTGACACGTGTCAGCACCGGAGCTTCCCTCGGTCTGGGGTTAGGTCCGGGGATGCCACTTCGGTACATAGTTCGGAGCTTCCTCCCTTGCGGGCGGTAGCTCCGGTTTGATAGTACACGTGGCGACCCTGGGGCTAACCATGTTGGAGAAGCGGGTCCGAACATGTCTGACATGTGGGCCTCCGAAGGTCTTCAAATCAAGTGGGTGACTTTCCCTTGATATCTTTGCAATCCCAAGGGGTATATGGTACCCAGAGTACCGACACCTTTCTTCAGGTTCATAATCTCCCTCAAAATGATGCCAACAAATTGTCACCGTGTGTCCAATCTTCAAGCATCTGGCATGTGGGTCTTTCACTGATTCGATTGCCACCAGTTCCACCAAAGTTCCGTGGATAGCTTCCACGTCTTCCGTGAGCCCCTCTATTTCCTCCACTGCGACCTCCTCGCGACAACCTTCTGAAGGACTAGTATATGATTTTCCACGACCTCGTGAAGTAGCATTGGCCAAAGTCTTGAAACCTCCATAGAAATCAATGCCTTGCAAGATTTCTTGCTTTGTCTCAAAGTTCGCCATCTGACCATAAAGATCACTTATGGTCACGGGAGTCTTCTAGGCATCCAACGCAGACACAAGAGCGTTGTACTCTTGATCAAGACCAGCAGGTATATATGCCACAATTTCATTATCGGCAAGAGGCTTTCCAGCCGCTGCAAGCTTATCAGCATACCCGATAATCTCCACAAAATAAACAGAGACAGTCTTGTTACCTTTAGATGCATTTGCTAACTTGATTCTCAAGTTATTGATTCTGGATCTTGATTGTGCCACATATGTGCCATATGACACGACTTGACTTAGAACTTGTTTGGACAAATTTCCAAGCAAGTAACCTAAGATCTATTGATCTTGTGAAACGCAGACAACATATGTCGGGTTCTCTATCTTCTGATCTCCAAACACCCGTGCACCACGAATTTGTGGTAAAACTTGAGCCTTACAAAGGGAGTAGTTATCCCTCACCAATTTCTCCATGACACTCGTACTGAGGAGAGTCATCGGTGATGAACTCACCGCCACGTCGCTGAGGAAGATGGGTCTCGGCAAACTAGACGTGTGGAAGAAGGGCTCTGATAACCATATTGGATTTTGGGCAAACGTAGAACCCTTTGCCTCGGGTCGCAATTTTATTTATAAGAGTAAAAGTCTGTTACATGGAATATTTGGATTACAACCGTAATCAGTATCTAAACAAACATAGTATGTGATATTCTATGCGATATTAAGTTCCTATTCTAATAGCTCGGTCCTCCGGATGCCGCCTTCGCTCCCTCTCGCGGCCATGCGTCAGTCAAATAAACTAGAACACTCCAAATCCATCAAGGCCAAATAACATCTAATAGTTGTACCATAATCCATATGACTGACCCCAACCCTTTCTTGATATCATAGAATCCTCATTCTTTGTGTGTCGACTGGTGATGTGATGCTCCATCTCGGCATCTCCAAAGCACCCTTGTTGAGTCGTTGCTCATGAGTGCCATGCTCCCAGAGAGTGGCTTTTGTTAGCCTTGACCTCTATAATGTCAAGTTGTTTTCATCTGAGCTAACCCTGACACTAACAATACGCTGATCCTTTTCCAGATTAGGTATATGTAACCAATCTAGGACTATTCTTAACAACCTAGTTCTGACGGAGCAGATTTTGACTTTTTGAGTTCCCTTGTACATTGTCTTAGTTCCCCTGTACATTGATAAACAAGGAAGCAAATGTCATACAGAGAATTTTGAAGAGAAAAACAAACATGAGTCATATTAGTTTAATATATTGATCATTTCTGAAGGACTGGACCTTTTTCTCTATGTTTTCCCTTCTTTGCTACAACTTTTTCAATGGATACGCTGCTCGCTGGGCACTAAGCAATTATTGTAATCAAAGATAGAGACAGCCGGAATGTGAATTGTGCTTTCTTGATTGCTGATGAAGTGGCGAGCAGGATGTTTGTGTAGTGTTGTGATTGATCTTCAATGGTGAGACTAGGGCGGGAGATTGTCGGATCAAGCAAGTGGCAAAGGCAAGCTACTTGTGTTTTTTTTAAACAAGGCATGGTCTTCTTAACAATTTGTTCATCTTTCAGTTATTTATGCTTGTTGGGCAGTTGCAACAATAATTTAACTGCAGTAATCATAAGCAGGTTTTGCAATGGGGGGCTGAGGCGGCATGGCCGCTGAGGGAGGCGAGGCGGCATCCGGAGGACCGAGCGACATCGGAAGGGAGGTAGCGCCGGGGGGCTGAGCAGCGTCAGGAGGGCGGTTGGCACAGGAGCTGGGCGGCATCGGGTGGCGCCAGAATCTCGAGAGAAGAACGGACGTTCCTGTGAGAGAAGAAGAACGGTCGTATGGTGGTTGTACCGTAAACATTAGAAAATTAGGGTAAGGAAAACAGAAAACATGATTCAAGGGTACTTTGGCTTGTTTAGGACTGTTTCAGTGTTAAAATGATTTATTATTGTTGAAATCCCATCTGAATTGTCAACGAGCAAATCTCCCTCCATTTGAGCATGACCAACGCTGGGAGTAGTATTCTGACGAAGCCTAATATTGAGAATAGTATAATTTTAATTGTCTCCTCGCAACAGGAGGAAGGAATAAGAGGAGGGAAGCTGCGTCCTGTTATGATCCAGTCCATCTGAATATTGTTTTTAGATGTCATTATTCAAGGAAAAGCCACATAAACTGTTTTACAATGTGCTTATAAGCATTTTGTAGGTGCTTAGATACGGATGGCCTTTTCCACAGAAATCTGTTCGTTGGCAGTCATTTGTGTTGGCCATTGAAGTTAACAACCGATTGATTAAAACAGTAGCACCGAAGCACAATAAGCTTGAATGTGTGTAGGATCAATAAAAAACAAGAAGAATAAGGAAATTTACTGAATAATTCCGCAAAGAACTCACAAACAAAATAGCGATAAACACCAGAATAGACACGATTATGGCGTGTATCGGCCTGTAGCCGAATAACTTGTTGCAGATTTGGCGGAGATCATGTACAGTGGACGCTGCTGATGACGTTGTGTCGCAACGCCTGATCTTAACGGTAGACGACTGTTGACAGTCCTTACATCATATTTGACCTTCAATTCACCTCACAAAAATGAGAAAGAACATAGTGATAGTGGTTATTTACTAATCATTTCTATAAATGTTAGTGTCTACTTGTATGCACATGGATTTTACCAAAAAATACTAAGAATTGCATAGAACAATCATGAAAAGATGTTTCCCGTTAATCAGGAGCCATCACGTGGCATCACATGAATCAATGGGCCCATTTATAGAGTATTCGAGGGAATCCAATGACCAGTCACCCGGGAATGATCAGAGAGTCCACCTAACAATCACTCAAAGGAAGCACATCGCGAAACAGAGCAACATAAGATGTGATCGAACCAGGAGTTCAGCCGACCTGTTCTCCCCTCCAAACTCAGTCAGTTGACACGTGTCGACTTCCTATGATGGCGTGAAGTCGGTGGTGACTGATTTGCGCGTGAATTATGACGCAAAACCGCCTCAGAAACTTGTATAAATAGCCCCCTTACTCACACACACCACAAGTTTGAGATTAGTATACCACTCCAAAAGTTTAGTGTTGCCTTAGAGGCTACCACGATAGGAGGAGAGTGAGGGTAAGGAAATGAGGAAGCTTCAGTCTTGTTCAAGAGTCTCCTCACATTTGTACTCCTACAAAAGTTTTCTTCGATGAGTAAGCTTTCGTGACATAACATGAGACATAACTCAGAAGACAAAAGTAGCACATAACATAAGTAAAACATAGTTCAACATGACATGAGAATAAAGACAAGTTTTCAAACATAGATTGTCGGTACCCTAGAAACCGTACACCCCTTGAGGTTAC
Organism: Tuctoria greenei; assembly: GCA_036927565.1. Classification (NCBI taxonomy): domain Eukaryota; kingdom Viridiplantae; phylum Streptophyta; class Magnoliopsida; order Poales; family Poaceae; genus Tuctoria; species Tuctoria greenei. The sequence continues at coordinate 121,645,025 of JAYESD010000001.1, forward strand.
AAAGATCTCAAAGGAAAGTCATCTACTTGATTTGAAGACCTTCGGAGGCCCACATGTCAGATATAACCGGACCCGCTTCTCCAGCATGGTTAATCCCAGGGTCGCCACGTGTACTATCAAACCGGAGCTACCGCCCACAAGGGGGAAGCTCCGGGCCATGTACCGAGAGGGCACCTCCGGACTTAACCCCAGACCGAGAGAAGCTCCGGACCTGACACGTGTCGGGTAGCTCCGGAGCTGCCTGCTTTCCACAGTATGCTCCGGAGCTACCACGTGTCCAACCGTTGGAGCTTCCGCCTCTGACCTCCGGAAGACCCCGCAACGGCTCCGGATCTTCAAAGGGGAATCAAGGACTCCAAAACCCGATTAAGTGTCATTAATACCATATTAATGACACACAGTCAGATGACCTTAATTACCAGTAACGGTGCTGTCAAAGCCCATTACACGGCCATTAAGGGCCATCAAACGTGTTGAAGAAGTATCAATACTAGTAACCGCCGGGGCCACATGTCGGGCCAGGCTAATTTGTAACAGCCTGCCCTTGTACTATAAAAGGACAGGCCGACGACACGTTCAGGGGGCTAGAGAGAGAGACACACGCACCATAGACGCTCGACACAAGCTCATACAGCTAATACAGAACCAACACACCATGGAGTAGGGTATTACGCTCAGGCGGCCCGAACCACGTAAACTCTTGTGTCTCCTGTGCCATTTACGATTCACCTTCTTGAATCTCCGCGCGCCCACATCGAACTTCAAACTCCTATAACACTTTAGTAGTGTCAGGAGATCTGCCGGTTCCAAACCACCGACAGTTGGCGCGCTAGGTAGGGGGGCGCCTGAGATTTTGAGAATGGTGAACTCAGCTGCTAGATCATCCAACGATCAACCTGCTGCTCAGGTTGTTGGGGGCAATCCTCCCAATATGCAGCCACCAGCAGGAGCTTCAGCACCAGCAGGAGTCACACTCCCACCACCACCGCCTCCACCAGCAAATCAAGCTGGGCAACGCGATGGTGCGCCGGCGTCAATCACTGCATCGGCAAATCATGACAACCCGGAACACGCGCTCCATGCAGCGCGGGCTCTTCTCCAACGCCCACCACCTCCGGATGCATCCCGGGATGCACTGGAACAGTGGAGGGCCGATGTGGAACATTTGGTTGCAGCAGCAGCCGAACGCCTCAGCAACCAGGGTCCTCCTCCTTCGGGACGAGCCCCGTCGTAGCGGCTGACTTTGTCTGGTAGACTTGGTCCGCACGTTTCCAACAGCAGGAGACGTGCTGCATCACAACAAGTGACGTCATTACCCTCCGGGGCACGACGCACTCACATGGTATCCAGGCTCTCAACTCATGACCTCCGAGCGGAGCTTGATCGCCGATACCGCCAACAAGACGGCCGAGTCCATATTGAGCGCGCTCGTGAAAGACGGGAAGCTCAGGACCTTTCTGCTCCTGAAGGAGTAGGAGGAGACTGTTCAGCTCTGGCCATACATCTGCGTATGGTCAGGTGGCCACAGAAGTTCTGGCCTCACCTGCCGGAAAAATTCAACGGGACCGTCAATCCCTCCGAATTCCTTCAGATCTACTCCACTGCCATCTTGGCAGCTGGAGGAAATGAGGCCGTGATGGCCAATTATTTTCCAGTGGCCTTAACTGGGACCGCCAGGTCCTGGTGTATGAGCCTTCCACCCAACTCTATCAACAGTTGGGAGGAGCTGTGCCAGCAGTTCACCGCCAACTTCGGGAGTTCATACACCCGACCAGGCACTGAACTGGACCTTTTTGCAGTCGTGCAAAAAGGGGGAGAATCCCTGCGATCATTCATCCAGAGGTTCTCTCAGGTACGAAACACTATCTCTTCTATCTCTAGCGCCTCTGTCATTGTGGCATTCAGACAGGGTGTACGGGACAAGAAGATGCTGGAGAAACTGGCGATCAAGGAGATCACCAGCGTCACGGAACTCTTCAGCTTGGCTGACAAATGTGCCAGAGCTGCGGAGGGCCGTGAGATGCACTCCAAACCAACCCCGGAGGGTCACAAGAAATCCTCCAAAGAAGAAGCCGCTACCTCCGGGAACGATAAGACGAAGAAAAAGACCAACGGCAAGAAGAAGCCGTCGGCCGGTACATCCAATATTGCAGCTGCTGCAGCTCCGGGTGGCTGGGGGCCACACCCCGAAAAGCGACCTCGACCGTCTTCTGAAGACGGTGGCAAGCCCAAGGTGTGGTGCCCAATTCAGAAAATGGGCAGCCACAGTTTGGAAGACTGTCGGGAGGTCCAAAACCTTGCCGAGCGCTACAGCAAGCGTCGGGAAGAATCTCCTTTCCGACAGAGGGAAGGAAAGCAAAAAGTCGACGAAGCTCCAGCTGAAGAGGAGTTAGGTTTTCAGGATCCCAAAAAGGTCCTGAAGGCCGTTTACACCTCCGTCGACGATGATTCTGACGTCTCTGACAACGAGCATCGGAAGACCATGAACACCATTTTTGGTGGATCATGGGACATCACCTCCCGCCGCGTCATCAAGACTATGCGTCGGGATATGGCTGCTGTAACTCCTACAGTCAGGCCGGAGCCTCATCGGAAGTGGATGGACACAGCCATCACTTTTGATGCTTCGGACTGCCCTCGGAGCATGGTTGGAGCAGGTCAGTTACCTTTGATGATATCTCCTACCATCAACAACATCCAGCTCCACCACGTCATGGTAGACGGAGGTTCGGGGCTTAACCTCATAAGCTTCGAAGCTTTTACTAAGCTTCAACTCCGTCCTTCGGATCTCCACCCCTCTCGACCTTTCTACGGAGTAGGTCCGGGGGCCATTACCCCACTCGGAGCTATTACTCTCCCCGTTACCTTCGGGACACGGGATAAGTACCGCACCGAGAAGTTGGTCTTCGACGTCGCTCAGATCAACTTACCCTTCAATGCCATCTTGGGTAGGCCTACCCTGTACAAATTCATGGCAGCTGCTCATTATGGTTATCTGGTGTTGAAGATGCCAATGCCAGTAGGCGTTCTCCGGATCCGCGGAGATCGTACTGCCGGAGTAACTGCTCTGGAAGAACTCCATGCACTCACCACGGCGCAAGAGGAGGACTCCAGACAGGAGCAAGCTCCAAAACCCCCGAGCATTCGTCAACGAGGCTCGACTTCTACACCTCGTGTGCAGCCAAGCAGCCACACCGACATTCCCGTCAAAGTCGTCCAAATTGGTTCCGATGCCGCTCAGGCCACCCGTATATCGGGGGATTGACCGACAAATAGGAACTCGTGCTCATCACTTTCCTCCGGGCTAACGTCGACGTGTTTGCCTGGCAACCGTCACAAATGCCTGGGATCCCCAGGGAAGTGATTGAGCACAATCTGAAGATCTACCCCGACGCCCGACCTGTGCATCTGTAGCCTCGGAAGCAATCCGTAGAGCGACATAACTTCATCCGACAAGAAGTGAAGAAGTTACTCGAAGTTGGATTCATCTATGAAGTCTTCCATCCAAAATGGCTGGCAAACCCAGTCGTTGTGCCCAAGGCCGGCGGGAAGCTTCAGATGTGCATCGACTACACCACACTAAATAAGGCATGTCCAAAAGATCCATTCCCACTACCTAGAATAGATCAGATAGTGGATTCCACCTCCGGGTGTGAATTACTGTGTTTCCTAGACGCATATTCCGGATATCATCAAATCAGGATGTCTAAGGAAGATGAAGAGCATACCTCGTTCATTATAGTAGATGTATTGTACTGTTATACAACCATGCCCTTTGGTCTCAAGAATGCAGCTTCAACTTTTGTACGAGCTATGTACAAAACTTTTGAATAACTCATTAGAGACATAGTGGAAGTGTACGTCGATGACATCGTGGTCAAGGTCAGGGACAAGGAGTCACTCCTTGACACCTTGCAGGCTGTCTTCGACAAGCTGCGGGCCACCCGCACAAAGGTAAACCCAGACAAGTGTGTCTTCGGGGTTAGCTCCGGGAAACTTCTCGGTTTCCTAGTAAGTCACCGGGGCATAGAAGCTAATCCGGCGAAGATTAAGGCCATTGAAGACATGCGGCCACCAACCCGCATCAAAGACGTCCAAAAGTTAACTGGATGTCTAGCAGCCCTCAGTCGGTTCATTTCAAGACTGGCGGAACGGGCACTCCCCTTCTTCAAGTTATTGAGGAAGTCCGGACCATTCCAATGGTCCGAAGAAGCAGAGAAGGCATTCCAGGAGCTGAAACAGTTCCTCACCACCCTACCAATTCTGGTAGCTTCGAACCCTGGTGAGCCTTTGTTGCTTTACATTTCAGCAACTGACAAAGTCGTCAGTATGGTTCTGGTTGCGGAGAGACCAGAGCTATCTCATACTCAGGAATCCAGACCCCTTTGGGAGGATCCAGAGGTACCTGAAAGTGAGCCTGGGTCCCAGCTCCCAGACTCGAATCGACAAGAAGTCACTTCAGGAGACCCAGACCCCTCCGGGAGGGTCCAAGTCACTTCTGAAGAAGCCCCGGGTCCCTCCAGCCAGGACCCGGAGGTCCTTGAAGAAAATCCGGATTCCTCCGGGAGGATCCGGGTCGGAGAAGAGGAAGCTCCGGACCCCTCCGGGAGGATCCGAACCATTCAGCGCCCGGTGTACTTCATTAGTGAAGTACTACATGATGTCAAGACTCGATACCTAGAGGTGCATAAGCTGCTCTATGCAGTACTTATTGCCTCCAGGAAACTTCGCCATTACTTCCAAGCTCACAAAGTCTCAGTGGTGACCTCTTACCCACTTCGAGCAATCTTGCATAATCCCAACTCAACTGGGAATATTGCAAAGTGGGCAGCGGAATTGGCTGAATTTGATCTTGAATTCATTTCAAGGCAAGCAGTCAAGAGTCAAGCATTGGCAGATTTTGTGGCGGAATGGACTCCCTCTCCATCAAACCCTGGAGGCCCCAATGAGCAGAAGACGGAGCATCAAGCCCCAACCTTCACCGAGCCTCACTGGACCCTCTACTTCGATGGCTCCATGCAGAAGCAGGGGGCCGGAGCTGGAATACTTCTCCTTGCACCGACCGGGGAGAAGGTGAAATACATGGTACACCTTGACTTCAAGGCGACCAACAACATGGCAGAGTACGAAGCGCTTATCTACGGACTAAAGGTGGCACTATCATATGGTGTCAAGCAACTGCTGGTCAAGGGAGATTCGCAGCTCATCATTAAGTAAGTGAGGGGTGAATGTTCCTGCAATAATCTCCAGCTAGCTGCTTACCTCCTTGAAGTCCAGAGGCTTCAAAAGGACTTCGAAGTCCTAGATCTCCACCATGTTCAGCGTGCCCATAACGCTGAAGCTGACGAACTCTCGACAAAAGCGTCAGCCGGAGCTCCGGTTCCCGATGGAATTTTTGTCCGGAGGTTGTCAAAACCAACAGCTCAGCCTACCGAACTGAGCGAAGGGGGCGAGATCAGCATCCCGAAGCTGACGGTCCCGATGGCCCTGTTACCATGGCAGCCATCAAGGGTCGTAGGTGCTGTCGGGAGCTCCGAGCAACCCAGCACGCAAGACTAAAAAGCTCAAGCTAGTTCCGATGCATGGATCTCGGAGATCCGGAGCTACTTGAAAGACAACATCCTTCCTGACGATGATGTATCCGCTGACCGGGTAGTCAGATTGGCTAAAAGATACACGTTGGTAGAAGGGGATCTCTACCCGCGTGGTGCCAATGGCATCCTAATGCGTTGCATCACAAGGGAAGAAGGCTGCGAATTCCTCGCAGAAATCCATGGAGGCGAGTGTGGGAACCACACGTCTTCCCGCACGCTAGTTGGTAAAGCCTTTCGGCATGGTTTCTACTGGCCTACAGCACTCCAGGATGCAACTGAGCTGGTGAAGAAATGCGAATCATGTCAATTTCATGCAAAGCAAATTGACACACCAGCTCAGTCCCTACAAATGATACCTCCTACATGGCCTTTCGCTGTGTGGGGTATGGACATCTTGGGACCTTTCCCAAGGGCCGTTGGAGGTTACAAGTTCCTGTACGTCGCCATTGATAAATTCACCAAGTGGCCGGAAGCAACTCCAGTTGTGACAATCAACAAGCAATTTACTATCAACTTTTTGCAGTCCATTGTGTGCAGATATGGAGTCCCAAACAAAATCATCACTGATAATGGGACCCAATTCACAAGCTCAGCATTCCAAGGATATTGCGAAGACTTCAGCATACAAGTTTGCTACGCCTCCGTAGCTCACCCAGCAAGCAATGGTCAAGCCGAGAGAGCAAATGCTGAAATCCTTAAAGGACTCAAGACGCGCATATATGAGCACTTGAAAAAATATGGAGTCAACTGGATTGAAGAGCTTCCACCCACTTTATGGGCTAACAACACATCTCCAAACCGGTCAACCGGAGAGACACCCTTCTTCCTGGTGTACGGAGCTGAAGCAATTCTTCCTCCGGAAATCACCTTGGGTTCACTTCGGGTCCGGACCTTCTACGAAGCCACGCAGGATCAGCTCCGGCGTGAAGACCTAGACCTCCTTGACGAGGGAAGGTGCCAAGCAGTTGTTCGGAATGCCCGATATCACCAAGCCCTACGGCGTTATCATCAGTGGCATGTACACAACCGACAGCTCGAGGAAGGCGATCTGGTGCTACGAAGAATACAATCCAGAGAAGGGTTAAACAAACTCTCCCCCGGCTGGGAGGGACCCTTCCGATTGATTAAAGTATCCCGTCCCGGAAGCGTTCGCTTGGCTACCGAGGATGGGACACCTCTCCCAAATCCTTGGAACATCGAGAACCTCCGTAAGTTCTACACTTAATACCACGGAGGTGAGTCTTGAGTAACTTGAGATGTATGTTATAGAGTCATTGTACAAAGTCGGGTAGTTCCTCCGGGAGAACAACCGGACCTTCCCCGGAAGGTCCACCAAGTTCATGCAACACTTGTCACAGTCTCAGGACTAAAAGTGTGGCTATCTACCCTGGGTCAAACAAGAAATGAAACACGCTTAGCCTGGTTCCGTACCCTAAGAGTGTACTTGTTTCCCCTGTACCCCAGACCTATAATGAAAGACATCTCCAGGTGAAATAGACTCCACGTGCATTCATTTTGTACAGGCTCAACATTTTTATTTTTTCTCTTTCTTGTCTATAACAAAGACGTGCAATTCCAAAGAAATTTTAGTTCGACCGGTTCATATGCAACTCGAGTTGTATTGTCGATTCTTTTGGATTCAAATATTGTTCATGGCCTACTCGCCTGAATGTCGCCAAGCCAATCTAGGGCCGGAGTGTGCTATCGACTTAGCCTGGTCAAGCACCCAAAGTACGCCACTCTACCTACACCCCGGTAGGCCGAAGTAAGGCGGGTACATGTACAGTTGGATCTGGAAGAAAAGACAACACATTCGGTTGTATTTAGAAACGCGTTTGACCTAAAGCTTTCTCGAGAATCGTAAGCCACGACGAAGTTATAGGCAAGAAACGAATTTTACTATTTTTCTTGACTTTAGTGTGCAGGAAAAATAAAATACACGTTGATGGAGAAAAGCCGGAGCTAACAAAGCTTCGACCCCTCTAGATGGCTTGTAATCGATGTTAACAAGCATCACCGGAGAAACCAAGCCCCGGTAAAGCTAGGGGGGCCAACCGTCAACGTAAAAGATGGTGAAAAGACCCCACAAGTGGAGTCTGCTGTCGACAAGTTACATGTTGGCAAAGGTCAGCGCCGGAGCTACTAAGCTCCGACACCCCGGAGGACTAACTATCGATGCTCTATGCGTTGATAGGGACTATTATCGGAGCTACTAAGCTCCGACGATAGTCAGTTTGACCTCAGGGGGCCTTCACTATCGAAGACTTCGGACCTAAATTCTACAAGTTCGGAGCAAATGAGTCTTCAACAAAACATAATATCCTCTTGGTACATGTTCACAATCAAATTGTGTACATCTACCAGGGGGCCAAGTGAAGACAAAAGTGTTGAAGACAAAAAGTGAAATTCACAAAAATTTGGGGATTTCATTTATCTGGAGACAAGGGATTACATCTGGAGACAAGGGATTACAAAATTGAGGAAGAAGAAGAGAAAATACAAGTGAGAACTAAGGAAATGGTCCTAGACCCTATGGAAGAATTGAGCGACTTTTTGGGCAACCTCCGACACGTTGGCTCGGGCAGCTTCCCCTTCTCCTTCGACCGGACCTTCAAGCATCGGGTCCAGAGGAAATTGGGAGTTTCGGCTGGTGTAGCACGTTAGCACATATTCTGCGACGTTCTTCGCCAGGGATTGCCCCTCAACCTCCATTTGGTCCGCGATGACATCACCCACCTTGGAGAGTTTGCTGCGAGCTCAACGCCTGCAACGCCAGGTCCGGCTCCAGCTCCGAATCATCCGGGCGCACGGGACTGAAGCCCAGTGGTGTCAGCGCGTCGTTGGCCTTGCTCAAGAACTCCCAAATTTGTAGGGAGTCCGCAGTCCTCAAGCCTTTCAACTCTTCCAAAGATCTTCTAGCCGCCACCAGTTCGGAATTCTCACGGGCTTGGCGCTCAACTTCTTTGGCGTTCTGCTGAATCTTCTCAGCAACCCGCTTCTCAAGTTTTCCGAGCTCCTCCTCCCGGAGGTGAATCTTGTTCCAGCGGTCGACCAGGTCCTTCTCCCTGCCCCTCACTTTCTTTTCCTTGGCAACGGGGGCACACTCCCGTTCATGGAGCTCCTGCCCTCGCACCCAGGCCTTTTTCTCCTCCTCTACACAGCGCTCTTCCAATTTCTTGGTGCGCTCCTCCAGGCCCTTGTCAGCCAGAGCCACTTTCTCGGAGAGCTCCTCCTCCCTCCTCAGGACGTCATCCCGCAGCTCTAGGATTTTCTGCTCTTCATCTTCGAGCCGTTTCTCCCTCTCTTCAAGTGCCTCTCGGCGCTTGATGAGTGTAGTGTTAATGGCCTCAAGCCTTTCGTGGCGTTCATCGGCCGCACTATTGGCTGCTTTGGCCTGATCGTAGATCTCCCGGGATTGAGCGTCGAGGGCGCGAGTCATACTCTCCCTGTCATCCAGTAACTTGCCCCAGTACTCCAGGCAGATCTTCTCCCGCTTGATCCACTCTTTGTCATCCGCTAGCCTCGACTGCACCAGCTTGGTCTCGAAGTAGAGCCAGTTACGCCACCGCCTAAGGGTTTGGCGCTCCTCTTCAAGAGCCTTGCTGTCGTGGAAGAAGGCCAATTGGACTTGACGCATACTGCAACATGCATTGTCAATAGACAGTGACAACGGGATAGGTTCCGGACCTGCTGGGGTCTCCTCTGCTGGTTCTAGCGGGTCTTCAGATACAAAAATTGGGTCCCACTCCACAAGAGTGGTCCCCTGTGTCTCCATGGCACTAGGACTCTCCTCTGGGATGGCCTCAGTCGCCATCGAGGAAGGCCCCGTAGCCAGGTCTTCATTCACCCCCTCAGACAGGGGGCCAGCGACTTCGCTTGGGCACTCCGGCTCGGCCGCAGGTACCTCCGGCGTCGTCACTTCTGGAGCAGGAGCCGCTGCTGGCTCCGGTCTGGTCACCCCCTCTGATGGGGGCTCGGGCTCTGACACCTCTCCAACAACCGGCTTGGGAGCCGGAAAAATTCCAACAACTACCGGCTCTGCGGCCGGTGCTTCTGAGGTAGCTGGCTCAACCGCCGGAACTTCCTCAACATACAGCGCGCACGCTGGGACATCAATCACCTCCGGCTTGACCGCCGGAGCTTCGACACTTTCCGGCTCCAGGGCCGGAATCACAACTTCTTCTGGCTCAACGGCCGGAGCTTCCATCATCCTAGCACCAGGACCCGGAGCTTCAACCTCCGGGACAGGTGCCGCTGGCACATCTTCACTCCCGCGGTCCGGCGCTACCACGGGAGCCTCTGGGGATGAGTCGAGGTCCATGACCACGACAGCCGGCGCTGGAGCTGTCGCAGCTGCATCCACCACTTGGGGCGGCACCGGGACGGGAGCAGAAGCTTCCACCCTCACGGCTTCAACCACTGTGGTTGAGGATGGAGCCTCACTACCCTTCTTGGGGACGCTGCAGATGATGAACGAAGAAACTTAAAAAATAGTCACTACAATTAAAACAACTATCCAAGGTAAAGATTAAAAATTACCTTGGGAGGCTTCCGCACCAGCTTGCGCGGAACCTTTTTCCCGGGCGTTCTGGGCTGGTCATAGCCGGCGTGGAAGCTCCGGAAGGCCCCCCGGAACTAGTCGCAGCCACAGGTGTTTCCCGAGTCGAGGCCCTCCTCGATCGGGAAGAACCCTCGGACCTGGAGGCCTCCACCGGCCCAGGTGCTGGAGTCGCATGCCCGGAGCTAACATCCGGGAGGATCCCACTGCGGGAACAGTCGCACTCCGGGAGGACCCCACTGAGGGAACAGTCACGCCCCAGGAGGACCCACTGCGGGAACAGTCGCCGCAGTTGTAGAAGACCTTCCCCTCTTGGGAGAAGGAGCCGACGCGGAAGTAGCGGGCCTGACGGACCTTCCGTCGGCATACTGCAGCTTCCTCTTCCGGCTCTCGGGTTCATCTGCCAGTTCCTTGCCCTTGCCGATGACCTCGACCCTCTACTTTGGGGCAGGGTCAGAGCCATCTTCGGGCATTCCGAGGATCGCCACCCTGGTGGTTGATCTTCTCTCGACGACATTAAGGTCGTCAAGCACGGGCATCTTCCGCCAGAGCTCCCTGTTGAACTCCACTTCCACGTTCAGAGGGAGAAAGGCTGATGGTGGAGTCAAGTCATCACCATTGACGTCGGTGCCATGCTGGAACTTCTTGAGGTGGATCTCCAAGGTTTTCCCCACCATGTTGGACTTATTCAACCCGGTCTCAACCCGGTCGTCGTCCATCACGCTGTTGAGGGCCCATGCGAGTTTCTCCCTCGTCTTCAGCGGCGCCCACCTGTTGACCAAGAAGTTGCAAAATACCGCCTGAGGAGTCAATCCTCCCTCCACACATTGGCGGATCCTGGTCAAAGCCGGGTTGAAAGCTTCCGCCAGCACCGGAGCTTCACTCCAGATCGTCGTGTCGATGCTGGGAAGACCTTCGGGCAGCTCCAGCCTCTCGTGCTCCTCCACCCTGACGACTATCCAGTCCTTCTTCCAGTCATCCCACTTCCCAGAGGGAAAGGACCGGAGGTACTTGAATGGGCACTTCTTGCGCTTCACGAAGTAGTAGAAGCCAAGGTACTCATTCCTCCGGCCGGTGGTGTGGACGGTGAAGAAGGTCCGAAAGAGTTCAATGCAGGGGGGATGCCCACCCACATCTCACAGAAGTGGACGAAAATGGACACAAGGAAAATGGAGTGGGGGCCGAGATGATACAACTGCAGACCATAAAAGTCTAGCAGCATCAAGAAAAAGGAAGAAAAAGGTGGGATCAACCCCACCATGGCGTACGAGGAGAAGTACACCATTTCGTCGGAGTGCTCCTTCTCAAACGGGAGCTCTCCATCGGCGCGGACCGAGCGGTTGAAGAAGTCCGAGGACCATCCCATGAGGGTCCGGACCTTCTTCAAATCGCCGTCGGTCTTCAAACGGCTTTCACGGAGACCCAACTCCATCGCGGCACAACAAGGCAAGAGAGGAAAAGCGAAGTACAAGTTGGGAGTTTGAGCGCAAGAACAGATGAGAGGCGTAAAGAACTCCCGACGGTGCGCGCTTCCCTTCTTAAGTAAGCCCTCACAACGCTTTGATGGAAACCGCAAGGAAGTCGAAGATACCATTCAAAAATTCCACCTAGCCGATGACAAGGGGGCCCGGGACCACCCCGACGATCAAGTCGAGGTTCTTACCCAGGCGAACGGTTGTCATCATGAGGCGGGAAGCCCAAAGGCGGTGGCCTAACAAGGCGCGCGGAACCGATACGGTTTTCATATCGGGAACCGGCGACCTTCAATTGCGTGAGATCCGCACGCCAAAGATCTCATCTGCCGCACGCGGGATACGCCACACGGCGAGGATTTAACTCCAAACCCTCGCCAATGGCCCATCCGAAGACCTTTGAAGACTCAGTGCAAAAGTCGCGAGGATGGACCCACCTCCGGCGGAATGACTTCACCCCAGTGGTCTTCCACAGAGGTGGGTCCAGGGGGCCACTATCGGTACCCTAGAAACCGTACACCCCTTGAGGTTACAAAGATCTCAAAGGAAAGTCATCTACTTGATTTGAAGACCTTCGGAGGCCCACATGTCAGATATAACCGGACCCGCTTCTCCAGCATGGTTAATCCCAGGGTCGCCACGTGTACTATCAAACCGGAGCTACCGCCCACAAGGGGGAAGCTCCGGGCCATGTACCGAGAGGGCACCTCCGGACTTAACCCCAGACCGAGAGAAGCTCCAGACCTGACACGTGTCGGGTAGCTCCGGAGCTGCCTGCTTCCCACAGTATGCTCCGGAGCTACCACGTGTCCAGTCGTTGGAGCTTCAGCCTCTGACCTCCGGAAGACCCCACAACGGCTCCGGATCTTCAAAGGGGAATCAAGGACTTCAAGACCCGATTAAGTGTCATTAATACCATATTAATGACACACAGTTGGATGACCTTAATTACCAGTAACGGTGCTGTCAAAGCCCATTACACGGTCATTAAGGGCCATCAAATGTGTTGAAGAAGTATCAATACTAGTAACCGCCGGGGCCACATGTCGGGCCAGGCTAATTTGTAACGGTCTGCCCTTGTACTATAAAAGGACAGGCCGACGACACGTTCAGGGGGCTAGAGAGAGAGACACACGCACCATAGACGCTCGACACAAGCTCATACAGCTAATACAGAACCAACAAACCGTGGAGTAGGGTATTACGCTTGTTAGGAAATCAGCGGTAAGCTACTCTAGCAACTCTACCGCATCACCCAGGAAACATGCGAGTACAGAGGTCATGGATCGTTACCACTAGACGCGCAGCGCAGCGGAACGTTGATGCGCGTCGGTGTAAGGGAAGTAGACGATCTCATTCGTCTTCTCCTCGTCCTCGTCACAACAGCAGGTAGACGATCACGATCGTCGTAGCCGATCAGCGCAGCAGTAGCAGCAACGCCTCCACGGAGTCCACACGTACGGAGAGGAACGCCGTGCACCGTTGTGCTAGCACCGCGTGCGCAGTAAGGGTCTCGGCGTGAGGCCTGCGAGGGGTGGCGGCTAGGGCTGTCACGTGGTGGGATGATTAGCCCCTAACCCTACCTCTCATATTTATAGGCGTACTAATGGGCTTTTAGGTCGCAGGCCCATTAGTACCCTAATTGCTTATGGATCAAATATCCAATAGGCCTGAACCCGAATTGTTATGATTGCCTCTTGGGCACATCACCAACAATCTCCCACTTGCACTAGAGACAATCATCTAGCCAAGATTTTCGATATTCCAACTCCTTAAGTGTGTGACCCGTTAGGTTCATGAGCAGTCGGTTGTGAATGGAAACCATTTCCAACCACAAGTCAGTAGAGGTACCTAGCAGGACATACTGACTCCCGAATGTACATAAAGATCATATTGGCCGAACCTAGATACATTCAACATGCTAATCCCTTTGCCTCACGATACCAGTCAAGCTCAAGGCGAGATGCGTGCCATCCTTGTGATAGCTCGACCATTCACTCGATCAAATAGTGGATTCATTCCGTGACTAACTTTTAGTCACTGTGATTAACATTTAATCACCTTGGCATGGCCATGCACTTTCAAATCCAACTATCTCGAGGGGCCCAGAGATATCTCTCCTGTTATTTAGGAGGGGCAAATCCCATCTTGATCCGCGCACATCACATTCTATGTTTCATTATATACCTGAAGACTACTTTTATGACTACCCAGTTACGGAGTAGCGTTTGATAGTCTCAAAGTACACAACTACGCATAGTGAGAAACAATGGCGATCTCAGGTCTAAGGATCTAGCAGGTGTATCACTCAAGACCAACTGATGGCACATATGGAAATAACAATCCCAGCAGTGTCTTGGAGTGGGTCAATCCAACACCATGTTCACTAACATGTGTTCACATTATTAATTTGATATCTCTATATCTATGATCCGTGAAACGTGATCATCAATTAATACATGTGCTAGTCTGTATGCAATCATTATCTCATATAATGATATAGACTAGGGATCATCTAGAGTAACAATACTTTTAACAAAGAGTTTCACGAACAAGTCACATACTTGATGATCAATGTAGATAATGATTACTCATATAACAATTTATTTAATAGTACATAAAAATAGCTGTGACACAAGTCTCCCACTACACATTATGATCACTGATGTAAGTATCTAATACCCATAGATCTCGTGTGTGCCTCATGCTTTGATTGTGGAAGAGGCTTTGTCAACGGATCTGCAATATTCAAATCCGTGTGCACCTTGCATATCTTCACATCACCTCGGTCGATGATCTCTCGAATGAGGTGATAGCGTCATAGTATGTGTTTGGATCGTTTGTGTGATCTAGGCTCCTTTGCCTGTGCGATGGCTCCACTATTGTCACAGTAGAGATCCACAGGACTGGACGCGCTAGGAACAACACCCAACTCAGAAACAAATTTTCTGATCCAAACAGCCTCCTTTGCAGCTTCAGAAGCTGCAATATACTCCGCCTCTGTGGTTGAATCTGCTACTGTATCTTGCTTGGAACTTTTCTAGCTCACTGCCCCTCCATTGAGGCAGAATACAAAACCGGATTGCGATCTAGAATCATCCTTATCAGTTTGGAAGCTGGCATCAGTGTAACCTTTTACAACGAGCTCTTCTTCACCTCCAAACACTAAGAATGCATCCTTAGTTCTTATTAAGTACTTAAGGATGTTTTTGACAACGGTCCAATGAGCCTCACCAAAATCTGATTGATATCTACTCGTGATACTTAGAGCATAAGATACATCTGGGCGTGTACATAGCATGGCATACATGATGGATACAATAGCCGAAGCATAAGGAATCACTCTCATCCTCTTTTGCTCATCAGGTGTCGAAGGACACTGACTCTTGCTTAGAGTAATGCCATGTGACATTGGCAAGAAAACTTTCTTGGAATCTTGCATATTGAACCGATTCAATATCTTGTCAATATACATATCTTGACTTAATCCAATTAGCCTTTTAGATCTATCTCTATAGATCTTTATGCCCAAAATATACGTTGCCTCTCCTAAATCCTTCATTGAGAAACTTTTTCTTAATGAGGATTTAACATCATCAAGCATTGGAATGTCATTTCCGATCAATAATACGTCATCTACATATAGGACCAGAAATACATGTGTGCTCCCACTAAACTTCTTGTAAATACAAGGTTCTTCTACGTTCTTGATGAAACCAAACCCTTTGATTACTTCATCAAAACGCAGATTCCAACTCCGAGATGCTTGCTTCAGTCCATAGATGGACTTTTGAAGCTTGCATATTTTACTAGCATTTTTAGGATCGACAAACCCCTCAGGTTGTGTCATGTACACATCCTCAGTCAGACTTCCATTAAGAAAGGCTGTTTTGACATCCATCTGCCATATTTCATAATCAAAATATGCAGCAATTGCTAGAAGAATCCGAACAGACTTAAGCATTGCAACGGGTGAGAAAGTTTCATCATAATCAACACCTTGAATTTGTTTGAAACCTTTCGCTACCAATCGCGCTTTATAGATGTGAACATTTCCATCCATATCAGTCTTTTTCTTGAAAATCCATCAACAATCGATAGGTCTCATACCTTCGATTGGATCAACCAAGTTCCAAACTTGATTTTCATGCATGAATTCAATTTCGGATTCCATGGCTCCAAGCCACTTCTCAGAGTCGAGTCCCATCATTGCTTCAGTATAGGTCGTGGGCTCATTATTGTCTAACAATACCATGTCATGCTGCTCCGTGGTTAGAAGCGTTAACTTTTCAGTCGCACGACGTACCCTCGTAGACCTTCGTGGGGCTGGTGTTTCATCAACTGGTTGCACAACATCTTGTACATCGTGTATAGGATCGGTGGGTGTTGAAACATTTTCAGGTATTTCTTGAATTTCTTCAAGATGCACCTTGCTCCCACTAACTCCTTTTGAGAGAAACTCTTTCTCCAAGAAGACACCATTGCGAGCGGTAAACACTTTACCCTCTGCTTTATTATAAAAATAATACCCTTTGGTTTCCCTAGGATATCCCACAAAGAAGCATTTGTCTGATTTTGGAGTGAGTTTGTCTGACGTCAAACGTTTGACATAAACATCACATCCCCAAACTTTGAGGAAAGACAATCCGGGACGTTTCCCGGTCCACATCTCATATGGTGTCTTTTCAACAGACTTAGATGGGACTCTGTTTAGTGTAAACGCAGCAGTTTCAAGAGCATAACCCCAAAAGGATAGTGGAAGATCTGCTTGGCTCATCATCGACCTAACCATGTCCAACAAGGTTCGGTTCCTCCGCTCGGACACCCCATTTCATTGAGGTGTTCCAGGTGGAGTCAATTGTGGAACAATTCCACATTGTTTCAAATGATCATAAAATTCATGGCTCAAATATTCACCCCCACGATCAGATCGTAGAAATTTGATTGTCTTGCCCAATTGATTCTGTACTTCATTCTGAAATTCTTTGAACTTTTCAAAGGATTCAGACTTGTGCCTCATTAGGTAGACATAACCATATCTACTAAAGTCATCGGTAAATGTGATGAAGTACTGAAAACCACCTCTGGCAATTGAACTCATTGGTCCACATACATCTGTGTGTATAAGTCCCAACAAGTCAGTCGCCCTCTCACTTTGACCAGTGAAGGGTGCTTTGGTCATCTTCCCAAACAAACAAGATTCGCATGTGTCAAGTGATTCAAAATCAAATGAGCTTAGTAAACCATCTTTATGGAGTTTTTCAATGCGTTTCTCATTTATATGACCTAAGCGACAATGCCAAATAAAAGTGGGACATAGATCATTATGACGAGCACTTTTGGTATTAATGTTACAAATAGTTTTATCCTCAAGATCAAGAACATATAATCCATTCACCAATGGACATTGAGCATATAAAATATTATTGTAATAAATAGAACAACATTTGTTCTTTATTACAATCTCATAACCATCAACTTCTTCTAAACACGAAGAAGACATAATGTTCTTGCTCAAAGTAGGAATGCAATAACAATTATTCAATTCCAAAACTAATCCTGAGGGTAATGACAAGTGGTAAGTTCAGACAGCTATGACCGCAACCTTTGCTCCATTGCCAACACGAACATCCAACTCACCTTTTGCAAATCTTCTAGTCTCACTTAGACCCTGCAATGATTTGCAACTGTGAATCATCGATCCGGTATCAAATACCCATGATTCACTTGAAGATAATGCAATGTTAATTTCTATAACATTTATACCTGAAGCGGAAGTCTCACTTCCCTTCTTCTTCTTCATATCCTCCAAGTACTTCTTGCAGTTCCTAGACCAGTGTCCCTTACCATGACAGTGAAAGCATTCATCATCAGGAGAAGGGCCAGATTTGCCCTTTGGCTTAGACTTTGAGCTTGAGGGCTCATCGGGAACCTTTCCCTTGCCTTTGCCTTTAGGATGCGTCACACGCTTCCTCTTTTTATTCTCCTTTTGTACCATCATCACATGAGTGGCATTTTTCTTAATGCTTTCTTCGGCTGTTTTAAGCATCCCATGATATTCAGCCCAAGTTTTCTTCATGCCATTCATTTGAAAATTCAATATGAATGGCTCGTAGCTCGGTGGGAGCGACTGGAGAACAACGTCAATAGCCAGATCATCCTTGAGTTCAGAACCAAGTTTGCCCAAAGTTTCAATGTAACAAATCATCTTGATTACATGAGGGCTGACCGGGCTACCCTCCGCCAGCTTGCATGAGAACAAGGACTTTGAGATATTGTATCTTTCAGCTCTTGCTTGATTCTCAAACATTCCATGCAGTCCCTCAATCATAGAATAAGCATCTGTATGCTCATACTGTTTTTGCAGATCAGGGGACATAGTGGCAAGCATGAGGCAGCTTACATTAAGCGCATCATCGTAGTGCTTCGCATAAGCTCTACGTGTTGCATTAGTTGCATCAGCTGGGAGGTCATCAGGGTAAGGCTGCAGAAGAACGTACTCGGTTTTCTCTTGCCTGAGAACGATTCTCAGGTTGCGGTACCAATCGATAAAGTTAGCTCCATTGAGCTTTTCCTTTTCAAGCACAGATCGCAAATTGAAACCGGAATTGTTACTAGCAGACATGATCTACAATAGAAAATAAATATGCAAGGTTTAGCACTATGTTATGTACCAATCTTCTATTAACAGTTTAATAAAAGATATTACCACTATATTATCATCGTCTTCCCTCTAACGATATATAGTGGTTCAAGATCCATATTCACTAATTCCTAGTGAGCTTTGGCTTCACTGCTAGGAAAATAGTGACATAGGTAAACAACAATTGTTAATCATATCCCTATATGACTCTTGTTTGTTGGGTGACATCCAATGCCCCGGCTCCCAACTCTATGCCATAAAGCCCAAAACCATTTTGATAGCTTTGTTGAGTAAACCAACACTATGCATGTGAATGTCCAACATTCACCCTATGAATTATGATAGATGATGCTACTTTGCTTTGGCAAACCTACCACACAACGATCAAAATAACATAGGTGCAGCTATTGGTAAGTGGCATCAAATGCTCAACTTTTGTGAGTGAAGCTATTCTATCATGACAAAACATCCACCATATGAAGAGCATGAAAAGAAAGTAATAAGCATCACAGGCATATGATAATATCACATTGTGAATAGTATGGCCTTTAGAATCATAATGGTCTCCATCGCCATGGTTCCATTAAGATCTGAGCTGCCATGCCTCCCTTCTTGTGGTGATCTCCATCTCCACCATGCTTGAGGACATCTCCATGATAATAAAAGAAGCTAATACAACTAATAGCTACCAAATAAATTACAAGAGAGATCAAGCATCACAGGTCGACACGCAGGTCGTTATACAATTATGTGACAACCTCAACCCGGTTGTGTTAATTTTGCAGCACGCGGGCCGCACGAATATTACACACAGATTACCACATCACATTAGGCCATACCATTCACATCATTCCCTGCAAAAATGAGTTAAGCGTAGAACGGTTTCTAGCGCAAAACGATATTATATAATCGCTATAGCAGACAGCAAAACGGCGGTCCCGCTAGCCGGTTAGCGGGCGGGGGGTCGAGGGGGGAGCCGCCCCCGCGGGTTTCAGGGCAGCGCCCTGAACACCAAACGGAATTACATAGATCGCATCTATGAAATCACTATGAAAATCTCATCGGATTGATCAAATCACCCCGAATCCGAGACATTTAGAATGTCTCAAATTTTCAACGTGATCGGTTATTTATGAGTAGATCGCGACTCATGACCGTGGTCTGTTGGCTCAATCTGTTAGCTATGTACGCGATTAGTCCCGATGGTGATTCCAGCCGGTAGGGACAGGTTGCGCACACAGCAGAGAAGGAGCACAAACTGACCCTTTAGTCATATACGATCGCAATCTACTCTAACCAATTCCAAACCCCAAAAACCGTGCGAAAAATTCATCGTATGAACATGTCTGCAGTAGATCCAGACCAAAAACTACGCAAGTCGGCTCTGATGCCACTGTTAGGAAATCAGCGGTAAGCTACTCTAGCAACTCTACCGCATCACCTAGGAAACATGCGAGTACAGAGGTCATGGATCGTTACCACTAGACGCGCAGCGCAGCAGAACGTTGATCCGTGTCGGTGTAAGGGAAGTAGACGATCTCGTTCGTCTTCTCCTCGTCCTCGTCACAGCAGCAGGTAGACGATCACGATCGTCGTAGCCGATCAGCGCAACAGTAGCAGCAACGCCTCCACGGAGTCCACACGTACGGAGAGGAACGCCGTGCACCGGTGTGCTAGCACCGCGTGCGCAGTAAGGGTCTCGGCGTGAGGCCTGCGAGGGGTGGCGGATAGGGCTGTCACGTGGTGGGATGATTAGCCCCAAACCCTACCTCTCATATTTATAGGCGTACTAATGAGCTTTTAGGTCGCAGGCCCATTAGTACCCTAATTGCTTATGGATCAAATATCCAATAGGCCTGCACCCGAATTGTTATGATTGCCTCTTGGGCACATCACCAACAACGCTCAGGCGGCCCGAACCACGTAAACTCTTGTGTCTCCTGTGCCATTTACGATTCACCTTCTTGAATCTCCGCGCGCCCACACCGAACTTCAAACTCCTATAACACTTTAGTAGTGTCGGAAGATCTGCCGGTTCCAAACCACCGACATAGATACATGTCCATGGATCATAGAGGAATAAAACTACTACTCCCCCTCAATCTCCCCCCCTTTGGCATCAAGACACAAAAAAGGAAAAGAGTGAGGGAGGAGGCCTATAGTCTACTCTTCCTCGCTTCCCTATTCCTCCTCGCTTCCGTCTTCGTCTTTGTCACTCACTAACTCCTCATCATCTTCATTGTTTGATTCGTCATTCTCTTCATCTTCAACTTCTTCAACAACGGGAGCGACACTTGAAGGGCCACCACCATCACCAAAAAAGGCCATCTTTGCCATGGTGAGCTCAGGAAAGGGAGTGAGCTCGTTGTCCTCGGTCGCCGTGGAGACATCAAAATCTCCATCTTCTCGCATATCTTCTTGACGTACATCTCTGTCCTTTGTGAGTGCACTTCGACCTTGTGCCACGAAGTGAAGATTGACTTCAAGAACTTGAGAATCCCACTAGAGGAGCTTTTGGAGACAGAGGAAGGAGCGGAGGGTCCCGCGGAGGAGGAAGGAGGAGCCTAGGAGGCACTCCTTCTAGACAAACCGGAGAGCCTTGGAAGTGGAGTCGGAATTTGAGGATAAAGCTTCGGTGCTTGACATCTTTCTCAAACTCCAACTCGGACACCTTCTCCATCATGCACATAATGAAGGATGCATATCCACATGAGCAGTTAGGAGTGTGATAGATGTTGAAGATGTCGTTATAGATGTAGTCGAACACATTGAATCTTTCATCTTCACTGAGTAGCTCCATCAAATGCCTTAGCAAAATTTGGATCATTCTCGCATCCCCATCATTGGATGCCAAAGTCTTCCTAAAGAGGCAGTTAAAAACACCAAAGAATGGAAGGATGTACATAGTCTTCGGAGGGTCGAATGTGAGATGAGTGGCATACACAAGGTTCATATCATCAAGACTCATAGCTTGTAGGTTGTGAGATCGACTTAGTCATTTCCTTGTCACCAAGCGTCACAAGTCTCTTCCTCCTTGGAAGAGCAGCTGCCTGGGCCAAGTTGGCATCTTGATTGTGCCACTTCTTGGTTCTTGTTGCGCAAATGGTCGTTTCACAGGCTTCCTCCAACTCATGAGCTTCCTTGGCTTGATAAATGGCTTGGCGAGCCGCTTGTTGACGGTCGTTAAGTACCACTTTAGACTGTCAATATAACTCATAATCACGGAGGACTAGACATTTCTTACACGCATTGCTCTTAGAAATAACCTTCTTCCACTTGTACTTGAAGCAAATGGTGCATGCATGTATTTTATACAGAATTGAAGTGAAACCAGAAGAGTAATCCTAAAGAATATCTTTCCAGCCAATCAGACACTAAAATGGCCCACCTACATGAGTATTCAAGGGCATCCAATGACGTAGCACCCCCAAATGGTAAGAGGCCCCACAAACTAGTGTCAAGGAAAAAACCAACGTAAACGGGCGAGGCCAGGGGTCGATCGAACCCCTGGTTTGGCCGACCTAGTAAAGGCACCAAACTAGGTCAGCTTCTATGTGTCGACCTTCTGCGGTGAGCTGATAACGATGGTGAATGATTTGCGCGCTTTTGGTGGCGGTAACCGCCTCTACTTCGTGTATAAATAGGGGGCAGAGGTCTCACTTCACTTCACACAACACTCAAGCATTCTCTTTTGTATACACTAGTTGTCTTAGTTTCTTAGTGGAGGTTAAGCTGTAGAGAAAAGCCTCTAGTCCCAAGTCCAAATTAGGAAAGGTATGGATCATGTATCTTTCTTTCGTTTGGTAACTTTATGCATTATAATAATATTATTATTAGCCTCTTTTTATTCATATACTTGGGCACAATGATTTTTGTTTGATTGTAGAGTCCATGTATGTGCTAGGTGTAGATATTATTATGATCTGATCATAATGCATATATCATATTATCATAAACATCGTACACCACCAATATGGTCTAATTAGGTAAGAAGTTGATTATGTTAGTATGAATATGTTAGTGCTTGGTTCCAAAATTGGTTAAATGATGTTTAGTATAGTCATTGCCTTATAGAGGAACTTGTACTCGAGCCTCTAAGGTATTAACTTAACATGTAAGCATGATGCTTATATAGTTAAGTAATGTTGGATGTCTCGTAGACCCACAGGTTGTAGGGGTAGGCGGTAGGTGGTGACAGCCCTGTTCGTTCTTTGTACTCCCCCGCGTTCGGCTATGGCATAGGCTCGTAGCGGGAATCGTCCTTATGTTGTCAGCGGTAAACTCGTGCCCGATGTGTCGGACCACTAAGCCCTAGTATTCACCATTAGCATATTTATGTGTACACTATTAGGCTATGTATATGAATAATTAGAGCACAGTAGGAGTAGCCCCTTCTCGTAACTTAGCCCTCAATAACTTAGCCCTCACTGGGTGAACTTTACCCCTTAGAGTAGATTGCTTATATGTGTGTCACACTACCCCTATTATCATCGTACCCATGCTCTAATAATTACTTAGTACCCTATACCTTGATCATAAGAATAGTGTTTACTTCACTTCACGCCTTCCTTCAGGATAAATACGATACCATTGGGAATACTCTTAGGTGGAATGCTACAACGGTATCTTTCGTGCGCTTGCGGATCTCATCTCTCACCGGAGATGATCTGTTAAGAAATACCGACAAGCATTTCTGGCGCTGTTGTTGGGGAAGATGAAGAAAGTAAAGGATAGCTATCACTTATGATTAAGCTGTAGATACTAGTAGTTATTAGAAAGGATTATCCTTGCTTTGTTTTCTCCATTGTAGTTTTTGGCTAGCCCATTTCATGGGAAAGCTAAGGGGGACGCAAGTGCTCAACTGCAACAGCAACTCAAGGCATTCCTAGACAAATTATTCCTATTGGGCAACACCATTGCCCATCACGGGAGGATTTTCTAGCTTCCATCATGAGCCAAAGGCATCGATCCCCAAATCTTGGGGGGAGGCTCCAAGATTATATCTTGGTTGGTCTCACTTTGGGGTGGATATTTGCTTCGTCGTCCAACACTCCTACAACAGGTCGACTTCATCGACCCGTTATCAAATTCATGTTGAAGTTGGAGATGACCTATTCTCATTCATCATGAGAAAGATGGAAATTTAATTTAGAAGATGATCAACATTCAAGGGTGGATCAATGAATTCTTCAGTTCCATTTGCATGTCATGCACACCATTGACAAAGTGGACATGGTAGCCACGGAACTGGACCTCCTATTAAAAGATCAAGAAGGTCAAGCCAATGGAGAAGTGTTTGGATGATCCAAGCCATGGATATTCACATGGTTTGTGAAAATCCATGTCAACATGGGACACTTGGGGATTTATTTCCTTAAGACCCATGAGGATCCTTCATTTCCAAACAACAACTCCAAAGGCCACCACCAACAAGGAGGTCAGGAGTGGAATCAATACAATCAAGGAGGCTATGTAAATTTGCATTACAACGAATTCAACTTGAACTAGCCTACTTTGAAGTATCTTGGCCATGGCCAAGGAGAAATCAATGACATCATATCCAAGAAGCTTTGGCCAAGGACAAGACACTTTGAACAGCATTCAAGATCCAATGGTTCCACAATCACTTGTTGGACCCTACACTTCGACCATGTCCATGCAACTTTGGATAAAGCGACATTGTGGATGAAGCATTTCTTGTTTGATTGTGGAGTACACATGTACTTATGCCCAATGAAGCCTTTGATTCTAGATCGAGTATGGGTTGAGTAAAAAGAATATCTTGATACCCCGTCATTTCATCCACGATGACATTCTAAGACGACAGAGAAACAAGGGCCATTCAAATGGCCAAGTCCACTGAGCTGCCAAAGAGGGAATAGCGGAAGAAGGACAAGCCTCACCAAGTTCATGAAAGAATATCTTCCGAAAGGAAAAGTCATCGCAACATCTACAAGTCTCCATCAAGGCAACAATGAGGCCAGGCCACCACATGCCCCACTTGTCCAAATGGAAGCCAAAGGAGGTTTGACATGTCAACAAGAGAAGTCATCCACGCCTTCATCTCTGGGTATGGACGACACATCATCACGCTAAACAGGACGGAGGTAAGTCCCACTCATCAGACTTCAAAAATTTAGTGAGTCCTTGCCAATAGTTTAATTGGTAGTTATCTTATATTTGATTTTCCAATTGCATATTTGAATTCATCATCAACCCTTGCATTTGCATTTGGCATGTTTGAATTTTCACACTTGCATGTTGGAGAGTAAATTTTTCCAACCATCATAAAACTAAAATTTGTAATTAGGAAATAAATTTATTTGAATATAAACTTTGGGCATACCACTTGAATTCATCTCCCTAATTCAAACAAAAAAGATTTCCCTTGTTCCTCTTTGCATTTGCAAGTTGTTTCAAGTTGGGCAAGACAATTTGATAAAGGGTTCAATTTGCTTTTGGCTAGCGTAACCCGTTTTCGAGTTGTTTTGTTGGTTCTTGATTTTATTGCAGCAAAGATGAACTATGTAAAGAGGTTGGAAAACCTCATCAAGCTCAATGCCCCATTAGAAGGATTCAAGTGCATATCCCTCCATTGATCTCGTTTTGATTTCATTGTTGAGGAATGCTCAAGATGATGACCTGTTGGAGGAGCAAGATGAAGCTCATTCAACTCCAACCTCAACTTGGCAAAAGGCATCAAACACGAAGTCTACACCAAAATCCATAGTCGTGAATTTCTCACATAACGACCTTTAACCCAAACTGCTCTTCAATTGAGGTACGAGTTTAAAATTTTCCGTCATTTGGAATGCATTATGATTGCATGATTTTTTCTTACATTATCGAGGAAGGTTTGCACCTCCTCATCATTCAATTCTTATGCATCCTCACGAGAGTAAGTGTTGATATTGACTTTTGATTTTTCAAAAGGAATGTCCCCTTACCTGGAATAATTTAAACAATTACCTTGAATTTCGTACATTGTTTAATTGACTTAGTCATTTTCTACCTAAGTTTAGTAAATAAGGCTTATGAAATGATTTAATGATTGAATTGGCATGTAGCCACCTAAGAATAGTGATATCCATAAGTTTGATTTGAAACTCATTCATACATGGATCACTAGATTTCAAATTCCTAGGCAAGAAATAAAAGATGTTCAGGAAAATAAAATTGAGAATCTTGTTTGCCATGATCCAAAATATAAAATTTTTGCTCTTGTAAAAAGTCATGATGGTTAGAAAAATTTAAGATGAAGGAATCCATAGGGTGTAGAACCATCACTTGCATTGTTATGAGTAGGAGCATTAGAAAATGTGCAAATTGATTAATTTATAAGGCTCACTCTTATATCAATGAATAGTACATTTTTTATGGATGCACTCGACATTGGACCCGGTGTATCTTTGTTGTTTTTCTTCCTCGGATGTACCAATGTAATTCAGTTATCTAACCTGAAGTTTCAACTGTACAAGTACTGGAAGCTAACCAACCCTCTCTGTCCAAGAGGGAAGGCTTGCCGGAGTAATGTTTCTATTTAGGAATATAAGAAGTCAATTGTTGAAGGAAGATTTGGAGGTACCATTTCAACATCTGTTGGCCAATGAGTAACAAACATGGTTGAAACTGTCGAGGTGTCTAACTAACACCTCTCCCGGACCTGCTCGGAAGCAGCCCGCGGAGGTTCGATGTATTTTTGGGGGGCTAGTCCTAGTAAGATCGAACGCAGTGAACGATGAACGCAAGGGATTTACGTGGTTCGGGCCGCCTGGGCGTAATACCCTACTCCACGGTAGTTTGTGTGTGTTGTATTGCTCAAGCGTGTGTCTAAGTCAATGGTTGTCCGATCCTTTTATAGTCCCAAGCCGAACAGCTTACAAGTGGGGCCCGGGGCCCGATAGGTGGCCCCGGGAGTAACCAAATCCAATCTAAGATCTGGGAGTAAATGCCATCTCCTGACAATGGCTTCAATGTGCCGCCTGGCCATGCCCTATAGCAGGGCTACACATAGCCTCTCATGATGGTTGGGTGCATCCCGTTTGTCTTGTCGCGACCTCCCATTCGTCCGTCGTACGTTGCAGTTCGGCACCGGCCTGTCATAACAAGACTGTACACTGGCCCCTTATGAGTGCGCACCCTTGCTTACCTAGGGAAGGCACATGTACTTACTGCTTGGACACATTGGGCATGTCTTACTTTACTGTTGCTTCCTTCACCCCCCCGGTAGCCGTTAACCAAGTTGCTGTGCTGGGGCTCGCTTCCGCAGGAAGGCCTATGCTTGACGCTGTTGGGCACATGGTAGCGTCGGACCTCTCCTCAGCGGGGAAGCGGGTCCGAAGCTGCAAGACATGTGGCAGCGCCGGATCCCTCCTCAGCGGGGAGGCAGTTCCGGAGCTACAGGGCACGTGGCTGCGTCGGACCTCTCCTCATCGGGGAGGCGGGTCCGGAGCTGCAGGACACGTGGCAGTGCTGGACCTCCCCTCAGCGGGGAGGCAGGTCCGGAGCTGCAGGTCCGAAGCTACGGGAGATGTGGCAGCGCCGGCCGTGTCCTCAATGGAGAGGTCCGACCCGGAGCTGCGATGCACGCAGAAGCACCGAACCTCCTCTCAGCGTGGAGGCAGGTCTGGAGGTACAAGACACGTGGCGGGGCCAGGCCTACCCTCAATAGGGAGGTTGGTCCAGGAGCTGCGCGCCACGTGGTTTACGCCGAGACCTGCCTCCATGGGAGGCAGGGCCAGTATGTCCTCTTCCTTGTATCGATGGGTACACGACCCGCCAGGTAACGAGAGTGGCCCCCGGGCCCATCTCGGGGAGGAACTTCCTTGGTTAAGTGGTTATACCTGAGGTGGGGCCATTTTGAATCCTCGTGTCGCGACTTTAAGGGCTTCCCTTCAATACGGTGGATAAAATCTTTGTCTACAGATATCACGCCATCAACAGGCGTCAGTTCCCGATACATTTCGTTTCGGTTCTGCACGCTCATTATGTCGCCACCCTCAGGTTTTGAACTTCCCCCTATGGGAGCGGTTGCCCCGAGGCGGTAACCTTGGCTTTCCCGCTGAATCAGACCCTGGCCCACCAGTCATCGTGTGGGTAGCTCCATCAGCGTAGTGATTGTGGTTTCCACCCAAACATCACAGACGTATACTTAAGAAGGGGGCTAGCACAGGTCGCAGAATCTTTACGCCTCCATTCGCATTCGTGCTCAGGACCTCACTGCTTTCTTGCATCCTCTGACCTTGTGCCTTAACCCTTGCACAGCTATTTTCCTCGTCCCCACTTGTTGCAATGGAGTTGGGCCTCCCCGCTAGCAAGATCAAGAGCGAGAAGGAGCTGAAGAAGGTCTGCGCCTACATGGGGTTCTCCCATGAATCCTTCAATGAATGGATTCTCCTAGGTGAGCTTACCTTCTAGAAGAGGAGCACCGATGATATGGTTTATTTCCAAGGATATGCCATGGTCAGCTTGCTTCCACCCTTCTCGTCTTTCCTTATGACACTGCTGGAGTTCTATGGCATCCAGCTGCAATTCCTCGGCCCCCAGTCCCTTTTGCTGGTAGCCACCTTCGTCCACTTCTGTGAGATGTGGGTGGGGGTGCGGCCGAGCCTAGAACTCTTCCGGTCTGTCTTCACCCTACAGACCATTGGGAAAGGGAACAACATGATTGGATTGTACTACTTCGTGAAGTGGAAGAGGTCCCCCTTTAAGTACTTGAAAACATTTCCCTCCGGCAAATGGGATGACTGGAAAAAGGAGTGGGTAATCATCACCGTGGACGAGCACGAGAAACTGGATATGCCAAAGAACTTGCCCAACGTAGACACTGATGTCTGGAACGAGTTCTCGAAGCTGTCAGCGGCATACAAGTCGGTTGTGGCGAGGATTGAGAGTTGCGTCGCCGGTGGAGTGACCCCTCAGATGGTTTTTGGGAACTTCCAGAGGAACAGATGGGCCCCACTGGAGTTCAAGGAACAGCCCGCGTGGACGTTCACGCAACGTGATGCCGATTGCCAGTCGAGGGACAAATCTTTGAGGACCCTGCTGAAGAAATTCCAGTGCAAATCCATCCCGCTCGACTCCCTGACGCCCCCAGAGGCCTTTCCGCCTTTGAACCTAGTTCCCGAGTTCTGCCGGGAGCTCCGGAAGACAATGCCAACGCTAGACGAGATTGAGGTTGCGAAGAGGCGGGCTCCCTCCATGATCACAGTTCTTGGGGTCTCCGGGGAGCCAGCCCCTGTTGCCCCAAGCCAAGGGGGTGAAACTGTTAGCTCCGTCAAGGGCAACACGCCGGTGGAGCCCTCCAGCCAGAAGAGGAAACTGGTGCGGAGCGACGGAAGCCATGTCGGGTCCCCGGAGGAAGGACCACCTTTGGCTCAGGAACCTTCAAAGGGCGCCAGCTCCAGTGGGCCACCTCCCACCTTCGCACCAGGCGTGGAGCCAAGCTCCGGAGGTCCCTCCCTGTCGAGGGGCGCCTTGGTCAAGAAGACTCCAGCACAAGCCCCTGAGGGGTCGGGAGCTTCGGCCACATCGACTCCATCGAGCTCTGGCTCTAGCCCTGCTCCAAAGCGGCTTTACTTCTGCGGTACTTGTGGATTCCCAAGGTAAACAACTATGCTCTTACCTTGATCTCTCTTCGGGTTAAGATCACTCTTCAAATGTTTCTATCTCTAGTGTACAGCGTTTCCACGAAGGGAGGGGAGGCCGCTACTCCCACGGTAGTGCAGAGAGCTGAGCAGGCAGATGCTTCAGCTTCAGCCCCCACACCTGCACCGGCGAACCTGGAGGCTCCGGGCAGCGTAAGGACAGTGCCAACTGCAGATACGGCCACGTCGGCAACCAGGACCCCGACTCCTGACACCGAGATGGCTGGAGTTCCGGCACCAGCACCAGTATCTACTTAAGATTTGGTAGAGATGTCAGGTGCCAATGCAATTCCAGTGTGTGCTTCAGCATCAACGGAGATTCTACCTCCCGTGCTGGGGGCCTCTGAAGGCTCGACCCCCACACCGTCTTCAAAAAAGGTTTTGGTACCTCATCCAGACGTAGCTGAGGGGCCGACCCCGACACCGGTTGTGGGAGCGATTCCAGCTCATGAGTCGAAAGCAGTTGAAGAACCAGCCCCCTCGCCGGCTACATCGGAGGCTTTGGTGGCCATTCCGGTGGTGGTTGTTGAAGCTCCTGCCCCAATGCCGAAGGTGGTTGAGGCCCCGATGCCTCAGCCAGTGGCGTCTAGCGCGCCTACATCCGAGCTGCAAGTCGTGGAGGCTCCGATTGAGCGTCCTGCCTCTCCCCCAGTGGAGACTGGCCCAAAGGCGTCCGCGGCCATACGGGAGGGCCCGACAGGAACTGGCGCTATTCGGGCCGAACCTCCTCTAGGCGCCACCGGGGCCGCGGGGCTTCTAGAGGACACCCCAGGCGCCTCAAGCCCGTGGGGGCCCCCGCTTGTGAAGTGGGGCCCCTTCCTGATGACGACGTACATCCTGGAGGAGATGGAGGAGGAGGTGCCACCATCAGGTCCGATGCCCATTCCCCTAGCGCTGTCCATCGACAACGCCTGCTCCAGTCTGTAGCAGGTCGCACTGTCCTTTGACCACAATCACAAGGCTTTGGAAGAAGAGCGTACCGCCCTTGGACGCTGGTACGATAGGCTTTACAACCTAACTAAGCGAACACAGTCGAGGCTCTGTCGATGCGAGGACTGGATCAAGAGGGAGAAAGCCCGACCGATCCAGCAGGGCGAACTGCTCAGCGAGAGTGAGGCCGCCCTCAAGGCTCTTGACGCGAAAATTTAGAAGATATATGAGGATGCTGTGGAAAGCCACATGGCAGCAGACAAACGCCAAGAAGGTTTGTCTGCCATGCATGAGACTCTCCAGAGGTGTCGTCAGGAGCTTGACGGGAGGGAGGCCGAACTTCCTGAGGTGTAGAAGGGTTTGTGCCGGAAGGAAAAGGAGCTCTCCCGGAAGTTGTCGCTGGGTGAACAGAGCTTGGCAGACCACCGTAAGCAATTTGATGCGGAGTGTCAGGTCGAGGTAGATAGACTCTGGCAAAGGGGACAAGACTTCAGCCAAAGAGAGGCCGACGTCTCCACCATGGAGGATAAGGTGCGGGGCCGGGAGGAAGACCTGCCATAGCGACGGAACCGCATCCACCTTAAGGAGTCAGAGCTTGCTGGTCGCGAACGACAATTAGCCAAGAGCATTCAACGACACGACAAAGAGGATGAGCGCCTTGCCAAGGAGGGTGCGAAGCTTGCGACCACCAAGAGGTCAGTGGAGGAGTTGCAGATCTCGAGAGCGAGTGAGTCCCAACGGGTGTGGGACTTCCTGGGGCGAGCCGATGGGGCACTAGCGCCACTTGACTTCAGCCCAGTACATTTGGCTAACCCATCGCCAGAGCTGGACAAAGCGCTAGCAGCCCTTAGCTCCGCTGGTGGCAAGTTCGACGTGGTGGGTGACGTCATTGCATACCAGTTGGAAACAGAGGGGAGGTCCTTGGTCAAGACCGTCGTTGAGTACATGCTGGCGTGTTATCAGAGCCGGGACCCCCACTTTCCCCTGGGCCCAACGATTGAAGGGCCCGTCGTGGAAGGGCTGGATGCCGCCAGGGCAAGCGTTCAGGAGGCTGCTCAAGCCGTCGCCTCAGCTATCCGTAGGACTTAGGCCTTTCCTTTCTTGCTCCCTCCTGTACATTTCCAATTTTGTAATGAAATCCTCCATCTTTGTAATATGATCTTTCAATGAATGAAGTTGTCCTGATTTTTGTCTTTGATATTTTGTGTCTTGGCCTCTGGTAGATGTACATAATTTTTGATTGTGTACATGTACCAAGTAGAACTAACACTTGTTTCAGGGATGTCAATGTCGGGCCCCCTGGGTTGTCGGAGCTTAGGAGCTCCGGCGATGCCCACTGTCAATGTAGAGGACGTCAACATTGGCCGCCCCCTGGGGTTGTCGGAGCTCAGGAGCTCCAGCGACACCCATCACCAATGTAGGCCGTCAATGTCGGCCCCCCGAGTCTACCTTCGGTGAGGCACCTGTCCACCAACGGTAGTGCACGAGTGGCTTTACTAGCGCTACCACCTTAGTAGCCTGCACATATGACAGATAAAAAGTAATTCTACCCTCCAGTAACTCTTCTCCCATGCTCTATTAGTGTTGTTTGTCTTATAATCCTATGCTCATGTGGGGAACTTGAGTAACTCAGTGCATCCGCACCCAGAGCCCGGTTCCAACCATGTGCAGGGAGTGGTTTTGAAGGCTCCAGATACATAGAAAGTACCCCAAGTAACCCCACCTGTAATCGGACAGCAAAACTCCCACTATTGCAGAGGCGAGGGAAAATCTGACAACACCCATGCTAGGTAATGAGCTAAGGTGAACGTATGCTGATATTCATAAGAACTAAAGATAATTTCAAATGAATAAAACACTTCAGGGTTGGAAAACATTCTTTCATTATAGCTTTAATAGGACATAATAGACTTTAAAGGAAGAACGACCCGACCTGGGTGACAGGCAGATGAGTGTACCTACTCAGAGTACTGGACAATGCCAAGTAAGACGTACACTCGGAGCTCACCTCCCTGGCCTTGGTTAACCCAAGTGATGTCTCTAGACACTATGCCTTCTTTATAACAAAAGAAAAAATGTCCTACCGCTGGACTATGGATAAAACCTACGGAGGTGTTCGATATTCCATGAGTTGGACACTCGTTCTCCATCCTCCATAGCTAGGCGGATGCACCCGGGCGACAAACTTCTATTACTTAGAAGGGACCCTCCCAGCCGGGGAGAGCTTATTTGCACCTTCACGGGAGAGTATACGTCGCAGCACCAGGTCATTTACATTCAGCTCCCTACTTCGCACGGTCCGCTGATGGTAGCGCCAGAACGCTTGCCTGTACCGTGCATTTTAGAGGGCTGCTCATATCCGTCCCTCGTCGACGAGGTCAATGTCTTCATGCCTGAACTGGTCCAGCATGGCTTCGTCATATGTACATGGGGGGAGCCCATGGTGATCTCTGGGGGAAGGACGACCTCCGCTCCGTACACCAAGAAGTAGGGCGTTTCTCCCGTAGCCCGGCTGGTGGATGTCTGGCTAGCCCACAACACGTATAGTAGCTCATCCACCCAGTTTGCACCATGCCTCACAAGGCTTGAGTATGTATGAGTCTTGAGACCCTTGAGAATCTTTGTGTTTGCCCTCTCTACCTGTCCATTGCTCTCAGGGTGAGCAACAAAGGCATATCAAACTTGGCTCCCAAGGTCTTCCCAGTATTCTTGGAATGCCGCACTCATGAATTGGGTCCTGTTATCAGTGATGATCCTATTTGGGACCCCAAACCCGTAGACAATCGACTTGATGAACTTCACTGCCGACTGCTTATTAATGGTGACAACTGGGGTGGCTTCTGGCCATTTGGTGAACTTGTCTACGGTGACGTAGAGGTACCAGAATCCTCCGATGGCTCTAGGGAAAGGTCCCAGGATGTCCAACCCTCACACGGCGAATGGCCATGAGGGGGGATCATCTGCAACGCTTGAGCTGGTGTGTGGATCTGCTTGGCATGGAACTGGCACACTTTGCGTCTCTTGACCATCTCAGCGGCATACTGGAGTGCTGTTGGCCAGTACAAGCCGTGCCAGAAGGCTTTGCCGACCAGCGTGCGGGACTATGCATGGTTCCCGCACTCACCTCCATGGATCTCTACGAGCAAGTCGCAACCTTCCTCTCGGGTAATGCATCGCAGTAGGATGCCGTCGGCGCCACGCTAGTAGAGACCCCCCTTCACTAGCATGTATCTCTTAGCCATCCGCACAATCCGTTCTACCAGTACATGTTCTTCGGGAAGGAACTTGTCATTCAAGTAGTCCCGGACCTCCGAGATCCATGCATCGGGACCTCCTTGAGCCTCTGGGTCTTGGGCGCCCGGCTGCTCGGAGCTGCCGATGGCGCATAAGAACCTTGGAAGGCACCATGGTTGCAGGGCCGTCGGGATTGCCAACTTCGAGGTGCTAGCTTCACCCCCTTCACCTGGTTCGGCAGCTGGGGCGATTGGTCGCGATAAAGTCCTTGCAAAGACTCCTTCAGGCACTAGGGCTTCTGTGGAGGCCTTTGTTGACAGGTCGTCTGCGACTGAGTTGTCAGCTCGGGGCACATGGCACAAATCCAAGGCTTCGAAGTCTTTCTCCAGCTTCTTGACGTGTAGAAAGTATGCTTCCAGTTGGGGGTCATTGCAACTGCACCCTCCCTTGACCTGCTTGACAATTAGCTGGGAATCACCTTTGGCAAGGAGCTGGTGGACATTGAGGGTCAACGCTGTCTTCAGCCCACAGGTAAGGGCTTCATATTCTGTCATGTTGTTGGTGGCCTTGAAGTCAAAACGCACCATTGTAGGATCGAAGAGCACGTGAAAAGCTACCAGAGGGGGGGTGAATGGTAGATTTAAAAATCTTACGCAGCGGAAACAATAAAACCCTAATCCCTTCAGTAGAAAAATGATCTGTTAAAGAAATCGTGTATGAGACTAATCTAAACGTTTTTCACCGTGAAAAAGTGATATATATCAGAGAGAATCAAGTCACGAAGACAACACAAAAAGAATTACTCAAATCCGTCGAGAACAACTCAAGTTATGATCAAAAGATCAAACACCGGTCAATCTGATCTACCCGAGAAAAACAGTTTCTGGAGTGCTGCAAAGAAACTCATGTAGATCAAAAACCACAAATCCAATGACCGTGAAATTTTGAAAGATGATAGACAATCAAGTTGTGAAGACAAACCAAAAAGAATCACGTCAATTGGATCAGAAAAACTTGAGTTATGATAAAACCACCGACAAAAGGTAGTGCTGTCCAGAAACTCGACGAGTAAAACTTGTCTGGAACAAGTCGGACGAACAAGGCACAAAAGTTACTTCAAACTATGAATTTTATTCAATAGAACACAAGAGGAACAGCCCCAAAGTCGTGCCTATCGAGCTTTGGCCTTCCCTTGCTTATATAACCAGCCCTTAGGCCAACCCAATAAAACTAGGACTCCAATCCTACTCAGATCACGAATCCTAACTTTCCATAACTGCTCAAGATTCTTCTATACGCAGATAGAAGCAATCTTAAGACTTCCAAACATCTTAGGAACGTATCCCACATTCCTAAACAACTCAAATTCGTGACACACACGAAATCCTAACATAACCAACTCGATATTTCCATACCGAGCCATAACCGACTCAGCTAGCAGCCTAAGTCTTCAACCGATACGATCTGATCCTTCCGATCAGATCTTCCTTCCATAATCCGTCTCTAGAAGCATATTGCCACGTCATGCACCTCATGCATACGTGCGAACACCTTCCTTCGACCTTCATATGCACTGCCCTTGATTCAATCATCCTGTGCGACCTCCTGACCCGCTCAACCACAGTTCCTCCTGAACTTGGTTGTTGGAACCTCATCTCCTCCTGAGACTAGTCCAATGGATCCCGTCACCAGCCATGACTTGAACTCAAGCAACACCTGCACATGAATAAACAACCAATCTATACGAGCCCAAGTCCTCGACTTGACTCACGTTAGTTCCGAACACAACACCTTACGTGAGAACCTCACATAAGCATGTTGCAAAACCACAGTAGAAACGATATCAACCGTATCATCCAAAACGCACCAAAAACTTAGCAAATGAAAACTAAGCAATCTTTCCAATCAAGTAAAGCAAGTACGAGATATTGCAAATGCAAAGCAGAAGCACTGCGGTCAAGTTCCGGACCTTGCCAGAGCAACCCGGAGCTTGAGCCGGAGCTAACAAGAGCTAGTAGAACCTAGCGCCGGAGCTTACCAAAACTAGTAGATCCTGGATCCGGAGCTTATCAAAACTAGTCGGAACTAGTCAACCCAAAACCCGGAGCTAGACAAAGTACGTCGAAGCTTAGCATCCCGGAGCTAACGAAAATATGCCGGAGCTATCAAATATATGCCGGAGCTAAAGATAAAGCTCACCAGAGCTAACCAAAGCTGGTCGGACCTTACCAAGAAGTCGAACCTAGCATCAAACGTAACCGGAGCTACCCAAAGCAAGCCGGACCTATCGTCGGACCTTGCTGTAGCTCGGAGCTAGAGTCGTACCATGATAAAAAGGTGTTTTGGTGATATTAAAAACTTTTATCATCAAAACCAAGTGTGTTCACTACAAGCCAATGTATTCAGCACACATAGGTCTTACAATCTCCCCCTTGATGAATGCATTGGCAACACCATTTAAAATTCCGAACATTGGCTTATTCAAATAAAAGTTTTGAAAACAATTTCTCCCCTTTTTGTTTAAATAAAAAATAAAATGAGAAGGAAAAAAAAATATCCCATATTATCTCTCCCCCTTTATTAACTTTCCTTATGCACATATTCTCTTCATGCTTATCTCTTCCTTTTTGAATGTGTGATTAATCTCTCCCCCTTTGACAATGTATTCAGCAAGGTAAAAGAGAAATTTTAATTGTTATGAGATATAAACAAATTATCTCTCCTTCTTTAGTTGTTATGAGCATATTATAACATATACATATAAACAAAGCTCACCCAAGTCATACTATCAAGTAACTTACACTATCACATCAATGAGATACATAATGTAGTGTAAGCCATGCTAGAAAGCAAGTGTGATTTTCAATTTTAGCAGGTCATGATCTCACAAACTCAACTATTTCAAAACCTGAAAGCATGACATTTGTTGCTGCATTTTATTATTTTTCAAAGCATAAATTTAGATAATATGATATTTGCAAGAGATTATATGCTCATCTGCCTTATTCTAACCAACCAAGCCAAGCCTATGTCATTTGACAATCAGAAGCTTAAGGACATGGTTTTAGTCATACACAACTTCTTCCAAGTTCATATCTAAGTGCAATGACAAGCCATCTCGAAAGAAGAAGTGCGATGCATGCATATTCTCTTTATCTTTTCTCAATTTATATTTGTTCATAAAAACTCAACATGTGAGTTGATTACTTGATAAATTCTTAATGATTAAAAGCATTTGTGAGCATGCAACAAGTTCAAAAAAGCAAGAAAGTTCGACCATGACCAGATTTAGTGTAAGTAATTATTCCAATTACTAGACATGGCAAAAACTACAAAAAGTATAACACGAGTAATGTAGTAAGAACTTTCAGCATGTAAAAGGAATCACAAAGTCATATATGTATGAAATAATATGCTCATATTATTTTAATTTCAGATTCACACATAGACTTCCTAAGTTTCAAAAACTCCCCCTCAATTTAAGCCATGAGGATGTATAACCCCTATTTCACTACGAATGTAACAAAAACGAGTGAAATCCAAAGGTTTTGTAAAAATGTCAGCCAATTGTTGTTCGGCATCTACATGGTGAAGCACAATGTTTCCTTTTTCAACATTATCACGGAGAAAGTGATACCTAATGTCAATGTGCTTAGTTCTAGAATGTTGCACGGGGTTTTTAGCAATGCAAATAGCACTAGTGTTATCACAGAACAGTGGAACACTATCTAGATCAACCCCATAGTCCTTAAGTGTTTGAACAATCCAAAGAATTTGTGAACAAGCACTAGCAGCAGCTACATACTCAGATTCGGCTGTGGATTGTGCAACTGAACTTTGTTTTCTAGAGGACCAAGCAACAAGAGAATTACCAAGAAAATGACAAGCACCGGAAGTACTTTTCCTATCAATCCTACAACCCCCAAAATCAGCATCCGAAAAAGCTTTCAAAGAAACGATTGAGGAAGAAGGAAGAAAAATGCCAAATTCTTGAGTTCCATGTAAGTACCTGAGAATCCTTTTGACGGCTTGACGATGTGAAACACGTGGGGAAGCTTGAAACCGTGCACAAAGACATACGCTGAATTGTATGTCCGGTCTTGATGCCGTAAGGTACAAAAGTGATCCGATCATACTTCTATAATCTTTTTGATCCACGGATTCACCATCTTCATCAAGTTCAAGTGTTGTTGCTGTTCCCATTGGTGTCCGAAGAGGCTTGCTTTTGTCCATGTTGAAGCGCCTTAGGAGATCTTTGGTATACTTTGTTTGATGCACAAATGTACCCTCCTTGGTTTGCTTGATTTGCAGCCCCAAAAAGTAAGTGAGTTCACCCATCATACTCATTTCAAATTCGGAACTCATCATTGCTGAAAACTTGGACACAAGATCATGAGAAGCACAACCAAAGATAATATCATCCACATACACTTGAACGAATAATGAGTCATTGCCATGATTAAGCACAAAAAGAGTTTTATCAACCTTTCCCATTGTAAACCCCTTTTCAAGTAAGAATGTTTTTAACCTATCATACCATGCTCTAGGGGCTTGTTTGAGACCATATAAGGCTTTGGACAGTTTGTAAACATGATTAGGAAAATCTGGATTTTCAAAACCTGGTGGTTGTTTGACATAAACCTCCTCATCTATGTAGCCATTAAGAAAAGCACTTTTAACATCCATTTGATATAGCTTAAAACCTTTAGATGCTGCGAAAGCTAACAAAATTCTTATGGCTTCTAATCTAGCGACAGGAGCAAAAGTTTCATCAAAATCTAGACCTTCAACTTGAGTGAAACCTTGAGCAACCAACCTATTCTTATTCCTAATCACAACCCCATCCTCACTTTGTTTATTTTTATATACCCATTTAGTTCCAATTAAAGTGTGGCCTTGAGGTGGAGGTACAAGTTTCCAAACATTATTTCTTTCAAAATTTTCTAACTCTTCTTGCATGGCAATAATCCAAGATTCATTAGTGAGTGCGTGTGATATATCTTTGGGTTCAAAAGAAGCAACAAAAGCAGAATGAGCATGAGAGTTTGGATCGCAAAACCTGGACCGTGTGACTCGTTCATGCAAGCTTCCAATCATCTGTTGTGGGGGATGATCTTTGTAAAAACGTAGGGGAACAGATGTCTCACAAGCTTCTTTTTCATTAGGTTCATTGTAGATTGATGAGCTTGTGATTTGTGGACGATCAGGACCAGCAGAGGTGACAGCCGGAGCTTGTTCAATGTCCGGAGCTGGACACGTGTCAACTTCGGAACTACCAGGCAGTATCACCGGCTCTTCTTCATTTTCGAAAATACCCTCCCCCTGAGAATATGAATCTGGTCCTGCAACACCGGAGCTAGTACCTGGGCTAGCTTCATCAAAAGACACTTCACAAGTCTCCACAATTTTGTTAGTGTCAAGTAAAAGCACACGGTAGCCTCTAGTATGAGATGGATAACCAAGAAACATGCCATCATTGGATCTAGGTTCAAATTTATCAAGATTACCATGTTTCTTAACAAAGCATTTGCAACCAAAGACCCGAAAGTGTGTAACACTAGGCCTATGTCCAAACCGGAGCTCATATGGTGTTTTACCTAGCTTAGCACGCAAGAAAACATGATTTGAGACATAACAAGCGGTTGCTAACGCATCAGCCCAAAATTTCCTAGGGGTTTGATATTCATCAAGCATAGTCCTAGCCATCTCAACTAGGGTTCTGTTCTTTCTTTCTACAACACCGTTTTGTTGAGGTACATATGGTGAAGAAAATTGATGATCTATTCTATTTTCAGCACAAAAGTGATCAAATAATTGATTTTTAAATTCAGTTCCATTATCACTTCTAATTGCTTTTAATGATCCTGGGTGATCAATTGATAATCTAAGAAATAAAGTTCTAAAGTGACTAAAGACTTCATTCTTAGACGCCATAAAATACACCCAAGAATATCTAGAATAATCATCAACAATAACAAGAGCATACCATTTACCTCCGAAGGATTGAACACGTGAAGGTCCTACGGTGTCAAGATGCAAAAGTTGACATGGTTCAGTTGTCATGATCATTGTGAGAGGAGTATGTGAACCTGCAACCATCTTAGCATGTCTACAAGAAGAGCACACAATTTCTTTGTCCCCTTTAAGCTTAGGCAGCCCACGTATGCGATCAAGAGCACTAACACGCGTTAGGTGATCAAAGCCTACGTGACCAAGTCTACGATGCCAAAAATATAAGTCCTTTGAATCATTAGCAACTAGACACCTATGCTTAGAAGAAGACATATCAAAATCAGCTTTAAAAACTCTTCCAAACCGAGACATGTTAAAAATAAGCTCACTATTTGAATCTACAACTTTGCAGCAGTTTTTATCGAAAGTAATTTCTAGATTTTCATCTAGCAATTGTGAAACAGAAAGCAAGTTATATTTCAAATTTTTGACAAGTGCCACATCCTTCAAAGTGTAGTGATCATTTACTCTAACCGAACCCTTAGCAATTATAGGAGTTGAAGAATTATCGGCAAAAGTAACATTCTCTACACGTGACACAAAGGTGAGGGAGGAGAACCAATCTTTGTTACCGGTCATGTGGCGTGAGCAACCTGAATCCACAATCCAAATATTCTCCTTCCTCAAGCGTGTAACCTACATAGAAGCACAATACGCCGATGACTCAATACTGGGGTTAGTCAAAAGGCATTTAGGAATCCAGTACTGAGTCACGCGACGTGCACCAGGAAAAACACGCGAATGCTGAGATAAAACAGCAGGTTTATGAGTCAAAGATTGAGGTTTTCTTTTCTTAACAGTTGATTTAGAAGTTGTTACTTGTTTAGAGTGAAAACCGGTAGCTCCGGAGGTAAAAGCAGAAGGTCCGGAGGCAAAAATTGAAGCTCCAGAGGGAACAACAGAAGATCCGGTAGCTCTTGGAGCTATCGGAACTATCAGAGCTGCTTTTGCGGATTTCTTACCAGAAGGTCTGGAAGCTACCTTCTCAAATTTCTGACTCACTAAAGCAGGTTGTGTTTTTCTAATTGCATGAAAGTTATAAGATCTAGCAATTTTTCTTTCCTTTTTCTGTTGTTTAGCTAGTCTATAACAAAAATCTATGACATGACCATCTCTACCACAGAAGGTACAATGAAATTTAACTTTGTGTTCATGTCTAGATGAGCAATCAATATTTTTATTTGAAACCGAATGAGGCAACACTCCTGCAGATTTGAAAACCACTTCTTTTTGTTTAGGAACTATTTGAATCAAACCACTTCCTAATGACCTTACAATTTTAGGTGGATGTGCCTTAGCATGAACATGAGAATCAAAACCTAAACCAGTTTTATCTTTGCTAGACTTGGAAGAATTCAGCAGCAAGTTTAGATTCTTATCCCCATTACAAAACCGACCTAGTGTCCTATTCATGTCATCAAGTTTCTTGGACAAGTCTAGGCAGTTTTCACATGAAGTTTTTCCTTTTAGTTTGCAATTGGAACAAAATTTAACTTCATGAGAACGTAAAGCATTGTTCAACATAGAAATTTCATTCATAGCATCTTGCAGTTTCTTATCAAGATTTTCACATGCAGAACAATGCAAGTCAATTGTAGAACAGCTAGCATCTTTCAAGTTTTTATCATTAAGTGCAGCAAGCTCTTTGTTCTTTTTAATTTCTTCATCAAGTTTATCTAGAGTGGAGGAGTGTGCACTTCTTAATGTGGACAATTGTTCATAGATTAAGTCACATGAGGGACATGCATCATCACTAGGAATCAAAGTTTTTAAACGGTTAATTTCAGATTCTAGTGATTCAATTTTAGCAGCACTATCCCTAAGCTTTTTGTCCTTTTTCTTGACAATAATAGTTGCACGAGAAATAGCATCACACATTTCATTGCAGGTAGAACATACCTCATCATCGTCACTGTTGTGTTCTGCTTCCTCCTGACTTGATCTTGATCTTGCTTTGCCCGCCATGAAGCATAAGTTGGCCAGATCATCATTATCTTCATCACTTTCAAAGTCTACATCACTTGAACTGAGCTCTTGAAGCGCGGTGATGAAGCTGTTGATCATCTTGCGTCCTATGGTACCTTTCTTCTTCTTGTTGGAATTTCCAGAGGAGGTCCGGATCTTGCTTTGTTTTTCTTCCCGGGTGGTCGGACCTGAAAGGTTAGGGCATTCTGTACGAAAGTGTCCTGTTTTACCACATTCAAAACAGCGTTGAGGTCCGGAGCTTCCTCTCCTTCTAGTTCTCACATTTTGCAATGCTTTTGAGAATCTAGTAGAGATGAGTGCCAACTCCTCTTCTGGAATTTCTTCGATCTGCTCCAGGGTTAGTGAGGACAACAAAGCAAGAGTATTGCAGGATGATGATTGGCCGGAGCTAGACATATCACGTTGTGAGACAAATGCAATAGACTTGTTTGGGTTCTTACGTGCTAGGATGTCAATTTCATGAGTTTTTAGTTTAGAATAAAGTACATCTAATGTAAGAGAACTCATGACAGTTGATTCACGAATAGATGTTACTTTCATCTCCCAAATTGTCATGTCTAATGCACTAAGAAGTTGTCTAGCATTCTCAGCATCAGAAAAATTTACATTGACACTACGTAAGTTGTTGAGAATTTTATTGAAACGAGCAAAGAGGTCATCGATCGACTCACCTGGTTGCATCTCAAAACGCATATATTCTTTCTTGAACATATCTTGTTTTACCTCCTTGATTGTGTTGGAGCCTTCATGATAATCACAGAGAGCTCTCCAAACGTCGTATGCTGATCGGAGGTGCGCGACACGATCAAAGTCGCTTTGAGTGAGTCCTTGGATGATCAAGTTTCGGGCTTTGTTGTTGTTGTCGACGTCCCGGAGGTTCGTGGCCGTGACTTGATCATTGGGTGGCACTTCATAAGGCTTATACACCTTCTCCCATATTGCAAAGCCTTGTGTCTGGATAAAAGCCTCCATGCGTGCCTTCCAAACCTGAAAATCAATACCAGCAAACACACAAGGTTTGACGGAGTACTTCTCCATGATGATTAGTCAAAAACACGTGCAAATCACAAAGATTAGAGCACCATGGCTCTGATACCAATTGTAGGATCGAAGAGCACGTGAAAAGCTACCAGAGGGGGGGTGAATGGTAGATTTAAAAATCTTACGCAGCGGAAACAATAAAACCCTAATCCCTTCAGTAGAAAAACGATCTGTTAAAGAAATCGTGTATGAGACTAATATAAACGTTTTTCACCGTGAAAAAGTGATATATATCAGAGAGAATCAAGTCACGAAGACAACACAAAAAGAATTACTCAAATCCGTCGAGAACAACTCAAGTTATGATCAAAAGATCAAACACTGGTCAATCTGATCTACCCGAGAAAAACAGTTTCTGGAGTGCTGCAAAGAAACTCGTGTAGATCAAAAACCACAAATCCAATGACCGTGAAATTTTGACAGATGATAGACAATCAAGTTGTGAAGACAAAACAAAAAGAATCACGTCAATTGGATCAGAAAAACTTGAGTTATGATAAAACCACCGACAAAAGGTAGTGCTGTCCAGAAACTCGACGAGTAAAACTTGTCTGGAACAAGTCGGACGAACAAGGCACAAAAGTTACTTCAAACTATGAATTTTATTCAATAGAACACAAGAGGAACAGCCCCAAAGTCGTGCCTATCGAGCTTTGGCCTTCCCTTGCTTATATAACCAGCCCTTAGGCCAACCCAATAAAACTAGGACTCCAATCCTACTCAGATCACGAATCCTAACTTTCCATAACTGCTCAAGATTCTTCTATACGCAGATAGAAGCAATCTTAAGACTTCCAAACATCTTAGGAACGTATCCCACATTCCTAAACAACTCAAATTCGTGACACACACGAAATCCTAACATAACCAACTCGATATTTCCATACCGAGCCATAACCGACTCAGCTAGCAGCCTAAGTCTTCAACCGATACGATCTGATCCTTCCGATCAGATCTTCCTTCCATAATCCGTCTCTAGAAGCATATTGCCACGTCATGCACCTCATGCATACGTGCGAACACCTTCCTTCGACCTTCATATGCACTGCCCTTGATTCAATCATCCTGTGCGACCTCCTGACCCGCTCAACCACAGTTCCTCCTGAACTTGGTTGTTGGAACCTCATCTCCTCCTGAGACTAGTCCAATGGATCCCGTCACCAGCCATGACTTGAACTCAAGCAACACCTGCACATGAATAAACAACCAATCTATATGAGCCCAAGTCCTCGACTTGACTCACGTTAGTTCCGAACACAACACCTTACGTGAGAACCTCACATAAGCATGTTGCAAAACCACAGTAGAAACGATATCAACCGTATCATCCAAAACGCACCAAAAACTTAGCAAATGAAAACTAAGCAATCTTTCCAATCAAGTAAAGCAAGTACGAGATATTGCAAATGCAAAGCAGAAGCACTGCGGTCAAGTTCCGGACCTTGCCAGAGCAACCCGGAGCTTG
Organism: Tuctoria greenei; assembly: GCA_036927565.1. NCBI lineage: Eukaryota > Viridiplantae > Streptophyta > Magnoliopsida > Poales > Poaceae > Tuctoria > Tuctoria greenei. The sequence goes on from JAYESD010000001.1 coordinate 121,688,606, forward strand.
AGCCGGAGCTAACAAGAGCTAGTAGAACCTAGCGCCGGAGCTTACCAAAACTAGTAGATCCTGGATCCGGAGCTTATCAAAACTAGTCGGAACTAGTCAACCCAAAACCCGGAGCTAGACAAAGTACGTCGAAGCTTAGCATCCCGGAGCTAACGAAAATATGCCGAAGCTATCAAATATATGCTGTAGCTAAAGATAAAGCTCACCGGAGCTAACCAAAGCTGGTAGGACCTTACCAAGAAGTCGGACCTAGCATCAAACGTAACCGGAGCTACCCAAAGCAAGCCGGACCTATCGTCGGACCTCGCTGTAGCTCGGAGCTAGAGTCGGACCTTGATAAAAAGGTGTTTTGGTGATATTAAAAACTTTTATCATCAAAGCCAAGTGTATTCACTACAAGCCAATGTATTCAGCACACATAGGTCTTACAACCATATACTTGAACTGCTCTCCGGTCGGGGTAACGAGTATCACCCCGGCTCCGGCCCCCTGCTTCCGCGCAGAACCATCGAAGTAAAGTGTCCAGGGGGTCTTGGTGAAGACTGGTGCACTGGGTACTGTTCCTCCGCTATCCGAGCCCTCTAGGTTGCTAGGTGATGGAGTCCACTCAGCCAAGAAATCAGCCAGTGCCTGACTTTTGACCGCGTGCCGAGGGAGGAACTCAATCAAAAACTCTGCTAGCTCCGCTACCCACTTGGCGATATTGCTGGTAGCATTAGGGCTGTGGATCACCGTTCTCAGCGGAAAGGAGGTAACCACCAAGATCTTGTGGCTCTGGAAATAGTGTTGGAGCTTCCTCGATGCAATCAACACGGCATACAAGAGCTTTTGTATCTCCAGGTACCTTGTTTTCGCTTCATAGAGGACCTCACTTATGTAGTAGACTCGTCGTTGAGTGGTCCGAACTCTGTCTGAGAGGTGCGATGCTCCTCGTAGTGGGCCCAGGTCCAAGGGCTCCTGGCCCCCAGGATCCGTGTCGTCCTCCGGGGGTTGGGACCCAGGGGTTCCCTTGTTTTCGGAGCTCCCCAGGGAGAGATCCATGGCCTGGTCCGAGCTTTGAGGCTCAACACTTGTGTCATGAGTTCCTTGTCATGCATGCTGCTCTTGTGGTTCCGACCGCTCTGCAACCAAGACCATGCTAACCACTTCGGTTGTCGCAGTGATATACAACAGCAAGGGCTCACCGGGCTTCGGAGCCACCATAATGGGGAGGGACATCAGGTGACTTTTGAGCTCCTGGAATGCCGTTTCCGCTTCCTCAGTCCTTGCAAAGGGACCTGCCTTCTGCAGAATCTTGAAGAAGGGGAGCACTCGCTCTGCCAGTCTCGAGATGAACGGACGGAGGGCCACTAGGCACCCTGCGAGCTTCTGCACATCCTTGATGCGAGCTAGAGGCCGCATCAGCTCTATCGCCTTAATCTTCTCGGGATTAGCTTTGATTCCACGGTGAGAGACCAGGAAACCAAGCAGCTTCCCAGAAGAGACCCCGAAGACACACTTTTCGGGGTTCAACATCGTGCGCTGATGCGCAGCCTGCTGAAGACTTGCACTAGGCTGTCTAGCAAAGATGCACGGTTTCTGATTTTTACCATGATGTCATCGACATACACTTCTACTAGGTCTCTAATGAGGTCCCCAAATGTTTTATGCATTGCACGTGCAAAAGCAGGGAGAGCATTCATAAGACCATAAGACATGGAGACATAACAATACATGCCATCTACTGTTACAAAAGCAGTGTGTTCTTCATCATCTCTAGACATGGGTATTTGGTGGAAACCGGAATACGCGTCTAGGTAACACAGCAGATCACAGCGTGATGTAGAGTCTACAATCGGATCTATCCTATGGAGTGGGAATGGATCCTTTGGACATGCCTTGTTTAGGTTGGTGTAGTCAATGCACATCCGGAGCATCCCGCCAGCCTTGGGGATGACAACAGGATTAGCCAACCACCGAGGAAGGTGGACCTCCCAGATAAAGCCTACGTCGAGATACTTCTTCATCTCTTCTCGGATGAAGTTTTGGCGCTCGACAGACTGCTTTTGGGGCTTCTGTTGTAATGCGCGTGCGTCGGTATAGATCTTCAGATTGTGCTCAATCACCTCCGTGGGGATCCCGGGCATCTGCGATGGTTGCCAGGCAAACACATTGACATTGTTCCGGAGGAAAGTGACGAGCATGAGTTCCTATTTTCTGTCCAAGTTACCCGCTATGCGGGTCGTCTGGGCAGCCTCGGAGCAGATTCTGACGACTTTTACTGGCACATTGTCTTCAGCGGGCAGCACACGCGGAGCTGCGACGGAAGACCATTGGGACGGACCTTGGCTCTGCCGACATTCCCTTGTATTGTCGAGGCCCGGTTCCCGCCCTGCTACGAGTGCTTGGAGCTGCTCCAAGGCTGACACCGCCACCGTGCGGTCTCCCCGGACCTTGAGGACTCCAAATGGCGTCGACATCTTCAGGATCAGATAGCCGTAGTGGGCTACGGCCATGAACTGGTATAGCGCCGACCTTCCGATGATGGCGTTGAAGGGAAGATCGATGTCTGCCACATCGAACAGGACACTCTCCATGCGGTAGTTCTCCGGAGTACCAAAGGTTACCGGGAGGTGGATGCTACCGCTGGGCATGATTTGCCCTGGGCCCACACCTAAGAATGGGCTCGAAGGTGTGAGCCAGGACATGGGTATCTGCAGCTTTCGGAAGGCAGCAGGTGAGATGAGGTTGAGGCCTACACCACAGTCGATCATCACATAATGGAGCTTCACATTGGCGATGGTCAGTGCCACAAGCAACGGGAGCACTCCAGCCCCTGCCATGTTCTTTAGGCAGTCCGAGGTGTCAAAGCAATTGCAGTGCTCATCCGCTTGCTGTAGAGGGCCGGACTTGGTACTGGGGCCATCACGGCCACAACCCGTCGCATGACTTTCGCATTCCAAGACGTGGGGTCCTTGGCTCCCCCGTAGATGACATAGAGAAGCTTCCGACGATCCTGGTCGCTGCTAGTGTCTGAGTTGGCACTCGTGAAGACAGCTTTCACCGCCCTGTGGGGCTCCTGGTACCCCATGTCCTCGTCTTTGTCCTCCATGGGATCAAGCTTCTGCTCACCCTCTTGACGCTGCTGCTTCTGCCTCTGCTTGCGGTAACGCTCCGCATGCTTCTTGACCTCCCGGCACTCACTAGCACTATGGCCATTGGTCTGGTGCACCGGGAACTTGATGTCAGCGTCGTCACCTTCAGGTGACTAGTGTGGACGCTTGTCCTAGCGCGAGCCCCGGGCTCTTCTGGCTGCCGCAGCTGCCACCATGGGGGCTCCGGGCCTCGGCTTACTCCTGCCGTGGCCCCTGTTCTTCTTCTTCCTACCACCACTCCTGGTAGCAACTTCCGCTTCGGACTGCAAAGGCTCCCCACTCTCTGAAGAGGGTTGGGAGTGCCAGTTACGACCTTCCACAGCTTTGGCGCATCTGTCTGCCAAGGAAAACAACTCGGAGACATCTCGCACGTCGTGCGTGGCGAGCTTCTCGAGCATCTTCTTGTCCCTCACACCTTGTCTAAATGCAACTATGACAGATGCATTTGAGATGTGCGGGATGGTGTTCCGTACCTGGGAGAATCGCTGGATGAACGTCCGCAACAGCTCCCCTGTGCGCTACCTAACAACGTGGAGGTCGAGCTCCGTGCCAGGGTGCTTGTACGAGCTTTCGAAGTTCGTCACGAACTGTTGACATAGATCCTCCCAGGAGGTGATGGACCCTTGGGGAAGGTCCATGAGCCACGATCGGGTTGGGCTGGCCAGGACTACGGGGAAGTAGTTGGCCTTGATGACTTCGTCACCCCCTACAACTAGGATCGAGGTGGAGTAGATCTGCAAGAACTCACTCGGGTTGACGCTTCCATCATACTTCTCTGGTGTCTGAGGCCAAAACTTGTGGGGCCACACCACCCTCTGTAGGTGTAGGGCTAAAGCTGCACACCCTCCACCTGTGCTTGCGGGCGCCAGGTTTGGCACTGCATGAACTTGGTGAACAGGCGGCACTGCGTACGCGTGGTGTTGGGGCGGAACAGGAGGCGCTTGATGCGGTGGAGGCACACCATGCTCCCTGAGTGGGGGAGGCGCAACGTACGCGTGGTGCGGAGGGGGTGCAACGTACGCCTGGTGCTGCACGGGAGGCACCACATACGCCCGACGTGGCGAGAGAGCGTCATGCAACTGGGGTTCGGGACCCGGCAGGCTGTAGTCAGCTTCAAGATTGTAGCACTGCTCCTGTTGATGTTTGATGACAACTCGACAGTCCTATCCAGCCCTACGGTGCTGCAACTCAGCCCGCAAGTCTGCCGTCGAGAGCCTAGTTGAGCGGCTATCAGCGGTCTACTGGTCGACGGTTGGCGTACGCAACAGTGACACAAATGTCGATGCCGCTCTCCTCCCGCCTTGCGGAGTCGCCTGGAGTGCAGCGACAACTATATGGTCAACATCATTTACCCACTGCTAGGTTGCCCCCTGCGGGGCACCTACCGTTGGTGCGTTGCGGAGTAGTGCACACTCTGCTAGGAGTGCACTTTCTGGGCTTGCCGCCTGTGGTGCCGCTGCAGCTGTCACGACGGGAGTCACTGTGCCGTGTTGTGCCGCCCTGCAGCCGACGGAGTGGATGCACGGCGACGCGATGGTCTAGATCTTCCCGCCCTGGAGCGGGACCCAATGCTGGGGTGGGATGAAGCTTGGTCCTCGCCCGCCACCTGCTGGCGGGGCTGTGGCCTGGAGGAGCTAGCATTGGAATGGGCGTTCACCATGCTTCTGGTGAAGATCCTTGCAGGGAAAAAGTCCCCCTACCTGGTGCGCCAAATGTCGAGGTGTCTAACTGACACCTCCCTCGGACCTGCTCGGAAGCAGCCCGCGAAGGTTCGATGTATTTTTGGAGGGCTAGTCCTAGTAAGATTGAACGCAGTGAATGATGAACGCAAGGGATTGAAGTGGTTGGCTTATATTGAATCGAGAAATTGGATTGTACATCTTTTCTTTTTGATTTTGATATCGATTTTGATACATATAAGGTGTCCTGCGGATAATGCGGGCGTAATACCCTACTCCATAGTGGTTTGTGTGTGTCGCATTGCTCAAGCATGTGTCTGGGTCTAAGAGAAGATGTCTAAGTCGATGGTTGTCCGATCCTTTTATAGTCCAAAGTCAGATAACTTACAAGTGGGGCCCAGGGCCCAACAGGTGGCCCGGGGCCTAATTGGTGGCCCGGGGCCCGACAGGTGGCCCTGGGAGTAACCAAATCCAATCTAAGATATGGGAGTAAATGCCATCTCCTGACAATGGCTTCAATGTGCCGCCTGGACATGCACTGCAGCAGGGCTACACATAGCCCCTCATGATGGTTGGGCGCATCTCGTCTGTCTTGTCGCGGCCTCCCATTCGTCCGCCGTACATTGCAGTTCGGCACCGACCTATCATAACAAGACTGGACACTGGCTCCTTGACTTATGAGTGCGCACCCCTGCTTACGTAGGGAAGGCACACATACTTACTGCTTGGACACACTGTGCATGTCTTACTTTACTGCTGCTTTCTTCAGCCCCCCGGTAGCCGTTAACCAAGTGGTTGTGCCGGGGCCCGCTTCCGCAGGAAGGCCTATGCCATGAGCTGCTAGGCACATGGTAGCTTCGAACCTCTCCTCAGCGGGGAAGCGGGTCCGGATCTGCAAGACACGTGGCAGCATCGGATCCCACCTCAGCGGGTAGGCGGGTCTGGAGCTACAGGGCACGTGGCTATGCCAGACCTCTCCTCATCAGGGAGGCGGGTCCGGAGCTGCAGGACACGTGGCAGTGCTGGACCTCCCCTCAGCGGGGAGGCAGGTCCGGAGCTGCAGGTCTGAAGCTACAGAAGATGTGGCAGCGCCGGCCGCGTCCTTAATGGAGAGGTCCGGCCCGGAGCTGTGATGCATGCAGAAGCACTAGACCTCCTCTCAACGTGGAGGCAGGTCCGAAGGTAAAGAACACGTGGCGGGTCCAGGCCTACCCTCAACGGGGAGGTTGGTGCAGGAGCTGCGCGCCATGTGGTTTACACCGGGACCTGCCTCCGTGGGAGGCGGGGCCCAGTACGTCCTCTTCCTTGTATCTATGGGTACGCGGTCCGCCAGGTACCTACAGAAACCTATCAGGATTTAATCCTGAGGGCCAATCATAGCTTTACTAGGCAAAGGTTTGTCATAGAAACCTTCCATGAGCAACCAATGGGCTGCTATGAATAAATGGGATCCCTATGCTCCCAACTATTCTAAGCATCATTCAAGCTCAAGAGAGTTGCCACCATCGTTGGGTACACGTTGTTCCTTTGTGGCTAAAGGTTATTTTAGCCTTAGTCATGGAATGATGGATCACACCCAACACTTGGGAGACCTTGAGACGTGGAAAAACAACATTGACAACACTCTCCTTACTACACTCATGCCACCCATAGGAGGCAACACAACATCGACACTCAAACCTCCATTGTTGAAGCCACGCTGCAAGAAGGTTAGGCTGACCTCATGACCTACCTCCGCCATTAGGGTTTCAACCCCTATCACGGACCCTGACCAAGAACAAGCTTGGAGAAGGACTCCCACTTGAGGTAACTTGAATCACATCCCATCTTGCATTTCATTTCCCTTTTCCACATCATTGCATCTTAAAAAACACTTAGAATAGGATTAAATAAAATAAAATATGTGCAGTAAGAATGTTGATTCCTTCATAAGTTGAAACGATGGATAGTTGCTTTATTCTATTCTCCTTTAGTACTTAAGTTACAATTTAATATTCTCCAACTATTGAGTTTATTTGCTTTAAGTACTTCACTTAGAACTAAAAAATTGTGGGTAGCATAAGCATGATCCAATTCTAGGTTGTTGTGAGATATAATGCTGATAGTTTTCTGATTTTAGTGAAACATGGTCTCCGAGAAATTTTCAAATTGTTTTAAAATGAAGTTCCTCATTTGATTTGAATTTCCTACCAAAGCCATATGATATTTTAATTTGATAAACCCATGCATATGCTATTTGTTTTCACATTGAGCCTAGTCAAACTAGTATAGACCTATATGAGAATCTTTTCATGCTTCCATGATCAAGAGTACACACATGCATGTGCTAAACTTATACACTTGATGTTAGCAAGTTTTCCATCATTCCATTTTCCACCTTCAAAAAGATACTCCACATATTCAATGCCAAAAACTCTCTTCAAATTTATTTGAAGAAAGGAGTAGAAGGCATGGTTACAAAAAAAAGAGAAAAAGAATAAAGCATGCTCTCCAGGAATGAGCATGAGAAAAGGAGAGAGAAAAAGACAAAAAGTTAGTCATGTTTCATCCCTACAATAGAGAGAGTGCATAAAAAGAAGTTATCTTCCACCACCACAAATATTCCACCACACTTGCACAATCTTGATCCGGAGGTATGATTTGTTTTCTCCTAAGGCTTATTCTTTTGACTTAGCAATATATGTGTTGCAATATGCCTACTCTTGCTCCATACCAAGGTCCAAAAAAGCCTTATTTAGATATAGGGCAAGAAAGGCATTGCCTTGGTGAGGAGAATTCCACTTACACAAAGGAGTGATTGGGATTATCATTTGAGGAACTTAAGCCTAATTTTGAAAATCATTTGAAATTCTCCGAAATTTGAGTGGAACTTAGATATTAGGAATAATGCATGCTTTGTAAACTGTTCTATCTTTCAACCACCCAAGGAGAGGAGAAGGCAAAGGCCCCATGAGGACTAAGGTAAATAGTGAGTACCATTGCCAAAGTACGGAATACAAGGTAGAATGCTTAATTGTGCATTTGGTACTATTGAAGCATAGGATATAGTAACAACTCATGATCAACATCGTAATCCTTAAGTTTGCTTTGAAACGAGCAAAGGATAAGCTTGGGGGAGTTTGTTGACGATCATTAAGTACCACTTTAGACCATGAATATAACTCATAATCATGGAGGACTGGACATTTCTTACACACATTGCTTTTTGAAATAACCTAGTTCCACTTGTACTTGGAGAAAATGGTGCATGCAGGTATTTTATATAGAGTTGAAGTGAACCAATGGAGGAATCCTAAAGAATACCTTTCCAGCCAATCCGACGCTGACGTGTGGCAGCACATGGATCAAATGGCTCACCTACAAGAGTATCCGCGGACATCCAATGATGTAGCACCCCGAAATGGTTAGAGGGCCCACAAACCTGTGTCACGGAGGAAAACTAGCACAAACAGGCGAGGCTAGGGGTTGGTCGAACCCATGATTTGGTCGACCTCGTAAAGGTGCCAAACCCGGTTAGCTTCCACGTGTCGACCTCCTGCGGCACGCTTTTGGTAGCAGGAACCACCTCTACTTTGTGTATAAATAGGGGGGAGAGGCCTCACTTTACTTCACACACCACTCAAGCATTCTCGCTTGTATACACTAGTTCTCTTAGTTCTATAGTGGAGGTTAGGCTGTAGAGAGGAGCCTCTAGTCCCAAGTCCAAATTGGGAAAGGTAAGGCTCATGTATCTTTGTTTCCTTTGATGACTTTATGCATAATAATAATAATATTATTAGTCTCTCTTTATTCATATACTTGGGAAAATCGTTTCTTGTTTGATTGTAGAGTCTATGTATGTGCTACGTGTAGATGTTATTATGATCTGATCATAATGCATATATCATATTATCATAAACATCATACACCACCACTATAGTCTAATTAGGTAATAATTTGATTATGTTAATATGAATATATTAGTGCTTGGTTCCAACATTGGTTCAACGATGTTTAGGTTAGTCGTTGCCTTAGAGAGGCACTTGTACTCAAGCCTCTAAGATATTTACTTAACATGTAAGCGTGGTGCTTAGATAGTTGAGTAGCGTTGGATATCTCATAGACCCATGAGTTGTAGGGGTATGCGGCAGGTGATGACAGTCTTGTCTATCCTTCGTACCCCCCTCCCCCCCACGTTCGGCTACACCACAGGCTGGTAGCGGAAATCGACCTTATGTTGTCAGGGGTAAACCCGTGCCTGATGTGGTGGACCACTAAGCCCTAGTATTGATTATTAGCATGTTCATGTGTACACTATTAGGCTATGTATATGTGTAATTAGAGCACAGTAGGGGCAGACCCTTCTTGTAACTTAGCCCTCATTAGGACAACCTTATCCCTTAGAGTAGATTGCTTAGGTGTGTGTCACACTACCCCTATTATCATCGTACCTTTGCTCTAATAATTACTTAGTACCCTATACTTTGATCATAAGAATATTGTTTACTTTACTTTGCTGCCTTCCTTTGGGATAAATACGATAAACTTGAGAATAATCTTGGGTGAAATGCTACAACAGTAAGACCATGTGCTTACAGATCTCATCTCTCACCAGAGATGATCTGTGGAGTTAAGAAATACCAACACCGCCTCGCGCTCAGGGTTGGAGAGTGGAGAGTCGTCGCGGGCCGACATGATCTTAACACGATAAAGAGAGGATATGCCAATAGGAAGTAAGAATATTGCGTTTGAAAATATGGCAAACTTATAAAGTTAGGGGCTGAAACTGATTTAGGATGGATTTGTTCGATTTCTAACCAGACTAGTCCATTTAGGAATGAACTTGTGCGCTCTTGGTCTGAACTAGATCAGACCCTACAGTTTCAAACCCTAGCTTCTAAATCCGCCACAAATCACAAATGTGGGTCGCAATTCTTAGGAAATATAATCACAGGGTGTCAAGTATGCAGTGTAAGGTCAAGTCACAAGAGACGTAACCTAGAATCAAAGGAATAGATAAAATATGAAAGTTAAGTCAATATACCTTAAGATGAGCAAAATCAAATAATTCTATGGATTGAAGGAGCAGAGTTGTTCGAGAATGCGTTCTCGACACTCCTAAGGTGTTAAATAGCAGAGGGATTTAATCTTTTGTTGGTTGGATCACAAAATCATCCATGGGGGCGATTTGGAGGTGGGGGCGCATTTTGAGAAGTGAATGGTTAAGTGGAAGAGTCGGGCCCAATCCTCAGGGTTAAGTTATTAGAGGCCGGACTAGTTGAGTAAGGGGTACGCACTAGTCCGGCCAGTTGGACCAGTTCCAGACTTGTCGGCGTTAGGATCTCCGACTAGTAAGAAATATATCATGCGTTCGTCCGAGAGGTGACCTAGCTAAGAAGACAATGGGGTTTATAGCTGGCCAAATGGGCCGGGCTATTTGGGCCGACACGAAGCCCGCTCATTTTGGCCCGGCACGAGCACGGCCTGACACGGAAGAAGACTGGGCCGGGTCGACCCGAAGCCCAGATCAGGCCGTGCTTGGGCTAGCCCGGCACGACCCGATTAACCGTAAGCCTGACAGGCTCGGTACTTGGTCCGACAGGCCTGATGGTAGTCGGCACGGCCCGACACAGCCCGTTTTGACTATGTAAAGCTGTCAGTTTTGCAATACAGATTCGGCCTTTATTTCACTGGAACTGGAACCAATCAGATTTTCTAATTGACTCAGTATGGGCTTTGGAGCCGTTGCACTCCACCTGGGCCAAAAAAAGCAAGCGCAACATGTTGCACCTCACCTAGGCCAAAAAAAGGCTCAGAGGTGTAGCCCATCTGGCCATCTCATCCGGCTTCAGCAAATCAGCTGCCAGGACCTAGGAGCGCGGCCAGGAGCCTAGCGTCACAGCATGTTTTAGTACCACATGGCTTAATCGGATGGGAGGAAGATGGAGGTCAACTACATAAAGTGACCCAGACAGGGAGATGGGTGTGCCATTGTCCTCCTTCTCGATCAGACCGAAGTAAACATTCATTTCTTTTCAAATTTGAGATGTGAATGTTAAGTCTTTTAAATTCAGTTCAAAAGCTGAATTCAAATTGAAATATTTAATTTCGTATAAAAATAGTTTTTTTAATGACGGTCTCGGGTCGGCCCGACACGATTGGCCCGGTTCGGGCTAGGCATGGCCCGGCCTGTGTAAGAGAGGCTCGTGCCGTGCTTGGGCTTCACTTTCGGCCCATTGTGTCAGCACGGCCCGGCCCGTTAAATAATCAGGTCGTGCTGGGTTGATGGTTTTTAGGCTCGAGCCCGACCGGGCTCATGCCAGGCCGGCCCGACACGGCCCATTGGACACTATAATGGGGTTATACTGGTTCGAGTGGAATGCCCTACGCCCAGTTCGGGTGTCTCGTTGTTCTTTGCTGAGAATGGGGGTGGTTTTCTCAAGGCCGATCTTCCCTAGAGGATAAGATCTGGTTTCCTTTTATACCCCCTATATCGGTCCCCCTTCACTCCTGATGAAGGGAGCGGGGCCATGGTTACAGGGGCGCCTATCCCATCCCGGGCCAGCCACATCACTTGATGAATCTGCCACCTTGAGAGGGTCATTCCATCGTCCTTCTGTATTGTCGCCGGGGTGAACCGTACCAGGGTGCACACAGGCCCGTCGTATTGTGTCCAAGACGGCTGCTCTAACGGATGTGACGAGACATGAAGCGCGCTAGAATGCACTCGAGTGCCTATGGCTTGACTATGATGGAGCCCACTCCGCATTTACAGTATGCCTCCCTCGTTCTTCTCGAGCTCGATCTTGGATGCTCAAGACTTCCTCTGCCAGCTTGACCTTCAGGGGACTGTTGGTATTTCTTAACATCTACAGATCATCCTAGTTGCAAGGCTAGTTTTGTAGAGGCACTAGGCTAACCTAAGCCAAAGCAAGATGGGTTCCACAAGCAAACGGAAAGTGCCGCTATAGCATTTCACCCAAGAGTATTTCCTAGGGTATTGTATTTGTTTATTCCAAAGGAAGGCAAGATAGAAGAGGGTGTTCTAGTGAGGGATCTTGTAGGATGGATAAATGAAATGATGGGGTAGTGTGACACACACATAAGCAAACTACTCTAAAGGGTAAGAATATCCTAGTGGAGGATACGTTAGGGATGGAGTTACTCCTACTGTGCTTTTTGTATTCATATACATAGTCAACTAGTGTACATAAGGGTATGCTAATGATGAGTACTAGGGCTTAGTGGTCCAACACATCGAGCACGGGTTTACCCCTGAGAATATCAGGACGATTTCCGCCACGAGCTTGCGGCATAATCAGACGTGGGGGATTACGAAGGACGGACAGGGCTGTCACCACCCGCCACCTACCCCCACAAATTGTGGGTCTACAAGACATCCAACGCTACTTAATTATCTAAGCACCATGCTTACATAATAAGTAAATGTCTTAAGAGTTGCAGTACAAGTACCTTCCTAAGTCAATGACTAACCTAAACATCGTTGAAACCAATATTGGGACCAAACACTAAATTACTCATATTAATTAACATAATCATATTAATACCTAATTATACTATAGTGGTGGTCTATGATATTAATAATAACATGATAAGGGTAGTATGACTAGATAATAGCAACATCAACACCTAACACATACATGGACTCCACAACCAAACAAGGAACACTTCCTCCAAGTATATGAATAAGTAAAGACTAATAATGTTAATATAAAGCATAATGTCACAAATACAAGAAAGGATACATGAGCCATACCTTTCCCAATTCGGACTTGGGACTAGAGACTCCTCTCTACAGCCTAACCTACAGTAAGGACTAAGAGAGCACTAGTGTATTACAAGAGAGAATGCTTGAGTGGTGTGGGGGAGAAGTGAGGCGCTCTCCTATTTATACAAGGAGTAGAAACAGTTCCCACCACAATTAGAACGGGAATATGTCTTCACCGCCTTCAGGGAGCCATGATGAGCCAACATGTGACACCTGGTTCTGAAATTGAACCAAGTGCAACACATATGTGTGCCCAGGATGTTGATCACACATACACAGTGCATCACAAACGATATACAAAAATTACCACTGCAAAAATTAATTAAACAAGTATTTTATTGCATTATTCAAATAATCCTCAAATTAGAAACTCTAATGATCATTATTAGCAGTGAAACTAAAACTGCAGCGGAAATAAACTAAGCAACTAAACAAACCGAGCAAAGCTAATCAAACTAAGCATAGAAATAGCGTGGCTCCAAGCAAACCACAAACAAGTCAACGACACCACACAACCTAGTACTCCGAATTATCCTCACGATACTCCCAAACATCACCTGAAACTGTTGGTGGGGGAATTGCAAGGGTGAGCACATGTCGTACTCAGCAAGTGTGGGAAAATATTGACATGTAGCTTAAACAAGGAACGATAATAAATACGGCTAGTTGCTGAAAAGTACATTTAAAAATGTGAAAAGCATCCTACAATGTCTATGTGACGTAATCCCATCATATCCCAAATAATTCACATATTATGAAACCATCATCAATTACCATTATATCACATCCATTATTCATTATCCATCTATATATCATATTCTTACCATCCTCATTAACCATATTCAATTATCACCATCCAATGCATAACCATAACCAATACTGAACCATAATCCAACCATAACCATTCCAAATACTAGTTCTAGGTGCTCGTAACCGGGAGCACGGCTATCATGATAGTTTTTTTGACACTCTGCAGAGGTTGTACCACTTTACTCACAACTTTGTGATTTTGTCACCCGTCGATGACTAAAGAAACTGCCCTTATGCCAATTGCACTTCCTTAGGTGCATGGCCAAGAGATAACAAAATAGCCTTTACAAAGGGAGTACCAACATATTCAGACCCACTGAGGTTTCACCAGTGATGATGCCTACAACTAAGCACATCCAACCAAGGGCTCCCTCTTCTGCCGTTCAGATCCCAAGATAGTCCCACCACTATTGCAAACCCAACCGACTCCCATTTCTCACTCCCCCAAATGATCTGAACAATGCTGACAATACACCAAATTAATTGGCGAAGCCACACCCATACTTGGCCTTGTGGTGGCACTGTATTCCTGGCCTATTCTAGCATGACCCGGTCCTTAGATCTAAGGCAAGCAAACCACCATATCATCCAACCTTATCCACAAACCATGCTTGCTTAGATCTCCCAAGTACCATATTACCAATTAACCATATTCATAAATGCTCATCATCCATTAGATCATAATTAAGATATTTGGTTGTTTTCCCATCCCAATTAATTAGAGCAAAGCAAAAAGGTAAAATACCCTTCCTGACTCTCTAAAATGTATTCCAAGTGACAAGGATGGTCAAACAAGTCTAGTAAACACCTATAAATGGGTTTCCCATCAAATTGACACAAGCATGCAGTTTTGCAAACAAAACATTCAAAAACAGGATCAAAATGTTCAAGACACTTGCCTTGCTCTTGAGCTTGGTTTGGGTCAAACGCTTAGAAGTTCTGGTACTGGACGTCCTCGACAGCACCCTCTAGAGCAAAACCTATTCCGCGCAATAACATACAAAATAGTCATTACAATCAATAAATGCTCATATATTATTCAATATGCCACAACATGAATGATTAATGCAATTAAGAGGTGAAACTTGTTAATGAGTTGCTATTTATGTTTACTCACTAGTTACAATGGTGTTAGACAAGTTTGAACAGGTTTCGAGTTAATTTGAGTCAAATTGGAATTAATTCAGCAACTTTAGATTCAGGTGGCCGGACAAGTACGTACTGGGGACCCGACTAGTTCGCCCGGGACCAGAAAGTCGATCGGACTAGTCCACACTTGGCTAGACAAGTCTGCCCGGCTAGAGTTTTTGGCGAATTTCCAACTAGAGCATAGTTTGAGTTGAATTATGGGACTAGGATTGAAGTAGAAAGATGATCTAAGGTAATTACTGTGAATTCAACAACTCAAGGGTCGAGAATTCGATGAAACTCGAGGTCTTGACGTCTAGATCCAAAGAAGATGGAGAATTGGTGGAGAATTGACGATGATGTCGATGAGTTGACGAAGATCGATCTTGCTTGATCCTTCTCTTCCCTCCTTCTCTTCTCCTGGCTGTGGTGATCTCCTCTTGACGGCGGCTCTCACGAACTAGGGTTTGAGGTTTCTTCAATTGCGACAAAGGGGTGATAGGATGGGTATTGGGGTGCTTATATAGAGGTGGAGGTGGTAGGGTTTGATGGATTTCGAGTTGACAGTGGTGGAGTCCGTGCAGGGGTCCCACATGGGATCCACAGGGGTTGGACACGACGTTCTTGGGCCCAATTAAGGCAAAAATGCAATAACATATCATGGAGGAAAAGATTGAATCCGAGTGGGGCACACTGGACAAGTCCGCTAGGGGGCCGAACTAGTCCGTTGGAAGTTAGAAAGTTGAACGGATAAGTCCGATATCAAGCCATACAAGTACGCTTGCAAGCAAATCGAAGTTCTAGAGAGTTGAACGGACAAATCCGTTCTGGGTCCGGAATGTCCGATCTTGTCCAGAAAGGGAAACAGACAAGTCCGGAGGCTTGATCAATTTTCCAAAAACCGGATCAAAAGAGGGATCTACCAGACAACTCTGAAACGTTCCAATAGCAAGGAACAGACTAGTCCGTACATGAGAATGGACAAGTCCGGTCAATCAACAGAAACTCAATTGAACTAGTTCACGGCAAGAGCGGACAAGTCCGGAGAGTCAACAGAGAGTAAAACCGGACTAGTCCGGGGTCCAAACTAAAGAATTCCACAACTATACATGTTTTTAATGCTGTTTTGGTTCTAATTCATTTTAAACTTGTTCCTTTTTATGTTGCTTAATGTTAAACATGTATAAGAATGTATGCAATGTATGATGGATGAAAATGAGGGTGTTACAAACCTACCCCCCTTAAAATGAATCTCGACCTTGAGATTTGACGTAGACAAAAAAAAAGATAGGGAAATTCTTTCTTGAGATCATCTTCCAGCTTCCAAGTTGCTTCTGATTCTGCATGATGCTTCCATTGTACTTTACACCATCTAATCACCTTGTTTCTTGTGACCCTCTCCTTGGTTTCCAAAATTTTTACCAGTTGCTCGACATAAGTCAAATCTGCATCTAATTCCAATTCTTCCATGGGCACTTGTTCCACCGGTACCCTTAAGCACTTCTTGAGCTGAGAAACATAGAACACATCATAAACATTGGAAACATGTGCTGGCATCTCCAACTTATATGCCACTTCTCCACGTTTGCCCAAAATCTTGAATGGTCCAATATAGCGAGGTGCCAACTTACGTCTGACATTAAACCTCTTATGACCTTGCATAGGTGAAACTTTGAGGTATAGAAGTCTCCGACTTCAAAGGCTAAGTTTCTTCGCCTATTATCCGCGTAGACCTTTTGTCTTGTTTGAGCGGCCCTTAAATTCCCACGGATTATTTGAACTTGATTTTCAGCCTCCTGCAACACATCTGGTCCAAACACTTGGTTCTTTCTTGTCACATTCCAAAACAAGGGTGTCCTACACTTCCTTCCATATAGTGCTTCATATGGCGACATCTTCAAACTGGCTTGGTAACTGTTATTGTAGGAAAACTCAGCGTATGCCAAGATCTTGTCCTATCTGCGTCCATGCTTCAAGGAACAAGCTCTCAACATGTCTTCTAATATTTGGTTGGTCCTCTTGGTTTGTCCATCCGTTTGAGGGTGATATGCAGAGCTGAAATTTAACTTAGTACCCATAACTTCATGCAGTTTCTGCCAGAACCTAGAGGTGAATTGAGAACCTCGGTCAGACACTATTTTCTTTGAAACTCCACGCCGGCATACAATTTTCTCCATGTACAACTCAGCTAACTGTGCAGCGGTATACTTGATCCTGACAGGAATGAAATGATCTGATTTAGTCAAGCGACCCACAATAACCCATATTGAGTCATAACCGGACTGGGTTTAAGGTAATCCAACTATGAAGTCTATACCGATTTCTTCCCACATCCATTCCGAAATCTTCAATGGTTGCAACAATCCAGCTGGCCTTTGGTGTTCCGCTTTGACCCGCTGGCACATATCACACAAGGCTACATATTTAGCTATGTCCTTTTTCATGCTAGCCCACCAATAAAATGTTTTCAAGTCCTTGTACATCTTCGTACAACCAGGATGAATTGAGTAAGGTGAGTCATGTGCCTCCTTTAGTATCATTTCTTGAATATGCTTTACATTAGGCACAACAATCTGTTTCCCAAGCCATGGAGTACCTTGGTCATCCTCATCAAATCTGAATTCTCTCGCTTCTCGGGTCCTTCCTTTGATTTCTTGAATTTCCTCATCCTTGGTCTGACTTTCTCAATTTTCTTGCTCCAAGGTTGGATTTAACTCCATTATCCCCATCTCATTCACAAATCCAAGATTCAACCGTTCAAACTCCTTGCATAACTCAAATTGCAATTCCCGAACCGTGAGTTGGTGGCTTACTCCTTTCCGACTCAATGCGTCGGCCACTACATTAGCTTTCTCCGGATGATAGTTGATTCCCACATCATAATCCTTGATGAGCTCCAATCATCTTCGTTTCCTCAAATTCAGGTCCATTTGTGTGAATATGTACTTGAGGCTCTTGTGGTTTGAGTAAATCTCACACCCATGACCAATAATATAGTGTCTCCATATCTTCAAATCATGCACTACGGCTGCAAGTTCGAGATCATGTGTAGGATAATTCTGCTCATGTTTCTTCAATTGTCTCGATGCATAGGCTACCACTTGACTTTCTTGCATGATCACACATCCAAGTCCTTGTCCTGATGCGTCGCACAACAACAACAACAACAACAACAACAACAACAACAACAACAACCAAGCCTTTGTCCCAAACAAGTTGGGGTCGGCTAGAAATGAAACCCAACAATTTTGAAGAAAAGTAATAGAAAATAAGATGAAAGTAAAAAAATCTACATTTTATTTATTCTAGAAATGGGTTAATAAGAAAGAAGATAAGAGTAACAAATTATGAATAAACTATGATTCTGGCACATGAATTGCTAATTTTCATGCAGTCCTATCATGAGCCAAATCTCTAGGTATGTCCCACTCCTTTAAATCTCGTTTCACCGCCTCCTGCCAGGTCAACCTTGGTCGACCTCTACCCCTCCTAAAATTTTCTCCACTCTTTATAATCCCACTGTTAACCGGTGCTTCTGGAGGTCTCCGCTAGATATGCCCAAACCACCGTAGGCGATGTTGGTCTAGCTTCTCCTCAATCGGTGCAACCCCTACCCTATCACGTATTACTTCGTTCCTAATTTTTTCTCTTCTTGTGTGACCGCACATCCACCGTAGCATGCGCATCTCCGCAACACTCATTTGTTGGACATGTTGCCTTTTAGTTGGCCAACATTCTGCTGCATACAGCATCACATGTCTGATCACCGTCCTATAGAATTTTCCTTTCAATTTTTGTGGAACTTTCTTATCACATAAGATTCCAGATGCTTGTCTCCACTTCATCCACCCGATCTTGATCCTGTGGCAAACATCTTCGTCAATATCACCATTGCTTTGTAACATTGATCCTAAATATCGAAATGTGTCCCTCCTAGATACTACTTGTCCTTGTATACTAACATTACCATCCTCGCACCTGACATCACTAAAGTCGCATCTCATATACTTGGTCTTGGTCCTACTAAGTCTAAACCCCTTAGACTCTAAGGTCTGCCTCCATAGCTCCAATTTTCTATCAACACCATCCCTAGTTTCATCTACCAACACTACATCATCAGCAAAGAGCATACACCAAGGGATATCCCCTTGTATATCCTTCGACACCTCATCCATCACTAAGGAAAAGATGTAAGGACTTAAGGCTGATCCTTGGTGTAACCCTATTGTGATAGGAAAAGTGTCGGTCTCACTATCTCTTACACGCACACTTGTCACCACATTATCGTACATATCCTTGATAAGGTTAATGTACTTTGTTGGGACTTTGTGTTTCTATAGTGCCCACCACATGACCGGTCTTGGTACCTTATCGTATGCCTTCTCCAAGTCAATGAACACTAAATGTAGATCCTTCTTTTGCTCCCTATACCTCTCCATAAGCTGATGGAGTAAGAAAATCGCCTCCATAGTGGACCTCTCAGGCATAAAACCAAACTGGTTTTTAGTGACATTGGTCACTTTCCTCAAGCGGTGTTCAATCACTCTCTCCCAAAGCTTCATAGTATGACTCATGAGCTTAATTCCTCGGTAATTAGTACAACTTTGAACATCTACTTTATTTTTGAAGATGGGTACTAAAATACTTTTCCGCCACTCTTTAGGCATTTTGTTTGACTGAAAAATGTGGTTGAATAGTTTAGTGAGCCATACTATTGCTACATCCCCTAGACATCTCCACACCTCAATGGGGACATCATCGGGGCCACGGGCCTTTCCTCCTTTCATCCTTTTTAGGGCCTCTCTAACCTCAGACTCCTGTATCCTCCGCACGAATCGTCTGTTGGTGTCATCAAATGAGTCATCCAACTCGAACCTAATACTCTCATTCCCGTCATTGAATAGTCCATTGAAGTAGTCCCGCCATCTGTTCCTAATTTCTTCCTCCTTCAATAGAATTTGGCCTGCCTCATCCTTAATGCATTTGACTTGGTTGAGATCTCTCACCTTTCTCTCGCGAAGTTTCGCCATCTTGTATATATCCTTTTTGCCTTCTTTTGTCCCTAGCTTCTCATATAGCGCATCATAGGCCAGCCCCCTTGCTTTACTCACAACACGCTTAGCATTTTTCTTAGCCTCTTTATACTTCGCCATGTTACTTGCACTTCTCTCATGATGCCAGCTCTTATAAGACTCCTTCTTCTCCTTAATAGCTTTTTGTACATCTTCATTCCACCACCAAGTGTCTTTATCTACAAGTTTCTTACCTTTTGTCCACCCAAGCACCTACCTAGCCGTCTTCCTAATGTAAGTCGCCATCTTCTCCCATATACTATCTGCATCTTCCTCTTCGCTCCAAGGTCCTTCTTCGATCATCCTCCTTTTGAATGATTGTCGCGCTTCATCCTTCAACTTCCACCACTTTGTTCTTGTGGTTTTAACACCTTTGTCTCGTGACACACGCACGTGGAAACGAAAGTCAGCTACCACAAGTTTATTTTGTCGAACAACACTTTCTCCAGGAATCACCTTACAATCTAAACATGCCCCTCTCTCCCTTCTCCTGGTGAGGATATAGTCGATTTGACTAGAATGTTGGGCACTAGTAAAGGTCACTATGTGAGATAGCCTCTTTTTAAAGAGGGTGTTAGCTACCAATAGGTCATAGGCTACGGCAAAGTCTAGGATATCCTTACCCTCCTGGTTTCTATCGCCACACCCAAAACCTCCGTGTACCCCCTCAAAACCTATGTTAGTTGTACCTACATGACCATTGAGATCTCCTCTTATGAAGAGCTTCTCGCTTACCGGTACACTACTAACCATATCCTCCAAGTCCTCCCAAAATTGTCTCTTAGTCCTCATGTCGAGCCCAACTTGTGGGGCATAAGCACTAATGACATTCAAGATAAGGTCCCCCACAACTACCTTGACTAGGGTGATCCTATCCCCTCGTCTACAGACATCCACTACTCCATCCTTGAGGCTCTTATCTATTAGGATGCCTACGCCATTCCTAGTTCCCGTCGAGCCAGAATACCAAAGCTTGAAACCGGTATTCTCAACCTCTCTCGCCTTTT
Organism: Tuctoria greenei; assembly: GCA_036927565.1. Taxonomy (NCBI): domain Eukaryota; kingdom Viridiplantae; phylum Streptophyta; class Magnoliopsida; order Poales; family Poaceae; genus Tuctoria; species Tuctoria greenei. The sequence continues at coordinate 121,709,204 of JAYESD010000001.1, forward strand.
GACCTGCCCACTAGTCTCTTGTACACAAAGAATATTTACACGCCTCCTAATTGCAACGTCCACTAACTCTCATAGCTTTTCCGTCAAGGATCCTACATTCCAACTACCCACCCGAAACCTAGTTTCCTCGGCTAGCTTCATTACCCTTCGCATCCGTCGAGGAAGATGCAAAGACCCTTGCTAACTTAACACTACATTCGGGCGATGATGTAGCGCGCCACTAAGGTGATGGCGATCCGTCCCTCGCTCATTTAACACCACAGTCGGGTTCCGATATGGCGCGCCACTAAGGCTGTGGCGACCCAGCCCTCGCCCACTTAACACCATACCCGGGTTCCGGTATGGCGCGTCGCTAAGAGGGTTACGCCCCAACGAATTTCCAATGGGTTTCATTTCCATGAGAATGGCAAAGTTTAGTTGCTGGCTCGCCAAGCCTATCACAACCCCTCCTCCTTTACCCGGGCTTGGGACCGGCTATGTCATTACAACATAGGCAGAGTTGTCCTGATGCGTTGCAATAGATATAAAAACTTTTGCTCACATTTGGCAATACCAACACATGTGTTGTTGTCAACCTCTTCTTAAGCTCCTCAAAACTGTCCTGACAAGCTTGAGTCCATTGGAATGCTTTTCCCTTCATCAACAACTCAGTCATGGGCTTGGCTATTTTGGAGAAATCCTTGATGAACCGATGATAATATCCAGCCATTCCGAGAAAACTCCTTATTTCCTTCACATTTTGCGGCGATTCCCATTTTAGCACATCTCTTACTTTTCCTATATCAACCGATACTCGTCCTCCAGAGATGATATGTCCCAAAAATGACTCCTCCCTTAACCAAAACTGGCACTTGCTGAATTAGACATATAATTGGTGCTCCCTTAATTTCTGCAATGTGAGCCTCAAATGCTCCTCATGTTCCTCCTCGCTTATGAACACCACAACGAATTTATCCAAGTACTCTGTGACACCCAGTTCCGAAAATGAACCAAGTGAACGCATATGTGTGCCCAGTATGTTCAACACACATACACGAGTGCATTCACAAAAGAGTATACAAAAAATTACCACAGAACAAGATTAATTAACAAAATTTTATTGCACAAACCATATCATCCTCGAACACAAGTTCTAATGAATATTAATAATAAGTTCAACTAATGCAACGGAAATAAACTAATTAAGCAACTAAACAGCTAGGCAGCATAAGCGATAGGGTAGCGCAGCTCCAATCAACACCATAGGCAAAGCTGACGGTAGACACGGCCTAGATCTCCGCATTATCGACGTTATAATCCCAATCCTGACCTGCAACTGTTGAGGGGGGATTGCAAGAGTGAGTACATATCGTACTCAGCAAGTGTGAAAAGTATGACATGTGGCTGATTCAAATGACGACTATAATAATGGTTGAGTGCTGAAAAGTACATTAAAACATTTGAAAAGAAATATATTACATATATGTGAAGTAAATCCATCATAAACCATGTAGTTATCATAATACCAATCCATATTCCATACCCATCATCATATATCAATATCCAAGTTCAATGCCAGATTTCAATTCATAACCATCCATAACCATAATACCAACCATAACCATCCCAAATCCCAATTTTCCTCTAATCATGTGAGCGTCTAGGTTGCTCATAACCGGGAGCACAACTATCATGATAGTTTTAGACACACTCTACAAAGGTTGTACCGCTTTACCCATGTGTTTGTGATTTTATCACCTTTCAATGACTATAGAATCTCAATTATGCCGTCTCACACTTCCGTAGGTGTGTGGCCAAGAGATCACAAAATAGCCTTTACAAAGGGATTACTAGCCTATTTAGACCCCACTGAGGTTTCACCGGTGGCGATGTCTCCAACTGAGCACATCTTCAACCAAGGGCCCCCTCTTGAGCCATTCGGATCCTAGGGTAGTCCCTCCAATCATCAACAAACCCAATCCGACTACCCCTTCCCCGAGCATCCTTAATGGTCCAAATAGCACTGGCAAAGCCCTAATTAATCAGCTACGCCGCACCCATACTTGGCCTCATGGTGGCACTGTAAATCCTGGATGGTCGCTTCACGAATCGGTCCTTATATCTAAAGCAAGCAAAATCACCATACATCCAACCAATCCACATACTAGGCTTGCTTAGATCACCCATTACCATATCATATTTAACCAGTTCATGTCAACCACAATCCCATTAATGCATAATCAAATTAAATAGTGTAATTGTTCTTCCATCCCAATTAATTAAGCGAAGCAAAAAGGTAAAAATCCCATCCCAACTCTCTACCATATATTCCAGGTGATAAGGGTGGTTAAACAAATCTAGTAAACTTCCTATTGTAGGATTCCCCTCAAGTTGACACAAGCATGCAATTTTGCAAACAAAAAATTTATTTTAGAAACACAATCAATATGCTTCAAGGACACTTGCCTTTCTCTTGGGATTGGTTCGGGTCGAAGCCTTCAAACTCTTGGTGCTGTAGATCCCCTGCAACACTCTCTAGCGCAAATCCATCCAATCCGCACAATAAACATACAAACAAGAAACATAATCAAAGAGTGCACAAATATTACTCAATATGACATGACATGCATGATTAATGCAAATGCAAGGTGGAACTTGTTAATAGATTGCTTTTAATGATCACTAACTAGTTCTAACAGATTTTAACAAGTTTATACAGGTTTGGATTTGATTAGATCTACTTTTAGAATCAATTCAACACAATTTAGTCAACAAAATCAAACTATTCTGCAGAAGGCCGGACTAGTGTGCACTTCGCAGAACTAGCAAACTAGGTTTTTCTAGATCGACGTGAATTTGGAGATTAGGGGTCAAATTCACGCAAGGAAAAGAAAATAGAAGGTATAGCAGGTGTTTAGGACTCCAATGAATCAAGAAACTTGTAGGTAACCCTTGGATCTTGATGATCTAGGGTTGGGGATGAACTTGGAGATGATTTGGTGATGAAGAATGAAAGCTTGGGGGAGATCTTGATCCTCTTTCGTTTTCTCCTCCTCTTCTTCTTGCTTGGGATATCCTCCTCCCTCCTTGATGGTGGCTCCTCACAAACTAGGGTTTGGGTGGGGTGGAAAAGTGGCAAATAGATGTCAAGCCAAGGGGTGTGGTTGTTTATATAGAGGTGGAGGCTAGGGTTAGATGGATTTCGAGTTTGAGAGGAGCAGAGGCCGGTTTAGAGTCCCACGTGGGCTCTAAAAGAGTTAGGCACGACGTCCCTAGGCCCACTTAACGTGAGACCCAATAAACAAGTCATAAAACAAAAGATCAATTCGTAGTCGCGAAATATCGGACAAGTCCAAAAAGGACCGGACTAGTCCGAAGTTAGTCAGAAAGAAATCGGACAAGTCTGGCAAAAAATCGGACAAGTCCGACTTTAGTCAGAGAGGAAATCGGACAAGTCTGCTGGAACACCGGACTAGTCCGGACAAGTCTAGGGACTTAGCAATTTTCAAGGATTCTTGGAAAATCGGACTAGTCCGCAAAAAATCGGACAAGTCCGAAAGTGTCCAGAGGCAAAATCGGACTAGTCCGCAGAAAAAACGGAGAAGTCTGATTTTAGTCAGAGATAAATCGGACTAGTCTTCACCAAAATTGGACTAGTCCGCACTTTTCAGCATTTCAAGTGTGGTTTTGTTCCAAATCAATTTTAAACTCGTTCCTCTTTATGTGGGTTAATGTTAAACATGTATATGAACGTATGTAGGGCATGATGCATGAGAATGAGGGTGTTACATACCCCATGAAAACCTTATTCATGAGGTACATAAAGTATGCAGGTGCGTTTGTCAATTCAAAAGACATAACAGTATACTCATAAGATCCATATCGTGTCTGAAAAGCTGTCTTGGGTATATCCAACAGTCTAATATTCATTTGAAAGTAGCTTGACCTCAAATCAATCTTAGCAAAAACACATGCACCCTTCATCTGATCGAACAAATCCTCTATACGGGGCAATGTGTACTTGTTCTTGATTGTCACCTCGTTGAGAGCTCGATAGTCCATCCTTTGGGATCCATACTTCTTGTTTACGAAAAGTACTGGGGCTCCCCAAGGTGAAGAGCTTGGATGAATGAAACCCTTCTCTAGCTACTCTTGAATTTGCTTCTTGAGTTCCACTAACTCCATAGGAGGCATCCTGTATGGCCTCTTAGCTATAGGCACAATTCCAGGTATTAATTCAATAACAAACTCAATGTCATGATCAGGTGGCATACCTGACAACTCATCTGGAAACACATCCATATACTTGCACACCATCGGAATCTCCTCAATTGCTGCACCGTCCATTTGATTTAGCTCCACTTGCTTTGATGTGTGTTGACATGCTTCAAATTCTATGTTGAACCCTTTCTCATATGTCAACTTCACCATCTTTGTGGCACATTGAATTATCCCATTGTGCTTCCTTAACCAGTCCATACCAAGTATTATGTGCAGTCCTTGAGAATCCAAAACAATAAGGTTGGCGAAGAAGTCTACCGTCTTATTCTAAGGCTTACTTTTGGACATACTATATTCGTTCTCATCTCCCCTCCAGGAGACTTAACCAACAAGGTATACTTCATATGAGATATGGGCAAACTATATTTGGCAACATACTTTGATGCAGTGAATGAATGTGATGCTCCAGAATTAAATAACATAATCACCGGGTTAGAGTTTGCGAGAAACATACCAATCACCACATCATCCGCTTGTTGGGTGTTGAAGGCTGTTATATACCAATTTCATCTGTCAATTTAACTCAATTATGTGAAGGATTTGTCATTTCTTGCACACATCACCTTTCTATCTAACCCAATTCCACTTGGACTTGGAGAAATATATGTATGCAACATTTTATGCAGGAAACGAGGAAATGTAGAGGAACCAATCCTATAAAATATCATTTCAGCCAATCAGGCGATGACACGTGGCATCCTATGGATCAAATGGCCCACAAACAGAAGTATCCAAGGAGATCCAACGGTGTATCACCCATATACATCAATGGGACCCACCTAACAGCCACCTAGAGAAAGCACATGAGAAATGGTGCAATGACCAGGTCGGCCGAACCAGGGGGTCGGCCGACCTGGTCTTTGCACCATACTCGGTCAGCCTCCACGTGTTGGCTCCTACCAGCTCCCTGGAGTCAATGGTGACTGATTCGCGTGCTTTTGGTGTCAGGAACCGACCTCAACACTAGTATAAATAGGACCCCCTACCCCTCACTTCAAAACACACCACTTGGGCATCATTCTATTGTATACACTATCTTCCATAGTCCTTAGATGAGTTAGGATGTAGAGAGGAGAGCCTCTAGTCCCAAGTCCAAATTGAGAAAGGAGTAGAAGGAGTCTCTCTTCCCAATTCCACATTAGGAAAGGTATGGCTTATGTATTCCTTCTTGTATTTGTGACTTTGTGCTCAATAAAGATATTATGTTTAGTCTTCTTTTATACGTATACTTGGACAAAGCGTTTCTTGTTTGATTGTGGAGTCCATGTATGTGGAAGGTATAGTCTTTATGATTTCACTCTCATGATCACATCTTATGGTCATAACACTATAGACCCCCACTATAGTCTATGTAGTTATGATTATGTTAATATGAATGACTTATGCTATGCTTCAACATTGGTTCAATGATGTTTAGGTTAGTCATTGCCTTAGGATGGCTTGTGCCATGGCTCCTATGGTATTTGCTTAGTATGCTAGCATGGTGCTAGGGTATTTAAGTAGCGTTGGATGTCTCATAGACCCACGGATTGAAGAGGTAGGCAGTAGGTGGTGACGTCCCTATCTGTCCTTTGTAATCCTCCATGTTCGGCTATGCCACAGGCTCTTGGCGGGAGTCACCCTAGTCTTGCTAGGGGTAAGCCCATGCCCGATGTGTTGAATAGCATTGCATAGGAATTCATCATTGACATGACCATTAGTATATACCTTAGGCTATGTATATGTATTAGGAGCATTGTAGGAGCAACTCTCTAACTCTCAATCCAATCTCCCTCTAGGACCCATTTTACCCTTTAGAATAGATTGCCTAGGTGTGTGTCACACTACCCCTATTATCAACTTACCCCCTGTCCGGGTAATTGATTAGTATCCCATAGCTTGACCATAAGAGTAGTATATACTTTACTCCATTGCCTTCCTTTGGGATAAATACGATACCCTTGGGAATACTCATGGGTGAAATGCTACAACGGCATCTCCCATGCGCTTGCGGATCTCATCTCTTTACTGGAGATGATCTGTGGTGTTAAGAAATACCAACAAGCATTTCTGGCGCTGTTGCCGGGGATGATTTTTTAGTATATCTTAGGAGCCGTCAACAAGCATTTCTGGCGCCGTTGCCAGGAAAGGCCAAGGAAGTGAAGGATAGCTGCCACTTGTGACTAAGCTATAGGTACTAATAGTTATTAGACAGGATTACCATTGTTTGTTTTCTCCTTTGTATGAAAATAGGGTAGTGTTGGCCAACCCATAGTATGGGATGGCCAACGAGGACGCAAGTACTAAACTGCAAGATGATTTAAGGCGTACCTCAACAAATGTCCGCTAGGCAACACCATTGCCTTTTTGCGGGAGATTTTTAGCTTTCAGTAGGAGCCAAAGTCATCCATACCCAAGCTTGGGGAAGGCTCCAAGAAGTTCTTCTTGGTTTGCCTCCAGGGGGTGGATAGCTGGCTCTTCATCCAACACTCGTGTCATGGGTTGGCTCCACCAATCCATGACCACATTCATGCTGGAGCTGGAGGAGTCCTAGTCTCATTCATCATGGATGAGAAGAAGGTCTCGACTCAAGGGGTGGATTGAAGAATGCTCGAGTTCCCATAGCTTTTCATGCACACCACTTCACAAGGTGGATATGCTAGTTATGGAACTACACCTCCCATTGAAGTGTCATGAATATCCAAGTCGTTGGAGATTTGTTTGGATAATCCAAGTCGTGGATATTCACATGATTTGTGAAAATGCATGTCATCATGGGACGCGTGAGAATTATTTCCCTAAGACCCATGAGGACCTTTTTCAAACAACAACTCCAATGGCTACCATTCACAAGGAGGTCAAGGGTGGAATTAACATCACCCTTGTATTTAAGGAGGCTATGGCTTTCCAAGGGATTTAAGTCCAACTATCCTACCTTGAAGTATCTTGGCCAAGCAGAAATCAAGACAACATTCACATGAAGACCTTGGCCAAGGACACGAACTTAAGGAGCATTCAAAGTCCAAGATTTTCCACATCACTTGTTGGGATTCCCACACTTCGAGCAAACCCATTCAACCTAGGGCAAGTGACATTGTGGATGAAGCATTTCTTGTTTGATTGTGGAGTCCACATGTCATCATGCCCAAGGAAGCCTTTGACCCATGATAAAGGTATGGGTTGATTCAATGGAATATCAATATGGTCAGAGTGGCACCCCTAAGAAGGACAAAGCCTCACCATGCTCATGAAGGAATACATTCAAGAGGGAGAACCCGTCACTACAACAACATGTATATATCAATACAACGGGGAGAGGCTAGGGCCACCAGGTGGCCCACATGTCCAAATGACAGCCAAATGAGTTTGGCATGTCAAAACAGAAGAAATCGTACACATCTTAAACTCCGGGATTGGACAACAAATCATCGCGCTGAACAGAACGGAGGTAAGTCCTACTCATCGGACTTCAAAAATTCGGTGAGTCCTTGCCAATAGGTTAATTGGTAGTTATCTCATATTTGTTTTCCAAATTGCATCAACCCTTGCATTTGCATGTTTGAAATTCCACACTTGCATGTTGGAAAGTAAAATTTCCAACCATCATAAAACTAAAAATTTGAATTGGGGGAGAAATTTAATTGGATATGAACTACATGCATGACCACTTGAATTTATCTTCCTAGTTCAAACCCAAAAGATTTGCTTTTACCCTCATTGCATTTACAAGTTATTTCAAGCTGGGCAAGACAATTTGAAAATTGGGTTCAATTTGCTTTTGGCTAACGTAACCCGTTTTCGAGTTGTTTTGTGTGTTCCTAATTAAAGTGCAGCTAGGTCAAAATTGTGAAGAGGTTATTTGGCAAGAAAGTGGAAGGTTTCATCAAGCTCAAGTCACCATTGGGAGGATTTGAGAACACTTCTCTCCTTCAAACTCAATTTGAGTTTGAGGAAGAGAAATGTTCAAGAGGATGACCCAATGGAGGTGTCAGAACCAAATCCATCGCCAAATCCAACCTCAACTTGGCATTTGACATCAACCATCAAGCCTATGCCAAAAATCAAGGTTGTGAGTTTCTCACACAAAGACCTTCGTCACCAACTGCTCTTCAAATGAGGCATGAGTTTAGAATTTTTCATTGTTTGGTTTGCCATAGAATTGAATGTATTTGCTTGCATTTGTGAGGAAGGTTGACACTTCGTCATCATTCAATTATCAAGCATCCTCTCAAGAGTAAGCGTGGGTATTGACTTTTGGATCTCCAAAAGGAAACCCCACCTTACTTGGAAAAATCTCAAACAAGTACCTAGAATCATTTAAGAATTGTTTTGTAAACTTAGTCATTTTTGTCGAGGTTTAGAAAACAAAACTTTTGGGCATGACTTAATTGGTGAATTGGCATATAGGAACTTGGGCATAGTGACATCCATAATTTTTAATTGAGCTTCATGCATAGATGGTGTCACTAGATTTCAAACTCCTTGGAATAAGTGATATCCTTGCTCTAAAATTGAATTGCATTTAGGAGGAGTCACTAAATTTCAAATTCCTAGTGAGGTTCAGGAGGATAAAATTGAGAATCTTGTTTGTCATGGTCTAAATGATAAAAATTTGCTCTAGAAAGCTAAGACGGTTAGAAACTTTAAAAGGTGTAGGGATCCATATAGTGTATTTCTATCACATGCATTGCTATGAGTAGGAGCTTTAGAAAATATGCAACATGAATTATCCATAAAGCTCCATTCTTATCAATGAATAACACATTGATCATAGATACACTTGACATTGGATCCAATGCATATTTGATTTTGTTCTTCCCCGTATATACAAATGAAAGTTCGGTTACCTAACTCGAACGTTCATTCGTACAAGTCTCGGGAGCTAACCATCCATCTCCATTCAAGAGAGGAAGTTTGCAGGAGTAATATTACTATGCAGGCATTCATGAAGCTGATTGTTGGGATCCCTAGAGGATTCCATTTCAACATCTCTTGGCCAAGGAGTAAATTAGGATGGTTGTTATCTATCGGAAATTATGGCCGAAGGTCAATCATAACTATATGAGGCTAGAGATTTGAAATGGGAACCCTCCATGAGCAACCAATGAGCTGCCACGAATGGGTGAGAGCATTATGCTCTCAACTATTTAAGCACTCATTCAAGCTCAAGGGATTTGCCACCATCATTGGGTACAAGTTATTCCTATGTGGCTAAGAGTTATGATGTACCATGACCAAAGAATGACAAGATCACACCCAATTTATATTGGGTACAAGTTGTTCCTATGTGGCTAGAAGGTATGTCATGCCTTAGCCAAGGAACAACAGATCACACTCAACCCATGTTGAGTGCATGTCATTCCTTTGTGGTTCTAGGTATGTTGTACCTTACCCAAGGAACAAATGATCATACCAATGCATGTTGGGCACATGTCACTCCCTTATGGCAAAAAGATATGATACACCTTAGCCAAAGAATGACGAACATACTCATTGTATGTTGAGTGCACGTCATTCCTTTGGATCTAAAGGTTATCATTATCCTAGCCAATGAATGACAAATCACACCAAACATATGGAGACCCTGATGCAAGGACGATCAATATCGAAAACACTCTATTCAACCACACTCATGGTGTCAATGGGAGGCAACACAACAATCAACACTCAACCCTCCATTGTCAAAGCCATGCTGCAACAAGGATAGGCCAACTCATGGCCTACCTCCGTCATTAGGGTTTGAACCCCTATCACGGACCTTGATCAAGAATAAGCTTGGGGGAGGACCCCCACTTGAGGTAACATGTATCACATTCCTTGCATATTTATTTTCCATCCATCATCTACCTTGCATAAATATATATATATATATATATATATATATATATATATATATATAGGTTAGATTTTCTTTCATCAAATAAAGATGTGCGGTAAGAATGATTTAGAATTCACATAGATGGAATGATGAATAGTTGCTCTGTTTTATTTTCCTAAGTCTCTAGTTTACAACTTGCTACTCTTCTAATATTGCTTTCATTGGTTTGAAATACTTTTACCTTAATTTGGAAGTTGTGGGTAGCAAAAGCTTAATCTAATTCTAGGTTGTTGCAAGACTAGAATTGGTAATAGGGCTGCTAGTCCTAGTTTGAAAGTAAAACTTAGATTTCTAGAGAAATTCTAAAAAGATTTAAGTTTCCCTCAATTGATTGGAAATACCTACCAAAGCCATATGATGTCCATACATAGACAAAACCTTATGCATATGCTATTTGCTTTCACATTGAGCCTAGTCAAACTAGTATAGACCTATGTGAGAAATCATTCAACTCTTTTTGAATTCAAGACTTCACTTGCACATGCTATACTTCTACACTAGAAGTAAGCAAAACGTCCGTCATATCCACAATTCCACAACAAAAAGAGAAACTCCATGTTATTCATGTTCAGTACCCTCTTCAAAATTCATTGCAAAGAAAGGGAGTAGATGACATGGCTACAAAAAAAAGAGAAGCATGCTTACATAATAAGCATGAGAAAAAAAAGAGAGAAAAGAAAAGTAGCCATGTTTCATCCCTGCAAAAAGAAAGAGAGATTATACCAAAAAGGAGTTATCTCAAGTATCCACTTCCACTCCATCACACATGCACTAGTCTTGAATCAAAAAGTTTTGAATTGAATTCTCCTAAGGCTTACTCTTTTGACTTAGCAATATATGTGATGCAAATATGCCTACTTACTTTCCTTACCAAGCTCCACATACAGGCCATATTCAATGAGTAGGAATAGTAGAGGCACAATGCTTTGGTGAGAAATATTTCCACTATCCACAAAGGAGTGACTAAGAGAATCAAATTGAGGTACTTAATATCTAAATTGAATTCTCCGGGATTTAAGTGGATCTTGATTTCTAGGCTATGTTTGCTCCATTTGCTATTCTACCTTTCAACTACTCATGAATATGAAAAAGCATAAGCCCCATGATAACTTAAGAAAGGTAGGGTATCATAGCCAATTTCTTTAATACTAGGTAGAGTATCTTGTTGTGCATTAGATACTTTTGAAAATAAGACATGGTAGCAACTCCTGATCATCAACCTAAAGTCTTGACTTTGCTCGGGACCAGCAAAGGATAAGCTTGGGGGAGTTTGTTGACGGCTGTTATATACCAATTTCATCCGTTAATTTAACTCAATTATGTGAAGGATTTGTCATTTCTCGCACACATCACCTTTCTATCTAACCCAATTCCACTTGGACTTGGAGAAATATGTGTATGCAACATTTTATGCAGGAAATGAGGAAATGTAGAGGGACCAATCCTATAAAATATCATCCCAGCCAATCAGGCGACAACACATGGCATCCCATGGATCATATGGCCCACAAACAGAAGTATCCAAGGAGATCCAATAGTGTATCACCCATATACATCAATGAGACCCACCTGGCAGCCACCTGGAGAAAGCACACGAGAAACGTTGCAATGACTAGGTCGGCCGAACCAGGGGGTCGGCCGACCTGGTCTTTGCACCAAACTCGGTCAACCTCCACGTGTTGGCTCCTCCCGGCTCCCTGGAGTCAATGGTGACTAATTCGCGCGCTTTTGGTGGCGGGAACCGACCTCAACACTAGTATAAATAGGACCCCCTACCCCTCACTTCAACACACACCACTTGGGCATCATTCTGTTGTATACACTATCTTCCATAGTCCTTAGAGGAGTTAGGATGTAGAGAGGAGAGCCTCTAGTCCCAAGTCCAAATTGAGAAAGGAGTAGAAGGAGTCTCTCTTCCAAATTCCACATTGGGAAAGGTATGGCTTATGTATTCCTTCTTGTATTTGTGACTTTGTGCTCAATAAAGATATTATCTTTAGTCCTCTTTTATACGTATACTTGGACACAACATTTCTTGTGTGATTGTGGAGTCCATGTATGTGGAAGGTATAGTCTTTATGACTTCACTCTCATGATCACATCTTATGGTCATAACACTATAGACCCCCACTATAGTCTATGTAGTTATGATATGATTATGTTAATATGAATGACTTATGCTATGCTTCAACATTGGTTCAACGATGTTTAGGTTAGTCATTACCTTAGGATGGCTTGTGCCATGGCTCCTAAGGTATTTGCTTAGTATGCTAGCATGGTGCTAGGGTATTTAAGTAGCGTTGGATGTCTCGTAGACCCACGGATTGAAGAGGTAGGCAGTAGGTGGTGACCACCCTATCCGTCCTTTGTAATCCTCCACGTTCGGCTATGCCACAGACTCTTGGCGGGAGTCGCCCTAGTATTGCTAGGGGTAAGCCCGTGCCCGATGTGTTGAATAGCATTGCATAGGAATTCATCATTGACATGACCATTAGTATCTACCTTAGGCTATGTATATGTATTAGGAGCATTGTAGGAGCAACTCTCTAACTCTCAACCCAATCTCCCTCTAGGTACCATTTTACCCTTTAGAATAGATTGCTTAGGTGTGTGTCACACTACCCCTATTATCAACTTACCCCCTGTCCGATAATTGATTAGTATCCCATAGCTTGACCATAAGAGTAGTATATACTTTACTCCATTGCCTTCCTTTGGGATAAATACAATACCCTTGGGAATACTCATGGGTAAAATGCTACAACAGTATCTCCCGCGCGCTTGCGGATCTCATCTCTTTACCGGAGATGATCTGTGGTGTTAAGAAATACCAACAAGCATTTCTGGCGCCGTTGCCGGGGATGATTTGTTAGTATATCTTAGGAGCCTTCAACATTGGGCTTCCTCCGTGGAGACATGGTTCACCTTGCCACGAACAAAATTCTGCGGTCCACGGTTGCCTTGTGGCGCTCCACCATTTGATCTTGGGTTCTGTCTTAGAGCGTTGTTTCTTTGACCAAGGCCTGACTTATGACATTGAGATGCAAAGTGTCCCACCTCACCACAAGTATAGCAGGACCTTGCTGCACCAGAATTGTTTGGGGGAGCTTGGTTTTGAGCATTAGCAGGAATATTTGCGCGAGGCGCATGAGGCATTGGAGGGAGAGGTGCTTGCATGGCCGGGCGTTGCTGCATAGGCTGAGCTGGGCACGATGGAATAGCAGCACGATATGCAGGATCAGAGGGGTTGTAGTATGATGCATTTGGTGGCACAAAGCGGGGGCGGACATTGATTCCTTGTGGATTTCCTTGATATGGCGCCTTCCTCTTGTTATCTTGCTCCATCTCATGGACCTTATTTTCAACCACAATGGCCTTGTCCACAAGTTTCTAGAAATTTGCATGGTCACAATTGAGCAATTGGACTTGAATCTCATTGTTTAGGCCCCTCATAAACAAGTATTGCTTGCGGTTGTCCCGGTTGACATCCCCTGGAGCATACCTTGAGAGTTTAGTGAATTTATTGAGGTACTCACTCACACTTAACTTTCCCTGCCTTAGGTTCTCAAATTCTTGCCTTTTCAAGATCATAACACCCCCAGACACAAAATGAGAGCGGAAGCTCTCCTTGAATTCAGCCCAAGTGATCCTCTCTTGATTAGCATGGGCATTACATAGCGAGTTCCACCAATCCACAGCTGCTCCAACCAGTTGATGAGAAGCAAAAAGAACCTTCTCCCTGTCACTGCACTGGACAATAGCAAGCTTCTTCTCCATAGATATCAGTCAATCATCAGCTTCCATAGGATCTGTGACTTGAGCAAAAGTAGGTGGCCTTGTCCTCATAAACTCTCCCAACCTGTTATGAGGCAGTGGGGGTGGTGATGGTGGAGGCATATGGGGCCGATTTTGATCATTGGTCTGCAGCTGTCCTAAAGTCTGCATTACGGTCTGCATAAGCTGATTCTGCATAGCCAACAACTGCTTAAGATTGGCAACCTCGGGTCCAGGTCCATTGTTGTTGTTCTGATGTGCTCCATTGTTCTCCTCATTCTCATTGTTAGAGTCCTCGACATATGAATAAAGAGCAAGAGATAGAAGAATTTAGAAAATGTCCCCAACTATATGCATAAAGGGATATGAAACTAAGCAACTACCTATACTAGCCTATATGGATGTGGCAAGCGCTAAAGTATCCCACATTCCTCTACTAAGCACACAAGAAAAAATTACATAGCAATGAGCACACCAAGCAAACCCCAACCATTCCTAAGTGTTCCTATGTGCTCTAAAGTGTACATTCTATCTAGGCTGCATCCTACGGTCAACTTGTGACTCTGATACCAATTTGTGACACCCGGTTCCGAAATTGAACCAAGTGCAACGCATATGTGTGCCCAAGACGTTGATCGCACATACACGAGTGCATCACAAATGTTATACATAAAATTACCACAACACAAATTAATTAAACATGTATTTTATTACATTATTCAAATAATCCTCAAATTACAAACTCTAATGATCATTATTAGTAGTGAAACTAAAATTGCAGCGGAAATAAACTAAGCAACTAAGCATAGGGGATAGCGCGGCTCCAAGCAAATCACAGCCAAGTCGTAGCACACAACCTAGTAATTTGAATTATCCAGATACTCCCAAACATCACGTGAAACTGTTGGTGGGGGAATTGCAAGGGTGAGCACATGTCGTATTCAGCAAGTGTGGGAAAATAATGACATGTAGCTTAAACATGGAATGATAATAAATATGGCTTGTTGCCGAAAAGTACATTTGAAACATGTGAAAAGCATCCTACAATTTCTATGTGAAGTAATCCCATCATATCCCAAATAATACACATATTATGAAACCATCATCAATTACCATTATATCACATCCATTATTCATTATCCATCCATATACCATATTCTTACCATCCTCATTAACCATATTCAATTATCACCATCCAATCCATAATCATAACCAATATTGAACCATAACCCTTCCAAATACCAGTTCCACTCTAATCATGGAAGTTGTCTAGGTGCTCATAACTGGGCGCACGACTATCATGATAGTTTTTTGACACTCTGCAGAGGTTGTACCGCTTTACCCACAAGTTTGTGATTTTGTCACCCGTCAGCGACTAAAGAAACCTCCCTTATGCCAATTGCATTTCCTTAGGTGCATGGTCAAGAAATCACAAAATAGCCTTTACAAAGGGACTACCAGCATATTCAAACCCATTGAGGTTTCACCGGTGGTGATGCCTTCAACTGACAACATCCAACCAAGGACCCCCTCTTGTGCCGTTCGGATCCTAGGGCAGTCCCGCCACTATTGCAAACCTAATCGACTCCCATTCCCCGCTCCCCCAAATGATCCGAACAATGCTGGCAATACACCTAATTAATTGGCTAAGCCGCACCCATACTTGGCCTTATGGTGGCACTATATTCCTGGCCCATTCTCGCATGAACCAGTCCTTATATCTAAGGCAAGCAAACCACGATATCATCCAACCCAATCCACAAACCATGCTTGCTTAGATCTCCCAAGTCCCATGTTACCAATTTACCATATTCATCAATGCTCATAATCTATTAGTTCATAATTAAGTCATTTGGTTGTTTTCCTATCCCAATTAATTAGAGCGAAGCAAAAAGGTAAAATACCCTTCTCGACCCTCAAAATGTATTCCAAGCGACAAGGATGGTCAAACAAGTCTAGTAATAAACTATAAATGAGTTTCCCATCAAATTGACATAAGCATGCAATTTTGCAAAAAAAAAACGTTCAAAAACAGGATCAAAATGTTCAAGGACACTTGCCTTGCTCTTGAGCTTGGTTTGGGTCAAACGCTTCAAAGTTCTGGTACTGGAGGTCCTTGACAGCACCCTCTAGAGCAAAACCTTCTATTTCGTGCAATAAACATACAACACAAACATTACAACCGATAAATGCTCATATATTACTCAATATGCCACGACATGCATGATTAATGCAATTATGAGGTGAAACTTGTTAATGAGTTTCTATTAATGTTTACTCACTAGTTACAATGGTGTTAAACAAGTTTGAACAGGTTTTGAGTTGATTTGAGTCAAATTGGAATTAATTCAGCAACTTCAGATTCAGGTGGCTGGACAAGTCCATACTGGGGACCAGACTAGTCCGCCCTGGACCAGAAAGTCGATCGGACTAGTCCACACTTAGCCAGACAAGTCCGCTCAGCTAGAGTTTTTGGCACATTTCTAACTAGAGCATAGTTTGAGTTGAATTATGGGTCCAGAATTGAAGTAGAAAGATGATCTAATGTAAGTACCATGAGTTCAACAACTCAAGGGTCGATAATTTGACAAAACTCGAGATCTTGACGTCTAGATCCAAAGAAGATGGATAATTGACGATGATGTCGATGAGTTGACGAAGATCGATCTTGCTTGATCCTTCTCCTCCCTCCTTCTCTTCTCCTGGCTGTGGTGATCTCCTCTTGACGGCGGCTCTCACGAACTAGGATTTGGGGTTTCTTCAATTGCGACAACGCAGTGGGAGGATGGGTATTGGGGTGCTTATATAGAGGTGGAGGTGGTAGAGTTTGATGGATTTCAAGTTGAAGGTGGTGGAGGCCGTGCAAGGGTCCCACATGGGCTCCACAGGGGTGGGACACGACGTTCTTGGGCCCAATTAAGGAAAAAATCCAATAACATATCGTGGAGGAAAATATTGTATTCGAGTCGAGCGCACCGAACAAGTCTGCTAGGGGGCCGGACTAGTCTGTTGGAAGTCAGAAAGTTGAACGGATAAGTCCGGTATCAAGCTGGACAAGTCCGCTCGTAAGCAAATCAAAGTTCCAGAGAGTTGAATGAACAAGTACGTTCTGGATCCTGACAAGTCCGATCTTGTGCAGAAAGGGAAACGAACAAGTCTGGTATAGGTTAGAGAAGTCCGGAGGCTTGATCAATTTTCCAAAAAACCGGATCAAAAGAGGGATCTACCGGACAACTCCGAAACGTTCCAGTAGCAAGGAAAGAAGTAGTCCGTACATGAGAACGGACAAGTCCGATCAATCAATAGAAACTCAATCGGACTAGTCCGCAACAAGAGCGGACAAGTCCAGAGAGTCAACAGAGAGCAAAATCGGAATATCCCGGGGTCCAAACCGGACAAGTCCGCAACTATATAGGTTTCTAAATGATGTTTTGGTTCTAATTCATTTTAATCTTATTCCTTTTTATGTTGCTTAATGTTAAACATGTATAAGAATGTATGCAATGCATGATGGATGAAAATGAGGGTGTTAGACAACACGTGGAGGCTGACCGAGTTTGGTGCCAGGGCCAAGTCGGTCGACTAGGTGGGTCGGCCGACCTGGCCCCCCTTCGACTGTGCTTTCTCGGGGTGGCTTCTAGGTGGGCCCTGACCCACCTCTCGGGTGAGACACCGTTGGATCCCCTTGTAAAATGCCTGGGAATGAGTCATGGATCCATTTGATGCCACATGTCATTGCGTCAATGGCTGGGATGACACTTTTTAGGATTGCTCCCCTCATTCTCCATCATTTCTGCATAAAAACTCCTGCATGCACTATTTCTCCAAGTGCAAGTAGAATTATATTAAATCTAATTATGATGTGTGTATGAAATATTTATTACCTCACATAATTGAGTTATATTAATGACCAAAATTGGTATATAATGACCATAAAAAACTCTTCCAAGGTTACCTTTGGCTAGTCCCAAAGCAAAGACAAGGACTTAGGTTGTTGATCAGAAGTTGCTACAATGTTCTATTTTGCAAAAGTACTAAGTGCACAATGTTGATATTTCTTAACATCTATATATCATCCTAGCAGCAAGGCTAGTTCTACAGAGGCGCTAGGCTAACCTAAGACAAAGCAAGATGGGGTTCCACAAGCACACAGAAAGTACCGCTGTAGAATTTCACCCGAGAGTATTCCCTAGGGTATCATATTTGTTTAATCCCAAAGGAAGGCAAGGTAGAAGAGTGACAAGGTCAAGGATAGAAGAGGGTGTTCTAGTGAGGAATTCGGTAGGATGGGTAAATGAACTAATGGGGTAGTTTGACACACATCTAAAGCAAACTACTCTAAAGGGGTAAGAATGTCTTAATAGAGGATAAGTTAGGGATGGAGCTCCTCCTACTGTGCTTTAGTTATTCATATACATAGTCAACTAGTGTACATATGGGTATGCTAACGATGAGTACTAGGGCTTAGTGGTCCAACACATCGAGCACAGGTTTACCCCTGAGAATATCAGGATGATTCCCACCACGAGCATGTGGTGTAGCCGAACATGGGGGATTATGAAGGACGGACAAGGCTGTCACCACCTGCCGCCCACCCCTACAAACCGTGGGTCCACCAGACATCCAATGCTACTTAATTCTCTAAGCACCATGCTTACATAACAAGTAAATACCTTAAGAGCTGCAGTACAAGTACCTTCCTAAGGCAATGACTCGGGGGAGGCCAAGTCCTACGCTGCAGGCCATGTTGCAGCCCTGGAGCCCAACTCCAAGGGAAGTTGGGGGTCCGGGACTGCTGGACACATGGTGGTTCTGGAGCCCGCCTCTTCGGGGGAGGCTAGTCTGGAGCTACGGCCCCGTGGTGGCATCGGAGCCCACTCCTGTGGAGGGGCGGGGTCCCGTCCTGATGGAAACGTTGTAGCGCGGGAGCCTATCTCTTCGGAGGAGACTGATCCCATGTTGAGACGACATGGCAGTTCCGGAGCCTGCCCCAAAGGATGGACGAGATCCGAGCCTGCTGGACACGTGGTGCCACCGGACCCTGCTGATAGAATCTTGGTTCCCGATCTTCTGATGAGAATAGGGGGGTTTTATTTGTGGAGGAGAAGACTTTGGCAATCCGACTACACCATCCCCAGGACGATGCGCCTTAGCGATCGGTACACCGACTCCGAAGTTGTATTGTTCTTCCTGGCACACAATCAACCTAACCACAAGGGCCTTTGTTCCTGCAAGCAATCAAAGAACACGCAAGAACAAGAAGAACAAGCACTGATCTATTGAAACAATCAAAAAGTTGGGTTCCGAATACAAGTAGACGGGCAATCTAGTCGACACATGCGTGTACAAGGAAGCAGCAGAAGCTAACTTTCGAATAAACCAAACCCACCATCTAATGAGGGCAGCGGCTACCGGAAATACCTCCCTAGGATTGTGAGAAACCCTAATCACGAGTCCCTAATGGGCTCTTAATGATACATGGGCCATGGGCCCAACTTTGGTGACGCAACACCATGGACAGAAAAGGTCTCCAAATTAAAATAATGATTGCAGCCGACTCTGAATAGATATGTATATGAGGTAAGATCCATTTTAAAGTAGACTTGGTAATCTTTCCAGGAAGTACTTGAACTCCCGGATCGGAGTCCGTATGAAGTCGTGGTGGCCGTCACAAGTTGGTGATGTTCTGCTGTCCAAATCCAGTCCGCGTGAATTACCTTTCCTTTGGCTCCTCTACTTTGTTACTAAGCAAAACAATAAAGCACGTGGTTCCACGGTCTAGATAAGATGGACATAAGTCCAAGAATGAGTTCACTTGATAGTTTAGTTGACGTGCACGAGCGCGAGTACTCGGACCGAAAACCGGTAGTTGAGTGGGTGTGGATGTATCGACGGTGTTGATGTCCTCCTCATCATCGACTCAAGCTCATCTTCTTCTCCCAAATGTGGCTTCAAATATGCAATGTTGAATGTGGGACTAACCCCAAAATCCGCAGGCAGCTCGAGTTTATATGCATTATCATTAATCCTTTCTAACACTTTGAGTGGATTATCAGCTCGAGGTAACAATTTAGACTTTCTCAAATCAGGAAACCTATCCTTTTGCAAATGTAGCCAAACTAAATCACCATGTTCAAAAGTGATAGGTTTCTTTCCCTTACTACCAACAAGTTTGTACTTAGCATTCATGCACTCTATATTCTTTCTAGTGGTTTCATGCAATTTTAAGATCAATTCAGCCCGATGTTTAGCATCAAAATTTACTTGCTCCATTGAGGGAAGAGGTAATAAATCAATAGGAGCACAGGGTACAAATCCATAAACAATCTCAAAAGGGCATGTCTTAGTACTAGAATGTAGGGAGCGATTATAAGCAAACTCGACATGAGGCAACCACTCTTCCAACATTTTTTTTAAAACAGCCCTAAGCATGGTAGATAAGCTTCTATTCACAACCTCAGTTTGACCATCAGTTTGGGGATGACAAGTAGTTGAAAATAAAAGCTTAGTTCCCAATTTTGCCCATAAAGTTCTCCAAAAATGGCTAAGAAACTTAGCATCACGATCTCAAACTATTGTGTTTGGCACACCATGCAATCTAACAATCTCCCGGAAAAACAAATCAACAACATGTGTTGCATCATCACTTTTACGACAAGGTATGAAGTGTGCCATTTTAGCTAATCTATCCACCACAACAAAGATGCTATCCCGCCCCTTCTTTGTTCTAGGCAGTCCTAAAACAAAGTCCATAGAAATGTCCTCCCAAGGCATGCTAGGAACAGGAAGAGGGATGTAAAACCCACGTGGATTAATTCGTGACTTAGCTTTTTGACATGTCATGCAGCGAGCAACGAAGCGCTCCATGTCTCGCCTCATCCTAGGCCAAAAGGAATGACCAGCAAGTATGTCCTCCGTCTTTTTCACTCCAAAGTGCCCCATGAGCCCGCCTCCATGCGCTTCCTGTAACAGCAACAAATGAACGGAGCTAGCTGGAATGCATAGCTTGTTAGCTCTAAACACATACCCATCATTCAGGACAAATTTATTCAACGTTCTTCCCTCTTTACACTTCAGCAATACATCTTTGAAATCAGTATCATGTTCATATTGACCTTTAATCATTTCCAATCCAAAAATTTTAAAGTCAAGTTGAGATAGAAGAGTACAACGTCTAGATAAAACATCAGCAATAACATTGTCCTTTCCTTTTTTTGTGTTTGATGACATAAGGAAAAGACTCAATAAATTCCATCCACTTAGCATGCCTACGGTTCAGTTTCCCTTGACTTCTAATATGCTTTAGTGATTCATGATCAGAATGGATAACAAATTCTTTGGGCCACAAATAATGTTGCCATGTTTCTAAGGTCCGTACAAGAGCATATAATTCCTTATCATAGGTAGAATAAATCAGAACAGGCCCACTCATTTTCTCACCAAAATATGCACAAGTTTTCCTTCTTGTAACAAAACACCACCCAATCCAATCGCACTAGCATCACATTCAAGCTCAAAGTCTTACAAAAATTAGCAAGTTGGAGAAGAGGCGCATGTGTCAACTTATCTTTCAGTACGTTAAAGGTGTTATCTTGCATGGTGCCCCAAGAAAAGGGCACTCCCTTCTTCGTAAGGTCGTTCAATGGAGCAGCAATGGTGCTGAAATCCTTCACAAAGTGACGATAGAAACCAGTCAGTCCTAGAAAACTTCACACGTGTGTGATGGTCTTTGGTAGAGTCCACCCCTGAATAGCCTCCACCTTGGCTTGATCAACTTCAGTTTCCTGTGGAGTAACAACATAGCCAGAAAAGAGACTCGATCCGTGCAAAAGGTGCACTTCTCAAGGTTACCAAATAAACGTGCCTCACGTAAAGCACTAAAATAGCATGTAAGTGATCAAGATGTTCATCCATGGATTTGTTGTAAATCAATATATCATCAAAGTACACAACAACAAATTTTCCATTGAATGCACGCAAAACCTCGTTCATTAATCTCATGAAGGTGCTAGGTGCATTAGTTAACTCAAAAGGCATGACTAACCACTCATATAAACCGAACTTGGTTTTAAATGCAGTTTTCCATTCATCTCCTAGTTTCATGCAAATTTGGTGGTAACCACTACACAAATCAACTTTTGAGAACATAACAACGCCACTCAATTCATCAAGCATATCATCTAAGCGTGGAATAGGATGACGATATCGAATGGTGATATTATTGATTGCTCTAAAATCCACACACATATGCCAAGATCCATCCGTTTTAGGTACTAGAATAACTGGGATGACACAAGGACTAAGAGATTCACGTACATAACCTTTGTCGAGTAGTTCTTGTACTTGGCGCTGAATCTCCTTTGTTTCTTCCGGGTTTGTCCTGTATGGTGCACGGTTGGGCAATGAAGCACCGGGAATGAGGTCAATCTGGTGCTCAATCCCTCGAAGTGGTGGTAGTCTTGGTGGTACTTCACTTGAAAACACATCAGAATATTCCTGCAAAATGTTAGCAACAGCAGGAGGCAAAGAATGTTGCATATCATAAAGGGAAATCAAAGCATCTTTGCATACCAAAGCATAGGACAGAGGTGGAAGCAATCAGTTCATTACTATTAGATTTCGTAGCAAACAAGCATTTTCCCTTCAGAGATATCTCATTTTTCTTATCAAACACATATTTAGCATTGTTATTATTCTCATCATTAGCATGGTCCTGAGATTTAGTTTTCCTAGCTCTAGCAACATCATCCTGCACAATAGCTTCAGGAGACATGGGATGCAACACAATTTTTTTTATCATGGTAAAGAAAATAATACTGATTTGATCATGATGCATAGAATCTCTATCAAATTGCCATGGTCTTCCTAGCAGAATATTACAAGCTTGCATAGGAACAACATCACATTCAATGACATCCTTATATGATCCAATAACAAAATTGATTCGCACAAGTCTAGTTACCTTTGCCTTACCGTTATTGTTTAACCATTGAATGTAATAGGGATGTGGGTGCGGTTTGGTGCTTAGTGCCAGCTTGGCCACCATGTCACTGCTGGCCAAGTTGTTGCAGCTACCTCCATCAATGATCATATGACAATAACGCTCTTTGACAACACACTTTGTTTGGAATAATGTGTTCCTTTGATTCTGCTCCGCTTTCTCCATTTGGGAAATAAGCACACGCTGCACAATGAGGATTTCATAGTGCGCTGCATCTTTTGCACCAATATGCTCTTCTTGATGTTTGTCACTACCTGCATAGTCAGTTGCAAGCAAAGCACGTGTATCGTAATCGAAATCACTAGCAGATGAGTACTCACCATCATCTTTAACAACTAGAACACGTTTGCTTGGACAGTCACACTGCACATGGCCAAATCCCTTGCATCTGTGACATTGAATGTCTCTAGCTCGCCCTGTAGATGCTACTGAAGAAGCACTCTCGGTGGGCCTTTGGGTGGTCTTTGTTGCTAAGCTAGTGGAAGGAGCACGTGGCTTGTTGCCGGAGGAAGAAGGTCCTACTCGACTCGGTGAAGAAGATGGCGGGGGAGCACGCCCAATCGGAGGAGTATTTGTGTGTGGTTACCATGAGCTAGTATTTCCTACAGAAATATTAGTTCTAGAACTAGCTCGTCGTCCCTGCACTTCCCTTTCAGATTTACAAGCAAGATGAAACAAACGGGTAACATTATTGTAATCTTTATAAGCAAGGATGTCCTGAATTTCACGGTTTAATCCACCCAAAAATCTAGTCATAACTGGTTCCTCATCCTCGTCTTAATTACAACGCAACATACCAATTTGTAGTTCCTGAAAATACTCTTCTACACTTTTAGCTTTTTGTCTTAATTGTTGTAACTTATTTAATAGATCACGTGCATAGTAAGAAGGAACAAATCTAGTCCGCATGAGCCGTTTCAAATCTTCCCAAGTTTTGGGTATGTTATTAGGGTTTTTCTTGCCATGTTCTGTCCACCAAATAGAAGAAAAATCAGTGAACTCACTAGTGGCTGCTCTAACCCTTGCATTTTTAGGAAATTTGTGACATGCAAATTTTTTATCAGCAGAAATCTCCCAAGTAATATATGCATCAAGGTCATATTTACCATCAAAAGGAGGTATCTTAAATTTTATCTTGTTAAATGTATCATCCTTATTGCGTACCTCACACCAACGATGTCCACCCATACCATGACGGTTGCGTTGTAGCCGGCATTGTGGCCTAGCATTCTCATCTTCCCCAATCTCAGTATCTGCATGATAGTCATCTTCATTGTCATGTACAATGCTAGGGGCATTGCTCACATATCCATCCACAGTTTGTCCTCGATCCCTCTCCTCAAGGCGCTGCAGGATGGCCCCAATAGAAGTGTTCATTGTTTGTATGGAAACCTCCAACATGCTGATTTTGGTGTTGGTGTTGATTTGCACATTTTCCAATTGACCAAGGCAGTCATTGGTAACACGAACATTCTCATCAAGTGCTTCTGTGTGTATCCGCACTTGGCGCTCAAAGTTCTGTTGTAGGATTGAAGCGCACGTGAAAATCTACCAGAGGGGAGGGGGTGAATGGTAGATTTAAAACTTTTTCAGCGGAAGCAATGAAACCCCTCGGCAGAAAAATGACCTGTTAAAGAAATCGTGTGTGAGACTAATCTAAACGTGTTTCACCATGACAAAACTGATAGATATCAGAGAGAATAAAGTCACCAAGATGACACAACAATAATCACTCAAATCCGTCAAGAGAAACTCAAGTTACGATCAAAAGATCGAACAAAGGTCAATCTGTTCTACCCGAGAAAAACAGTTCTGGAACACTGCAAAGACGTGTAGATCATAAACCACAAATCCAATTACCGTGAAATTTTGACATATGATAGAAAATTAAGTTGTGAAGACAACACTAAAATAATCACGTCAATCGGATCTGTAAAACTTGAGTTATGATAAAACCACCGAATCAAGGTAGTGCTGTGCAGAAACTCAACGAGAAAGACTTGACAGAAACAAGTCGGACGAACAAGGCAAAAAAGTTCCTTTAAACTACGATCTTTATTCAATAGAACAAAAGAGGAACAGCCCCAAAGTCGTGCACTACGAGCTCTGGTCCCCCTTGCTTATATAACCAACCCGAAAGCCTACTCAACTCAAACTAGGACTCTAATCCTACTCAATTCACGAATCGAAACTTTCCATAACTGCTTAGGACTCTTCTATACGCAGATAGAAGCAATCTTAAGACTTCCAAACACCTTAGGAACGTATCCCACATTCCTAAAACAACCCAAATTCGTGACCCACACGAAATCCTATCATATCCAACTCAAAACTTTCCATATTTGAGTCAAACACGACTCAACCGCAGCTTGAGTCCATAACCTAGTCGGTTGGACCTTTCCGACCAATTCTTCATGTACACATCTCTTCATCACGCCTCGGAACCATGTAGCCACGTCCATGCACTCCTTGCATACGTGCAAACATATTCCAACGACGTCCACGATACCTTCATATGCATTGTTCTTGATTCATACATGCTGCGCGACCTCCCGATCAACTCAACCACAATTCCTCCCGAACTTGGTTGTTGAACCTCATCTTCTCCCCAAGAATAGTTCAACGGATCCCATCCCCAGCCATGTCTTGAACTCAAGCAACACATGCACATGAATAAAAAACCAATACGTATGAGCCCAGGTTCGAGACTTAACTCAAATTAGTTCCGAACATACGAGCCCAAGTCCGAGACGTAACTCAAATTAGTTCCGAACACAACACCTTACGTGAGCACCTCACATAAGCATGCTGAAAAAACATAGTAAAACGATATCAACCATATCAACCAAAACACACCAAAAACTTAGCAAATGAATACTAAGCAATCTTTACAAACAATGTAAAGCAAGTTCGAAACATTTCACAGTAAAAGCAGGAACATTACGATCAATATCCGAATCTTGCCAAAGCTAACCGGAGCTTGAGCCAGAGCTTACCAAAGCTAGTACAACCTAGCGCCAGACCTAGAAAAACATGTCGGAGCTAACCAACATAGGTCGGACCTAGCAAAAACATATCGGAGCTTAACAAAGATATACCGGAGCTATCAAAGACATGCCGGAGCTAAAGACAAAGCTCACCAGCCCAAATACATGTTCGACCTTGAGAAAGCAAGTCAGACCTATTGTCGGACCTTGCAGAAGTTCAGAGCTAGAGTCGGACCTTGCTAAAAAGGGTGTTTTGGCAGAATTTTAGAACTTATATTATCAAAGCCAATGTATTCGGTACAAGCCAATGTATTCAGCACACATAGGTCTCACAATCTTCCCCTTGATGAATGCATTGGCAACACCACTTAAAATCCGAACATTGGCTTATTCACATTAAAAATTTTGAAAACAATTTCTCCCCCTTTGGCAACACCACATAAACAATTTTTAAAAATCATGTCAAAAACACTTGTGAATATGTGCAATGTGTAATCAATTTCTCCCCCTTGCATACTTCTCATACTTCTCTTAAAAATTCACATATTTTCTCCCCCCCTATGACAATGTATTCAACAAGGTTCAAAAGAGAAATTTTAATTGTTATGAGCATATTATAACATATACATATAAAACAAAGCTCATCCAAGTCATACTATCAAGTAACTTACACTATCTCATCAATGAGATACATAAAATAGTATAAGCCATGCTAGAGATCAAGTGAAATTTTTAATTTAAGCAAGTCATGATCTCACAAACTTAACTATTTCAAGACCTGAAAGCATGACACTTGTTGCTGCATTTTATTATTTTTTCAAAGCACAAATTTAGATCATATGATATTTGCAAGAGATCATATGCACATCTGCCTTATTCTAACCAACCAAGCCAAGCCTATGTCATTTGACAATCAGATGCTTAAGGACATGATTTTAGTCATACACAACTTCTTCCAAGTTCATATCTATGTGCAATGATAAGCCATCTCAAAATAAGAAGTGCGATGAATGCATATTCTCTTGATCTTTTATCAATTTATATTGGATCATAAAAACTCAACATGTGAGTTGATTACTTGATAAATTCTTTATGATTAAAAGCACTTGTGAGCATGCAACAAGTACAAAACAGCAAGAAAGTTCGATGATGACCAGATTTAGTGTAAGTAATTATTCTAATTACTAGTCATGACAAATACTACAAAATGTATAACATGAGTAATGTAGTAAGAACTTTTAGCATGTTAAAAGGAATCACAAAGTCATATATGTATGAAATACTATGCTCATATTATATTAATTTCAGATTCACACATAGACTCTTTAAAACTCCCCCTCAATGTAAGCCATGAGGATGCATAACCCCTATTTCACTACGAATGTAACAAAAACGAGTGAAATCCAAAGGTTTTGTAAAAATGTCAGCCAGCTGCTGTTCGATATCTACGTGGTGAAGCACAATGTTTCCTTTTTCAACATTATCACAAAGAAAGTGATACCTAATGTCAATGTTCTTTGTTCTTGAATGTTGCACGGGGTTTTTAGCAATGCAAATAGCACTAGTGTTGTCACAAAACAGTGGAACACTATCTAGATCAACCCCATAGTCCTTTTAAGTGTTTGAACAATCCAATGAATCTGTGAACAAGTGCTAGCAGCAGCTACGTATTCAGATTCAGCTGTGATTGTGCAACTGAACTTTGTTTTCTAGAGGACCAAGCAACAAGGGAATTACCAAGAAAATTACAAGCACTCGAAGTAGTTTTCCTATCAATCCTACAACCCCCAAAATCAGCATCTGAAAAAGCTTTCAAAGTAACGGTTGAGGAAGAAGGAAGAAAAATACCAAATTCTTGAGTTCCATGTAAGTACCTGAGAATCCTTTTGAGGGTTTGACGATGTGAAGCACGTGGGGAGGCTTGAAACCATGCACAGAGACATACGGTGAATTTTATGTCCGGTCTTGATGCCGTGAGGTACAAAAGTGATCCAATCATGCTTCTATATTCTTTTTGATCCACGGGTTCACCATCTTCATCAAGTTCAAGTGTTGTTGCTGTTCCCATTGGTGTCCGAAGAGGCTTTCTTTTGTCCATGTTGAAATGCCTTAGGAGGTCTTTTGTATACTTCATTTGATGCACAAAGGTACCCTCCTTGGTTTGCTTGATTTGTAGCCCCCAAAGGTACGTGAGTTCTCCCATCATACTCATCTCAAATTCTGAACTCATCATAGCTGAAAACTTGGACACAAGATCATGAGAAGCACAACCAAAGATAATATCATCCACATACACTTGAACGAATAATGAGTCATTGCCATGCTTATGGACAAAAAGAGTTTATCAACCTTGCCCATGGTAAACCCCTTTTCAAGTAAGAATGTTTTTAACCTGTCATACCATGCTCTAGGGGCTTATTTGAGACCGTACAAGGCTTTGGACAGTTTGTAAACATGATTAGGAAAATCTGGATTTTCAAAACCCGGTGGTTGTTTGACATAGACCTCCTCATCTATGTAACAATTAGTAAAAGCACTTTTAACATCCATTTGATATAGCTTAAAACCTTTAGATGTAGCAAAAGCTAACAAAATTCTTATGGCTTCTAATCTAGCAACAGGAGCAAAAGTTTTATCAAAATCTAGACCTTCAACTTAAGTGAAACCTTGAGCAACCAACTAAGCCTTATTCCTAACCACAACCCCATCCTCACTTTGTTTATTTTTAAACACCCATTTAGTTCCAATTAAATTGTGACCTTGAGGTGGAGTTACAAGTTTCCAAACATTATTTCTTTCAAAATTTTCTATCTCTTCTTGCATGGCAATAATCCAAGATTCACTAGTGAGTGCGTGTGATATATCTTTGGGTTCAAAAGAAGCAACAAAAGCAGAATGAGCATGAGAGTTTGGGTCGCAAAACCGGGACCGTGTGATTCGTTCATGCAAGCTTCCAATAATTTGTTGTGGAGGATGACTTTTGAGAACCCGGAGGGGAGTGGACACTTCACAAGCTTCTTCTTCTTCATGTTCATCCCAAATCGATGAGCTTGTGACTTGAGGATGATCTAGATCAGCAATGATGGTTGTTGGTGCTGGTTGAGAATCAACATCCGGAGCTGAACCAAAGTCATTAACTGCTGAATTTTCGGGCAGCACCTCCACTTCTTCCTCATCTTCAACGAAAATGCTACCCCCCTGCGAATATAGATCCGGACCTGCAATGTTTGAGATAGTACCTATGCTAGCTTCATCAAAAGATACCTCACAAGTCTCCACAATTTTGATAGTGTCAAGTAAAAGCACACAGTAGCCTCTAGTATGAGATGGATAACCAAGAAACATGCCATCAATGGATCTAGGTTCAAATTTACCAAGATTACCATGTTTCTTAACAAAGCATTTGCAACCAAAGACCCGAAAGTGTGTAACACTAGGCCTATGTCCAAACCGGAGCTCATATGATGTTTTACCTAGCTTAGCGTGCAAGTAAACACGATTTGAGACATAACAAGCAGTTGCAATTGCATCAGCCCAAAATTTCCTAGGAGTATGATATTCATCAAGCTTTGTCCTAGCCATTTCAACTAAGGTTATGTTCTTTCTTTCTACAACACCGTTTTGTTGAGGTACATATGATGAAGAAAATTGATGATCTATTCCATTTTCAGCACAAAAGTGATCAAAAGATTGATTCTTAAATTCGGTTCCGTTATCACTTTTAATTGATTTTAAAGATCCTGGGTGATCAATTGTTAATCTAAGAAATAAAGGTCTAAAGTGATTAAAAGCTTCATTCTTAGATGCTATAAAGTAAACCCAAGAGTATATAGAATAATCATCAACAATCACAAGAACATACCTTTTACCTCCGAAGGATTGAACACGTGAAGGTCCTACAATGTCAAGGTGCAAAAGTTGACCCGATTCAGTTGTCATGATCATTATGAGAGGAGTATGTGAACCTGCAACCATATTAGCATGTCTACAAGAAGAGAACACTATTTCTTTGTCCCCTTTAAGCTTAGGCAGCCCAAGAAAGCGATCAAGAGCACTAACACACGTTAGATGATCAAAGCCTACGTGACCAAGTCTACGATGCCAAAAATATAAGTCCTTTGAATCATTAGCAACTAGACACCTATGCTTAGAAGAAGACATATCAAAATAAGCTTTAAAAACTCTTCCAAACCACAACATGTTAAAAATAAGCTCATTGTTTGAATTTACAACTTTGCAGCAATTTTTAGTGAAAATAATTTCCAGATTTTCACCTAGCAGTTGTGAAACAGAAAGCAAGTTGTATTTCAAATTTTTAACAAGTTCCACATCCTTCAAAGTGTAGTGATCATTTACTCTAACCGAACCCTTAGCAATTATAGGAGTTGAAGAATTATCGGCAAAAGTAACATTCTCTACACGTGACACAAAAGAGAGGGAGGAGAACTATTCTTTATTACTGGTCATGTGGTGTGAGCAACCTGAGTCCACAATCCAAATTTTCTCCTTCCTCAAGCGTGTAACCTACATAGAAGCACAATACGTCGATGAATTAATACTGGGGTTATTCAAAAGGTATTTAGGAATCCAGTACTGAGTCACACGACGTCCAGCAGGAATAACACGGGAAAGCTGAGATAAAACATCAGGTTTATGAGCCAAAACATAAGGATTTTTGTACCCTACTACTGTCCTACGAGATTTTACATGTGTAGCATGAAAAACAGTAGGTTTGGGAGAAAACTTTGCATGTTTTCGACTCATTACAACAGATTGCATGTTCCTATCATTCGGTTTAGCAAGTGCAGCAAATTTTGCATGAAAGTTATGTGATGAGTCGAAAATCTATGACATGACCATCTCTACCACAGTAGGTACAATGAAATTTAACTTTGTGTTCATGTCTGGATGAGCAAGCAACATTTTTATTTGAAACCGAATGAGAAAACACTCCTGTCGATTTGAAAACCACTTCTTTTTTTAGGAACTGTTTGAATCAAACCACTTCCTAATGACTTAACAATTTTAGGTGGATGTGCCTTAGAATGAGCATGATAATCAAAACCTAAACCAGTTTTATCATTGTAGGACTTGGAAGAATTCAACAGCAAGTTTAGGTTCTTATTCCCATTACAAAACCGATCTAATATCCTATGCATGACATCAAGTTTATTGGACAGATCAAGGCAATTTCACATGAAGTTTTTCCTTTTAATTTGCAATTGGAACAATATTTAACTTTATGAGAACGTAAAGCATTGTTCAATATAGAAATTTCATTCATAGCATCTTTTAGTTTCTTTTCAAGATCACCACAACTAGAACAATGAAAATCAATTGCAGAACAAGAAGCATCTTTTAAGTTTCCAATGTCAAGTGCAGCAAGCTTTTTGTTCTTTTCAGTTTCAAGTTCAAGTCTATCTAAAGTAGAGGAATGTGCAATTCTTAATGTGGACAATTGTTCATAGATTAAATCATACGAGAGACAAGAATCATCACTAGAAATAACAATGGCACGAGAAATAGCATCACACATTTCTTCACAAGTAGGACATACCTCTTCGTTGTCCCTGTTGTGTTCAGCCTCCTCCATACTTGATCTTGACTTGCCCGCCATGAAGCACAAGTTTTCCAAATCATCTTCATCTTTGTCACTTCCAATGTCCACATCGCTTGAGCCAAGTTGTTGAAGTGCGGAGATAAAACTTCTCACCAATTGATGTCTTGTAAAACCCTTCTTTTTCTTCGTATATTTTGCAGAGGAGTGCTTCGTCCTTGTTTGTTTTTCATCCTGGGAACTAGGACCTGAAAGGTGAGGGCAATCTGAACGAAAATGTCCTATCTTACCACATTCAAAATATCATTGAGGTCCGGAGCTTCCTCTCCTTCTAGTTCTCACAATTTGCAATGCTTTTGAGAACCTAGTAGAGAGAAGTACTAGATCCTCCTTTGGAAACTCCTCAATCTGTTCAAGGGTTAGAGAGAACAACAAAGCAAGTGTACCACAAGATGAAGATTGGCCGGAGCTAGGCATATCACGTTGTGAAACAAATGCAAGAGACTTGTTGGGGTTCTTACGTGAAATTATGTCAATTTCTTGAGTTTTCAATTTAGAATAAAGAACATCTAATGTAAGTGTACTCATGACAGTAGATTCACGAATGGATGTGACTTCATCTCCCAAATTGACATGTAAATGCACTTAGTAATTGCCTAGCATTTTCAGCATCTGAAAAATTAACATTGACACTACGAAATTTGCTAAGAATTTTGTTAAAACGAGCAAAGAGATCATCAATTGACTCACTGGGTTCCATCTCAAAAATGCATGTATTACTTTTTGAACATATCTTATTTTACCTCCTTGATCGTGTTAGATCCTTCATGGTAGTCGCAAAGTTCTTTCCACACATCGTATGCAGATCGTATGTGTGCAACACGGTCAAAGTCGCTTTGAGTTAATCCTTGTATGATCATGTTTTGAGCCTTGTTGTTGTTGTCGACATCTCTCAAAATTGTAGTTGTAACTTGATCATTTGATGACACTTCGTAAGTCTTGTATACCATCTCCCATATTGGGAAGCCTTGTGCCTGGATGAAAGCTTCCATTCGTGCCTTCCAAACCTGAAAATCAATACCACTAAACACACAAGGTTTGACGGAGTATTTCTCCATGATAATTAGTCAAAAACACGTGAAAATCACAAATATTAGAGCACCGTGGCTCTGATATGAATTGTAGGATTGAAGAGCATGTGAAAAGATACCAGAGGGGGGGGGGGGTGAATGGTAGATTTAAAACTTTTTCAGCAGAAGCAATAAAACCCCTCGGTAGAATCATGATCTATTAAAGAAATCTTGTGTGAGACTAATCTAAACATGTTTCACCGTGACAAAAGTGATAGATATCATAGAGAATCAAGTCACGAAGATTACACAACAAGAATCACTCAAATCCGTCGAGAGAAACTCAAGTTACGATCGAAAGATCGAACAAAGGTCAATCTGTTCTACCTGAGAAAAACAGTTCTGGAACACTGCAATGAAACTCATGTAGATCAGAAACCACAAATCCAATGATGGTGAAATTTTGACATATGATAGAAAATTAAGTTGTGAAGACAACCCCAAAAGAATCATGTCAATCGGATCTGTAAAACTCGAGTAATCATACGAACCAAGGTAGTGCTGTGCAGAAACTCTACGAGAAAGACTTGACAGAAAAAAGTCGGACGAACAAGGCACAAAAGTTCCTTTAAACTACGATCTTTATTCAATAAAGCACAAGAGGAACAGCTCCAAAGTCGTGCACTATGAGCTATGGCCCCCTTGCCTATATAACCAACCCGAAAGCCTACTCAACTCAAACTAGGACTCTAATCCTACTCAATTCACGAATCGAAACTTTCCATAACTGCTTAGGACTCTTCTATACGCATATATAAGCAATCTTAAGACTTAAAAACACCTTAGGAACGTATCCCATATTCCTAAAACAACCCAAATTCGTGACCCACACAAAATCCTATCATAACCAACTCAAAACTTTTTATATTTGATTCAAACACGACTCAACCGCAGCCTGAGTCCATAACCTAGTCGGTTGGACCTTTCCGACCAATTCTTTATGTCCACATCTCTTCGTCACACCTCGGAACCATGTAGCCACGTCCATGCACTCCTTACATATGTGCAAGCATCTTCCAATGACGTCCACATTACCTTCAGATGCATTTTTCTTGATTCATACATGTTGCGCGACCTCCTGATAACCTCAACCACAATTCCTCCCGAACTTGGTTGTTGAACCTCATCTTCTCCCTAAGACTAGTTCAATGGATCCCGTCACCAGCCATGTCTTAAACTCAAGCAACACCTGCACATGATTAAACAACCAATACGTACTAGCCCAAATCCGCGACTTGACTCAAATTAGTTCCAAACACAACACCTTACGGGAGCACCTCACATAAGCATGTTGCAAAAACACAGTAAAGCGATATCAGCCATATCAACCAAAACACACCTAAAACATAGTAAATGGATACTAAGCAATCTTTCCAAACAATATAAAGCAAGTTCGAAACATTTCACAGTAAAAGCAGGAACATTGAGATCAAGCTCCGAATCTTGCCAAAGCTAACCGAAGCTTGAGTCGGAGCTTACCAAAGCTAGTACAACCTAGCGCCAGAGCTTACCAAAGCTAGTACAACCTAGCGCCAGAGCTTACCAAACCTAGTACAACCTAGCGCCGGAGCTAGAAAAACATGTCGGAGCTAACCAACATAAGTCGGACCTATCAAAAACATATCGGAGCTTAACAAAGATATGTTGGAGCTATCAAAGACATGCTAGAGCTAAAGACAAAGCTCACCAGAGCTACCCAAAAACATGTTGGACCTTGACAAAGCAAGTCGAACCTATTGTCGGACCTTGCAGAAGCTCGGAGCTAGAGTCGGACCTTGCTAGAAAGGGTGTTTTGGCAGAATTTTAGAACTTATATTATCAAAGCCAATGTATTCAGTACAATCTAATGTATCCAGCACACATAGGTCTCACGGCTGTATAATTCCCCGTAAGCAAGGTGAATGCACATCTTTATTTGCATTTTGCTCCTCCTGCCATGGTTAGTAGAAAAAAGGAACAATTGAATATATAATGGTAACGTTATCCCTAGATACAAGGATGCTGGTGGGGATAGCTTGCTCACTCTCAAACTGTTCAATCAAGCTCTTACCTGTTCTTACCAAGCTCAGCAAGGAGGTGATTGTAACCAGCAAGTAATGAACAACTTCAAGAGTACGTGTCAATATATGGAGCTTTAGGTGGATGAACTAGCACAAGGAACAAACTTTCACCACGTTAGTCATAACAAGTTGAATAACTGTTCTACGATAGTACTGTTCTGGTCCTAGATTAGACCGTTCTAGAGACACGAGCCTAGAAACAAAGAAGTTCACACCAGTCACACAATAGCGTACAACAGCAGCAACTGAAGCTCACTTTTTGTTTCTTTCTTTTCTTTTATTTCTTTCTTTATTTCTTTATTTTTCTTTATTTTCCTTTTTTTTACAAAGCCCCGCAGTTCTAAAACATTATACAAGGATCGGTTGATAAGCTACCAAATACCACAGATATCACACTTATTTTCGTAGGTTCCTTGCAGGTCTTATAAATATTTCTTTCCAAAGAAAAAAATATGCAGAAGATCTCAAAATCTCTTTGGTGATGCGATGCACACAGATGGAATTTTCGGGCAAGGTTTGATCCGTCGGAAAGATGGCGAGATAAACCTTTCCAGATTGTGCTTACAGTTTCCAAATGGACAACATATGTAGAAGTTATGACCTTTTTCTTCCAAAACCAAGAACATACTCGAAATCAGATCTGATCTGATTATTTCCTCTTTTGGAGATGCAAATTAGGAAGTGAATATCTCCCTAATTTCGTGATGGTGGGG
This sequence comes from Tuctoria greenei, assembly GCA_036927565.1. NCBI lineage: Eukaryota > Viridiplantae > Streptophyta > Magnoliopsida > Poales > Poaceae > Tuctoria > Tuctoria greenei. The sequence continues at coordinate 121,744,543 of JAYESD010000001.1, forward strand.
ATGATTGTGTTTTTTTTTTTGCAGATCAAACGTGACAAGAACACGAAACTCTAAAGGACTAAATACTAAGACCAACAATTTGACTCGTCGAAGCAACCATGAACTCAACAAGTCTGAACTAAGTAGTGAAAGTAAAAGGCACAATGGTCTAGGAATAATGGAAAAACAGATCTAGAATTTTTGGGCTTTCTTTGGACTATAGGATGATAACAGCGGAAAGAATAGCAATGGTAGAACTCTCACCGATTAACCTTGCTTTGATTACCACATGATATGATCTTGGTTCTTGATCTTTCGATGAGAATAGGAGGGTTCGATTTGTGGAGAAGACGTTGGTGATCTGACTACACCATCCCCAGGACGATGCGCCTCAGCGATCGGTACACCGACTCCAAAGTTGTATTGTTCTTGCTGGCACACAATCAACCTGACCACGAGGGTCTTTGTTCCTGCAAGAAACCGAAGAACACGCAAGAACAAGAAGAACAAGCACTTATCTATTGAAACAATAAAAAAGTTGGGTTCTGAATACAAGTAGATGGGCGATCTAGTCGACACGCACGTGTACAAGAAAGCAGCAGACGCTAACTTTCGAATAAACAAAACCCACCATCTAATGATGGCGGCGGCTACTGTTTAATACCTCCCTAGGGTCGTGAGAAACCCTAATCACGAGTCCCTAATGGGCTCTTAACGCTACATGGTCCATGGGCCCAACTTTGGTGATGTAGCACCATGGACAGAAAAGGTCTCCAAATTAAAATAACAATTGCGGCCGACTCCGAACAGATATGGATATGAGGTCAGATACTTTGAAATTAGACTTGGTAATCTTTCCAGGAAGTACTTAAACTCTCGGATCGGATTCTGTATGAAGTCGTGGTGGCCGTCACAAGTTGGTGATGTTCTGCTGTCCAAATCCAGTCCGCGTGAATTTCCTTCCCTTTGGCTCCTCTCCATTGTTACTAAGCAAAAAAAGAAAGCACGTGGTTCCACGGTCTATATAAGATGGACATAAGGCAAATAATGAGTTTACCTGATAGTTTAGTTGACGTGCACGAGCGCGAGTACTCGGACCCAAAACTGGTAGTTGAGTGGGTGTGGATGTATCGACGGTGTTGATGTCCTAATCACCTGTCTCAACGGGGAGGCAGGGCACTTAGGCTTTTTGTATCATGTGCACAGGGGTACCTGGTTTGTTGGGTACCAACAGTGGCCCCTGAGTCCACCCCGGGTGACGTGATGAGCCCACGAGTGGAGCCCTAACCTTGGTTTCTCGTGCCGTCTTTTAATTTTTGCCTTGGGCACCCTAAGCGGTTGAGCGCCTCTGCCACCCCGGCCACGCGTCCACCCCTTGTTGAAAGGTCGTGGCAACGCGATCTTTGCTTGCTGTAGTATCTTTATCCGTTGTGGTTCCCAAATATGGCTGATGCGCTTCTGCTGCCTGCCTTTATGGGAACCACCCAGTCGTCTTCACAGGTGCCTGACTGCTCGGGCCAGCCCTCCTGACTGGGGACCTGGGCCCCATTGTCATGGACACCACGTGTTGTGCAGCGCATGCCTGGTCTTGGCGGCCCACTCTTTGTGCCAAAGCGTCGTGGAGGTGAGTAAAAGGAAACCTTTGCAGGCAGAGGCAATTCCATCTTTACTCACAACCCAATGCCCAAGCCTTCGCCTTCTCCCTTGAGCGCCCGAGCCTTCACCACCTTCAATGTTCTTGCTTTTGTCTGCTGCAATGGCCGCAATCTCGCCTCCTTCTTGCAGTGAGGACGTAGGGCTAGTGAGGCGGATACTTGGCTGGGAAGATGAAGAGGGGCGGAATTGGGTCCGCCGCAGCTCCCTTCCCCTTGACGTGCAGGCTGGAGAGGTAATACTCTTCACCTCATATGCTTATGCCAGGTTTGTTTCGCCCGTATACTCCTTGTGATGCTTCTAGAGGGTTTTGGCTCCAGCTTCATCACCTGTCACCGAACTCCTTGGTTGTAGTGGCAGTCTTCTCACACTTCTGCAAGATGTTTATGGGAGTCCACACATCCGTGCTGATGTTCCGGCAGTTCTTCGTGGTGAGGCAAATTGGGAAGAGCAAGACCAACTTCCTTGGAGCCTACTACTTTCTACAGCGGCCCACGTGCCCGTACCAGTACATCACCCCCATGGTTCTGGGATGTGGGATGGCTGTAAGGATGACTGTGTGATCGTGCGTGCTGACGCCCACGATCGCATGACCCTGCCTACTGATTGGCAATATCCGGAAGCATGAACTGGGAGGAGCGCCCAAAGTTGGAGCCAGAGTACACCCCTATTGGAGAGGATCCGATACATGCGGACCACGGCCTGACATTGTTGATGGTGCTGGCGGACTTTGTGCGCTGATGCTTGGTGCCTCTCCAACAGTGCACCCGCCCAACGTGGATTTACTTCGATCTGCAAGACTACACCAGACTAGTGAAAGGTCCCAACTTAGATATAAGCCAGGAGGAGGTGTTCCAGACAATGTCCAAGTCATGCTACGACCTGTTGACTCCCAACATCTTCATCCTTCCAAAGTCTTGTTCGCTGCTCTGCATGAACCGAGCCCTCAGGGTGAAGATCTTGAGGGAGATGTCGAACTTGGACGCACTTGGGCTCACACCATGGCAGGTTGGAGGCATGAACCGGGGACTAAGTATCTCCGACGCTCAGCAGGAGTCCGTGCGCAACCTGAGCTCTGAAGTGCGGGAGAAGGAAGACCTGGCCTCCGCAAGAGGAGGGGGTAATGCGCCGGCCCCGGGGACGGGGAAGGGGAAGGCCCAAGTGATGAAGGTTAGGAAGAATAAATGTTGTCAGTACCCGACATACAGTGTACCCTCGCGCACAAGCTAAAAGCACCTAGGTACCCTGCCTCGCCGCTGAGGGAGGGTCCGATGACGCCACATGTCCAGAGGGCCTGGACCCTGCCCTACCTCAGGTATGGGATCCGGTGCTGCCACATGGACCTCAAAACGGGGTCCAACTCCCCCGAAGTGATGGGCTCACAAGCGGCCACGTGTCCAATAGGACGGGACCCCGTTCCTCCATATGAGAGGGCTCTGGTGCTGTATCGTGATTCATGGCACTAGGCCGACCACCCCCTGCGAAGGCAGGCTCCGGTTCCGCCACGTGTCCTGGATCCCCGGCTCTCCTCAGGAGGAGGTTCCGCGCTGCCACGTGGCCCACAGTATGAGACCCGACCTCTGCCATAGAGCCTAGCTCCCGTGCTGCCATGTGTCCTGCAACCTGCCCTAAACGGTGGGTTACAAGAGTTAAGGGGTGGAGCGCCTTGTCTAAATTGAGCATTGAAGACACATGCCTTCCCACGGCGCATGATGCGGTGCACGCCTACAGTCAGGTACCGCTCCACCCAATCGCATCACAGTAAAGGCACTATAGGCTTACCCCTCTCCACCAAGTGGGGTAGCTTACGACGACAATACAGACAGACGGGACATCCCCTACCACCATCAGCAACTACGCGTAGGCCACTGGCGTCAAGGGCGATAAGACGACGAGTTTCCAAGCCGAGGTCAGAGACTATGTAGCGGAGAAGCCTTAGAACTTAAGGATAAGATCGCCGTGGGGCCACCTATCAGGCCCCAGGAGCCAACTTGTAAGCCGTCGGTCCTTGACTATTAAAGGACCGGACCGCCACCGTTACAAAGGACTTGAACTTCATACACACTGAACACATGCATTCACACCAGCTATACAAATCACACCGTGGAGTAGGGTATTACGCTCTGGCGGCCTGAACCACGTAAAACCACCATCTCACCATCTCTCATACGCGCAACCTCACCCGAGGACTAAGCCCTGCAGATCAATAACCTCCGCCGACTGCTCGCATAGCAGGTCTGGAGGAAGTGTCGTAGGAAAACTTCGACATTTGGCGCACCAGATAGGGCCTTTTCCTCTACAAAGTGGTTGCACTTTCACCTCAATGGTGTACATCAAGCCCGTGGATGGCAGTTTCCGTGGCCATCGTCCCATGACCAGATCCCACGCCCGGGCGGTGCATTCTGGTCCATCACGCCCATGCATAGATGCGGCTGGCTAGGGCGATGCATCCGGGCACATCCCGACCCAGTCGGCGCCCTTGGAGCCGCCAGCTACAAGTCCGGAGAGCGCCCTGGCAGCAGCCAGGGCCCTTCTCCACCACCCACCATCCTTGAATGCTTTCCAGGGAGTGGCTCAGTAGTGGGTCCATGACATTGACCACCTCATCGTTGCGGCCATCAACTCTCCCATCAGAGGGAGACATCACGTATCACTTTCGCGCACGCCGTCCATCAACCATCGCACCACCAACTCCTGCTCCACCAGGCTTACTAGCGCTGGTAGGATCCCCACGGTCGACCTGAGGGCCAAGCTCGACCGCTATCGAGCTCATGTAGACAACCGCGTCATCATCGAGCGGTAGCAAGAGAGACAACGCAACTTTGATGCCGAATACGGCTCTTAAGGGCCTGAGCAGGAGGCGTCCTCCATCCAAGGTGCACCATAGGTAAACCCTTTGCCGCCTCCTCATCAAGATTATGCTTGGTTGACTGCCCCCCTGCAGTACTCTGCGCAGCAGGTGCCACAACAACAGTACTTGGCGCAGCAGGCGCCACAACAGCAGTACTCGGTGCAGCAGGTGCCACAGCAGCAGTACTCGGTGTAGCAGGTTCCACAGCAGGTCTTGCGACAGCAGAACACCCTGCTGTAAGCTCCGCAGCAGCCGCACATCGTGCAGGCGGAAGCACCGCATTCACTGTACGGTGCACAGAAAATCCCGCCAGGGTATGCTGCACCGTAAGCTTCTCCGGCAAAGTCCATCGGAGGGTGCATAGCCTTGGCTCCATACCTCCACCTGACGATGTGGCCCCACAAGTTCCAGCCACACCTGCCAGAGAAGTTTGATAGAAGCGTCAACCCCGCCGAATTCCTGCAGATCTACACAATGGCACTCCTTGCTGCAGGAGCGGATGAGCTCACCCCAGCGAACTACTTCCCCATCACCCTGATCGGCTTAGCCCGGTCATGGCTCATGAACTTGGCCGAGCAGTCCATAACCTCTTGGGAAGAGCTCTACTGACAGTTTAGGGCGAACTTCGGCAGCTCCTACATGTGTCCCAGCACCGAGCTTGATCTCCATGCCGTGCCCCAGCAACCCAAGAAGACGCTACGATCGTTCATTCAGCAGTTCTCCTAGGTAGGCAACTCCATTCCCAACATCCCGAATGCTTCTCTCATAGTGGCATTCTGATAGGGAGTACGTGATAGGAAGATGCTCGAGAAGTTAGCTACGCACAACACGGAAGGTGTCTCCGAACTCTTCTCCATCACCGACCGTTGTGCCAGGGCGGCAGAAGATCGTGACTGAGACACACAGCCCTCCTCTGGGACGTGCAAAGCTGACTAGACTAGCAAAGGAGCTGCTACCCCGGGTAGCGGCAAAAAGAAAAACAAGAACCATGGCGATGGCCAAAGCAAGCCACTGCAGGGGGCACCCGTCGCGATAGCAGCTGCGGCCAGTGGCGCCAGACCCCCACACCATGACAAACGCCCACATCAGCCACCAGCTACTAATGACGGCATCAAGCCCTACTCGGTGCAAAGACTCGTGACCACAGCGCGAGCGACTGCTGGGAGATCAAGAGGTGCGTCGAGCGATACCAAGAGCGGGCGCAACATCATCCTGAAGGCGCACGCTTTATCTAGTGGGAGGGCAACCAGAAGGTCAACCCCAAGGTCGACAATGACAAGGAGATGGAGTACCAGAAGCATGAACTGGCCGTTAAGGTGGTCCACGAGAACGAAGACTCCAACACCAGCAACTACCACGAGTGTTGCAAGATACTCCATGTCATCTTTGGGGGGTCTTGGGATCCCGCGTCACAAAACACGGTCAAGACCCTACGCTGAGCGATGGAATCGATAGCTCCTACCCCCACTTCAGCGCTGCACCACAAGTGGAAGGAGACGCTAATAAACTTTGATGCCTCCAACTGCCCCAAGAACATGGAGGGTGCCAGGATCCAACCTCTCCTGGTCACCCCCACCATCGCCAACGTCAAACTCCACCATGTCTTGATAGATGGCAAGGCCGACCTCAACCTCATCAGCCGTGCGGCCTTCGACCAGCTGCAGATCCCAGTGCCCATGCTCACCCCCTCGAGCTCGTTCTCGGGGGTGGGACTAGGGAACATCATCCCGTATGGCAACTTCCACCTTCGGGTCACCTTTGGGACACCCCAAAAACTTCATGACGGAGAGCATCCTGTTCAACATCGTGGAGGTCAGCCTCCCCTTCAACGCCATCATCGACAAGCCGGCCTTGTACCGATTATTGGTCCTAGCCCACTACGGCTAACTCGTCTTGAGGATGCCAACTATGGGGACTAGAGTCCACACATTCCAGGAATCACAATTGGGTGGTGCCATTCGATGAGGCACCCAACAACACACAGAAAAAGATACATCATATTACATAAAACAACATAGTATTATACAAGCTTTGTCTTTTACAAATAATATAAATTTAAATACACCACAACGGAAGATAAGTTCATAGGTCTCAACACTCAAGCCTAAGCTATGCAAAAGTCATTCCGTTCAGCCCTAGAACGGAATCACACTGGCAGCACATAGAAAACATCACATCGGCATGCAGGGTTCCCACTCGACCGAGTAACCCGACGGGGGCAACGCCTCACTGGCGAACCCTTTATGATAAACGTCATCATCTGCAGCAAAAACTTAAAATAGCAACCGTGAGCACGAAGGCTCAACAAGACTTAACCGTCTCCACTAAGCATGGAACTCTATATGCAGGATAAATGTAATATAGGACGACAATTTGCAATAAAAGACACGCCTAAGTGTTAGTCCTTACTTTTAGCTTTTAGCAGCAAATTAAAGCTTCCTGGATCTGAAATTTAGTGAACAACCTGATCTAAACATACAAGCATCAATACGTAATTATTCCATAAAGCATGATTCAATAATATTCAGCTCCAAATAATTAACTACGTCATGACTCAGTGAACAAGCGGTACTCAATAACCGCGAGGGACGACAACTTGAATCGATATACACCTCCAGGGATACCCGAATAGCACGACACATACACCCACACTCGGAGCTGCGACGGCACACTCCACTCATGTTGTATGCAGCAACCTTTCACCCACTACCTACACCCCGAACCGGCCCCACCGCTATGAGCAGGAGGCCCCCACACAGAGTACAATGTACCCGCTGGCAAGTTTACACCTTGCTACTCGCAACCCACACCTATAAGGTGGTAGGGTATGCCTTGACGCTAAGGTGGACAAGTTACATCGGTTTACTGGGTCCCATAAATCTAGTATGCCTTTGGTACATTCAAACTTGCTCAGCAGGGCCACACATGGATCAGTCCTCGATCGACACAGGCACAGCTACAGCTCACAGGCCACAATGTCCTGCTGCTCCTACTCCATGCCCAGTCTTATATTTAACCAAATAGTGAATCTTTGACTCGACCAATCCTGTGTGAACCCAATTCCTGAACTCGTGAGTAGATTCCAACTACTCGACTTCTACCGAAGCAACAATAACATTAAGCATAGCATGGACACATCGAAGACTTAACCATCTACCCTTTTCTCATGGGTTCTCTGGTCATGCATGTGGAAAACTCCAAGAAAATCCTAGACTTAATGCACATACATCCTAACCCATAAAGTGGGATACAAATAAAATTTAAACGCTCTTTAATGCAAACAGAGGCTTGCCTGACTGCGAGACGGTACTAAAGTTAGTCTCCGGATTGATGACTTCCAATGGCTCTAGGGTATCCTCGAGCTCGGCAACTATTCGATATGTAAAGAGAAATGCAATTGAATCAATATTTGTATTATTACATAGCTTAAAGGAAAGACAGTTAAGTATATTAAATTATGGCCACTGGCCCTGGAAATTTAACAGAGGACACTAGGCACTATGCGTGAGGTTCTGGCCAAATTTTGGCTAAGTTCATGGAAGTCTCTGTTGTATAAAATTCAATTATATAAATCATTCCCAGAATTTTCATGGGCAACCTGGGACTTTAATATGGCTAAAAGTTGGTTTTCTGTTTTAGGAGGTCAAGAGTGACTCAGCAAAATTTGTTTCACAATTTTCTAAGCATTCTACTGTGAGATATTGAATTTAGAAGTTTGGACAAATTTCTGAAATATTTCTGGACATTTTAGAATTTTCAGGTACATAGAGATTGGAAACACAATTTGGCTTTTCAATTGGACTCCAATGGACCTGAAACATTTACTGGAACTCAAGGGAATTATTTGGAATGATGTGAACAAATTTCAGAATTTTGAATGAAGGGAGCACCAGTAATTAATTCTAAAGGCATTTTGCTTCATGGAATTATTGAGGATGATTTATGGATTTTCATACAGATCCAAGTGCGCCACTTGAATTTACAGATCATCCTGGTTCCAAAAAAAAATATTTGGGAATTTTTGGACAAGTATTGTAGGAGATATGGATTTTCCATGTTGGAGCAATTTCTGGAATACAATTCCAATTGGAAACATTTGAATAAAGGATGGGCCCACAGGTTTAAATTGGGCCAATCGCTGGGCGACAACACGAAGGGTTACTGGGTTAACCGCGTAGTCACAAACGATCCCCCGGATGCAGCTGATCCGGGGCGCGCTGTTCTTTCACTAACGACCGGGGCCCACCCGGTCGTCTTCTACCTCCAGCCGCGCGCTCGACCGCTGTGGCGCCTCGCGGGATCTCTCGCCGCCCATTGGTCCAGGGCACGGTTCTTCCCCAAACTCGCTGCCTAGCCATATTTAAAGGTGGTGAGCACATCGGTGGGGTCAGCGCACGCCGGCGATGGCTGGAAAAGCTTGCGTGACGGCGGCAACGACGGTTAGGGTTTCAGCCATGTCAGTCGAGCTCTACGGTGGGCTAAAACGGTCGGGAACACCTCAGGAAGCTTCATGGAAGCATGGGGAACATGAATATTGGCATAAGGAGGAGAGAAAAGGTTTGGAAGATGGTGGCGACGATGGACCGATGAGGGGAAAACCGGCGGTTGGGGAAAAATGGTATCCCGGCTCGAATACCCGATGAAACTCAATGAATCTTCTTCGAGGTGATGCGCCTGGTCATGTAGAACAACATAGCACACGTGCACAAGGAATAATCAACGGTAGAAAAGGAATTTCATGCATGACCTAGCTCGGCTCATAATCGAAGTTCATCGGAAGAATTGGAAATACGGGGGCTAGGAGGCATGGCATGGGCTCAAATTTTACGAGCACCTAGTACATGAATAGGTGAACCTTTTTGCTTCTAGGACCGAGGCGAGATGACAGATGTATCGTCGGGTCGATGATGATCAGAGAGGCGGCAAACAGGGGTCTTTTCCGGCGGCTACGGTGTCACTTCGATTGGCGTCGGGGAGGCTCCGGCTGGGCAAGAAAATGGTCAGGGAGGTGTGCACGACATTGGTGAGGGAGGAGAGACAAAGAAAAGTGATCAAACCTGAGTACCTTTGCTCCTAATCGGCTCGACAGAGAAGGAATCGGGAGGGAAGCAAAAAATGGCGCTGGGACTTCAGGAAATGAGAAGGGATTGACTCAGGGCCGTGGAGGGGGATAAGGAGGAGTCTTGGGCATGCTGGATGCAGTTGGTAGCAAGCAGGGAGGCAAGCATCTGGGTGACAAATTGCATGCACTTGGTGTCACCCGGGGAAAGAACAGAACAGAGCACACTGCATGACAAGTGGGTCTCACTGCCCTCCTTCGTCCTCATCCTTGCTCAATCAATTCCACCACCTAATTCAGTCCAAAATTTGCTAGATATTTGTGGCAAGGCTGGATTAATTAGGTAGAATTTGATTTTGAATTCCGATTGTTGATTTGACAAAGTTTTAATTGAATTCAAACTTGAATTTGAATTTGAGTTGAATTCAATGTAGCTTTAGAATTAAATAGAAAACTTTCTTCAAAAATTATGAAAGTTTGCAGGGAGGCTATTTGAAATATTTGGAATCCACTGGTCAACTCAAATCTTCATGTTAACTTCATTTGAGCAGTAGCTAAGTTTGATCTTTTTGAATTTCCTCATTTGGAGTTTGAATTTATTTGTTTTGCTCATTTCCTTTTTATTACATTTTATCATTCAAATTTTTTTTTGTCCTAACTGAACTTTGAATTTTTGAAATTAGGGCTTCTACATTCCTCCCCCTTAAAAGAATCTCGTCCCGAGATCACAATGAAGAGACAAAAGCAGGAGAGAAATTACCAGATATGAGATGATAAGAAATCTGGATAGTGGGAGCGGAGATATTCTTCGGATTCCCATGTCGCTTCTTCAGCAGTATGGTTGCTCCATAACACTTTATGGAACCACAATGTGCGGTTCCGCGTTGTTCGAGTCTTCTCGTCGAGAATCTGAATCAGATGTTCGGAGTGTGTGAGATCCGGTTGTAATTCGCCGATTTCATCTGTGTGGACTGCAGTTGTGAAATTGAGACATTTCCGAAGCTGAGATACGTGGAAAATGTCGTGTATACCAGCGAGAGATGCCGGCAATTTCAATCTATAAGCCACAGGTCCACAGTTCTCCATGATAGAAAACGGGCCAATAAACTGGGGAGCTAGCTTTCCTTTGACTCCGAACCGGTGAATTCTTTTCATCGGATCCACACGGAGGTACACGTGATCCCCGACATCGAAGTGCAGCGGGCGACGCCGCTTGTCCACATAATTCTTCTGTCAAGATTGATCCGCTCTCAAGTTCACTTGTATGATCCAAACTTGTTCCTAGGCTTCATTGACTAGATTAATCCCGAAGGTCACTCTTTCGCCGGACTCGCACCAATTCAGCGGGGTGCGACATTTTCGGCCATAGAGGGCTTCATATTGTGCCATCTTGATACTCGCTTAATATCCATTGTTATACGAGAGTTCCGCCAACGGCAAATGATCTTCCCAATTTTTACCGTGGTGGATGGCACACGCTCGCAACATGTCCTCAAGTACTTGATTCACCCGCTCAGTTTGTCCATCGGTCTACGGATAATAGGCAGAGCTTATAATCAGTTTAGTACCCAATGAGGCGTGCAGCTGCTCCAAAAAATGAGCAAAAAACAGCGAGCCTCGATCTGAAATAATCGTGCCAGGAATTCCATGTAGGCACACGATTCTTGATATGTACAACTCTGCATATTTCTTGGCATTGAATCCGACATTTACCGGGATGAAGTGTGCTGATTTGGTTAGTCGGTCGACTATCACCCAAATTGAATCATGCTTCTGGAATGTGAGTGGCAATCCAACGATGAAATCCATACTCATATCCTCCCATTTCCATGCCGGAATATTCAGTGGTTGCAGCTGTCCCGCTTTCTTCATATGGTCGTCCTTCACTCGCCGACACGTATCGCACTCGGATACGTACTTAGCAATCTCACGCTTCATCCGTGTTCACCAAAACTTAGTCTTCAAGTCTTGATACATTTTATTGCTGCCTGGATGAATATAATATTTAGAAAAGTGAGCTTCGTCTAAAATTTTCTTTCGAAGTTCCATGTCACGGGGTACTACGATCCGATTATTGAACCATAGAGCACCCTGCTCATCTCTTCTAAAGAACTTCATCTCACCGCTGTCCATCCTCTTGGTTATGTGAGACATACCCTTGTCCTTCTTTTGAGCTTCAATAATCTCATCTCGGATCGTGGGAATGAGAGCAATATTGTATAAAGCTCCATATGGAACCAAGTATAAACTCGGTTCTTCCTCCTCTATAGGTGTGATGGTCAAGTTATTGACATGAGATTTGCGGCTAAGCGCATCGGCAACCACATTAGCTTTGCCGGGATGGTAGTGAATCTCAATCTCATAATCCTTGATCAATTCTAACCACCTTCATTGTCTCATGTTCAGCTCGTTTTGAGTGAAGTTATATTTCAAACTTTTGTGGTTGGTGTAGAGGTGACCCAGATTCCCAAGCAAATAATGCCTCCACATTTTTAGAGCAAGCACCACGGCAGCGAGCTCCAAGTCATGAGTCGGATAATGCTGGTCATGATTACGGAGCTGCCGTGATCCATATGCGACCACACGTCCTTCTTGCATAAGAACGCAGCCAAGACCGATGCCAGATGCATCACAATAAACATCAAACGGTTTCATTGTATCCGGTTGAGCTAAAACTGGGGCTGTTGTGACATGCTTCACCAATGTTTGAAATGCCTTCTCACATGTTTCACTCCAATTATATTTGGTACCTTTCTTCAACAGCTCTGTCATTGGTTTAGCAATTTTTGAGAAGCTTGGGATGAACCTCCGATAATACCCCGCTAAACCAAGGAAGCTTGGGATATCATGTACGGACTTTGGAGATTGTCATTTCGGCACTTGAAAAATTTTACTTGGGTCCGCAGCAATGCCCTCAGATGAAATAATGTGTCCCAAGAATGGCACTTGACTGATCCAAAATTCACACTTGCTGAATTTAGCATAGAGTTTATGGTCTCGCAATCATTGGAGTACGATATCAAAATGTTTGGCGTGTTCTTCCTCCGATTTGGAATAAACCAAGATGTCGTCGATGAAGACCACGGCGAACTTGTCCAACTCTGGCATGAACACTGAGTTCATAAGGTACATAAAGTGGGCCAGAGAGTTGGTGAGACCAAATGACACGACGAGATATTCATATAGTCCATATCGCATTGAGAATGCCGTCTTCGGTATATCTTCCATCCGAATTTGGATCTGATGATATCCGGACCAAAGATCCATCTTGGAAAATACCTTAGCACCCACTAATTGATCGAAGAGAATGTCGATGCGAGGTAGTGGATACTTGTTCTTGATGATAGTCACGGCATTCACTACAGGAAAAGCGATCATTTGCGATGGCTGGTTTTATTTGTGACGGCCAGCCGTCGCAAATAGCTTAAATTGCGACGGCCCGCCTCTAGCCATCGCAAATAAGATGACCGTCGCGAATAAGTGGTTATTTGCGACGGCTTTCGGACTGGCCGTCGCGAATAAGTGGTTATTTGCGACGGCCAACCCTAGGACCGTCGCAAATAAAGGGGCCGTCGCAAATAAACACTTATTTGCGACGGCCTGTCAGACGGCCGTCGCAAACAGGCTTTAATTGTGACGGCCGTAAGTTGAGGCCGTCGCAATTAAAGCTGCCGTCCCAAATTAGGGCGCCCCTGCCGCCCTCGACCCCTGCGCCCCCGGCCCCTGCGCCCCTGTCCCCCCGCCGCCCCTGGCCCCTCGCCACCCCCGACCCCGCCTCCCCCGGCCCCCTTGCGCCCACGGCCCTGCCGCGCCCGCGCCTGACGTCGACGTGCCCCTGCCGCCCCCGGCCCCGGACAGCAGCGCCGCCAGCCTCCTCCAACGCCTCCGCCGTCCGTCCGAAGCCGTCGGCCCGTTGCTCCATGCCGCACAAGTAAAGTAGGCATTAGTTGTTAATTTCTAGATAATTAGTTGTTAATTGATGATTAGTTGTAATGCTATTTAGTTGTTAATTGTTATGCGAATTAATTGTTAGGTTTATTGTTAATTAGTTGTTAATTCTCATTAATTGTAGCAGTTGCTAATTAGGTTTGAATTACAATTAATTGTTAGTTAGTTGTTAATAGTTGACCATTCTAATTAATTGTTAGTTAGTTGTTAATTGGATCTTAATGTTACTATATATGCTTAGGTTTAATTTAATAATGTTTAATATTTGTATTATTGCTCTCATTTGAATTATGGTTATGTTTAGGTTTATTGAATTGCTCTCATTTGAATTATGGTCATGTTTAGGTTTATTGAATTGCTCTCATTTGAATTGAATTGCTCTCATTTGAATTGAATTGCTCTCATTTGAATTGCTCTCATTTGAATTGAATTGCTCTCATTTGAATTGAATTGCTTATGTTAGAATTGAGTTGATAAATTAATGAATTACAATGGATAATTGTTATGTTTAGGTTTATTTGAATTGCTTAGTTTTTTGAATTATGCTTAGGTTTATTTGAAGGGTCGTTGAATTGCTTAATTTTGATTGCTTGAGTGTTCAAGTACTATATATACATAAATGGGCTTCGGATCAGCTTGACAAGGCCCGACAAGGCCCATTGTAAGGTAAAGTATGCGTGTAGACGGGCACGAAGGCGAACGATGACGGTGAGGATGGCAAGCACCTGCGCGTGGATGGCGTACTCCGACGAAGTGGTTTCATCTCTGATCTACGGCAGCTAACCCTAAAGCCTTCGTGGAATTGTCATCTGAGACCAACTTTCCTCTCACTCTTTCTCTAGTTCTTTCCTCTCTCTTAAATGACCTGAAAATGAAAATGAGCAACGTAACCTATAGAAATGTATTACCCGTTTCGGATCGGCACGTCTCACATGCCATTGGCATGTGAGACGTGCAGGTTCGGAATTGTCCCTTTTTTGGACAGCCTCGGAGTGACCGAGGGGGCGTGGCTTGTGACGAGACGCGGGTCCAGATTTGGATGAGATTTCGGTGGCGTAACCCTGTTGTTCTCTGTTGCACCATTTTCGGGCGTGCAGTGGAGAACAGCGGGGTTATGCTGCCGAAATTTCATTCGAATCCGGATCACGCGTCTCGTCATGAGCACGCTCCGCTCGGTCACTCTAGGGTGGGTTTAGGATCTATCTGCCTAGGTTGTAGGTCCGTGACATAACACAACAATACATTAACGACAATTTCTTTCGCATTAAACTGCAGAGTCAAACATGGGTGAAGACCGCAGTTGGATGTATACTGGCTGGAAGAGCAGAAATGGTGGTCACTCCGATGAGTGGTTTATCAAGTTAGATCAATTTTTGGATCGAGCATTTTCGTTGTCAACGGAAGATATGGTGCGGTGCCCATGTACAAAATGCTGGAACACTAAGTTTTTGAGAAGATTGGAGCTTTCGTTTCACTTATGTCGAAACGGTTTCACTCCACAATATGAAGTGTGGACCTTCCACGGCGAGACTAATTCTCGAGTCATAGCCGAAGTGGATGAGGATGATGATATAACAGAGGTTGATAGGATGGATGAGATGTTAGAAGCTCTTGAAGCGGAGGATCCTCTTACAAATGAGGCAGAGAAGTTCTTCGAGGAGCTGAAGAAATCACAAGAGCCGTTGCATGAACACACGGCTATGACCGTACTTGCTTTCTTGACCAGATTTATGGCAATTAAGTCCAAGTACTTTTTTTCCATCAACTGCTACAATGATCTCATGAAATTGATCTGCGATATCCTTCCACAACCTCACAAAGCGCCACCAGATATGTATTAGTCAAAGATCAAGATATCTGGTCTCGGTATGAAGTATGAGAAAATTGATGTGTGCCCAGACAACTGCATGCTATTCTGGAAAGAGCACGCCAATGAGAAGATGTGCTTGAAATGTGGTAAATTGAGGTATGTCGAAGTTGTTAATGATGATGGCGATAATGTGATGACAGATGTCGCACATAAGCAGCTTCGTTACTTGCCTGTGACACCTCGGTTGAAGCGGATGTTTCTTTCAAAAAGAACCGCAAGACACATGAGATGGCACAAAGAAGGTAAACGTGAGAACAAAGAATTCTTGACGCATCCGTCCGACGGTGATGCATGGAAGGCGCTAGACCGTTTCGATCCAGACTTTTCTCGTGATGCGAGGAATGTTCGCATCGAATTAGCGACAGACGGATTCTCACCGTTTAGTACGAATGCCACGCCATACTCATGTTGGCCTGTCTTTTTCATTTCGTACTACCTGCCACCTGCTTTATGTACGAAGAACGAGTTCATGTTTCTCAGCCTCATTTTACCTGGACCTGATCATCTCGGGTCACGTCTCAACGTGATGTTAAAACCGCTGATCAAAGAATTGAAAGTCTTGTGGACAGGAGTCGAAGCGTACGACAGTTACAAGAAGCAGAAATTCAACCTTCGAGCTGCTTATTTGTGGTCCGTCCATGATTTGCCGGCATACGACATGTTTTCCGGATGGAGCACTCACGGTCGTCTGACGTGTCCGATATGTGCTTCAGACACGGATTGCTTTCGACTAACTCATGGAGGCAAAATATCTTACTTCGATTGTCACAGACGTTGGCTGCCCTCGAATCATATATTTAGGCAGCAGAGGCATGTCTTTCGAAAGAACACTGTTGTCACTAAAAGACCACTGAAGCGTCTCAACGGGTCAGAAATTTCTGATATGTTGGACAAACTGGTGCCTGATGAAGGTCGTCCTGGATATTTCGTAGGTTATGGAGAGGAACACAATTGGACTCACATATGTGGACTTTGGGAGCTACCATATGTGAAGTCGTTGATTCTAATGCACAACATTGATGTCATGCATCAGGAGCGTAATATGAGCGAAAGTATCATAAGCACTTGCATGGATATGCTTGGCAAAATGAAAGACAATTATAAAGCTAGACTAGATTTGGCAGACATTTGTCACCGTCCAACTCTTGAAATCTCTGAAAGTGGGTGAAAGCCACGTGCTTCTTTCTGTCTTCGACCGAAAGAAAAGAAAGAAGTTATGAAATGGATGAAAACTTTGAAATTCCCAGATGGTTACACAGCTAGCCTGAAACGAGCCGTAAATGTTAACACAGGAAACCTCATTGGGTTGAAGAGTCATGATTATCACATTATAATGGAAAGACTCATACCTGTTACGTTCCGAGGCTATCTAGATGATGCGGTGTGGAAGGTTTTAGCCGAGCTCAGCTATTTCTATAGACAGCTTTGTGCTAAAGAAATCAAGATCGGGATGATGGATAAGTTAGAGAAGGAGATACCCATACTTTTATGTAAGATGGAAAAATTTTTCCACCGGGTTTCTTCAATCCAATGCAACATCTGCTTATCCATCTTCCATTCGAAGCTAAAGTTGGCGGTCCTGTGCAATATAGGTGGATGTATCACATTGAAAGAGCGCTACGATATCTGAAACCAATGGTTGGCAATAGGGCAAGGGTGGAAGGGTGCATCGCTGAAGCATATGCTCTTAAGGAAGTTGGATACTTTTCAAGTGTCTACTTTGCGGAAGAAAACAATATCAATACTTCAGCGATGCGGTACAATGTGGACGAAACACCCCCTCTAAGCGACCTTTCCATTTTTCAAACGAGAGGCGCCACCGTTGGTAGCTACACGACCTACGTGCTATCCGAACAGGAAAGGACTGTTGCTTTACTCTACATGTACGCAAATATAGAAGGCATGCATGAATACTTCGAGTAAGTGTTTCTCCTATGTTTATGCTAATCTACATATTTTGCTACACATGTACTCTAAAAGATGTTTTTTCATGTTCAGCGAGTGCCACAAACAATATTGGCCACATAGGCATCAACCTACGGCCAAACAAGTAGAAGCGATGCGAAAGGAAGGAATAAATGGGGGGCAGAGTTTTCTATCTTGGTTTCGAGAATATGTAATATTCTCTCGTGTTCTATGTATTATAAATTACTATTATTAAAGAAGTATTATGTAATATTCTCTCGTCTTTTATAACAGTGTCGGACTCACAATGTCCATGAAGATTTGCGGCAGCTATCTTATGGATTGGTGAATGTTAGAAGCTATGGTCGATATGACGTAAATGGCTTCCGATTCCATACAACTCATTTTGAAGCTCATCGTCCTCTCGCGGCAACATCAAATTCCGGTGTTGTGACGAGAGCAATGGACACTCAAGGGAATTTAACCGGTTATTATGGTATCATTAACAAAATCCTTGAATTTACTTTTACCGGAAATAAGACCCTTCGAGTTGTCTTCTTTGACTGTGATTGGTTTGATCGTACTCATGGAACTCGAGAAAACCAATTTGGAATGGTGGAAGTGAAACATAAGGACCGACTACGAGGTTACGATACATTTGTTCTTGCGCATCAAGTTGAACAAGTGTATTATCTACCTTATCCATGTACGAAGCTTAGTGCTTGGTGGGTGGTATATAAGGTGAATCCTCCTAAGCGGCTATATACTCCTGGGGATGATGGTTACCATGATAGCGAAGACGTTGAAGAAGTGTACCAAGAAGAAGAGTTTCCAGACACTTTTATCGTCGAGCTTGGTGCATGACTCGATCAATTAGTTGGAGATGTTGAAGACGTTGAAGATGTAGAGGCAGATGATACGCGAAAACGAAAATTAGAACAGGCCACGATGGAAGATCGTTGGGCTGGTTTAAGGAGTAGGGCACATGCACATGACAATGATGTTGATGAATTTTGAAAGTGACTACAAGTAATGTTTTCTTGAAGATAGTAACATGAATTTTATATATTTTATTTGCATATTTACTAATTATCTAATTACAATAGGATGGTGTCAAAGAAGGGTAAGAAGGTGCCGCCGACGAGGGGGTTCTACCCCTCTAGACCTGAGGACGCTTTCGTTGGTGCCTCGTCGACTGGCAGCAGACGCTCTCAGCTGCTAGGGCACGTTCAGACCAGCGCTAGAGCTTTGTCACAGGTAAATGTCACTCGTTTTTGACAAATTATTTAAATTCAAATTCACATTAAACTTACTTATGAATCATTTGAATGTTGTAGTCCTCACCGGCTGACTCAGAGGCTGCGGCGCCTTCGGTGAGCCAGCCCTCGGCGAGGCAGCCCTCAGCGAGGCAGCCCTCGGCCAGCCAGCCCTCAGCGAGGCAGCCCTCAGCGAGTCAGCCCTCAGCAAGCCAGCCCTCGGCCAGCCAACCCCCGACTAGCGATGAGTTTGTTCCTGACTCGGCTGGTGAGGAACCGTCTGGGTCACCTGACGTGGCGCCCTAGCAGACGCGGAGGACGAGGAGGACTCACTTTGTCAGTCCTCCCGCGGTCCCTTCACGGAGGATCGTGATTCGTCCAGTCGGAGACAGGTAATAAAAATTATAGTTTTCAATTTTAGTTTCTTTTGATTACTTAAGTAATGAATGAATGAATAAATATCTTACAGGGCTTGGGACGACTTGTCTTTCACTGGTGAGAGACACCACAGACCGGTGAACGGTGTCCTCGGTTCCATAGTGCGTTTGCACTATCCCGGGGTCATCGACGGGGTGCCTGCTCTTTCGTGGGAGGACTACGCACGCGTCCATCACCAGGAGCACGACAACCTTCAGGAGGCCGTATGGGCCGATTTTATGGTAAGTATGTTAAAAAAGTTTCTAAGTTACAACTCTTAAACTCTTTTAGTGAACATCTCTTCAATATATTCTTTATCGCAGGCAAGATATACTTTAGAGGACCCGAACGACCGTCGCATGTTTGAGGATGCGAGGCGAGTGTTTCACTTCAACGCTGCCAAGGCGCTTCGACAAGCTTTGTCGAATGCCCGCGTTCAAATTATTAATGAGCACTTGAAGGCGAACCAGCAGCACGTGTTACACTTCCGGCAAGAGAGTGAGAGGCACCTGACGGAGGAGGAGTACGCGCAGGTACGTGGAGTGTAGTAAGTATTTTTTTCTGATAATTTCCTCGATGGTACTTTTAATGACTTCCAACTATGTGCAGAGCCACGTGAGCTGGTTGCAGGGTCGGACCGATGCATTTCGGGCCCTTTGTCTCTACTGGGCTAGCAACGAGTTTAAAGCTAAGTCTGAGAAGGCTCGAGACTGCAGAGGGGTGGAGGGGAAGAGCAGACACAGGCAAGATAACCACTTTCGTTTAGCTAAACGCATGGTAAGTGTGTGTAACTTATGTTTATATATTAATAATATATTGTTCGTACTAACACGTATTGACAGGAGCGCGAGACGGGGGTGCCGCCCACCCCTGCTGAGGTCTGGAAGAGAGGTCACAGGGACCCTTCTCAGCCGACGGGGTGCAGTCAGGCTGCAGCCGAGCGGTTGGTAAGTTTAGAAATCATTCATATTAAATATAACTATATAGATTGTTCAACTTACACGGTTTTATTGTTTTGCAGGCTAAGTACGGGGAGGAGGCTAGGAAGATACACGGCGAGGATTTCGATTGGGAACGTCAACCGATCGATCCTCAAGCCGCGTATGCAACCGGTGGTGGAAAAGCACACGGAAGGTGAGTTTACAAGTCATTTTATCGTTTTCAATTCAAAGTATTCAAGATATTTCAATTTCATATTACTGACTCTCTTTTTTATAGGCTCGCCATATTTGACGGAGTTGTCGACTCGAGGGCGGGGAGACCTGCGAGAGGCAGCTCCACGCAGGCTTTGGGCACGGGAGGTCGCCGCGTATCGCAGAGGGACATTGAGATGCAGTCCCTCCGAGAAACTGTAGAAGAAAACGAAAGGCAACATGAGGAGGAAAGGAGGGAGGCGGAACGCCAAAGGATCGCGATGGAGGCCACGATCCAAACCCAGGCAGCAGCGTTGGCGCAGATGCGAGAAGCAATGGAGGTAACGAAATAAAAACTAAAATTCTCATTAATTCAGCGTAAATGACTTACTAATAGGTAGCATTTAATGTTTGCAATGACAGGCCATCGCTCGGGTGCAAGGTCTGGGAATCCAGCTACCGGTACTACCACCGGTCCTTCCAGGCGATCCTTCTTCAGCGGGTCAGGTAAGTTTCTATGTAATCCTTCTTCTCCAGCGTAATAAGATAGAGATAGATGAAAGAGAGAGATAGTTAGATAGAAGAAAATGATTGAGATAGAAGAAAGATAGAGATAGAAGAAAGGGAGACAGAAGAAAGAGTGAAAGATAGATAGAGTAGGATGGGAATGGAGAGAGAGAGTAATATGTAGATGGAGATAGAGAGAGGGGAAGATAGAGGGAGGGAGATGTAGATGGAGATAGAGGGAGGAAGATAGAGGGAAAAGGATAGCAATAGAGAGATAGAGTGAGAAAGAAAGATAGAGTGAGAGACAAAGAGAGAAATGAAAAGAGAAGAAGAGAGGGGGATTTAGATGAAGATAGAGGGAGAGGAAGGGAGGGAGAGAGATGTTGATGCATTTATATTCTAACTCTAAGTTTCATTAATTGCAGGGATCCGCGACGGCTGCACAAACGCCGTCGCCGTCGCTACCGCCGCCTGGAATGAGGCACGACGAGGACTTCGACTTCGGAGGTGGCTCCGGAGGTGGCTACGGAGGTGGATACGGACGTCAAACCGGCGAGTGAGCCCATGTTTAGTTTGTTGATGTTGATGCGATGTTTGTACGATGTGTTTTGAAACTGTTGTGATATGATGTGTTCTGTGAATCTGTTCTGTGAATCTGGCCATCGAGCCGGTTAGTGTTTTCTGTTTTTTAAAAAAATAAAAAACCTTATTTGCGACGGCTTTTTATAAAGTACCGTCGCAAATAAGGTACAATGCCGTCGCAAATAAGCCACTGCTATTTGCGACGGCCTGGCCATCGCAAATGGCAGAGTGGGTCCCAAAGGAGGACATGTGGGCCCTGCCCACTGAACTTATTTGCGATGGCCCGACCGTCGCAAATAAGCTTTAATTGCGACAGCCCGGCCGTCACAAATAATGTTGCGGGGCCCATCGGCCCGCGGCAATAACTTGCGACGGCCAAGCCTAGCTGTCGCAATTAAGCTTATTTGCGATGGTGGCCGTCGCAAATAAGCTTAATTGCGATGATTTAGTTGCGACGGCTAAAAACCGTCGCAAATAAGGAAAGCCGTCGCAAATAGCTTATTTGCGACGGCATATGGCTTATTTGCGACGGCCTTGGCCGTCGCAAATCGTCGGGATTCCTGTAGTGATTTAGCGGATGATAGTCCCACATAACCTCAACTTTTCATGTTTCTTCTTAACAAACAGCGCGGAGCAGCCCCAAGGTAAGGAGCTTGGGAGAATAAATCCTTTGTCCAGCAGGTCCTTGTGATGTTCTTTTAATTCAGCTAGCTCATTGGACGCCATTCGATAAGGTCTTCGAGAGATCGATGTGGTTCCCGACGCAAGTTCAATCTTGTACTCGACGTCACATTCTGGTGGCATGCCTGGTACATCATCGGGAAACACATCGGGGTATTCACGGACCACCGGAATGTCTTCCAACTTAAGGGATTGAGAGTGGTACACTGCTGCGATTTCTTGAACGGGTCGAGCAAGAATGAGAGTATGTGGACTGTGTAGTGGAGAATCCAAATGAACGGTTCGAGGGACGATGTCCAAAACAGCACCATGGTGATGTAACCACGATATACCTAATATGACATAGATCTTTTGGCCATCTAAGATTATGAGAGTGGTTGGATATATTTTTCCACCCATGCACAGTGGTGCTTTAGGAATCATACTATGAGCTGATATTTTCCCACCCGAGGAACAAATCATGTATGGATATTTAGTAGGAAATATTTGTAGTTGGTGCTTGAAAACATATGAACTACTAATGAAATTGTGGGTGGCTCCAAAATCAAAAAATATGATAATGGGGTGATCGATGAGAGTGAACGTACCCGCGAGTACGGGTTCGCCTTCTGGTACGTCCTCAATGGCGATGTGGTGGACATTGCCGGGTTTGGTATTTGTTTTCTTGGGCTGGTTGCGTGGTTGATTAGCACCCTGATACGATGCTTGTCCGCTTCCTTGCTTGTCTGGACAGTTGTAGGAGAGATGTCCGACACGTCCACAGTTGTAGCACGTGTATTGTGTCGGACCGCCATAGACCGGAGGATGGGAACCCGGTGCACGCTGCTGCTGTGGTGGTGCACAAGGTATAATCCTATGTTGCTGCTGATGTTGCTGCTGTGGCAGGGGTGGTCGGAAGCTTGGTGCATTTAACGGGTGGCCACGGAACATTGGCGGTCATGCTAGTGGCTGCGACCTTTGACCGGACGGCGATCGGTACACCATTCGGTATTTTTGTGGAGCTCAACCACTGCTGCCCTGTGGAGCACTCCTCTTCTTCTCCGTTACCAACTCGCGTGTTGCATCCTCTTGTACAATCACCGCATTGACAAATCATTGAACGTGCCACGATTGAACAAAGCGAGCTTGTCCTTCATCTTTGCATTCAAACCTCGATAGAAATAGTCCTGTATCCTCTCCTCCACGTTCACATGACCCGGAGCATATTGCGCCAAGTGATTGAAGGCCTTTGAGTACTCGTGAGCACTCCTCCCGCCTTGCTTCAGTTCAAGGAATTCATGATGCTTGCGTTTCATAATCCCGGGAGGTATGTGATAGGCGCGGAACGCCTCCCGGAACTCGGTCCATGTCACGGCATGACCAGCCGGCAGAGAGGCGATGTAATTCACCACCAAGCGCCGGCGGAGCCGTGAAGCTGCTGCGCCGCGAAGAGCGCCTTCTGCTGTTCAGTGCGTTGGAGCAACCCGAACTTTGCTTCAGTTGTGCGGAGCCAGTTGTCCGCCTCAAGAGGTTCATCGACCTCCATGAAGACCGGTGGATGACTTGCTAAGAAGCCCGAGTAGGTGGTGTCTTGAGGCTGATGATTGCCCCCGTCTGGACGCCCCCGCTGACGGGACGTATTCTGCACGAGGGTTCGCAGGAGCTCGGTCTGCTCGTCGCGCGAACCCACCATAGCTGCAATCACATCGGCCAACGTAAGCGGAGGAGGAGGTGGCGGTGGCGGTGTCGGTTGTCATTGATCATGAGTTCTCTGCTGCTGGGAGTCATCACCTCGCTGGCTCGTGCCACCAATCTCGAGCGTGTTACGGGTGTGCACCATTCTGCAGTCACAACCATGAATCCAATATGAGATGTGATATTGTATGATCACTCCAGGATAAAAACAATAGTGTGCGTATTAATAACAAACTTGCATAACAGTAACATATATTGATAAAGTATATTCTTTATACAAAATACATCATCCCTGGACCAGTGTTATAATAGCGATTTCCAAAATAATGAACTTCATGGATTGAAGTTCATTTCGACTATCGTTGATCGCGACGGGACGTTATGCAAGTTATCGTGCGAATACACATTTTTATCTTCAATATCACACAAACATGGTCAAAAAAGAAACGAGGTTCGAGTGGGTCAAACCCTCAATTACACTGGTAAATGGTGAGTATTGACAACTGGTCTGTTACGACACTTCTCGATGTGAAATCGGGGACCAGATTCATAACAAGACCAAAATATGCCAAACCGATAAAGTTTCTGTTGAAACCTGATCAGCTTGTACTCAAACACAAATTTAACCCAGTAAATGGCAGAATCAGACCTTTAGGTGAACTACAAAGTTTAAGTAAACTTCAATTCCTTTTCAAAAACTATTGGTTTGCCTTCAGATCGTTTCTGGTTGAGAAGATATGGCATTGTAAACCTGAAAGTTTTTTCTGGAAAATTTTGACAGCATCTTCTTTGTTTATGCTGAATTTGGGCCACAATTTCCAGATATAAAACTTCACAATTTACACAGCCACAGATTACAAAATTGTAATACAAATTACAGGGATTCCAGGAATCTCTTGCACGATTTCTCTAGAGTGAGATATTGTCAAAACAGTAAGGAGTCCAGAGAGGATTCCAGTTTCTGTCCAGTTTGGCAGATTTTGGAACTTTTAAATTTTGAACAGGTTAGTGGGGAATTCAGTTCTAGATTGAACATAACAGTTCTAAAGGACTTCCTAACATTTCCATCCATGTATGGTACACCTTCATTGGAGTTTTCTACTGGGAGATATGGTTTCTCAAAGTCAGGTCTTTTTCTGGCAGAAAACAGAACACTCTGTTTTTGAATTGGTGACTTCAAAGCCTACTCCAAATATGAAAACTTAGTTCAAACTCAGAGCTCGATAGCTAATATAAGTAGTTTTACATCTTAACAGTTCCATTTTACATAAAAGTGGTTAATTCATCAATGGAGTATATGTCGGTACTACGTGCCTCACAAAGTAAAAATTCTAAGCCGGTATTCCGGCATACGTCTCAATGATGGCCTTAATGACGTTCACTCGCAAACGATTTCTAAGCCCAATACAATCACGTGGTCAGTGTACCTGTAACTAAACACAAATTATAGATCAATCATATGGTGTCGTATGACACAGCCCGCACGGGCAATAATTTCAACAAGCACAATTTATATGAAAGTAAAAACATTCGTCCCGTATCGTTCCATACGGGCTGCCCTGAGTTAAGCCACGTCCTGAGGTACATGACCGGGTTTTATACCACCCGACAGGGTCCCACGTCTTTGCATAGTGCTGCACCAGTAGGAGGCGCATCGGGTTATGTCCCACCCGACGGGGGCTCCCACTAATTTTGAAGCATGCTGGGGTACCGCGTGACATATGTTCTCAGAAACATGGAAAGTTTCACAGACTCATATTGACTTTCCCGTGCCAAGCCATGGAAACAATCACATGCTACCTCTCACATGGTGAGCTTACCACAATCGATCCATTTGCGGTGGCGTACCTTACCTCTTACCTAACGTCGGAGCGTTGTTACAGAATATAATAACACATAGGTTAGCATTGCCACCTTATGTAACTATGCTAATAATAATCCTTATGTGGGCTACTATTGATTCCTCACCGAAACCTAAATTTTTTCCTCGTAATACGATCCTTTTTAAGCGTGCTATTCCCGATGCGGCTCTGATACCACGCTGTGGGGACCGGAGTCCACACATTCCAGGAATCGCAATTGGGTTGTGCCGTGCGATGCGGCACCCAACAGCACACAGAAAAAGACACATCGTATTACATAAAACAACATAGTATTATACAAGCTTTGTCTTTTACAAATAATATACATGTAAATACACTACAGCGGAAGATAAGTTCATAGCTATCGACACTCACGGCTAAGCTTTGCAAAAGTCATTCCGTTCAGCCCTAGAATGGAATCAAACTGGCAGCACACAGAAAACATCACGGCAGCGTGCAGGGTTCCCACTCGACCAAGTACCTTGATAGGGGCAACGCCTCACCGGCAACCCTTCATCATAAACATCATCATCTGCAGCAAAAACTTAAAATAGCAACCGTGAGCATGAAGGCTAAGCAAGAATTAACCTTCTCTACTAAGCATGGAACTCTATATGCAGGATAAATGTAATATAGGACGACAATTTGCAATAAAAGGCTCGCCTAAGTGTTAGTCCTTACTTTCAGCTTTTACCAGCAAATTAAAGCTTCATGAATCTGAAATTCAGTGAACAACCTGATCTAAACATACAAGCATCAATACATAATTATTCCATAAAGCATGATTCAATAATATTCAGCTCCAAATAATTAACTACGTCACGACTCAGTGAACAAGCGGTACTCAATAACCGCGAGGGACGACGACTCGTATCGATATACACCTGCAGGGATACCCAAATAGCAGGACACATACACCCACACTCAGAGCTGCGACGGCACACTCCACTCATGTTGTATGCAGCAACCTTTTACCCGCTACCTACACACCGAACCGGTCCCACCACTACGAGCAGGAGGCCCCCACACAGAGTACGACGTACCCGCTGGCAGGTTTACACCTTGCTGCTCTCAACCCACACCTATAAGGCAGTAGGGTATGCCTCGACTCTAAGGTGGACAAGTTACATCGGTTTACTGGGTCCCATATATCCAGTATGACATTGGTATATTCAAACTTGCTCAGCAGAGCCGCACACAGATCAGTCCTTGACCGACACAGGCACAACTACAGCTCACAGGCCCCAATGTCCTGCTACTCCTACTCCATGCCCGGTCTCATATTTAACCAAATAGTGAATCTTTGACTCGACCAATCTTGTGTGAACCCAATTCCTGAACTCGCGAGTAGATTCCAACTACTCGACTTCTACCGAAGCAACTATAACATTGAGCATAGCATGGACACATCGAAGACTTAACCATCTACCATTCCCTCATGGGTTCTCTGGTCATGCATGTGGAAAACTCCAAGAAAATCCTAGACTTAATGCACAAACATCCTAATCCATAAAGTGGGATACAAATAAAATTTAAACACTGTTTAATGCAAACCGGGGCTTGCCTGACTGCGAGACGGGAGTAAAGTTAGTCTACGGATTGATGACTTCCAATGGCTCCAGGGTATCCTCGAGCTCGACAACTATTCAATATGTAAAGAGAAATGCAATTGAATAAATATTGGTATTATTACATAGCTTAAAGGAAAGACAATTAAGTATAATAAATTATGGCCATTGGCCCTGGAAATTTAACAGAGGACACTAGGCACTATGGGTGAGGTTCTGGCAAAATTTTGGCTAAGTTCATGGAAGTCTCCGTTGTATAAAATTCAATGTATATAAATCCTTCCCAGAATTTTCATGGGCAACCTGGGACTTTAACATGGCTAAAAGTTGGTTTTCTGTTTTAGGAGGTCAAGAGAGACTCAACAAAATTTGTTTCACAATTTTCTAAGGATTCTACTATGAGATATTGAATTTAGAAGTTTGGACAAATTTCTGAAATGTTTCTGGACATTTTGGAATTTCAGGTACTGTCGGTACCCTGCGTACCGAATACCCCTTGGGACTGCGAAGAGTGCAAAGGAACTCCACCTGTATGAGTTGAAGACCTTCGAAGGCCCCACGTGTCATATGGAACCGGACCTGCCTCCCTCCTATTGTTAGTCCGAGTGCCGCCACGTGTATCATAAAATCGGAGCTACATTCCATACATGGGAAAGCTCCAGACTAGATACTAGTGTGGCACCCACGGACCTAACCCCCAACAGAGGAAAGCTCTGGTACCGACACGTGTACAACAAAACCGGACCTACTCGTCCAAGACGGCAAGCTCCGGAGCTACCACGCGTCCAACCGCCGGACCTTCAACCTCAACAGGCAGATTGGTGGACCTCCAACGGCTTGGACCTTCAAGGAACATTAAAGACTCCAAGACCTGATTATGTGTCTGTTAGAGTTTTGTTCTGGCAATTCTCCCAGTACTACTGTTGGTAGCCTGCAGAGTTTGTAGTTCGGTATTGGGCGCGCAGAGATTCAGAACACGATGGCAAGTAGACACAAGGATTTACGTGGTTCGGGCCGCCTGAGCGTAATACCCTACTCCACGGGGTGTGTAGTTGTTGTATTGAATGTCTGTGCACTTGTGAGTACGTGTCAGAGCTGAGTATGGGAGAGGTCTCAGAGTTTTGAGAGAGCCAGCCCCCCAGCCCCCTGTGTATCGTCGACCAGTCATTTTATAGTACAAGGACTAGTCGTTACACCGTTAGCCTAGCCCGACATGTGGCCCTGGCGGTTACTGATGTTTAATATACAATTAATGAGGTTAATTACCCTTAATAGCGTGGTAACGGGCCTTGACAGTGCTGTTACTGGTATTAAGGGCCTTCCGATCGTGCGTCATTAAAATGGTATTAATGACACTTAATCGGGTCTTGAAGTCTTTGATCGCCCCTTCAAGATCCGAGCTGTTGGGGGTCTACTAGTCTGATCGTTGAGGCTGAAGGTCCGGTGGTTGGACACGTGGCAGCTTCAGAGCTTTCTGTCTGGGATGGGTAGGTCCGGTGTAGATGTACACGTGTCGGTACCGGAGCTTCCCTCTGTCGGGGGTTAGGTCCGGGGGTGCCGCACAAGTGTTTAGCCCGGAGCTATCCCATGTATGGGATGTAGCTCCGGTTGTAGCATACACATGGCAGCACCGGGACTAACCATAGATGGGAGGCAGGTCTGGTCCCGTATGACACGTGGGGCCTTTGCAGGTCTTCAACTCAGACAGGTTAAGTTCCTTTGGTCTTTTTGTAGTCCCAAGGGGTATACAGTACGTAGGGTATCGACAGTGGCCCCCTGGGCCCACCTCTCGGAGAGACCTTTTGGATGAAGTCGTTTTGCCGGAGGTGGGTCCATCCTTCTGTTTTTGAGCCGTGTCTTCAAGGGTCTTCGGAAGTGCCGTTGGCGATAGCTCACAGTTAAACCAACGCCGCGTGGCATATCCAGGATGTAGCAGGTGAGATCTGAGCGTGCGGATCTCACGCAATTGAAGGTCGCCGGTTCCTGATACAAAAACCGTATCAGTTCCGCGCGCCCTGTTAGGCCGCTGCCCTCGGGCTTCCCGACTTTCATTATGACAACCGTTCGCCTGGGGTAAGGACCTCAACTTGATCGTCGGGGTGGCCCCAGGCCCCCTTGTCATTGGCAGGGTGATGTTTTTGAATTGTATCGTCGGCTCCTCTGCGGTTTCCATCCAAGCATTGTGGGGGCTTACTTAAGAAGGAAACCACACACCGTTTGGGGATTCTTTACGCCTTCATTCGAACTTGCGCTCAAATCCTCCAAACTTTCGTTCGCTTTTCCTCTCTCGCCACACTGTGCCGCAATGAAGTTGGGACTGCCCAAGAGTCGCATCGGGAGCAAGAAGGAGTTGTCTAGGTTTCGGACCTACATGGGATGGTCCAGTGACTCCTTCAACAACGACATTCGCTGCAGCAAGCTTCCCTTTGAGAAGGAGAGAGTCGGAGATATGGTGTACTTCCTTGGGTACGCCATGGGGGGTTTGATCTCACCTTTCTCCACTTTCTTTCTAATGCTGCTTGATTTCTATGGTCTACAGCTCCACCATCTGGGGCCCCACTCAATCTTGCTAGTGGCGACTTTCGTCCACTTTTGCGAGATGTGGGTGGGCGTACCCCCTTGCGTGGAGTTGTTCCAGACTTTCTTCACTGTCCACCCGGCCGGGAAGAGTGATGAGTTCATCGACTTCTACTACTTCATGAAGCGGAAAAACTCTCCCCTCAAGTACTTAAGGTCCTTCCCTTCCAGCAAGTGGGACGACTGGAAGAAAGACTGGGTGGTCATCACTGTCGAGGGACATGAGAGGCTGGAGCTGCCTGAAGGGCTTCCTCGCGTTGACACCGACACTTGGAGTGACGTGCCGGAGCTGTCGAGGGAGTACATGCCCATCCTGAAAAGAATCCAGGATTGTGTTGAAGGTAGGGTGACCCCGCAAATGGTCTTTGGCAACTTCTTGATGAACAGGTGGGTCCCGCTGAGGGCTAGGAGCCAGTTGCCTGGGCCTTCAAAAGTGAGATGGACACCAACCGCATTGAGGTCGGCTCGAACACCAACTTGACCGGTGAAGCCTTGAAGAACCATCTCAAGAAGTTCCAGCCTAGGAATATCGGCCCTGGCAACGTGTCTCCACCGACGGCCTTCCTGCCTCTGAATATGATACCAGAGGAGTGCACAGAGCTCTGGAGGAAGATGCCGCTGTTGGACGACTTGGGCCTGGTGGAGAGGCGATCAACCTCCGGGGTGGCAATCCTCAGAGCTTCTTAAGGCAGCTCTGCTCCCACCCCAAAACCAAGAACCGAAGTTGTAGGCAAGGGCAAGGAGTTGGCCGAGCCCTCGAGCCGCAAGAGGAAGCTGAAGCATGCCGACGGGTGGTCTGTCAGTCCTGCTCCTTCCACGACGGCTCCTTCTCCTCGACGGAGGAGGTCTTGGTGGTGGCAACTACACCAGCATCGGCATCTCCCCGGGGTGCTAGCTCTGGTCATGTGGCTCCGGTACCAGGGCCTGTTGAGGGCTCCGGTTCCGGGGGTCCTTCTCAGCTAAGGGGGGCCTCAACCGAGGCGATGCTGATGGCAGCAGCAAGCTTCGAGGAACCTTTCGGGGCTACCATGCCAGTGGCAACAAATTCCAGCCCCTAGCGTCTGGGGAAGAGGTTATGTGCTAGCTGGAGCGGAAGCCTTCCGAGGTAAATTTTGTTTTTTTACCTCAGTTGGTTGTTTTTTGTTGTAGCTGTGTTTTGAGTTCCTTCGTCCTTCCTCAACAGAGTGCCTAAGAAAGGGGCTAAAGCTCCGGTTCTTGCAGCAACAGCTGAGGCTGTGCATGCGGAAGCTCCGGCTCCAATCCCAGCGCCACCTCAAGAGGTGGCTGAGGGTGCGACAGCTCCGGCGCCGGCTGTCGTGGTCCTGGACCTCGACTCATCCCCAGAAGATCCCGTGGTAGCGCTGGACCAAGGCAATGAAGATGTACCAGCGGCACTTGCCCCGGAGGTTGAAGCTTCGGGTTTGGATGCTGAAATGATGGACACTCTGACCTCAGAGCCAGAGGTAGCTACGATTCCGGCCCTAGAGCCGGTTGGTATTGAAGCCCCGATAGTGGAGCCGGTAGTTGATGAAGGCCCGGCGGTAGAGCCGGGTGTTGATGAAGTTCCGGCGCCTGAGCCGGTCGTCGAAGAAGTTCTGGCGCCTGAGCCAGTTGTTGAAGGAGTTCTGGCGCCTGAGCCAGTTGCTACAGAATTGCCGGCGCCCAAGCCCATTATGGTCTAAGCGCCAGCGCCTGAGCCGGCAGCGGAGGAGGCGCTAGCATCGGAGCCGGCAGTGGCTTCAGCTCCGGCCAAACCTTCAGCGCCTGCCCTGGAGGTGGTGGTCCCGGAGGTGCCTGTGCCTGAGCCAGGGTGCCAAGATGAAGTTGTCGGCCCCTCGCTTGAGGGACCAGTTGTTGATGACCTGGCGGCGGGACCTTCAGAGCCAACTCCGGAGGTCGAAACTTCTGTTGCAGGACCTTCCCCGGCGGCGGCCGAGTCTATCCTGGAGGGCGGCCCTAGCGACGTGGAAGCTCAGGGGACCGCTCTTGTAGAGTGTGACCCGATTTTTGTCACGAAGAACCCGCTGGAGCCAGCAGAGAGGACCCCGATAGGTCCGGATCCGATCCCTCTGTCCTTGTCTATTGACAACGCCTGCTCCAGTCTTTGTCAAGTGCAGCTGGCTTTTTATCACGACAGCAAGGCCCTCGAGGAGGAGCGCCAAACTCTTAGGAGGTGGCGCAACCGGCTCCAATTCGAGACCAAGCTAGCGCAGTCGAGGATGGCTAACAACAAGGAGTGGGTGAAGAATGAGAAGGTCCAGTTGGAGTACTGGGGTAAGCTGCTGGACGAGAGGGAAAGCATGGTGCAATCCCTCGACAACCAGTCTCGGGCCATCCACGAACAGGCTGTAGCTGCTAATAACGCGACGAATGATCGCGGGGAGAAGCTCAGCGCCATCCACGACAGCCTCGTCAAGTGCCGGGGGGCCCTTGAGGAGCAGGAGAAAAAGATCATAGATGAAGAGCAAAAACTCCTACAGCTGCAGGATGACCTTGTAAAGAAGGAGGAGGGGCTCACTCAGAGGCTGACTCTAGGTGACAAGAGTCTTGCGGAGCGCACCAAGAAGTTGGATGAGCGCTGCGAGAAAGAGGAGAAGGCCTGGCAGCGAGGACAGGACCTCCACAAGAGGGTGGATGAGATTGCTGCCAGTGAGAAGAAGGTGCAGGGCCGGGAGAAGGACCTGGTCAACCGCTGGAACAAGATCCACCTCCGGGAGGAGGAGCTCAGTAAACTCAAAAGTCAGGTTGCTGAAAAGATTCAGCAGAACGCCAAAGAGGTTGAGCGCCTTGCCAGTGAGAATTCAGAGCATGCGGCGACCAGAAGATCCTTGGAGGAGATGTGAGGCTCGAGGGCTGTGGAGTTCCAACAAGTTTGGGACTTCCTGGGCAAAGCCAACGATGCGCTGACGCCAATGGGTTTTAATCCCGTGCGTCCGGATGATACGGTGCCGGAGCTGGGCTAGGCGTTGCAGGCGTTGAGTTCGGCAGGCAACAACCTCACAAAGATGGGCGATGTTATCGCGGACCAGCTGGAAACCGAGAGACAATCCTTGGTGAAGAACGTTGCAGAATACGTGCTGACGTGCTACACAAGCCGAGACCCTCAGTTCTCAGTGGACCCGGTGCTTGAAGGCCCCATCGATGGAGAGGGAGAAGCTGCCCAAGCCAGCGTGTCGGAGGTTGCCCAGAAGGTCGCCTCGTTCTTCCATAGGGTCTAGGACTCTCTCTTTGTAGCTCCCGCTTGTATTCTCTCTTCTTTTTCTCCAATTTTGTAATCTCTTGTCTCCAGATGAATGAAATCCAAGTTTTTATGAATTTCATTTTTTGTCTTCAACACCTTTGCCTCACTTGGCCCCCTAGTAGATGTACACAATTTGATTGTGAACATGTACCAAGAGGATGTAACAGTTGTTGAAGACTTGCGTGCTTCGAACTTGTAGAACGTAGGTCTGAAGTCTTCGATAGTAGATGCCCCCTAAGGTTGTCAGAGCTTAGTAGCTCCGGCATTGACCATCGTTGAAGCTTAGTAGCTCCGGCAGAAGTCTCCATCAACGCGTAGAACATCGACAGTTAGTCCTCTGGGGTGTCGGAGCTTGGTAGCTCCGGCAGTGACCTCTGTCAATACGCGGTGTGTCAACAGCAGACCCCACTGTGGAGTCTTCCCACCATCTTTTGTTTACGTTGACGGCTGGCCCCTGGCTTTACCGGAGCTTAGTAGCTCTAGCGACGCTCACTATCATTGTTTCGAACATGGACAACAAGCCACCTTAGGGGATGCCAGAGCTTTGGTAGCTCCGGTCATTCACCATCATCATGGGATCTTTGTTTTTCCTGCACACTAAAGTCAAGGAAAACAATAAAATCGATTTCCTATCTATAACTCAATTGTGACTTACTATTCCCGAGAAAGTTTTAGGTCGAACACAATTCTAAATACAATCAAGTGCACTGGCTTGTTTCCTCCTGGTCCGATCGTTTCTGGACTCGCCTTTTTCGGCCGTCTGGGGTGTAGGTAGAGTGGCGTACTTAGGGTGCATGACCAGGCTAAGTCGATAGCACACTCCGGCCCTAGATTGGCTTGGCGGCATTCAGACGAGTAGAACATTAACAATGTTTAGACCCAGAAGAATAAACAATGCAACTCGAATTATACATGAATTGGTCGAGCCAAAATTTCTTAAGAATTGCAAACTTTGTTATAGACAAGAAAGAAAAAAATAAAAATATTGAGTCTGTACAAAATAAATGCATGTGGAGTCTGTTTTCACACAATGATGTCTTTCATTATAGGTCTGGGGTACAGGGGAAACAAGTACACTCTTAGGGTACGAAACCAGGCTAAGTGTGTTTCGTTTCTCATTTAACCCAAGGTAGCTAGCCACACTTTTAGTTCCGAGACTATGACAAGTGTTGCCTGAACTTTGCGGAACTTTCGGGGAAGGTCCGGCTGTTCTCCTGGAGGAGCTACCCGACTCTGTACAATGACTCTATAACATACATCACATGTAACTACAGACTCACATCCGTGATATTAAGCGTAGAACTTACGAAGGTGCTCAATGTTCCAAGGATTAGGGAGAGGTGTCCCATCCTCGGTTGCCAACCGAACGCATCCGGGACGGGATACTTTGATCACTCGGAAGGGTCCTTCCCATCTGGGGGAAAGTTTGTTTAAACATTCTCTGGATTGTAGTCTCCGTAGCACCAGATCGCCTTCCTCGAGCTGTCGGTTGTGAACATGCCGTTGGTGATAGCGCCAAAGAGCTTGGCGGTATTGTGCATTCCCAACAGCTGCTCGACACCTTCCCTCTTCAAACAGGTCAAGGTCTTCATGCCGGAGCTGGTCCTGCGTGGCATCATCGAAGGTCCAGAGCCAGAGCGACCCCAAGGTGATTTCCGTAGGAAGGACTACTTCACTAGCTCAGTTGCATCCTGGAGCGTGGTACACCAGGAAGAAGGGTGTTTCTCCAGTTGACCAGTTTGGAGTTGTCCTATTGGCCCACAGTGTGGGCGGAAGCTCTTCGATCCAGTTGGCTCCATGTTTTTTTAGGCGCTCGTATGTGCACGTCTTGAGCCCCTTCAGGATTTTTGCATTTGCTCTCTCAGCTTGGCCATTGCTTGCCGGGTTAGCTACAGAAGCGTAGCTTACCTGAATGTCGAGGTCTTTGCAATATCCTTGGAATGCAGAGCTTGTGAACTGGGTCCCATTATCAGTTATGATCTTGTTTGGGACTCCAAATCTGCATAAGATGGACTGCAAGAAGTTGATAGCTGATTGCTTGTTTATTGTCACAACTGGAGTTGCTTCCGGCCATTTGGTGAATTTGTCAATGGCAACGTACATGAACTTGTAACCTCCGACGGCTCCTGGGAAAGGTCCCAAGATATCCA
The DNA here is from genome assembly GCA_036927565.1 of Tuctoria greenei. Taxonomy (NCBI): domain Eukaryota; kingdom Viridiplantae; phylum Streptophyta; class Magnoliopsida; order Poales; family Poaceae; genus Tuctoria; species Tuctoria greenei. The sequence continues at coordinate 121,779,456 of JAYESD010000001.1, forward strand.
TCCCCCACACAGCGAAAGGCCATGTAGGAGGTATCATTTGTAGAGGCTGAGATGGTGTGTGAATTTGCATTGCATGGAACTGGCATGCTTCTCATTTCTTCACTAGCTCAGTTGCATCCTGGAGCGCTGTAGGCCAGTAGAAGCCATGCCGGAAGGCTTTACCGACCAGCGTGCGAGAAGATGCGTGGTTCCCACACTCGCCTCCATAGATTTCTGCGAGGAGCTCGCAGCCTTCTTCCCTTGTAATGCACCGTATTAGGACGCCGTTGGCACCACGCCGGTAGAGATCCCCTTCCGCCAGTGTGTATCTTTTAGCCAATCTGACTATCCGGTCAGCGGATACATTATCTTCCAAAAGGATATTGTCTTTCAAGTTGCTCCGGATCTCCGAGATCCATGCATTAGAGCTAGCTTGAGGATTTGAGTCTTGCATGCTGGGTTGCTCGGAGCTTCCTGCAGCACCTACGACCCTTGATGGACGCCATGGTAACAGGGCCATCGGGACCACCAGCTTCGAGGTGCCGGTCTCGCCCCCTTCGCTCAGTTCGGCAGGCTGAGCTGTATGTTTAGACAACCTCCGGACGAAGGTTCCGTCGGGAGCCGGAGCCCCAGTTGAAGCTTTTGTCGAGAGTTCATTGGTTTCAGCATTGTTGAGACGCTGGACATGGCAAAGATCTAGGATGTCGAAGTCCTTCTGAAGCTTCTGGACTTCAAGTAGGTATGCAACTAGTTGAGGGTTGTTGTAGCAACATTCACCTTTGACTTGTTTTACAACAAGCTGTGAGTCACCCTTTACCAACAGCTGCTTGACACCATATGATAGTGGCACCTTGAGTCCATAAATTAATGCTTCATACTCCGCCATGTTGTTGGTTGCCTTGAAGTCAAGGTGCACTATGTATTTAACCTTCTCCCCGGTCGGAGCGAGGAGGAGGACTCCAGCTCTGGACCCCTACTTCTGCACGGAGCCGTCGAAGTAGAGGGTCTAGTGAGGCTCAGTGAAGACCAGAACCTTGGGTTCCAACTTCTGCTCATTGGGGCCCCTAGGATTTGATGGAGAGGGGGTCCATTCCGCCAAGAAGTCCGCCAATGCTTGACTCTTGATCGCTTGTCTTGGAATGAATTCAAGGTCGAACTCGGTTATTTCCGCTACCCACTTTGCAATTGTAAAATCCCACTTCTATGGCATGTGAATTCAATAATGAGTTTTGTGATCAACTATATTCAAAATCCAGTATAGTGGTACACATGCACTTAATACCCTCCAAACCTTTCTTGCACTCATTGTTAAATTTTGTTAAACATGAGTATTGGACTTCACCACTAATTCTAGAATGATTCTATTGACCCCCTCTTCAGATTTTAGAATTATTTGGGTGAAGTTTATTAAAGCAATTTAAAGGGGCAGTACTAATTGGCCCTGCCAAAAATATTCAAATTAGAAGCTCTAAATTTTTCCTTGACCTTCTAATATTCTCAATAGCTTGCCTGCAAAATTTCAAGATTTTGGGAACTCATTTGCTATTTTATTTGAGGCGCTTAGCAAATTTGAATCAAATTCAAATCTGAATTTTAAATTCTTTTCCAACTTCTTTGAACATAAGATTTGAGTTCACCATTGGGTTCCGAATGATTCATTGACCTTCTCCACAAAGTTTCATGATTTTGGGAGTTGATCTTCTATTTTTAAATGAATTATTAACTTGTGTGTTGGGGGTCGGACTGACCTGTGGGCCCCACCGGTCAGTCGCTGCTGAAGGTGTCAGGTCGGCCGCCTGCCATCTCTGCGCCGACGCTCGACCGCTCGACAGCGCGCGCGCATGCAGCTCCAGCGAGCTGCCTGCGTGCTAGCTTGCCGCGGGCTATAAAAGGCCGCCGCCGCTCCCTTATTTCTCCTCCCCGATCAGTGGTTTTCCCCCCTCTCGCGAGTTAATCACCGCCGCCGCGTGCCATCGCCGCCGCCCACCTCTGCACCGTGGTGCGCCGCCGTCTCGCACAGTTTCAAGCCACGACCCCAACATCTTAAAGGTGCGCCTAGACGAGCTCTAACTCTCGGTGCAAACCGTTTCCTTTTTCGTTGAGCATTGAAGAAGTTATCAATCTTCTTTCTTCCGACCGAAGTGAATGAACTCCCTCAGTTTTCGTTTAAATTCCGTTTCTACAAGTAATCATTCTATGCAATTGCTTAGGGATAGTTTCTATAGGACCTAGCGCTCCTACCTGAGCAAAAACCCCTAAAAGTTATCGAGCAACGGCCGAGGAAATCGAGTTTTGCTCGCCACCGGTGAGGAGACCTCGGTTCACCGTCGAGCTCATAGTTCCCGGTGGTTTTCTCCTCTTCCACGTCCATTTCCTTGATCAGCATCGTCCCAGGAAGGTTTTGAAGCAGATCCCGAGTGTTTTGAGCTACTCTGGAGCGAGTTCCACGTTGCCAGAGTGCTCACCGCCGCCGCTGCCGTCGCATGGCCACTTCCGGCGAGTTTTTGGTCCCACCGACCTCACCGTCGTGCTCAGCGACCCCAAAAACCCCCAGGCAGCGAGTTTGGGCAAGTTTGGCCCGTCGGTTTAGCCGGCGGCAAGCTCGCTGGCGAGTCACCGCCGCGGGCGCCGCCTGGCGCGGGCACTGGCCCGAGGTAGAAGACGACCCCGTAGGGTCCCACCTGCCAGCGGCTGCGAGATCACAGTGCGGCTGGGATCCCGTGCGGCCGCGCGCGAATAACTCTGTGGACTGCGGTGTTGCATTGATCAGAGCGCACCACGTGGCCCAAGGGACCCGCCGATTGAAAATTTGAATTCTGGCGCCAATGGTTTATTAAAATAATTCCAGAAAATTATTCAAACTTCTAAATTGAATATCTCTCTGTAGACTACTCCAAAAATCTTCAAACAATTTTTTTTGAAAGCTCTTGAGCTCTAGTTTCTTTCAATACCAATTAGGTTCTGTGAAACTCAAGGTAAAATTCTGTAGTAATTAATCTTCGCAAATGTAAATGCAATTTTTCCAGACGAGGTATCCACTGGAAAAATCCCCAAAATTTACGTAAAATTTAGTGTCCTTTTCTTGACTACCAGAAAATTTTTGGGAGCCATTGCACCTGTTTAAACCTCTGTATAGTTCAGTTTCCTTTTTCATTTATTGAATTTTTACAGATGTTCAGTTGCTTTATTATGTCCCAAATTTAAACTGAACCTTTCCCTAGTCATACACTAGCTCCTGTAAAAATCTTGGATTTAATTATCCTACTATCCTAGTCCAAATTCAGTTACAAACTACATATTGATTTAAGGGCTAGAAATTCAATTATAAAGTAAATCCAGAAATTCTTGCCGACTTAGAAATACAATAACTCCTTCCCCAAAGCTTAGAAAATTATGAAACAAATTTTTCTAGAACAAGAACCACTTCCTCTATCTTGATTATCAACTGTTAGCTAGGTTCAAGCTACATTTTCCTCTCTTGAAATTTTTAGAAGTTGATTGCTTGCCATAATTTCGGAGACCACAATCTACTATGATCATCTCCTGTTCTTTGCAAGAGCCTTGATCATATTCCCTAGTATCTACCATAGAAGTTCCAAAGCCAATTAAAGTCCCTATCATCTAATGATCACCATGGATTAAATTTTGGTCTCGATAATGATTAGTTTTCAAAGTCATTTATATACATATTATATGCATATCGTATAGTGACCGAAGTCGAGGAAGAGCCAGAAGTCTTGGAAGAGCACCTTCCAAATATTAACTCAGACTCTGACCTGCAACAAGGCAAGCCCCGGTTTGCATTTAAAAGCTTTACATAGTTTTTACAGTCTTTATCACCTTACGTCATAAGTTTGATATGTGCATTACGTATAAGGTGTTTGATACTCCACTTGCATGGCCAAAAATCCCAGGGATGGTTGGAACGAGTTACAGTTTGATCAGTAGTAGCTGCTTTGCTAATGCATAGGAAATCCGGTAGAAGTCGAGTAGTTGGAATCTACTCGCGAGAGATGTAGGACATATCTCACAGGATTGGTTAGATAGAAAATGACATAATGTAATGAAACTGAGACTGGGCAGGGAATGGATAGGAAGCGGCGAGAATTGAGTCTCGGTCGCATAGCCCTGCCTGTGTCAATTAAGGCTCGTCTGTATGCGGCCCCGCTGAACAAGCTTGACTTGTACCGGCAACATAATGGGCATATGGAATCCAATAAACCGACGTAGCTTGGTCACTCGGGTGTCGAGGCATACCGTTCCGTTTTATAGGTGTGGGTTGAGGGCAGCAAGGTGTAAATCCGCTGATGGGCACGTCAGAGTACGCCCCACGCAGGGACCTCCTGCTTGTGATGGATCGACCGGTTCGACATTTGAGTGTCTCGTGAAAGGTTGCCATATACGCCTAGTACTTAAGTGTTATGTAGGTATGGGTGTGCTCGCTGACACTTCCGAACGACGTATGTGTTGTGTTGTCCGGGTGTGTCCTGATTGCAATCACTATCCCTCGCAGTAATAGAGTACCACTTGTTCACTGTGTCGTGACATAGTAAATACTAAAGAAGCCAGAAAATCATATTGTATTGAATTATAATTACTTTGCAACCTTGTATGATTTAGAGATAGTACAATTAAATGTTTACAGTTTCCCCATACTTTAGCTGTAATAGCACTATGTGCTTTGGGCATGTCATATCATCGGTAAAGCGTTTCTTGTTTGATTGTGGAGCCCATGATATGTCGTGCCTGGAGAATGTCATTTGCTACATAAAACTTGAGTATAAGGATCCACTTGTAGGCGAGTCATTTATGCTTCACCTCACCTATGTTTAGTGTCTCCTTTGCATATGTCTATTGAGACGGGTTAGTCTTGCTGAGCCTTATGCTCACGTTTGCAGTTAACGAGTTTTTGCAGGTTATACCGTTGATGAAGGGTTTGATGATGAGGCTGCACCCCCTCCAGAGTGTACAGCCGAGTGGGAACCCTACACGCCGCTATAATTGAGTGCTGCTAGTGCGAAGTATCCAAGGCATGGATAACTTTGCTTTTACATAGCTAGTGCTGAGAGCGTAGCTATGATATATATATATATTTTCTTTTCCTTACGCTAGTATTGTAAAAACTTCCGCTGTAATTTAAATAAAAGACTTCGTCTTGTACTTATTCAGGTTCCATTTATGTATAACTGTTGGGTGTCGCATCGCACGACACCACCCAATGAGATCCTCGGATGTCGGGATTCCGGTCCCCACAGACATGGTATCAGAGCGTCATTGGGAACAGTGTACTTGAAAAGGACATATTTTCAAAAATTAGGACTTGAGTGAGGAATTAGCTATATGCCTTTATAAGGAGTATTATTAGTATAAGGTATAAAGGTGGTAAACTAACTATGTGTTATTATATTCTGTAACGACGCCACGACGTCAGGTAAGAGGTAAGGTACGCCACCGAGAGCGGATCAATCTCGGTAAGCTCAGCATACGAGGAGTGGTATGTGAAATTTCCGTGGCTTGGCACGGAAAGTTAATAGGAGTCTCCGAAACTCTCAATGTTTCTAAGAACCTATGACACGCGGTACCCCAGCGTGACACAAAATTAGTGGGAGCCCCCGTCGGGTGGTGTATAACCCAATAGTATGCCTCTCTAGAACCATTCATGTTCTATGGGAGCATGCGAAACACCTATGCCCGAGCGTGTATAAGCCGGATCGTACGGGAGTCTTTGCTGTACAGATGTATTTACAGCCATGTACCTCGAGACATGGCCTCGCTCGAGGATGACTCACACCAGAGTCGTATGCATTTATTTTCGTATGTATTATTGTGACTGCCTGTCGTGTTTCCCCGTGCCGCCCTTGAGGTGTGAAGGTGTGAAAGGGGATTGTTTGTCTTTTGCACCAAAGTCTGTAGGTGAAGTCCGAAGTTTTCTGGGTTTACCAGGATATTACCGGAGGTTTATACCCAATTTCTCCAAGATAGCTAAACCAATGACAAAACTTCTGAAGAAAGGACAGAAGTATGTATGGACTGAGGCATGTGAGGCAGGTTTCAAAGCATTGGTGAAACACCTTACAACGGCACCAGTCTTAGCCCAACCAGACACAACCAAATCATTTGATGTCTATTGCGACGCATCTGGGATTGGTTTAGGTTGTGTGTTGATGCAAGAGCGAAGAGTGATCGCGTATGGATCACGGCAGCTCCAAAACCATGAGCAGAACTACCCGACTCATGATCTTGAGCTCGCTGCTGTGGTACTGGCATTGAAGATGTGGAGGCATTATTTACTGGGTAATCTAGTACACCTATATACTGATCACAAGAGCTTGAAATACATTTTCACCCAGAAGGATTTGAATATGCGACAACGGAGATGGTTAGAGTTGATCAAGGACTATGAAATTGAGATCCACTACCATCCAGGCAAGGCAATCGTAGTCGCAGATCCTCTGAGCCGCAAGTCCCATATCAACAATCTTTCCATTACCTTGTTGGAAGGAGAAGAAGAACCGAGTCTCTACTTGGTTCCATATGGGGCACTCTACAATCTCGCTCTCATTCCTACCGTCAGGGAGGATATTATGGCAGCTCATAAGAAAGACAAGGGAATGTCACACATTCGGCAAAGAATGGAAAAGGGGGAGATGAAATGTTTCCGATGTGACAATGAAGGAACCCTCTGGTTTAACAACTGTATAGTGGTACCACGAGATATGGAGCTTAGAAAGAAGATATTGGACGAAGTACATTTGTCCAAGTATTCCATTCATCTGGGAAGCAACAAGATGTACCAAGATTTGAAAAAGAAATTCTGTTGGACTCGGATGAAGAGGGAAGTAGCTAAATACGTACCCGAGTGTGATACGTGCCGGCGAGTGAAGGCCGAGCATATGAAGCCAGCCGGACAGCTTCAACCCTTAAGCCTCCCGGCATGGAAATGGGAGGATATCAACATGGATTTCATTGTGGGATTACCTCTCACTCTCCGAAAGCACGATTCAGTCTGGGTGATAGTTGACCGATTGACTAAGACGACACATTTCATTTCCATCAATACCAACTATCATTCATCAAGATATGCGGAGTTATATATTGCCAGAATCGTATGCCTCCACGGAATATCCCGCACCATCATCTCAGATCGTGGAGCTGTATTTGTTTTGCGATTCTAGGAGCATCTCCATGATGCGTTGGGAACCAAGTTGATTTGGAGCTCGGCTTATCATCCTCAGACCGATGGTCAGACCGAACGAGTGAATCAAGTGCTAGAAGACATGCTTCACGCCTGTGTCATCCACCATGGTAGGAATTGGGATGGTCACCTACCATTGGCGGAATTTTCGTACAACAATGGTTATCAGGCTAGCATTCAGATGGCGCCATATGAAGCTCTTTATGGCCGGAAGTGTCGCACACCTCTAAACTGGTGTGAATCCGGTGAACGAGTGGTGTATGACATCGACTTGATAAATGAAGCCGAGGAACGGGTTCGCACTATTCAAGCCAATCTCAAAGCTGCTCAGTCTCGTTAGAAGAGCTATGCGGACAAACGACGTCGACCTCTTCACTTCGAAATTGGGAATCAAGTTTATCTCCGGGTATCCCCTATGAAAGGTATCCATCGATTCGGAGTGAAAGGGAAGCTAGCTCCACGTTTTATTGGGCCGTTTGCAATAATCAAAAGATGCGGACCTGTGGCATATCAATTGGAGTTACCGCCATCACTTTCAGGGGTTCACAATGTATTCCACATTTCCCAGTTAAAGAAGTGTCTTAAAACTCCCACTGATGTCCGTATAGAAGATTTGGAAGCTCTCCCACCAGATCTCACTTATTCCGAGTGTCCAACTCAGATCGTCGATGAGAAGACTCGCACCACAAGAAGCCTCACCTTGCGTTTCTACAAGGTCTTGTGGAGCAACCACAGTGCTAAAGAAGCCACGTGGGAAAGCGAGGAGTATCTTAGAACGAACTATCCGGACTTGTTAGCGGCATATGTTCGTTAGATCTTTTCCTTTTACCTTCTTTTGTAATCTCGGGACGAGATTCTTTTAATGGGGGAGGAATGTAAAATCCCACTTCTATGGCATGTGAATTCAATAATGAGTTTTGTGATCAACTATATTCAAAATCCAGTATAGTGGTACACATGCACTTAATACCCTCCAAACCTTTCTTGCACTCATGGTTAAATTTTGTTAAATATGAGTATTGGACTTCACCACTAATTCTAGAATGATACTATTGACCCCCTCTTCAGATTTTAGAATTATTTGGGTGAAGTTTATTAAAGCAATTTAAAGGGGCAGTACTAATTGGCCCTGTAAAAAATATTCAAATTAGAAGCTCTAAATTTTTCCTTGACCTTCTAATATTCTCAATAGCTTGCCTGCAAAATTTCAAGATTTTGGGAACTCATTTGCTATTTTATTTGAGGCGCTTAGAAAATTTGAATCAAATTCAAATCTGAATTTTAAATTCTTTTCCAACTTCTTTGAACATAAGATTTGAGTTCACCATTGGGTTCAGAATAATTCATTGACCATCTCCACAAAGTTTCATGATTTTTGGAGTTGATCTTATATTTTTAAATGAATTATTAACTTGTGTGTTGGGGGTCAGACTGACCTGTGGGCTCCACCGGTCAGCCGCTGCTGAAGGTGTCAGGTCGGCCGCCTGCCATCTCTGCGCCGACGCTCGACCGCTCGACAGCGCGTGCACATGCAGCTCCAGCGAGCTGCCTGCGTGCTAGCTTGCCGCGGGGTATAAAAGGCCGCCGCCACTCCCTTATTTCTCCTCCCCGATCAGTGATTTTCCCCCTTCTCGCGAGTTAATGACCGCCGCCGCGCACCATCGCCGCCGCCCACCTCTGCTCCGTGGTGCGCCGCCGTCTCGCGCAGTTTCAAGCCACGACCCCAACATCTTAAAGGTGCGCCTAGACGAGCTCTAACTCTCGGTGCAAACCGTTTCCTTTTTCGTTGAGCATTGAAGAAGTTATTGATCTTCTTTCTTCCGGCCGAAGTGAATGAACTCGCTCGTTTTTCATTTAAATTCTGTTTCTACAAGTAATCATTCTATGCAATTGCTTAGGGATAGTTTCTATAGGACCTAGCGCTCCTACCTGAGCAAAAACCCCTAAAAGTTATTGAGCAACGGCCGAGGAAATCGAGTTTTGCTCGCCGCCGGTGAGGAGACCTCGGTTCGCCGTCGAGCTCATAGTTCCCGGTGGTTTTCTCCTCTTCCACGTCCATTTCCTTGATCAGCATCGTCCCAGGAAGGTTTTGAAGCAGATCCCGAGTGTTTTGAGCTACTCTGGAGCGAGTTCCACGTTGCCCGAGTGCTCACCGCCGCCGCCGACGTCGCACGACCACTTCCATCGGGTTTCTGGTCCCACCGACCTCACCGTCGTGCTCAGCGACCCCAAAAACCCCCAGGCGGCGAGTTCGGGCAAGTTTGGCCCGTCGCTTTAGCCGGCGGCGAGCTCGCCGGTGAGTCACCGCCGCGGGCGCCGCCTCGCGCGGGCACTGGCCCGAGGTAGAAGACGACCCCATAGGGTCCCACCTGCCAGCGGCTGCGAGATCACGGTGCGGCTGGGATCCCGTGCGGCCGCGCGCTAATAACTCTGTGGACTGCGGTGTTGCATTGATCAGAGCGCGCCACGTGGCCCAAGGGACCCGCCGATTGAAAATTTGAATTCTGGCGCCAATGGTTTATTAAAATAATTCCAGAAAATTATTCAAATTTATAAATTGAATATCTCTCTGTAGACTACTCCAAAAATCTTCAAACAATTTTTTTTGAAAGCTCTTGAGCTCTAGTTTCTTTCAATACCAATTAGGTTCTGTGAAACTCAAGGTAAAATTCTGTAGTAATTAATCTTCGCAAATGTAAATGCAATTTTTCCAGACGAGGTATCCACTGGAAAAATCCCCAAAATTTACGTAAAATTTAGTGTCCTTTTCTTGACTACCAGAAAATTTTTGGGAGCCATTGCACCTGTTTAAACCTCTGTATAGTTCAGTTTCCTTTTTCATTTATTGAATTTTTACAGATGTTCAGTTGCTTTATTATGTCCCAAATTTAAACTGAACCTTTCCCTAGTCATACACTAGCTCCTGTAAAAATCTTGGATTTAATTATCCTACTATCCTAGTCCAAATTCAGTTACAAACTACATATTGATTTAAGGGCTAGAAATTCAATTATAAAGTAAATCCAGAAATTCTTGCCGACTTAGAAATACAATAACTCCTTCCCCAAAGCTTAGAAAATTATGAAACAAATTTTTCTAGAACAAGAACCACTTCCTCTATCTTGATTATCAACTGTTAGCTAGGTTCAAGCTACATTTTCCTCTCTTGAAATTTTTAGAAGTTGATTGCTTGCCATAATTTCGGAGACCACAATCTACTATGATCATCTCCTGTTCTTTGCAAGAGCCTTGATCATATTCCCTAGTATCTACCATAGAAGTTCCAAAGCCAATTAAAGTCCCTATCATCTAATGATCACCATGGATTAAATTTTGGTCTCGATAATGATTAGTTTTCAAAGTCATTTATATACATATTATATGCATATCGTATAGTGACCGAAGTCGAGGAAGAGCCAGAAGTCTTGGAAGAGCACCTTCCAAATATTAACTCAGACTCTGACCTGCAACAAGGCAAGCCCCGGTTTGCATTTAAAAGCTTTACAGTTTTTACAGTCTTTATCACCTTACGTCATAAGTTTGATATGTGCATTACGTATAAGGTGTTTGATACTCCACTTGCATGGCCAAAAATCCCAGGGATGGTTGGAACGAGTTACAGTTTGACCAGTAGTAGCTACTTTGCTAATGCATAGGAAATCCGGTAGAAGTCGAGTAGTTGGAATCTACTCGCGAGAGATGTAGGACATATCTCACATGATTGGTTAGATAGAAAATGGCATAATGTAATGAAACTGAGACCGGGTAGGGAATGGATAGGAAGCGGCGAGAATTGAGTCTCGGTCGCATAGCCCTGCCTGTGTCGATTAAGGCCCGTCTGTATGTGGCCCCGCTGAACAAGCTTGACTTGTACCGGCAACATAATGGACATATGGAATCCAATAAACTGATGTAGCTTGGTCACTCGGGTGTCGAGGCATACCGTTCCGTTTTATAGGTGTGGGTTGAGGGCAGCAAGGTGTAAATCCGCTGGTGGGCACGTCAGAGTACGCCCCACGCAGGGACCTCCTGTTCGTGACGGATCGACCGGTTCGACATTTGAGTGTCTCGTGAAAGGTTGCCATATACGCCTAGTACTGAAGTGTTATGTAGGTATGGGTGTGCTCGCTGACACTTCCGAACGACGTATGTGTCATGTTGTCCGGGTGTGTCCTGATTGCAATCACTGTCCCTCGCAGTAATAGAGTACCACTTGTTCACTGTGTCATGACGTAGTAAATACTAAAGAAGCCAGAAAATCATATTGTATTGAATTATAATTACTTTGCAACCTTGTATGATTTAGAGATAGTATAATTAAAAGTTTACAGTTTCCCCATACTTTAGCTGTAATAGCACTATGTGCTTTGGGCATGTCATATCATCGGTAAAGCGTTTCTTGTTTGATTGTGGAGCCCATGATGTTCCGTGCCTGGAGAATGTCATTTGCTACATAAAACTTGAGTATAAGGATCCACTTGTAGGTGAATCATTTATGCTTCACCTCACCTATGTTTATTGTCTCCTTTGCATATGTCTAGTGAGATGGGTTAGTCTTGCTGAGCCTTATGCTTACGTTTGCAGTTAACGAGTTTTTGCAGGTTATACCGTTGATGAAGGGTTTGATGATGAGGCTGAACCCCCTCAAGGGTGTACAGCCGAGTGGGAACCCTGCACGCCGCCATAATTGAGTGCTGCTAGTGCGAAGTATCCAAGGCATGGTTAACTTTGCTTTTGCATAGCTAGTGCTGAGAGTGTAGCTATGATATATATATATTTTCTTTCCTTACCCTAGTATTGTAAAAAATTCCGCTGTAATTTAAATAAAAGACTTCGTCTTGTACTTATTCAGGTTCCATTCATGTATAACTGTTGGGTGTCGCATCGCACGACACCACCCAATGAGATCCTCGGATGTCGGGATTCCGGTCCCCACGGACATGGTATCAGAGCGTCATTGGGAACAGTGTAGTTGAAAAGGACATATTTTCAAAAATTAGGACTTGAGTGAGGAATTAGCTATATGCCTTTATAAGGAGTATTATTAGTATAAGGTATAAAGGTGGTAAACTAACTATGTGTTATTATATTCTGTAACGACGCCCCGACATCAGGTAAGATGTAAGGTACGCCACCGAGAGCGGATCAATCTCGGTAAGCTCAGCATACGAGGAGTGGTATGTGAAATTTCCGTGGCTTGGCACGGGAAGTTAATAGGAGTCTCCGAAACTCTCAATGTTTCTAAGAACCTATGACACACGGTACCCCAGCGTGACACAAAATTAGTGGGAGCCCCCGTCGGGTGGTGTATAACCCAATAGTATGCCTCTCTAGAACCATTCATGTTCTATGGGAGCATGCGAAACACGTATGCCCGAGCGTGTATAAGCCGGATCGTACGGGAGTCTTTGCTGTACAGACGTATTTACAGCCATGTACCTCGAGACATGGCCTCGCTCGAGGATGACTCACACCAGAGTCGTATGCATTTATTTTCGTATGTATTATTGTGACTGCCTGTCGTGTTTCCCCGTGCCGCCCTTGAGGTGTGATGGTGTGAAAGGGGATTGTTTGTCTTTTGCAGCATTAACTACGGTAGAAGACCGTGTAGAAGCCGTTTGCGAGAGAACGATATAGGGACCACCTATAGACGTAACCGGAAATACCGGATATAATTTTCTTTGGTGAGATACATAGTACCGTCAGTATCAAACATGATACTAGACCATCCCCACCGACAGAATGGTTGCATAATGCTTTGGAAAGTCCAAATATCAGATGCTGTTAGATTTGGACTCCGCAAAAAGAGTTCTGACTCAATAGAATAAATAGAAACAAGATTCTTGTTTTCTGGCAGAAGTTGGCTCGACTTCGCCGGGTTGTAATCTTGGTTATTTGATAGAGAGTATAGGAGTATCACATATGGATGGAAAGCTCGTGAAGATCTCTACAACTTCTCTGTTGACCATAAAGACAGAAAAGCTTTATACTCTGTTGAAATCTGGGGTGTATAGCAACTACTCCAGATGACCTTCCCATTGTACCAGTCTCTGTATTTTTGCTATAACTTGCTGAAGAAAAATCCCCTGCCTTTTTGTGATACATGTTTGAAATGGATAGGATTAGCTTTACAAGTTTCTTATGGGAAGTTTTTCCTGATTTGGGTTAGAGTTAAAACAAATTGGGAAGTCAACACAGCAAACTGCAGAACTGCTGGTGCAAACCAGTCAGTTCAACTGTTAAGTTTGGACAGTTATAGCTCTTAATTACGAATAGTGACATGGTCACATATATACATTTTTGGAAATCTTAGGAAGCCCTCTTTCAACTTTATTTGTCACTCCTGACCTGAATCTGGGTGTAGCTATGCCTAATTCCATTTGTCATAAACTTGGTTCTTGCAGCCCAGAACTTGGAACAGATTGCACAGGGTTGTGAATTTGTGCGTGATACATGTATAACAAAGTTTTTAGGGTGGAACTATTTTATTTCTGGATTGTTAACGCAATGTTATACAATTTTTATTTTGACATTACCTCAATATCTTATCATGATAAACCTGTATAGAATGTGGAGGTAAGCCCATATACAGGGGAGGTTCTGTCAAAATTTCCAGAAAACTTGAGTCAACTTAAAACCTGTATAGATTTTACATATTAGTTCACCTGGAGCTGTATGAGTACAATCTAGAGAGGTTTTGAAGTATACTACAACTTTCATCTTCAACTTAACTCTGAATTCTGGCTTTTCCTGTATGAAACGTTTGGGTTGATACAGGAAGGTCAGCTGAACCAGAACTGTGATCACTTCCAGTTTGCAGATTTTCAGGGATCAATTGATTATGGATATTTCCTTTTGTCCAACATCATCATTGATTGAGTTGAATACTTATACGGTGTATTGACCTCCGGGTATGTTTGTCCACAGATGGCAGCACCAAGAATTCAGTTGCCAAATGGATGGGTGTTCTCCACGTGCACCGGGCAAGCCGGTTTTCCGGACGTGTTTGCTAGGTTGCTTCGCCAGTTTGGCTATCTGGTGTTGCCTAGCTATTGGGGCAAGAAGTTCCAGGAGAGCGGTATGTGGAGTTGCACCATCTACGTCGATGTACCTGCTGGTCCACCGCACCTCGGATGGGCTCCATACTCCATCAAGACAAAAGGGTTGATATTAGAAGAAACATGGAGCTACGCCGCATGTGTTGCCATAGGGAGGTTTTGCAAACTCCATTACCATCATCTGGTGGGTACTCCGTATGAGTTCTTTCCAGTTAACAGCAGGGCTTCTGAAGCTTGGGCGACCCGCTTGCTTGTGGAGGTGGACGAGCACGGTGAAACATCCGCAACAGCCTTAGCAATGTATGCAGCCGCATCACATCACAAGAAGGGTAACCAAAGGGCATGCATAAAAGAATTGACGAACAATCTGAAGCAAGCCATGATTCGAGCAAATCACATTGAGTGGGAAAATGACGGACTTAGGGATATGATGGCTCCTCTCAATCATCATTTGAACCTTAGGGAGAATTAGTGGCATGACACTGTTATGGATTTAGCCGCATCTCGCCAGGAGACTCTAGAGAGAGATATTGACCTGGAGGCGAGCCTACTCTATGGACACCAACGGGACACCCAGTTGAACGCGTTGACTACAGACAGGGATCAGTCCAGAGTGGAGGCTCAGAGCTGGAAGACCAGCTGTGAGCAGGCTCAACAGGAGAACGAGGCCTGGAGGATGTTTATGATACAGACAGATTGGCAAGATAAGATGGCCAAAAGGACGTCGCTTTTAAGTGAGGCATCATCTTCTGCTCCAGCACCCATACCGGTGGTGCCTAATCCTAAGGATGACGAGGAAGAAGAAGATCCTCAGGAGGTCGATTTTTATGAGTAAAGGGCAATGATGATGTACTTATCACTTTAGGCCGAGTGTAATGATGTGTAGTAAACACCACGCGTATTTTGAGACTTTATGAGTCTTGTTGTAAAAAGTAGCGAGGTGGAGGTAAAATAATATAGGCATGACGACTTGTGGTGACCAAGCATAGATAAGACGACTTCTATAGATGAAGTCTGTCTAAATTTGGAGATCTATTGCAAACTTTGGCCCAAGATAATATAGATTGTATAAAGTTTGTGCTTTATCAATATATGTGAATGTTATGCATCATCTATTGTTATCTACCGCATTACTATTTTATGGAAGGATGAACTTGAGGCAATGAGACTTATGGTATGAATCGTTGTATTGTAGTATGGTGTGTACTCGTACCAGTCAAGATGGGGGAGGATCTAGTGGAGGTCAGGGGGATGACACACCACCCCTGAGACAGACTACGTCTCAAACGCAACCACCTCCACCACCTCCACCCGCACTTCCCAGGAGTCTTGTGGAGGTTCTTGCTGCAGTACTCGGCTCGCGCGACGAGCAAACCGAGCTACTGCGGACTCTGGTGCAGCACTCGTCCCGTCAAGGGGGACAACAAAATGATGGACCGCGTCAGCAATATCAGAGTTCCTACTCTGATTTCTCATCAACACATCCACCGGTCTTCAGAGAGGCCGATGATCCGTTGGATGTGGATAATTGGCTCCACACCATTGAAGGAAAGTTCGGCTTACTCGATGTAACCGAACAGCAGAAGACGCTGTTTGTAGCGCAGCAACTGCAGGGGTCTGCCGGTGCATGGTGGGCCAATTACCTTGCCGCACGCCCCGCAGGCCATGTCGTAAGCTAGGCCGAATTCCGGGAGGCGTTCCGTGCCTACCACATCCCTCCCGGGATTATGAGGAGGAAGCTTCAAGAGTTCTTGGAGCTAAGGCAAGGAGGAAGGAGTGCATACGAGTACTCCAAATCATTCAACCACTTGGCCCAATACGCTCAGGACCAAGTGAATACCGAAGATCGGAAGCGCGAATGCTTCTACCGGGGTTTGAACCCCAAGTTGAAGGACAAGCTTGTCCTGTTCAACCGCGACAGCTTCAACGACATAGTCAATGCTGCTATCATGCAGGAGGACGCTACGTGCGAGCTGTCCTCAGATAAGAAGAAGAGGAGTGCTCCGCAGGGAAGCGGAGGTGGTGCTCCTCAGAAGTACTGTATGGTGTATCGATCACCATCCGGCCAGAGGTGGCAACCGCCATCACGACCACCAATGTTTAGTGGTCGCCAGTTCAGCAACTCTGGATTCCGACCGCAACAACAACAGGGGATGATCCCACGTGCACTTCCACCTCCACCACGTGCACTCCGTCCTCCCCTTCGTATTGGCCAAACCCCATACACGTGTTTTACGTGTGGACGCACGGGGCACTTCGCCAAGGACTGTCCGCAGAATCGACAAGGCGGAGGGCAATCATCCTACCAGGGGGCCAACCAACCCCGCAACCAGCTCAAGAAGCCAGCCACCAGACCCGGCAACGTCCACCACCTCGCCATCAAGGACGTTCCGGAAGGCGCGCCCGTGCTCACATGTACGTTCTCTATCTATGATCAATCCGTAGTCATAATTTTTGACTCCGGAGCTTCCCACAATGTCATTAGTAAATCTGTTGTTATTAAAAATTAGCTACCTGTTATCTCCACAAAAACTCCATATATGATTTGCACTCCAGCAGGAAGGGTAGTAACATATGAGATAGCCCATAAGGTGCCTCTTGACCTAGATGGGAACATCTATCCTACCTCCTTCATTATCCTAGAGACTCAAAATCTAAATATCATCTTAGGAGTGGCATGGTTGCAATACCATAGTGCTATTCTTGATATCGTTCCTCGAAAGATTTATCTAAACTCTCCACTCCATCAGCCCCAAGTTCTCAATCTTGAGAACATCATTCCATTGGACCCATCTACTCACAATACAGAGGTTATGGAACTTAAGGATATTCCGGTAGTATGTGAATACCCGGACGTGTTTCCTGAAGATCTTCCTAGTATGCCCCCAGAAAGGGATATAGAGTTCAAGATTGAACTTGCACCAGGAACCGTACCAATCTCAAGACCACCCTACAAGATGGCACCCAAGGAACTTGCAGAACTTAAGGAGCAGTTAACTGAACTTGAGAACAAAGGTTTCATTCGTCCAAGTTCATCACCATGGGGTTGTTCTGCCCTGTTCGTAGAAAAGAAAGATAAGACCTTGAGACTGTGTGTAGACTATCATCCACTTAATGCTGTCACTATCAAGAACAAGTATCCACTACCACGCATTGATATTCTTTTCGATCAATTGGTGGGTGCTAAAGTATTTTCGAAGATGGATCTTCATTCTGGTTATCATCAGATTAGAATCCGACCAGAAGATATACCAAAGACAGCATTCTCAACGAGGTATGGCCAGTATGAGTACCTTGTTATGTCCTTCGGATTGACCAACGCATCGGCTCATTTCATGTATCTCATGAACTCGGTGTTCATGCCGGAATTTGACAAGTTTGTCGTGGTCTTCATTGAAGACATACTTGTGTATTCAAAATCTGAAGAAGAACATGCTCAACACTTGCGTATCGTGCTTCAACGATTACGGGACCACCAACTTTATGCTAAGTTCAGCAAATGTGAATTCTGGATCAGCCAAATGCCATTTTTAGGGCACATCATATCCGCAGAGGGGATTGTTGTTGATCCAAGCAAAATCAAGCAAGTCCTCAAATGGGAGTCTCCAAAGTCTGTAGGTGAAGTCCGAAGTTTTCTGGGTTTACCAGGATATTACCGGAGGTTTATACCCAATTTCTCCAAGATAGCTAAACCAATGACAGAACTTCTGAAGAAAGGACAGAAGTATGTATGGACTGAGGCATGTGAGGCAGGTTTCAAAGCATTGGTGAAACACCTTACAACGGCACCAGTCTTAGCCCAACCAGACACAACCAAATCATTTGATGTCTATTGCGACGCATCTGGGATTGGTTTAGGTTGTGTGTTGATGCAAGAGCGAAGAGTGATCGCGTATGGATCACGACAGCTCCAGAACCATGAGCAGCACTACCCGACTCATGATCTTGAGCTCTCTGCTGTGGTACTGGCATTGAAGATGTGGAGGCATTATTTACTGGGTAATCTAGTACACCTATATACTGATCACAAGAGCTTGAAATACATTTTCACCCAGAAGGATTTGAATATGCGACAACGGAGATGGTTAGAGTTGATCAAGGACTATGAAATTGAGATCCACTACCATCCAGGCAAGGCAATCGTAGTCGCAGATCCTCTGAGCCGCAAGTCCCATATCAACAATCTTTCCATTACCTTGTTGGAAGGAGAAGAAGAATCGAGTCTCTACTTGGTTCCATATGGGGCACTCTACAATCTCGCTCTCATTCCTACCGTCAGGGAGGATATTATGGCAGCTCATAAGAAAGACAAGGGAATGTCACACATTCGGCAAAGAATGGAAAAGGGGGAGATGAAATGTTTCCGATGTGACAATGAAGGAACCCTCTGGTTTAACAACCGTATAGTGGTACCACGAGATATGGAGCTTAGAAAGAAGATATTGGACGAAGTACATTTGTCCAAGTATTCCATTCATCTGGGAAGCAACAAGATGTACCAAGATTTGAAAAAGAAATTCTGTTGGACTTGGATGAAGAGGGAAGTAGCTAAATACGTACCCGAGTGTGATACGTGCTGGCGAGTGAAGGCCGAGCATATGAAGCCAGCCGGACAGCTTCAACCCTTAAGCCTCCCGGCATGGAAATGGGAGGATATCAACATGGATTTCATTGTGGGATTACCTCTCACTCTCCGAAAGCACGATTCAGTCTGGGTGATAGTTGACCGATTGACTAAGACGACACATTTCATTTCCATCAATACCAACTATCATTCATCAAGATATGCGGAGTTATATATTGCCAGAATCGTATGCCTCCACGGAATATCCCGCACCATCATCTCAGATCGTGGAGCTGTATTTGTTTTGCGATTCTAGGAGCATCTCCATGATGCGTTGGGAACCAAGTTGATTTGGAGCTCGGCTTATCATCCTCAGACCGATGGTCAGACCGAACGAGTGAATCAAGTGCTAGAAGACATGCTTCACGCCTATGTCATCCACCATGGTAGGAATTGGGATGGTCACCTACCATTGGCGGAATTTCCGTACAACAATGGTTATCAGGCTAGCATTCAGATGGCGCCATATGAAGCTCTTTATGGCCGGAAGTGTCGCACACCTCTAAACTGGTGTGAATCCGGTGAACGAGTGGTGTATGGCATCGACTTGATAAATGAAGCCGAGGAACGGGTTCGCACTATTCAAGCCAATCTCAAAGCTGCTCAGTCTCGTTAGAAGAGCTATGCGGACAAACGACGTCGACCTCTTCACTTCGAAGTTGGGAATCAAGTTTATCTCCGGGTATCCCCTATGAAAGGTATCCATCGATTCGGAGTGAAAGGGAAGCTAGCTCCACGTTTTATTGGGCCGTTTGCAATAATCAAAAGATGCGGACCTGTGGCATATCAATTGGAGTTACCGCCATCACTTTCAGGGGTTCACAATGTATTCCACATTTCCCAGTTAAAGAAGTGTCTTAAAACTCCCGCTGACGTCCGTATAGAAGATTTGGAAGCTCTCCCACCAGATCTCACTTATTCCGAGTGTCCAACTCAGATCGTCGATGAGAAGACTCGCACCACAAGAATCCTCACCTTGCGTTTCTACAAGGTCTTGTGGAGCAACCACAGTGCTAAAGAAGCCACGTGGGAAAGCGAGGAGTATCTTAGAACGAACTATCCGGACTTGTTAGCGGCATATGTTCGTTAGATCTTTTCCTTTTACCTTCTTTTGTAATCTCGGGACGAGATTCTTTTAATGGGGGAGGAATGTAAAATCCCACTTCTATGGCATGTGAATTCAATAATGAGTTTTGTGATCAACTATATTCAAAATCCAGTATAGTGGTACACATGCACTTAATACCCTCCAAACCTTTCTTGCACTCATGGTTAAATTTTGTTAAATATGAGTATTGGACTTCACCACTAATTCTAGAATGATACTATTGACCCCCTCTTCAGATTTTAGAATTATTTGGGTGAAGTTTATTAAAGCAATTTAAAGGGGCAGTACTAATTGGCCCTGTAAAAAATATTCAAATTAGAAGCTCTAAATTTTTCCTTGACCTTCTAATATTCTCAATAGCTTGCCTGCAAAATTTCAAGATTTTGGGAACTCATTTGCTATTTTATTTGAGGCGCTTAGAAAATTTGAATCAAATTCAAATCTGAATTTTAAATTCTTTTCCAACTTCTTTGAACATAAGATTTGAGTTCACCATTGGGTTCAGAATAATTCATTGACCGTCTCCACAAAGTTTCATGATTTTTGGAGTTGATCTTATATTTTTAAATGAATTATTAACTTGTGTGTTGGGGGTCAGACTGACCTGTGGGCCCCACCGGTCAGCCGCTGCTGAAGGTGTCAGGTCGGCTGCCTGCCATCTCTGCGCCGACGCTCGACCGCTCGACAGCGCGTGCACATGCAGCTCCAGCGAGCTGCCTGCGTGCTAGCTTGCCGCGGGCTATAAAAGGCCGCCGCCACTCCCTTATTTCTCCTCCCCGATCAGTGATTCCCCCCCCTCTCGCGAGTTAATGACCGCCGCCGCACACCATCGCCGCCGCCCACCTCTGCTCCGTGGTGCGCCGCCGTCTCGCGCAGTTTCAAGCCACGACCCCAACATCTTAAAGGTGCGCCTAGACGAGCTCTAACTCTCGGTGTAAACCGTTTCCTTTTTCGTTGAGCATTGAAGAAGTTATCGATCTTCTTTCTTCCGGCTGAAGTGAATGAACTCGCTCGTTTTTCATTTAAATTCTGTTTCTACAAGTAATCATTCTATGCAATTGCTTAGGGATAGTTTCTATAGGACCTAGCGCTCCTACCTGAGCAAAAACCCCTAAAAGTTATTGAGCAACGGCCGAGGAAATCGAGTTTTGCTCGCCGCCGGTGAGGAGACCTCGGTTCGCCGTCGAGCTCATAGTTCCCGGTGGTTTTCTCCTCTTCCACGTCCATTTCCTTGATCAGCATCGTCCCAGGAAGGTTTTGAAGCAGATCCCGAGTGTTTTGAGCTACTCTGGAGCGAGTTCCACGTTGCCCGAGTGCTCACCGCCGCCGCCGACGTCGCACGACCACTTCCATCGGGTTTCTGGTCCCACCGACCTCACCGTCGTGCTCAGCGACCCCAAAAACCCCCAGGCGGCGAGTTCGGGCAAGTTTGGCCCGTCGCTTTAGCCGGCGGCGAGCTTGCCGGCGGGTCACCGCCGCGGGCGCCGCCTCGCGCGGGCACTGGCCCGAGGTAGAAGACGACCCCGTAGGGTCCCACCTGCCAGCGGCTGCGAGATCACGGTGCGGCTGGGATCCCGTGCGGCCGCGCGCTAATAACTCTGTGGACTGCGGTGTTGCATTGATCAGAGCGCGCCACGTGGCCCAAGGGACCCGCCGATTGAAAATTTGAATTCTGGCGCCAATGATTTATTAAAATAATTCCAGAAAATTATTCAAATTTATAAATTGAATATCTCTCTGTAGACTACTCCAAAAATCTTCAAACAATTTTTCTTGAAAGCTCTTGAGCTCTAGTTTCTTTCAATACCAATTAGGTTCTGTGAAACTCAAGGTAAAATTCTGTAGGAATTAATCTTCCCAAATGTAAATGCAATTTTTCCAGACGAGATATCCACTGGAAAAATCCCCAAAATTTACGTAAAATTTAGTGTCCTTTTCTTGACCACCAGAAAATTTTTGGGAGCCATTGCACCTGTTTAAACCTCTGTATAGTTCTGTTTCCTTTTTCAGTTATTGAATTTTTACAGATGTTCAGTTGCTTTATTATGTCCCAAATTTAAACTGAACCTTTCCCTAGTCATACACTAGCTCCTGTAAAAATCTTGGATTTAATTATCCTACTATCCTAGTCCAAATTCAGTTACAAACTACATATTGATTTAAGGGCTAGAAATTCAATTATAAAGTAAATCCAGAAATTCTTGCCGACTTAGAAATACAATAACTCCTTCCCCAAAGCTTAGAAAATTATGAAACAAATTTTTCTAGAACAAGAACCACTTCCTCTATCTTGATTATCAACTGTTAGCTAGGTTCAAGCTACATTTTCCTCTCTTGAAATTTTTAGAAGTTGATTGCTTGCCATAATTTCGGAGACCACAATCTACTATGATCATCTCCTGTTCTTTGCAAGAGCCTTGATCATATTCCCTAGTATCTACCATAGAAGTTCCAAAGCCAATTAAAGTCCCTATCATCTAATGATCACCATGGATTAAATTTTGGTCTCGATAATGATTAGTTTTCAAAGTCATTTATATACATATTATATGCATATCGTATAGTGACCGAAGTCGAGGAAGAGCCAGAAGTCTTGGAAGAGCACCTTCCAAATATTAACTCAGACTCTGACCTGCAACAAGGCAAGCCCCGGTTTGCATTTAAAAGCTTTACAGTTTTTACAGTCTTTATCACCTTACGTCATAAGTTTGATATGTGCATTACGTATAAGGTGTTTGATACTCCACTTGCATGGCCAAAAATCCCAGGGATGGTTGGAACGAGTTACAGTTTGACCAGTAGTAGCTACTTTGCTAATGCATTGGAAATCCGGTAGAAGTCGAGTAGTTGGAATCTACTCGCGAGAGATGTAGGACATATCTCACATGATTGGTTAGATAGAAAATGGCATAATGTAATGAAACTGAGACCGGGTAGGGAATGGATAGGAAGCGGCGAGAATTGAGTCTCGGTCGCATAGCCCTGCCTGTGTCGATTAAGGCCCGTCTGTATGTGGCCCCGCTGAACAAGCTTGACTTGTACCGGCAACATAATGGACATATGGAATCCAATAAACTGACGTAGCTTGGTCACTCGGGTGTCGAGGCATACCGTTCCGTTTTATAGGTGTGGGTTGAGGGCAGCAAGGTGTAAATCCGCTGGTGGGCACGTCAGAGTACGCCCCACGCAGGGACCTCCTGTTCGTGACGGATCGACCGGTTCGACATTTGAGTGTCTCGTGAAAGGTTGCCATATACGCCTAGTACTGAAGTGTTATGTAGGTATGGGTGTGCTCGCTGACACTTCCGAACGACGTATGTGTCATGTTGTCCGGGTGTGTCCTGATTGCAATCACTGTCCCTCGCAGTAATAGAGTACCACTTGTTCACTGTGTCATGACGTAGTAAATACTAAAGAAGCCAGAAAATCATATTGTATTGAATTATAATTACTTTGCAACCTTGTATGATTTAGAGATAGTATAATTAAAAGTTTACAGTTTCCCCATACTTTAGCTGTAATAGCACTATGTGCTTTGGGCATGTCATATCATCGGTAAAGCGTTTCTTGTTTGATTGTGGAGCCCAATGATGTTCCGTGCCTGATGAATGTCATTTTCTACATAAAACTTGAGTATAAGGATCCACTTGTAGGTGAATCATTTATGCTTCACCTCACCTATGTTTATTGTCTCCTTTGCATATGTCTAGTGAGACGGGTTAGTCTTGCTGAGCCTTATGCTCACGTTTGCAGTTAACGAGTTTTTGCAGGTTATACCGTTGATGAAGGGTTTGATGATGAGGCTGAACCCCCTCAAGGGTGTACAGCCGAGTGGGAACCCTGCACGCCGCCATAATTGAGTGCTGCTAGTGCGAAGTATCCAAGGCATGGTTAACTTTGCTTTTGCATAGCTAGTGCTGAGAGTGTAGCTATGATATATATATATATATATATATATTTTCTTTCCTTACCCTAGTATTGTAAAAAATTCCGCTGTAATTTAAATAAAAGACTTCGTCTTGTACTTATTCAGGTTCCATTCATGTATAACTGTTGGGTGTCGCATCGCACGACACCACCCAATGAGATCCTCGGATGTCGGGATTCCGGTCCCCACAAACATGTTCCCAGTGGAATTGGGGTTATGCATGATTGCACGCAGTGGATAAGAAGTTACCACTGAAATCTTGTGAGCTTGGAAGTAGTGTCGGAGCTTCCTAGAGGAAATTAGAACTGCGTAGAGCAGCTTATGCACCTCCAAGTATCGAGTCTTGGCATCATGGATTACTTCGCTGATGAATTACACTGGGCGTTGTACTGTCCGGACCCTCCCGGAGGGGCCCGGAGCTTCCTCCTCATCTACCCGGACCCTCCCGGAGAGGTTCATACCTTGTTCGGGGACTCCCGGGTTCCAGTTGGAGGAACCCGAAGCTTCTTCTGAAGTGACCCGGACCTTCCGGGAGGGGTCCGGATCTTGTTGCTCAGTAGCAGTGACTCCATCATTTGAAAGAGATGGATCCTCCGACGTCTCGCCTTGAGGATCAGGGTCTGGGAGCTAGGACCCAGACTCAACTTCAGGTAGCTTCGGACCCTCCCGAAGGGGTCTGGGTTCCTGAACTAGAGATGGTTCTGGTCTTTCCGCAACCAGGACCATGCTGACAACTTTGTTAGTTGTCGAAATGCAAAGCAGGAGTGGCTCACCAGGGTTCGGAGCTACCAAGGTTGGTAGGTTGGTGAGGAGCTGCTTCAGCTCCTAGAATGCCTTTTCTGCTTCTTCAGACCATTGGAATGGTCCGGACATCCTCAATAGCTTGAAGAAGGGTAGCACCCATTCCACCAGTCTTGAGATGAACCGGTTGAGGGCAACTAGACATCCAGTCAGCTTCTGGACGTCCTTGATGTGGGCTGGTGGCCGCATGTCTTCAATAGCTTTTATCTTCGCCGGATTTGCTTCTATTCCCCGGTGGTTCACCAAGAAACTAAGAAGTTTTCCGGAGCTAACCCCGAAGACACACTTGTCTGGGTTCAGCTTTGTGCTAGTGACTCGCAGCTTGTCGAAGACAGCTTGCAAGGTCTCAAGGAATGACTCCTTGTTCTTGATCTTGACGACGATGTCATCGACATACACTTCCACTACATCTCTAATAAGCTCTCCAAAAGTTTTGTACATAGTTCGTACAAATGTTGAAGCAGCATTTTTGAGACCGAATGGCATGGCAGTGTAACAATATAATCCATCTACTGTGATGAAGGAGGTATGCTCGTCATCTTCCCTAGACATTCTGATTTGATGATATCCATAATATGCGTCTAGGAAACACAATAATTCACACCCGGAGGTGTAATCCACTATCTGATCTATTCTAGGTAGTGGGAATGGATCTTTTGGACATGCCTTATTTAGTGTAGTGAGTCGATACACATCCGAAGCTTCCCGCCGGCCTTGGGTACATCGACTGGGTTTGCCAGCCATTTTGGGTGGAAGACTTCTCCGATGAATCCAGCTTCGAGCAACTTCTTCACTTCTTGACATATGAAGTTTTGTCGCTCTACGGATTGCTTCCGTGGCTTCTAATGTACAGGCCGAGCGTCGGGATAAATCTTCAGATTATGCTCGATCACTTCCCTAGGGACCCCAAACATTTGTGACGGTTGCCAGGCAAACACGTTGACATTAACCTGGAGGAAAGTGATGAGCGCGAGTTCCTATTTGTCATTCAGACCTCCCGATATACGGGTGGTCTGAGTAGCGTCGGAACCAATTTGTACGAATTTGACAGGAATGTCGGTGTCGCCGTTTGGTTACACGCGAGGTGCAGAGGTTGAGCCTCGATGACACATGCTCAGGGGTTTCGGAGCTTGCTCCTTTCCGGATTCTTCCTCCTACGCTGTAGCAAGCGCGTGGAGTTCTTCCAGAGCAGTAACTCCGGCGGTGCGATCTCCGCGGATTCGGAGAACACCAGCTGGTGTTGGCATCTTCAACACCAAGTAGCCATAATGGGGCGGCAGCCATGAACTTGTATAAGGATGACCTGCCCAAAATGGCGTTGAAGGGTAAGTTGATCTGCGCCACGTCGAAGACCAACTTCTCAGTGTGGTAATTCTCCCGGGCCCTGAAGGTCATCGGAAGAGTAATTGCACCGAGTCGGGATATGGCCCCCGGACCTACTTCGGAGAAAGGTTGGGAGGGGCGAAGGTTCGAAGGTCAGAGCTGAAGCTTGACGAAAGCTTCGAAGCTTACGAGGTTCAGCCCCGAACCTCCGTCCACCATTACATGGTGGAGTTGGATGTTGTTGATGGTCGGAGATACCACAATGGGAGTTGGCCAGCTCTGATCATGTTCCAGGGGTAGTCCGAAGCATCGAAAGTGATGGCAGTGTCCATTCACTTCCGGTGCGGCTCTGCCCTGGCAGTAGGAGCTACTGAGGCCATGTCCCGCCACACAGTCTTGAGGACACGGCGGTAGGTGATGTCCCACAAACCACCAAAGATAGTGTTCATTGTTTTCCGACGTTCATTGTCGGAGATGTCAGAGTCATCATCGATGGAGGTGTAAACAGCCTTCAAGACCTTTTTATGGTCTTGAAAGCCTAACTCCTCTTCAGCCAGAGCTTTGTCGACTTTCTGTTTCCCTTCCCTTTGATGTAAAGGAACTTCTTCCCAGCGCTTGTTGTAACGCTCGGCAAGGTTCTGGACCTCCCGACAGTCTTCTAGGTTGTGGCTGTTCGACTTGTGTATAGGACACCACATCTTGGAGCTGCCATCGTCTTCAGATGACGGCCGAGGTCGTTTTTCGCGGCGTGGCCCCCGGCCACCCGGAGCTGCAGTAGCTGCAGCAGTTGGTGTGCCGACCAACGACTTCTTCTTGCCGTTGGACTTTTTCTTCTTTTTACCACTCCCGGAGGTAGTGTCTTCACCCTTGGAGGACTTTTTGTTGTCCTCCGGAGGTGGTTGGGAGTGCATTTCACGGCCCTCCGCGGCTTTGGCGCATTTGCCTGCCAAGCTGAAGAGTTCTGTGACGCTGGTGATCTCCTTGGTCGCCAGCTTCTCCAGCATCTTCTTGTCTCGTACGCCCTGTCTAACTGCCACAATAACAGAGGCACTAGAGATAGAAGGAATAGTGTTTTGTACCTGGGAGAAGCTCTGGATGAAGGATCGCAGGGACTCTCCCCCTTCTGCTTGACAGCAAAAAGGTCCAGTTCGGTGCCTGGTCGGGTGTATGAAATCCCGAAATTGGCGGTGAACTATTGGAACAGTTCTGCCCAACTGTTGATGGAGTCAGGCGGAAGGCTCATGAACCAGGACCTGGCGGTCCCAGTCAGAGCCACAGGGAAATAGTTGGACATTACGGCCTCGTTGCCTCTAGCCGCAAGGATTGCGGTACAGTAGATTTGGAGAAACTCAGCGGGATTGACAGTCCCGTCAAATTTCTCTGGCAGGTGAGGTCGGAACTTTTGTGGCCATCTGACCATGCGTAGGAGCATGGCCAGAGCAGAACAGCTTCCTCCTACTCCCTCGGGAGCAGGACTGTCTCGAGCCTCTCACCTTTCGCGAGCGCGCTCGATATGGACGCGGTCATCCTGTTGACGGTTACGGCAATCAAGCTCTGCCCGGAGGTCGTGAGTTGAAAGCCTGGTTACCGTATGGGTGCATCGCGCCCCAAAAGGCAGCGACGTCGCTTGCTGAGATGCAGCACGCCTCCTATGTTTGGAAGCGTGCAGACCAAGTCTGCCCGATACGGTCCGATGCTGCGATGGGGCCCGCCCCAAGGGGGGAGGACCTTGGTTGTTGATGCGATCGGCTGCTGCTGCAACCAAATGTTCCACATCAGCCCTCCACTGCTCCATTGGACCCTGGGATGAACTTGGAGGTGGTGGGCGTTGGAGAAGAGCATGCGCGGCATGTAATGCGTGTTCACGGTTGTTGTTAGCCGATCTCGTGACCGACGCAGATGCCCCATCCCGTTGTCCAGCTTGATTCGCCGGTGCGGACGGTGGCGGCGGTGGCATGGCTCCTGCTGGAGCCACAATACCTGCTGGCGGCTGCATGATGGAGGGATTTCCTCCAGCAGGTTGCACAGCAGAGTTGCCGTTTGACGATCTAGCAGCAGAGTTCACCATGTTTGAATCTCGGGCGCCCCTTCCTGGCGCGCCAGCTGTCAGATTTTTGTTCCGGCAATTCTCCCGGTACTACTGTTGGTAGCCCACGGAGTTTGTAGTTCGGTATTGGGCGCGTAGAGATTCAGAACATGATGGAAAGTAGACACAAGGATTTATGTGGTTCGGGCCGCCTAAGCGTAATACCCTACTCCAGGGGGTGTGCAGTTGTTTTATTGAGCGTCTGAGCACTTGTGAGTACGTGTCAGAGCTGAGTATGGGAGAGGTCTCAGAGTTTTGAGAGAGCCAGCCCCCCCATCCCCCTGTGTATCGTCGACCAGTCCTTTTATAGTACAGGGACCGGTCATTACACTGTTAGCCTGGCCTGACATGTGGCCCTGGCAGTTACTGATGCTTAATACGCAATTCATGAGGTTAATTACCCTTAATAGCGTGGTAATGGGCCTTGACAGTGCCGTTACTGGTATTAAGGGCCTTCCAATCGTGTGTCATTAATATGGTATTAATGATACTTAATCGGGTCCTGAAGTCTTTGATTGCCCCTTGAAGGTCTGAGTCGTTGGGGGTCTACCAGTCTGATTGTTGAGGCTGAAGGTCCGGCGGTTGGACACGTGGTAGCTTCGGAGCTTTCCGTCTGGGACGAGTAGGTCCGGTGTAGATGTACACGTGTCGGTACTGGAGCTTCCCTCTGTCGGAGGATAGGTCCGGGGGTGGCGCACAGGTGTTTAGCCTGGAGCTATCCAATGTGTGGGATGTAGGTCTGGTTGTAGCATACATGTGGCAGCACCGGGACTTAGATGGGAGGCAGGTCCGGTCCCGTATGACACGTGGGGCCTTCGCAGGTCTTCAACTCAGACAGGTGAAGTTCCTTTGGTCTTTTTGTAGACCCAACGGGTATACGGTACGCAGGGTACCGACAGTGTCATTAATGCTATCTTAATGACACACGATCGGAGGACCCTTAATACCACGAACACCACTATCAAGGCGCGTTACCATGCTGTTAAGGGGAATCAAGTACATTAACTGTGTATTAAGAATTAGTCACCGCCAGGGCCACATGTCTAGCCAGGCTGATGATGTAACGGCCAGTCCTTGTACTATAAAAGGACTGGTCGAGCGATACACAAGGGACTCTTCCACACGCGCTCAAGTCCAGACGAGAGACTTTTTTGGCCTCTCTCACAAGCGACCAGACGCTCAATACAACAACAACACACACCCGTGGAGTAGGGTATTATGCTCAAGCGGCCCAAACCACATAAGTCCTCGTGTCCAATCGCCATCTTTGTTTGAATCTCTGCGCGCCCTAACCTAACTAAGAAACTCCACGGGCTGCCAACGGTAGTACCGAGAGAATTGCCGCAACCAGACTCCGACAGTTGGCACGCCAGGTAGGGGGAGAGCCGGAGATTCGAAGATGGTGAATTCTGCTGCTGGATCATCCAACGGTAACCATGCTATGCAACCTGCTAGATGCAATCCCTCCAACATGCAGTAGCCAGCAGGTGCTGTGGCTCCAGCAGGAGTCATGCCACCACTGCCACCATCCACTCCGGTGAATCAAGCTGGACAGCGAGATGGGGCGTCCGTGTCGGTCACTGCATCAGAGAACAACAACCCCGAACACGCGCTTAATGCTGCGCGTGCTCTTCTCTAGCGTCCACCACCTACAGGAGCACCCCAGGGTGCAATGGAGTTGTGGAGAGCTGATGTGGATCATCTGGTTGCAACAGCAGCCGATCGTATCAGAAATCAAGGTCCCCCCCCCCTCTGGGCGTGCCCCATCACAGCATCGGACCTTGTTGGGTAGACTCGGTCCGCAAGCTTTGTAGCACGGGAGGCGTGCTGCATGTCAACAAGTGACGTTGCTGCCTTCTGGGGCGTGACGTACTCACACGATAATAAGGCTTTCGACTCATGACCTCCGGGCGGAGCTCGATCGTCGTCACTGTCAACAGGACGGCCGCGTCCACATCGAGCATGCTCGCGAGAGGCGAGAGGCTCGGGACAGCCCTGCTCCTGAGGGAGTAGGAGGAGGCTGTTCTGCCTTGGCCATGCACCTACGCATGGTCAGATGGCCACATAAGTTCCGGCCTCACCTGCCAGAGAAATTTGATAGGACTGTTAACCCCGCTAAATTTCTCCAAATCTACTCCACCGCTATCCTTGCGACTGGGGGAAATGAGGCCGTGATGACCAATTATTTCCCTGTGGCTTTGACTGGGACTGCCAGGTCTTGGTTCATGAGCCTTCCGCCTGACTCCGTCAACAATTGGGCAGAGTTATGCCAACAGTTCACTGCCAATTTCGGGAGCTCATACACCCGACCAGATACG
Source organism: Tuctoria greenei (assembly GCA_036927565.1). NCBI lineage: Eukaryota > Viridiplantae > Streptophyta > Magnoliopsida > Poales > Poaceae > Tuctoria > Tuctoria greenei. The sequence continues at coordinate 121,809,876 of JAYESD010000001.1, forward strand.
AAACTGGATCTTTTTGCTGTCAAGCAAGAAGGGGGAGAGTCCTTGCGATCTTTCTTCCAAAGTTTCTCCCAGGTACGAAATACCATTCCTTCTATATCAAGCGCTTCTGTTATTATGGCATTCATACAGGGCGTTCGAGATAAGAAAATGCTGGAGAAGCTAGCGACCAAGGAAGTCACCAGCGTCAAGGAACTCTTCAGCTTGGTAGACAAGTGTGCCAAGGCTGCGGAGGGACGTGAAATGCACTCCCAACCACCTCCGGAGGTCAACAAAAAACCCTCCAAGGGTGAATTTACTACCTTCGAGAGTGGCAAGAAGAGGAAAAAGTCCAATGACAAGAAGAAGCCGTCGGCCGGCACACCTACTATCGCAACTGCTGCAGCTCTAGGTGGCCGGGGGCCACGCCCCGAGAAATGACCTCGGCCGTCGTCTGAAGACGGTGGCATCTCCAAGATGTGGTGTCCCATACACAAGACGAACAGCCACAACATGGAAAACTACCGAGAGGTCCAGAACCTTGCCGAGCGCTACAATAAGCGCCGGGAAGAAGCTCCATTCCATCAAAGGGAAGGAAAACAAAAAGTCGACGAAGCTCTGGCTGAAGAGGATTTAGGCTTTCAGGACCCCAAAAAGGTCTTGAAGGCCGTTTACACCTCCGTTGACGATGACTCCGACGTCTCCGACAACGAGCGTCGGAAGACCATGAACACCATCTTTGGTGGTTCGTGGGACATTACTTCCCGCAGTGTCCTCAAGACAATGCGGCAGGACATGGCCTCTGTAGCTCCCACCACCAGGGCGGAGCCTTATCGGATGTGGATGGACACTGCCATCACCTTTGATGCTTCAAACTTCCCTCGGAATATGATCGGAGCTGGCCAACTTCCACTAATGGTTTCTCCGACCATCAATAACATCCAGCTCCACTACGTAATGGTGGACGGAGGTTCGGGGCTAAACCTCATAAGCTTCAAAGCCTTCATCAAGCTTCAGCTACGATGTTCGGATCTTCGCCCCTCCCGAACTTTCTCAGGAGTAGGTACGGGGGCCATAACTCCACTCAGTGCCATTACTCTCCCGGTGACCTTCGGAACTCGAGAGAATTACAGGACCGAGAAGTTGGTCTTTGACGTGGCGCATATCAACTTGCCATTCAACACCATATTGGGCAGGCCAACTTTATACAAATTCATGACTGCTGCTCAGTATGGCTACTTGGTGTTGAAGATGCCAACACCCTCAGGCGTTCTCCGGATCCGCAGAGATCGCACCGCTAGAGTTACTGCTCTGGAAGAACTCCAAGTGCTTGCTACAACGCAGGAGGAAGAATCCGGAAAAGGAGCAAGCTCCGAAGCCCCCGAGCATTCGTCATCGAGGCTCAACCTCTGCACCTCGTGTGCAACCAAGCGGCAACATCGACATTCCTGTCAAAGTCGTCCAAATTGGTCCTGACGCTGCGCAGACCACTCATTTATCGGGAGGTCTGAATGACAAATAGGAACTCGCGCTCATCACTTTCCTCCGAGGTAATGTTGATGTGTTTGCCTGGCAACCGTCACAAATTCCTGGGATCCCTAGGGAGGTGATTGAGCACAGTCTGAAGATTTATCCCGACGCTCGGCCTGTACATCAGAAGCCTCAGAAGCAATCAGAAGAGCGACAAAACTTCATACATCAAGAAGTGAAGAAGTTGCTCGAAGCTGGATTCATCCGGGAAGTCTTCCATGCAAAATTGTTGGCAAACCCAGTCATTGTACCCAAGGCCGGCGGGAAGCTTCAGATGTGTATCGACTACACAACACTGAATAAGGCATGTTCAAAGGATCCGTTCCCACTACCTAGAATAGATCATATAGTGAATTCCACCTCCGGGTGTGAATTACTATGTTTCCTAGACGCATATTCTGGGTATCATCAAATCAGAATGTCTAGGGAAGATGAAGAGCATACTGCCTTCATCACAGTAGATGGATTGTACTATTACACTTCCATGCCATTCGATCTCAAAAACGCTGCTTCAACGTTTGTGCGAGCTATGTACAAAACGTTTGGAGAGCTCATCAGAGATGTAGTGGAAGTGTACGTCGATGATGTCGTCGTCAAGATCAAGAACAAGGAGTCATTTCTTGACACCTTGCAAGCTGTCTTTGACAAGTTGCAAATCACACGCACAAAGCTGAACCCAGACAAGTGTGTCTTTGGGGTTAGCTCCGGAAAGCTTCTAGTATTCTTGGTGAACCACCGAGGAATAGAGGCGAATTCGGTGAAGATTAAAGCTATTGAAGACATGTGGCCACCAGCTCACATCAAGGATGTCCAGAAGCTAACTGGGTGTCTAGCTGCCCTTAGCCGGTTCATCTCAAGACTGGCAGAATGGGCGCTACCCTTCTTCAAATTATTGAGGAAGTCCGGACCATTCCAATGGTCTGAAAAAGCAGAAAAGGCATTCCAAGAGCTGAAGCAGCTCCTCACCACTCTACCAACTTTGGTAGCTCCGAATCCTGGTGAGCCACTTCTACTTTACATTTCAGCAACTGACGAAGTTGTCAGCATGGTCCTGGTTGCGGAAAGACTAGAAATATCTCCAGTTCAGGAATCTGGACCCCTCCGGGAAGGTCCGGAACTACCTGAAGGCGAGTGTGGGTCCCGGCCCCCAGACCCGGATCCTCGAGGTTAGACGCCAGAGGATCAACCTCCTTCAAATGAAGGAGTTGATGTTGCTGAACAAGAAGATATAGACCCCTCCGAGAAGGTCTGGGTAACTTTAGAAGAAGCTTCGGGTTCCTCTAGCAAGAACCTGGAGGTCCCCGAAGAAGGTCCGGACCCCTTCTGGGCGGTTCCGTGTTGATGAGGAGGGAGCTCCGGGCCCCTCCGGGAGGGTCTGAACAGTCCAGCGCCCAGTGTACTTCATCAATGAAGTACTCCATGACGTCAAGACTCGGTACCTAGAGGTGCATAAGCTGCTTGGTAACCTCTTACCCACTGCGTGCAATCTTGCATAACCCCAACTGTACTGGGAACATTGAAAAGTGGGCAACAGAATTGGCCGAGTTCGATCTTGAATTCGTCCCAAGACAAGCGATCAAGAGTCAAGCATTCGCAGACTTTGTGGCGGAACGGACCCCCTCTCCATCAAATCTTGGGGGCCCCAGTGAGCAGAAGCCAGAACCTAAGGTTCCAGTCTTCACTGAGCCTCACTGGACTCTCTACTTCGACGGCTTCGTGCAGAAGCAGGGGGGCGGAGATGGAATCCTTCTCCTTGCTCCGACCGGTCAGAAGGTCAAATAAATGGTTCACCTTGACTTCAAGGCGACCAACAACATGGCGGAGTATGAAGCATTAATCTATGGGCTCAAAGTGGCACTATCATATGGTGCCAAGCAGCTGTTGGTAAAGGGTGATTCACAACCCGTTATAAAACAAGTTAAAGGGGAATGTTGCTGCAACAACCCTCAACTAGCTGCATATCTCCTTGAAATCCAGAAGCTTCAGAAGGACTTCAAAGTCCTGGATCTTTGCCATGTCCAGCGCCTCAACAATGCTGAAGCTGACGAACTCTCAACGAAAGCTTCAACCGGAGCTTCGGTTCCCGACAGAACCTTCTTTCGGAGATTGTCAAGACCAACAGCTCAGCCTGCCGAACGGAGCGAAGGGGGCGAGACCTGCACCTCGAAGCTGGCAGTCCCAATGGCCCTGTTACCATGGCGTCCATCAAGGGTCGTAGGTGCGGTAGGAAGCTCTGAGCAACCCAGCACGCAAGACTCAGAAGCTCAATTTAGCTCCAATGCATGGATCTCGGAGATCCGGAGCTACTTGAAAGACAACATCCATCCTGAAGACAATGTATCTGCTGACCGGATTGTCAGATTGGCTAAAAGATACACACTGGTAGAAGGGGATCTCTATCGGCGTGGTGCCAACAGCGTCCTAATGCAGTGCATTACAAGGGAAGAAGGATGCGAGCTCCTCGCAGAAATCCATGGAGGTGAGTGTGGGAACCACGCGTCTTCCCGCACGTTGGTCGGTAAAGCCTCCCGGCATGGTTTTTACTGGCCTACAACACTCTAGGATGCAATCGAGCTAGTGAGGAAATGTGAAGCATGCCAGTTCCATGCGAAGCAAATTCACACACCAGGTCAACCTCTACAAATGATACCTCCAACATGGCCATTTGCCGTGTGGGTATGGATATCTTGGGACCTTTCCCAAGAGTCGTCGGAGGTTACAAGTTCCTGTATGTCGCCATCGACAAGTTCACCAAGTGGACGAAAGCAACTCCAGTTGTGACAATAAACAAGCAATCAACTATCAATTTCTTGCAGTCCATAGTATGCAGATTTGGAGTCCCAAACAAGTTCATAACTGACAATGGGACCCAATTCACAAGTTCTGCATTCCAAGGATATTGCAAAGACCTCGGCATTCAAGTCAGCTACACCTCAGTAGCTCACTCGGCAAGCAATGGCCAAGCTGAGAGAGTAAATGCAGAAATCCTAAAAGGACTCAAGACGCGCACATATGAGCGCCTAAAAAAACATGGAGCCAACTCGATTGAAGAGCGTCCGCCCACCTTGCGGGCAAACAGGACAACTCCAAACCGATCAACTGGAGAGACATCCTTCTTCCTCGTGTACGGAACTGAAGCAGTCCTTCCTCCGGAAATCACCTTGGGGTCACTCTGGGGCCGGACCTTCAACGAAGCCACGCAGGACCAGCTCCGTCGTGAAGACCTTGACCTCGTTGAAGAGGGAAGGTGCCGACCAGCTGTTCGAAATGCACGATACCACCAAGCGCTCCGGCGCTATCACCAAAGCCATGTGCATAACCGACAGCTCGAGGAAGGCGATCTAGTGCTACGGAGAATACAAACTCGAGAAGGGTTAAACAAACTTTCCCCCAGCTGGTAAGGACCCTTTCGAGTGATCAAAGTATCCCATCCTGGATGCGTTCGCTTGGCAACCGAGGATGGGACACCGCTCCCTAATCCTTGGAACATTGAGCACCTTCGTAAGTTCTACGCTTAATATCACGGAGGTGAGTCTGTAATTATATATGATGTATGTTATAGAGTCATTGTACAGAGTCAGGTAGCTCCTCCGGGAGAACAGTCGGACCTTTCCCGGAAGGTCCGCAAAGTTCAAGCAACACTTGACACAGTCTCAGAACTAAAAGTGTAGCTAGTTACCCTGGGTCAAACAAGAAATGCAACACACTTAGCCTGGTTCTGTACCCTAAGAGTGTACTTGTTCCCCTGTACCCCAGACCTATAATGAAAGACGTCATTATGTGAAAACAGACTCCACATGCATTTATTTTGTACAGGCTCATTCTTTTTTATTTTTCTCTTTCTTGTCAATAACAAAGTTGTGCAATTCTCAAGAAACTTTAGCTCGACCAATTCATGTATAATTCAAGTTGCATTGTTAATTCTTTCGGGTCTTAACATTGTTGGATGCCCTACTCGCCTGAACGCCAAGCCAATCTAGGTTCGGAGTGCGCTATCGACTTAGCCTGGTCCTGCACCCTAAGTACGCCACTCCACCTACACCCCGGCAGGACAAAGTAAGGTGAGTCCAGAAAATGATCGGACCTGGATAAAATAAGCAAATGCACTTGATTGTATATAGAATTGCTGTCGACCTAAAATTTCTTTTGAGAATAGTAAGACACCAATGAGTTATATATAAGAAATGGATTTTACTATTTTTCTTGACTTCAGTGTGCAGGAAAAATAAAAATGTCATGGCGACATCCCCTAAGGTGGCCCGCTGTCGATGTTTTAAACATTGATAGTAGGCGTCGCCGGAGCTATCAAGTTCCGACAAATCCAGGGAGTTAGCCGTCAACGTGAGGAAAAGATGGTAGAAGGACACCTCAATGGGTTCTGCTATCGATGCTCTACATGTTGACAGTGGTCGTCGCCGGAGCTACTAAGCTCCGACAACCCCAGAGGGCCAACTGTCGACGCTCTACGTGTTGACAACGGTCACTGCCGAAGCTACTAAGCTTCGACAACCTCAGGGGGCCCCTACTGTCGATGACTTCGGACCTAAAATCTACAAGTTTGAAGCACTCAAGTCTTCAACAAAATGCTACATCCTTTTGGTACATGTTCGCAATCAAATTGTGTACATCTACCAGGGGGCCAAGTGAGACAAAGGTTGAAGACAAAAAATGAAATTCATAAATTTCTTGGATTTCATTCATCCGAGGACAAGAGATTACAAAATTGGAGAAAAGAAGAGAAGATACAAGTGGGAGCTACAAGGAGAAAGTCCTAAATCCTATGGAAGAACGAGGCAACCTTCTGGACAACCTCCGACACGCTGGCCTTGGCAGCATCTCCCTCTCCATCGATGGGACCTTCAAGCACCGGATCTAGTGGGAAATGAGGATACCGGCTTGTGTAGCACGTCAGCATGTATTCTGCGACGTTTTGCGCAAGGGATTTTCCTTCAGTTTCCAACTGATATGCGATGACATCGCCCATCTGTTGCTAGCCGAGCTCAACGCCTTGAACGCATGGTCCAGCTCTGGCTCCGGATCGTCCGGACGCACGCGACTAAAGCCCAGCGGCGTCAGCGCGTCATTGGCTTTGCCCAAGAAGTCCCGTACTTGTTGGGACTCCACAACCCTTGAGCCTCGCATCTCTTCCAAGGACCTCTTGGTCGCCGCAAGCTCCGAACCCTCCCGGGCAAGGTGCTCGACCTCTTTGGCATGCTGCTGAATCCTTTCAGCAACTTGCCTTTCGAGGTTGGCAAGCTTCTCTTCCCGGATGTGGATCTTGTTCCGGCGTCAACCAGGTCTTTCTCCCTGCCTCGCACCTTCATCTCCCTGGCAGAGACTTCGTTGTCCCTTTTGGTGAGGTCTTGTCCCCGCTGCTAGGCCTTCTTCTCGTCACTCTCGCAGAGCTCCTCCAGCTTCTTGGTGCGCTCTGCAAGGCTCTTGTCACCCAGAGCCAGCCTCTGGGTGAGCTCCTCCTCCCTCTTCACGAGGTCATCCCTCATCTCTAGGAGTTTTTGCTCTTCATCTTCGAGCTTTTTCTCCCGCTCCTCAACAGCCTCCCGATGCTTGACGAGGCTCTCGTGGATGGTACTGAGCTTCTCCTGGCGATCATTCGCTGCTTCATTGGCAGCCACGACTTGTTCGTGTATAGCCCAGGACTGGCTGTCGAGGGATCGCACCATGCTTTCCCTCTCGTCGAGCAGCTGGCCCCAGTACTCCATCCGGGCCTTCTCCCTCTTGACCCACTCCTTGTCGTCTGCCAGCCTTGTTTGCGCCAGCTTGGTCTCGAATTGGAGTCGGTTGCGCCACCTCCTAAGGGTTTGGAGCTCCTCCTCGAGGGCCTTGCTGTCGTGGTAAAAAAGCAAGCTGGACCTGACGAACGCTGGAGCAGGCGTTGTTGATGGACAGCGATAGGGGGATAGGCTCTGGACCTGCCGGGGTCCTCTCCACTGACTCCAGTGGGTTCTCCATAAAAAAAATTGGGTCCCACTCTACAAGAATGGTCCCCTGAGCTTCCGAGGCACTAGGGCCACCCTCCGGGAGTGCCTTAGTCGTGGCTGAGGAAGGTCCAGCAATGGGAGCTTCTATCTCTGGAGTCAGCTCCAAAGGTCCCGCCGCCAGGTCATCAGCAACTGGTCCCTCTGGTAGAGGACCGGTCGCTTCGCTGTGACACCCTGGCTCGGGCGCGGGTACCTCCAGAACTTCCACCTCTGGGGCAGGCATTGTAGACTCGACCAGAGCTGAGGCCACTTCCGGCTCTGGTGCTGGTGCCTCCTCCACTGCCAGCTCAGGCGCCGGTGCTTCGACCTCCACCGGTTCAGGTGTCGACACCTCCACAACAACCAGCTCAAGCGCCAGAACTTCATCAATCACCGGCTCCGCTACTGGGGCTTCAATAACATCTTGCCCCTAAGGCCGGAACTGCAGCTACCTTCAGCTCTGAGGCTGGAGCGTCCGTCATCACATCATCCAAAATCGGAGCTTCAACCTCTAGAGCTTGTGCCGCTGGTACATCTTCATTCCCGTGGTCCGGCGCTAACACGGGAGCATCTGGAGATGATTCGAGGTCCAGAACCTCGACAGCTGGCGCCGGAGCTGCCGAGACCTCAGCCACCACCTGGGGCGGCACTGGAATTGGAGCTGGAGCCTCTGCTTGTACAGCATCAACTGCTGTCATAGGAACTAGAGCTTTAGCCCCTTTTTTGGATACCCTGTGGATGAAGGATGAAGAAACTCAAAATATGATTATAACAAAAATAATCAACTGAGGTAAAAAAGCAAATTTACCTTACGAGACTTCCGCTCCAGCTAGCACGGAACCTCTTCGCCGGATGCTCAGAGCCTGACCCGGTCGCAACTGGGGTAGAGGCTCCGGAAGGCTCTTCGGAGCTTACTGCCGCCGTCAGCGACGTCTTGGTTGGGGCCTTCCTTGACTGGGAAGGACCCTCGGACCTAGAGCCCTTAGCTAGTCCTGGCGCCAGAGTCACCTGGGTGGAGCTGGTTTTTCGGGGAGACGCTGATGCGGGAGTTAGAGTCGCCGTTGAAGACCACCCCCGTCGGGGAGAAGGAGCTGTTGTGGAAGGAGCAGGTCTGACGAGCCTCCCTTCAGAGTGCTTCAACTTCCTCTTTCGACTGGAGGGCTCAGCCAACTCTTTGCCCTTGCCCATGACTTCAGCTCTTGGTCTTGGGGCGGAAGCAGGGCCACCCTCGGAAGCTCCGGGGATCACCAACCTGGTGGTCGAATGCCTCTCAACTTCACCGAGGTCGTCAAGCACCGGCATCTTCCTCCAGAGCTCCCTGCTGAACTCTGCCTCCATGTTCAGAGGGAGGAAAGCCACCGGAGGAGTTATGTCGTCACCCTCGACGTCGATGCCATGCTGAAACTTCTTGAGATGAAGCTCCAAAGCAGCGCCTTCCAAATTGGATTTCAGACCGGTTTCAATCCCATCATCGTCCATCACACTATTGAGGGCCCAGGTGAGCTTCTCCCTCCTTTTCAGCGGAGCCCACCTGTTGACCAGGAAGTTGTAGAAGACCGTCTGGGGAGTCACCCCTCCTTCCACACATTGGTGGATCCTAGTCAAGGCAGGGTTGATGGCCTCCGACAGCACCGGAGCCTCGCTCCAGGCGTTAGTGTCGACATTGGGAAGACCTTCAGGCAGCTCCAGCTTCTCGCGCTCCTCTGCCATGACGACAATACGATCCTTCTTCCAATCGTCCCACTTGCCGGAAGGGAACAACCTCAAGTACTTGTAGGGGCATTTCCTTCACTTCACAAAATAGTAGAAGCCAAGATACTCGTCACTCGTGCCAGTAGTGTGGATGGTGAAGAAGGTACGTAAAAGCTCGACGCAGGGGGGAAGACCCACCCACATCTCGCAAAAGTGGATGAATGTTGACACAAGAAGAATGGAGTGGGGGCCAAGGTGGTACAACTGCAAAGCATATAAGTCTAACAGCATCAATATAAAAGTTGAGAAAGGTGGGATCAGTCCCACCATGGCGTACACAGAAAAGTACGCCGTGTCACCGGCGCGCTTCTTCTTGAACGGGAGCTTGCCGGTGCGGACCAGGTGGTTGAAGGAGTCGTTGGACCACCCCATGTAGGTCCGAACCTTCTTAAAATCATCATCGGTCGTGAGACAGCTCTTGCAGAAACCCAACTCCATCGCAACACGGCGGGGCGAGAGAGGAAAAGCAAGCGAAAGTTTGGAGGATTCGAGCGCAAGTTCAAATGAAGGCGTAAATAATCCTCAAACCGTGCGCGCTTTCCTTCTTAAGTAAGCCCCCACAACGCTTGGATGGATACCGCATAAGGGCCAAAGATACAGTTCAAAAAATTCACCCTGCCAATGACAAGGGGGCCCGGGGCCACCCAGACGATCAAGTCGAGGTCCTTACCCCAGGCGAACAGTTGTCATGATGAGAGGTAGGAAATTCGAGGGCGGCGGCCTGACAGGGCGCGCGGAACCGATACGGTTTTCGTATTGAGAACCGGCGACCTTCAATTGCGTGAGATCCGCACGCGCAGATCTCACCTGCCACATCCTGAAGATGCCACGCGGCGATGGTTTAACTGCGAACCACCACCTATACGGCACATCCAGAAACCCTTGAAGACATGGCGCAAAAATCGAAAGATGGACCCACCTTTAGCATAATGACTTTATACAAAAGGTCTCTCCCAGAGGTGGGCCCATGTAACACCCTAAATTTTCGCATCATGCATTGCATACATGATCATGCATTAAACATTAGTAGAATAAAGAAGATAAAAGATAAAATACACATATACAAATATGAGTAGCAAAAAAAGAAAATATAAATAAATAAATAAATAATATAATGAAAAAAAGAAAGTATATATATATAAAAAGAAAATTGATTTAATAGACGTTTTCTAATACGAGTTTTAGCGACGTATTAGATATAATAGACGTAAATTGATTTTAGTTGCATCGTCATTTTATTTTCAATGGAATTAATCCCCGCTAAAACCCTCGTAAACTCATATGAACCCGTATGAACTAGTTGCATCTAATTAATAAACAACCGTAGTTAATTAATTATTAAATTTTGCATGCATGCATGTCATCGCATGTTGGTTAATATGTGTGCATCATGTTGATTTGTATATGTTTTCTTGTATGTGTGATCGTGAGTAGAGGGAGGTGCTCAAGAAGTCGTGTACGAGGATTTCGAGAACCAAGAGTTTGAAGGCCTTGACCCTAATCAACAGCAAGAGCAAGGCAAGTGTCCTTGAAGCATATTGATCCAGTTTTAAAATAAATGTTTTGTTCGCAAACTGCATGCTTTTGTCAATTTGATAGGAATCCTATGGTAGGAAGTTTACTAGATTTGTTAAACAACCCTTGTCACCTGGAATTTATGGTAGAGAGTCGGGAAGGGCTTTTACCTTTTTGCTTTGCTTGATTAATTGGGATGGGAAAACAACACTACAAATTTAGTTATGTATTAATGATATTCTGGTTAATGTGAACTGGTCAATACGGTTTGGTAATGGGTGATCTAAGCAAGCTTGATATGTGGATGGGTTGGATGTCATGGTGGTTTGCTTGCTTTAGATCTAAGGACCGGTTCATGCGAGAATAGGCCAGGACTACAGTTCCACCACGAGGCCAAGTATGGGTGCAGCGTAGCTGATTAATTAGGCCTTTGCCTGTGCTATTTGGACCATCAAGGATGCTCGGGGAACGGGTAGTCGGATTGGGTTTGTTGATGATTGGCGGTACTACCCTGGGATCAGAATGGCTCAAGAGGGGCCCTTGGTTGAAGATGTGCTGAGTTGGAGACATTGCCACCGGTGAACCCTTAGTGGGGTCTAAATAGACTAGTAATCCCTTTGTAAAGGCTATTTTGTGATCTCTTGGCCACACACCAACGGAAGTGTGTAATGTGACCGACGGGTCACAGGCATAAGGGAGGTTCTTAGTCACCAAAATGTGATGAAATCACGAACACGTGGGTAAAGTGGTACAAACTCTGCAGAGTCTATTAAAACTATCATGATAGCCGTACTCCCGATTAAGAGCACCTGGATGACCTACATGATTAGAGGGAAATTGGGATTTGGGATGGTTATGGTTTGGTAATGGTTATGGTTGATATTATGATTATGGTTATGGTTATGGGATGGAATTATGGTTTATGACATTGATTATGGTTATTGGTAATGGTGAATTATGGACTGGTATTATTATGGTTACATGGTTTATGATGGGTTTACTTCACATAATATGATACATTGCTTTTCCAAATGGTTTTACTGTACTTTTCAGCACTTAGCCATTATTATTGTCGTCATTTGAATCAACCACATGTCATACTTTCCACACTTGCTGAGTACGACATGTACTCACCCTTGCAACCCCCCTCCCCAACAGTTGCAGGTTAGGATTGTGAGTTTAATGGCGATAATGCGGAGTTCTAGGCCGTGTCTACCGTCAGCTTTGCCTATGGTGTTGCATGGAGCTGCGCTATCCCTTTTGCTTAGTTTGCTTAATTAGAGTATTTCTGCTGCATTAGTCAAACTTGTTATTAATCTTGATTAGAGCTTGTATTCGAGAATATTTTGAATTGTGTAATAAAATTTGGTTAATTAATCTTGTTCTGTGGTAATTTTCTGTATACTCTTTTGTGAATCACTCGTGTATGTGGGTTGAACATCCTGGGCACACATATGCGTTAGCTTGGTTTTTTTTTCGGAATCGGGCGTCACAAATTGGTATCAGAGCCACAGGTTGACCGTAGGATGCAGCCTAGATGGAATGGACACTTTAGAGCACATAGGAGCACTCAGGAATCAATTTGATTTGTTGGCTTGCTGTTTGCTATATATATTGTTTGCTTGTGTGCTTAATAGAGGATTTTGGGATGCTTTAGCATTTCCATGTCCACCTAGGCTAGTATAGCTAGTTGTTTAGTTTCATATCCCTTGATGAATTTAATTGGGGACGTTACTAAATTCTTACCTATTGCTTTTCTTTAGATGGTAAGGACTCACAATCAGAGGGATGTCAATGATGAGGAGGAGAACCATGGAGTACCACAGAACAACAATGGACAAGGACCTGCTCATTGAGCTATAAATATTGAGCAGCTACTAGCTATGCAGAACCAGCTCATGCAGACCATGATACAAACTATGGGACAGCTGCAGGCTGGTAACATCAACAATCAGCCCCACATGCCTCCACCGCCACCCCCGCCTCCTCATAACTGATTGGGAGAGTTTATGAGGACTAGGCCGCCAACCTTTGCTCAAGCTGCCGACCCTATGGATGCTGATGATTGGCTCAAGTCCGTGGTGGAGAAACTTGCTATTGTCCAATGCAGTGACCGAGAGAAGGTCCTATTTTCTTCTCATCAACTAGTTGGAGCAGATGCAGATTGGTGGGATGCTTATTGCAATGCTCATGAGAATCAAGAGAGGATCACTTCGGCAGAATTCAAGGAGAACTTCCGTTCTCATTATGTGCCGGAAGGTGCTATGATCTTGAAGAGACAAGAATTCGAGAACTTAAGGCAAGGAAGATCAAGCGTGAGTGAATATCTCAATCAATTCACTCAACTCTCAAGGTACGCGCCTGAAGATATAAGCCGGGACAGCCGGAAGCAATATTTGTTCATGAGAGGCCTCAACAATGAGATTCAAGTGCAATTTCTCAATTGTGACTATGCCAACTTCCAGAAGCTTGTGGACAAAGCAATTGTTGTTGAGAACAAGGTCCGTGAGATGGAACAAGACAACAAGAGGAAGGCGCCATATCAAGGACAGCAACAAGGAAGTAATGTGCGCCCTCGCCTTGCACCACCCAATGCGCCTTACTTCAGCTCTTCTATTCCTGCCCAACACTCTGGATTTGCACCGCGCCCAACTCAGTTTGTGCAGCAGTGCCCTGTCATGCAAGCACCTAGGCCTCCATTGCCATATGCACCTCGTGCTAATTTTCCTGGTGCAAATGTTCAGAACCAAGCTCGTCCCAATAATTCTAGTGGAGTAAAGAAGTGTTATACTTGTGGAGAAGCTGGACACTTTGCGCACCAATGTCCTAAGTCAGGCCTTGGTCAAGGAACCAATGCACCGAGGCAAAACCCAAGACCTAACGGAGGACAGCCATAAGAAAGCCATGGACAACATAATTTTGTTTGTGGCAATGTGAACCATGTCTCTACGGAGGATGCTCAACAAGCTGATGACGTGGTCATTGGTATGTTTCTCACCAACTCCAACCCCGCGACTATGTTATTTGATTCTGGAGCATCGCATCCATTCATTGCATCAAAGTATGTTGCCAAGTATAGTTTGCCTATCTCTCATATGAAGTTTACTCTATTGGTTAAGTCTCCTGGAGGAGAGATGAGGACAAATATAGTATGTCCAAAAGTAAGTCTTAGAATAAGGGGGGGTAGACTTCTCCGCCAACCCCATTGTTTTGGATTCTCAAGGATTGTACATTATACTTGGTATGTACTGGTTGAGGAAGCACAATGGAGTTATTGAGTGTGCCACAAAGATGGTGAAATTGACCAATGAGGAAGGGATCGCCGTAGAATTTGAAGCCTCTCAAACCGCACCGAAGCAATTGGAGCTGAATCATATGGAAGGTGCCGCAATTGAGGAGATTCCAGTGGTATGTGAATTTTTGGACGTGTTCCCAGACGAGTTGCCAGGTATGCCACCCAATCGAGAAATTGAGTTTATTATTGATTTAATACCTGAAACTGCACCTATAGCTAAGAGGCCGTATAGGATGCCTCCTATAAAATTAGCGGAGCTCAAGAAGCAGATTCAAGAACAACTAGAGTAAGGTTTTATTCGCCCAAGCTCTTCACCTTGGGGAGTGCCCGTTCTATTTGTGGACAAGAAGGATGGAACACAAAGGATGTGTGTGGATTACCGAGCTCTCAACGAGGTGACAATCAAGAACAAGTACACCTTGCCCCGTATAGAGGATTTGTTTGATCAGATGAAAGGTGCCTGTGTGTTTTCCAAGATTGATTTGAGGTCAGGTTACATTCAAAAGAAGATTAGACCGTCAGACATACCCAAGACAGCTTTTAGGATACGGTAAGGATCTTATGAGTACACCGTGATGTCTTTTGGATTGACCAATGCACCTGCCTACTTTATGTATCTCATGAATAAGGTCTTCATGGAGTACTAGATAAATTTGTCGTGGTGTTTATTGATGACATTATGATCTACTCGAAGGATGAGAAAGAACATGATGAACACTTGAGGCTCACGTTGCAGAAATTGAGGGAGCATCAATTGTATGCCAAGTTCAACAAGTGTCAGTTTTGGTTGAAAGAGATGCCATTTTTGGGTCATATCATCTCAGGAGGAGGAGTATCAGTTGACCCCGGTAAAGTGAGGGACGTGTTGAAGTGGGAACCACCGCAAACCGTAAAAGAAATAAGGAGTTTTCTTGGAATGGCTGGATATTACCGTCGATTCATCAAGGACTTCTCCAAGATAGCCAAGCCAATGACGGAATTGCTAATGAAGGGAAAGGCTTTCTGATGGACTCAAGCTTGTCGAAATAGTTTTGAGGAGTTGAAGAAGAGGTTAACAACATCCCCAATCTTAATATTGTCGGACGTGAGCAAGAGTTTTGATATTTATTGTGACGCACCAAGTCAAGGACTTGGATGTGTATTGATGCAAGAAGGTAAAGTGGTCGCCTATGCGTCAAGACAATTTAAGAAACATGAGCAGAATTATCCTACACATGATCTTGAACTAGCAACCGTGGTACATGCATTAAAGATTTGGAGACACTATATTCTTGGACATAGGTGTGAAATTTATACGAATCACAAGAGTCTTAAGTATATTTTCACACAAACGGATCTTAATTTGAGGCAACGAAGATGGTTGGAGCTCATCAAGGATTATGATGTGGGGATCAACTATCATCCAGGAAAGGCCAATGTAGTGGCCAATGCCTTGAGTCAGAAAGGAGTAAGTAATCAACTCATAGTTCGAGAATTGCCATCCGAGCTATGTAAGGAATTCGAACGGTTGAACCTCGTATTCGTGAATGAGATGGGAATAATGGAGTTAAATTCAACCTTGGGGCAAGAAATTCGAGAAGCACAAACCACGGATGAAGAGATCAAGAAAATCAAGGAAAGGACTGAGGAAGGGAGAGAATTCAGATTTGATGAAGACGAACATGGTACCTTATGGCTTGGAAAGAGAATCGTTGTGCCTAATGTAAAGCATATTCAGGGGACAATATTAAAGGAGGCACATGACTCGCCGTACTCAATTCATCCCAGTTGTACAAAGATGTACAAGGACTTGAAGACATGCTATTGGTGGGCCAGCATGAAAAAGGACATAGCCGAATATGTTGCAATGTGTGATGTGTGCCAACGAGTTAAAGCAGAACACCAAAGGCTAGCTGGATTATTGCAACCATTAAAGATTCCGGAGTGGAAGTGGGAAGAGATTGGTATAGACTTTATAGTTGGCTTACCACGTACCCAGTCCGGCTATGATTCAATATGGGTAATTGTGGATCGGTTGACAAAATCAGCTCACTTCATTCCTGTCAAGACCACATATACCACCGCGAAGCTAGTAGAACTGTATATGGAGCATATTATGTATCGACATGGAGTTCCAAAGAAAATAGTCTCGGACCGAGGTTCTCAGTTCACCTCTAGGTTTTGGCAAAAATTGCATGAAGCATTGGGAACAAGGTTGAACTTCAGTTCGACATATCACCCCCAAATGGATGGACAAACCGAGAGGACCAATCAAATTTTGGAAGACATGTTAAGAGCTTGTTCTTTAAAGCATGGGAAAAGTTGGGACAAGAGCTTGCCATATGCAGAATTTTCATACAATAATAGTTACCAAGCAAGTTTGAAAATGTCACCCTATGAAGCACTATACGGAAGGAAGTGTAGGACACCTTTGTTTTGGAATGAAATAGGAGAGAACCAAGTATTTGGTCCTGATGTGTTACAAGATGCTAAAAGGCAAGTTCAAATGATACGGGAAAACCTAAGGGCTGCTCAGTCCGACAGAAAGGTTATGCGGATAATAGGCGAAGAAGTCTGACTTTTGAAGTTGCAGATTTTGTATACCTCAAAGTGTCACCTATCCGAGGTCAGCGACAGTTTAATGTCAAAGGAAAGCTGGCACCACGTTACATCGAACCATTCAAGATTTTGGACAAACAAGGAGAAGTAGCATATCGACTTGAGCTGCCGGCATATCTCTCCGATGTACACGACGTGTTTCACGTGTCTCAACTCAAGAAGTGTCTGAGGGTGCCGGAAGAACAGGTGCCGATGGATGAGTTAGAGCTTCAGGAGGATTCGTCCTATGTCGAGCAACTTATCAAGATCTTGGACTTGAAGGAAAGGGTCACGAAGAATAAGAGAGTCCGCTGGTGCAAAGTGCAATGGAACCACCATATGGAAGCCGAAGCTACGTGGGAACGTGAAGAAGACCCCAAGACAGAATTTCCTCATCTTTTCTCCACGCTGTCGAATCTCGAGGGCGAGATTCACTTTGAGGGGGTAGGTTTGTAACACCCTAAATTTTCACATCATGCATTGCATACATGATCATGCATTAAACATTAGTAGAATAAAGAAGATAATAAAAGATAAAATATACATATACAAATATGAGTAGAAAAAAAGAAAATATAAATAAATAAATAAATTATATAATGAAAAAAAAGAAAGTATATATATATATATAAAGAAAAAAAGGAAAAAAAAGAAAAAAGGGGATTGCTCCGCTGGCCAGGCCCAGCCAGTGCGCCCCGCCAGACCAGCCTGCCCGGCCTCGCACGCGCGCACCGACCGCACGACTCCACCCAGCGCGCCTGCTCCCGCACCCCGCCCGAACCGGCCTGTTGCACCGCGCGCCGAGCACCCCGCGCTCGCCCGCACCGCTGGCTCCGTGCGCCCTCCCGCGCCCAGCGCCACGCGACCCCGGCCCCGCACGCGCTTGGCCCCACCCCGACACCCTAGTGCGCCACGCCTCCCAGTCCCACGAGCATTCCCAGCGCCGGCCCTAGCGCCCTGCCTCGCGGCTATAAAAGCCTGTAGTGCCTCGTTTTTTCGACGCCAGAAACAGCCGCCGCCAGAACAAAAAAAACCCTAGCGGTAGAGAAAGGAGCAGAGGCACCAGGAGTTGTGCCGCCAAGGGGAGGAAGAGGAAGAAAAAGAGGAGGCGCCGTCATCCGCCGGAGATCATCGTCGCCGTCATCGTGCCGCTGGAGGACCGTTGTGCTGTCTGCTTCGTCTACGCATCGCCATCATCCCGCGATCTTCAAAGCCATCGCATCTACGGTAGGCCACATTTTCCGATGCGAGTTTTAGCGACGTATTAGATCTAATAGACGTAAATTGATTTTAGTTGCATCGTCATTTTATTTTCAACGGCATTAATCCCCACTAAAACCCCCGTAAACTCATATGAACACGTATGAACTAGTTGCATGTAATTAATAAACAACCATAGTTAATTAATTATTAAACTTTGCATGCATGCATGTCATCGCATGTTGGTTAATATGTGTGCGTCGTGTTGATTTTTATATGTTTTCTTGTATGTGTGATCGTGAGTAGAAGGAGGTGCTCAAGAAGTCATGTATGAGGATTTCGAGAACCAAGAGTTTGAAGGCTTTGACCCTAATCAACAGCAAGAGCAAGGCAAGTGTCATTGAAGCATATTGATCCAGTTTTAAAATAAATGTTTTGTTTGCAAACTGCATGCTTGTGTCAATTTGATGGGAATCCTATGGTAGGAAGTTTACTGGATTTGTTAAACCACCCTTGTCACCTGGAATTTATGGTAGAGAGTCGGGAAGGGCTTTTACCTTTTTGCTTCGCTTGATTAATTGGGATGGGAAAACAACACTACAAATTTAATTATGTATTAATGATATTCTGGTTAATGTGAACTGGTCAATACAGTTTGGTAATGGGTGATCTAAGCAAGCCTGGTATGTGGATGGGTTGGATGTCATGGTGGTTTGCTTGCTTTAGATCTAAGTACCGGTTCATGCGAGAATAGGTCAGGACTACAGTGCCACCACGAGGCCAAGTATGGGTGCGGCGTAGCTGATTAATTAGGGCTTTGCCTGTGCTATTTGGACCATCAAAGATGCTTGGGGAAGGGATGGTCGGATTGGGTTTGTTGATGATTGGCAGGACTACCCTGGGATCCGAATGGCTCAAGAGGAGGCCCTTGGTTGAGGATGTGCTCAGTTGGAGACATCACCACCGGTGAAACCTCAGTGGGGTCTAAATAGACTAGTAATCCCTTTGTAAAGGCTATTTTGTGATCTCTTGGCCACACACCAACGGAAGTGTGTAATGCGACCGACGGGTCACGGGCATAAGGGAGGCTCTTAGTCACCAAATGGTGATGAAATCACGAACACGTGGGTAAAGTGGTACAAACTCTGCAGAGTCTATTAAAACTATCATGATAGCCGTGCTCCCGGTTAAGAGCAACTGGATGACCTACATGATTAGAGGGAAATTGGGATTTGGGATGGTTATGGTTTGGTAATGGTTATGGTTGATATTATGATTATGATTATGGTTATGGTTATGGTTATGGGATGGAATTATGGTTTATGACATTGATTATGGTTATTGGTAATGGTGAATTATGGACTGGTATTATTATGGTTACATGGTTTATGATGGGTTTACTTCGTATTAATATGATACATTGCTTTTCCAAATGGTTTTACTGTACTTTTCAGCACTTAGCCATTATTATTGTCGTCATTTGAATAAACCACATGTCATACTTTCCACACATGCTGAGTACGCCATGTACTCACCCTTGCAATCCCCCCCCCCCCCCAACAGTTGCAGGTCAGGATTGTGAGTTTAATGGTGATAATGCGGAGTTCTAGGCCGTGTCTACCGTCAGCTTTGCCTGTGGTGTTGCATGGAGCTGCGCTATCCCTTTTGCTTAGTTTGCTTAATTAGAGTATTTCCGCTGCATTAGTCAAACTTGTTATTAATCTTCATTAGAGTTTGTATTCGAGAATATTTTGAATTGTGTAATAAAATTTGGTTAATTAATCTTGTTCTGTGGTAATTTTCTGTATACTCTTTTGTGAATCACTCGTGTATGTGTGTTGAACATCCTGGGCACACATATGCGTTAGCTTGGTTTTTTTTCGGAACCGGGCATCATAGCCCAGGGGGCCACTATCGGTACCCTGCGTACCGGATACCCCTTGGGGCTATGAAGAGTGCAAAGGAACTCCACCCGTCTGAGTTGAAGACCTTCGAAGGACCCACGTGTCATACAGAATCGGACCTGCCTCCCACTATGGTTAGTCCCAGTGCCGCCACGTGTATCATAAAACCGGAGCTACATTCCATACATGGGAAAGCTCCGGACTAGATACTTGTGTGGCACCCCCGGACCTAACACCCGAAAGAGCGAAGCTCCGGTACCGACACGTGTACAACAACAACGGACCTACTCGTCCAAGACGGCAAGCTCTGGAGCTGCCACGCGTCCAACCACGGGACCTTCAACCTCAAGAGGCAGATTGGTGGACCTCCAACGGCTCAGACCTTCAATGAATATTAAAGACTCCAAGACCTGATTATGTGTCATTAATGCTATCTTAATGACACACGATCGGAGGACCCATAATACCAGTAACGCCGCTATCAAGGCGCGTTACCACGCTGTCAAGGGGAATTAAGTACATTAACTGTGTATTAAGCATTAGTAACCGCCAGGGCCACATGTCGGGTCAGGCTGATGATGTAACGACCAGTCCTTGTACTATAAAAGGACAGGCCGAGTGATACACAAGGGACTCTTCCACACACGCTCAAGTCCAGACGAGAGACTTTTTTGGCCTCTCTCACAAGTGCCCAGATGCTCAATACAACAACAACACACACCCGTGGAGTAGGGTATTACGCTCAGGCGGCCCGAACCACAGAAATCCTCGTGTCAAATCGTCATCATTCTCTGAATCTCCGCGCGCCCTAACTGAACTAAGAAACTCTGCGAGTTGCCAACGATAGTACCGGGAGAATTGCCGAAACCAGACTCCGACAAGTACATAGAGATTGGAAACACAATTTGGCTTTTCTTGGACTCCAATGGACCTGAATATTTTACTGGAACTCAAGAGAATTATTTGGAATTATGTGGACAAATTTGAGACTTTTGAATGAAGGGAGCACCAGTAATTAATTCTAAAGGCATTTTGCTTCATGGAATTATTAAGGATAATTTATAGATTTTCATACAGATCCAAGTGCACCACTTGAATTTACAGATCATCCTCGTTCCAAAAAAATTTATTTGGGAATTTTTGGAAAAGTATTGTAGGAGATATGGATTTTCCAAGTTGGAGCAATTTCTGGAATAAAATTCCAATTGGAAACATTTGAATAAAGGACGGGACCACATGTTTAAATTGGGCCAATCGCTGGGCGACAACACGAAGGGTTACTGGGTTCACCGCGTAGTCACAAACGATCCCCTGGACGCAGCTGATCCGGGGCGTGCTGTTCTTTCACTAACGACCGGGGCCCACCCGGTCGTCTTCTACCTCCAGCCGCGCGCGCGACCGCGGAGGTGCCTCGCGGGACCTCTCGCCGCCTGTTGGTCCATGGCACGATTCTTCCCCAAACTCGCCACCTAGCCATATTTAAAGGTGGTGAGCACGTCGGTGTGGTCAGCGCACGCCGGCGATGGGAAAAGCTTGTGCAACGGCGGCGGTGGTGGTTAGGGTTTCGGTCATGTCGGTCGAGCTCTACAGTGGGCTAAAACGGTCGGGAACACCTCAGGAAGCTTCATGGAAGCATGGGGAACAAGAATATTGGCATAAGGAGGAGAGAAAAGGTTTGGAAGATGGTGGCGATGATGGACCAAGGAGGGGAAAACCGGCGGTTGGGGAAAAAATGGTATCCCAGCTCGAATACCCGATGAAACTCAATGAATCTTCTTCGAGGTGATGTGCCTGGTCGTCTAGAACAACATAGCACACGTGCACAAGGAATAATCAATGGTAGAAAAGGAATTTCGCGCACGACCTAGCTTGGCTCATAACCGAAGTTCATCAGAAGAATTGGAAATACGGGGGCTAGGAGGCATTGCATGGGCTCAAATTTTACAAGCAGCTAGTACATGAATAGGTGAACCTTTTTGATTCTAGGACTGAGGTGAGATGATAGCTGTATCGTCGGGTCGATGATGATCAGAGACGTGGCAAACAAGGGAGCTTTTCCGGCGGCTACGGTTTCACTTTGATTGGCGTCGGGGAGGCTCCGGCTGGGCAAGAAAATGGTCAGGGAGGTGCGCATGACATTGGTGAGGGAGGAGAGGCAAAGAAAAGTGATCAAACATGTGTACCTTTGCTCCTAATCGGCTGGACAGAGAAGGAATCGGGAGGGAAGCAAAAAATGGCGCTGGGACTTCAGGGAATGACAAGGGATTGACTCAGGACCTTGGAGGGGGATAAGGATGTTAGGAAATCAGCGGTAAGCTACTCTAGCAACTCTACCGCATCACCCAGGAAACATGCGAGTACAGAGGTCATGGATCGTTACCACTAGACGCGCAGCGCAGCGGAACGTTGATGCGTGTCGGTGTAAGGGAAGTAGACGATCTCGTTCGTCTTCTCCTTGTCCTCGTCACAGCAGCAGGTAGACGATCACGATCGTCGTAGCCGATCAGCGCAACATTAGCAACAACGCCTCCACGGAGTCCACACGTACGGAGAGGAACGCCGTGCACCGGTGTGCTAGCACCGCGTGCGCGGTAAGGGTCTCGTCGTGAGGCTTGCGAGGGGTGGCGGCTAGGGCTGTCACGTGGTGGGATGATTAGCCCCTAACCCTACCTCTCATATTTATAGGCGTACTAATGGGCTTTTAGGTCGCAGGCCCATTAGTACCCTAATTGCTTATGGATCAAATATCCAGTAGGCCTGAACCCGAATTGTTATGATTGCCTCTTGGGCACATCACCAACAATCTCCCACTTGCACTAGAGACAATCATCTAGCCAAGATTTCCGATATTCCAACTCCTTAAGTGTGTGACCCGTTAGGTTAATGAGCAGTCGGTTGTGAATGGAAACCATTTCCAACCACAAGTCAGTAGAGGTACCTAGCAGGACATACTGACTCCCGACTGTACATAAAGATCATATCGGCCGAACCTAGATACATTCAACATGCTAATCCCTTTGCCTCACGATACCAGTCAAGCTCAAGGCGAGATGCGTGCCATCCTTGTGATAGCTCGACCATTAACTTGATCAAATAGTGGTTTCATTCCGTGACTAACTTTTAGTCACTGTGATTAACCTTTAATCACCTTGGCATGGCCATGCACTTTCAAATCCAACTATCTCGAGGGGCCCAGAGATATCTCTCCTATTATTTAGGAGGGGCAAATCCCATCTTGATCCGCGCACATCACATTCTATGTTTCATTATATACCCGAAGACTACTTTTATGACTACCCAGTTACGGAGTAGCGTTTGGTAGTCTCAAAGTACACAACTACGCATAGTGAGAAACAATGGCGATCTCAGGTCTAAGGATATAGCAGGTGTATCACTCAAGACTAACTGATGGCACATATGGAAATAACAATCCCAGCAGTGTCTTGGAGTGGGTCAATCCAACACCATGTTCACTAACATGTGTTCACATTATTAATTTGATATCTCTATATCTATGATCCGTGAAACGTGATCATCAATTAATACATGTGCTAGTCTTTATGCAATCATTATCTCATATAATGATATAGACTAGGGATCATCTAGAGTAACATTACTTTTAACAAAGAGTTTCACGAACAAATCACATACTTGATGATCAATGTAGATAATGATTACTCATATAACAATTTATTTAATAGTACATAAACATAGCTGTGACACAAGTCTCCCACTACACATTATGATCACTGATGTAAGTATCTAATACCCATAGATCTCGTGTGTGCCTCATGCTTTGATTGTGGAAGAGGCTTTGTCAACGGATCTGCAATATTCAAATCCGTGTGCACCTTGCATATCTTCACATCACCTCGGTCGATGATCTCTCGAATGAGGTGATAGCGTCGTAGTATGTGTTTGGATCGTTTGTGTGATCTAGGCTCCTTTGCCTGTGCGATGGCTCCACTATTGTCACAGTAGAGATCCACAAGACTGGACGCGCTAGGAACAACACCCAACTCAGAAACAAATTTTCTGATCCAAACAGCCTCCTTTGCAGCTTCAGAAGCTGCAATATACTCCGCCTCTGTGGTTGAATCTGCTACTGTATCTTGCTTGGAACTTTTCCAGCTCACTGCCCCTCCATTGAGGCAGAATACAAAACCGGATTGCGATCTAGAATCATCCTTATCAGTTTGGAAGCTGGCATCGGTGTAACCTTTTACAACGAGCTCTTCTTCACCTCCAAACACTAAGAATGCATCCTTAGTTCTTCTCAAGTACTTAAGGATGTTTTTGACAACGGTCCAATGAGCCTCACCAAAATCTGATTGATATCTACTCGTGATACTTAGAGCATAAGATACATCTGGGCGTGTACATAGCATGGCATACATGATGGATCCAATAGCCGAAGCATAAGGAATCGCTCTCATCCTCTTTTGCTCATCAGGTGTCGAAGGACACTGACTCTTGCTTAGAGTAATGCCATGTGACATTGGCAAGAATCCTTTCTTGGAATCTTGCATATTGAACCGATTCAATATCTTGTCAATATATGTATCTTGACTTAATCCAATTAGCCTTTTAGATCTATATCTATAGATCTTTATGCCCAAAATATACGTTGCCTCTCCTAAATCCTTCATTGAGAAACTTTTTCTTAATGAGGATTTAACATCATCAAGCATTGGAATGTCATTTCCGATCAATAATATGTCATCTACATATAGGACCAGAAATACATGTGTGCTCCCACTAAAATTCTTGTAAATACAAGGTTCTTCTACGTTCTTGATGAAACCAAACCCTTTGATTACTTCATCAAAACGCAGATTCCAACTCCGAGATGCTTGCTTCAGTCCATAGATGGACTTTTGAAGCTTGCATATTTTACTAGCATTTTTAGGATCGACAAAACCCTCAGGTTGTGTCATGTACACATCCTCAGTTAGACTTCCATTAAGAAATGCTGTTTTGACATCCATTTGCCATATTTCATAATCAAAATATGCAGCAATTGCTAGAAGAATCCGAACAGACTTAAGCATTGCAACGGGTGAGAAAGTTTCATCATAATCAACACCTTGAATTTGTTTGAAACCTTTCGCTACCAATCACGCTTTATAGATGTTAACATTTCCATCCATATCAGTCTTTTTCTTGAAAATCCATCTACAATCGATAGGTCTCACACCTTCGATTGGATCAACCAAGTTCCAAACTTGATTTTCATGCATGGATTCAATTTCAGATTTCATGGCTCCAAGCCACTTCTCAGAGTCGGGTCCCATCATTGCTTCAGTATAGGTCGTGGGCTCATTATTGTCTAACAATACCATGTCATACTGCTCCGTGGTTAGAAGCGTTAACTTTTCAGTCGCACGACGTACCCTCGTAGACCTTCGTGGGGCTGGTGTTTCATCAACTGGTTGCACAACATCTTGTACATCCTGTATAGGATCGGTGGGTGCTGAAACATTTTCAGGTATTTCTTGAATTTCTTCAAAATGCACCTTGCTCCCACTAACTCCTTTTGAGAGAAACTCTTTCTCCAAGAAGACACCATTGCGAGCGGTAAACACTTTACCCTCTCCTTTATTATAAAAATAATACCCTTTGGTTTCCCTAGGATATCCCACAAAGAAGCATTTGTCTGATTTTGGAGTGAGTTTGTCTGACGTCAAACGTTTGACATAAACATCACATCCCCAAACTTTGAGGAAAGACAATCCGGGACGTTTCCCGGTCCACATCTCATATGGTGTCTTCTCAACAGACTTAGTTGGGACTCTGTTTAGTGTAAACGCAGCAGTTTCAAGAGCATAACCCCAAAAGGATAGTGGAAGATCTGCTTGGCTCATCATCGACCTAACCATGTCCAACAAGGTTCGGTTCCTCCGCTCGGACACCCCATTCCATTGAGGCGTTCCAGGTGGAGTCAATTGTGGAACAATTCCACATTGTTTCAAATGATCATAAAATTCATGGCTCAAATATTCACCCCCACGATCAGATCGTAGAAATTTGATTGTCTTGCCCAATTGATTTTGTACTTCATTCTGAAATTCTTTGAACTTTTCAAAGGATTCAGACTTGTGCCTCATTAGGTAGACATAACTATATCTACTAAAGTCATCGGTAAATGTGATGAAGTACTGAAAACCACCTCTGGAAATTGAACTCATTGGTCCACATACATCTGTGTGTATAAGTCCCAACAAGTCAGTCACCCTCTCACTTTGACCAGTGAAGGGTGCTTTGGTCATCTTCCCAAACAAACAAGATTCGCATGTGTCAAGTGATTCAAAATCAAATGAGCTTAGTAAACCATCTTTATGGAGTTTTTCAATGCGTTTCTCATTTATATGACCTAAGCGACAATGCCAAATAAAAGTGGGACTTAGATCATTATGACGAGCCCTTTTGGTATTAATGTTACAAATAGTTTTATCCTCAAGATCAAGAACATATAATCCATTCACCAATGGACATTGAGCATAGAAAATATTATTGTAATAAATAGAACAACATTTGTTCTTTATTACAATCTCATAACCATCAACTTCTTCTAAACACGAAGAAGAGATAATGTTCTTGCTCAAAGTAGGAATGCAATAACAATTATTCAATTCCAAAACTAATCCTGAGGGTAATGACAAGTGGTAAGTTCCGACAGCTATGACCGCAACCTTTGCTCCATTGCCAACACGAACATCCAACTCACCTTTTGCAAATCTTCTAGTCTCACTTAGACCCTGCAATGATTTGCAAGTGTGAATCATCGATCCGATATCAAATACCCATGATTCACTAGAAGATAATGCAATGTTAATTTCTATAGCATTTATACCTGAAGCGGAAGTCTCACTTCCCTTCTTCTTCTTCATATCCTCCAAGTACTTCTTGCAGTTCCTAGACCAGTGTCCCTTACCATGACAGTGAAAGCATTCATCATCAGGAGAAGGGCCAGATTTGCCCTTTGGCTTAGACTTTGAGCTTGAGGGCTCATCGGGAACCTTTCCCTTGCCTTTGCCTTTAGGATGCGTCACACGTTTCCTCTTTTTATTCTCCTTTTGTACCATCATCACATGAGTGGCATTTTTCTTAATGCTTTCTTCGGCTGTTTTAACCATCCCATGCAATTCAGCCAAAGTTTTCTCCATGCCATTCATTTGAAAATTCAATATGATGGCTCGTAGCTCGGTGGGAGCGACTGGAGAACAACGTCAATAGCCAGATCATCCTTGAGTTCAGAACCAAGTTTGCCCAAAGTTTCAATGTAACCAATCATATTGATTACATGAGGGCTGACCGGGCTACCCTCCGCCAGCTTGCATGAGAACAAGGACTTTGAGATATTGTATCTTTCAGCTCTTGCTTGATTCTCAAACATTCCACGCAGTCCCTCAATCATAGAATAAGCATCTGTATGCTCATACTGTTTTTGCAGATCAGGGGACATAGTGGCAAGCATGAGGCAGCTTACATTAAGCGCATCATCGCAGTGCTTTGTATAAGCTCTACGTGCTGCATTAGTTGCATCAGCTGGGAGGTCATCAGGGTAAGGCTGCAGAAGAACGTACTGGGTTTTCTCTTGCCTGAGAACGATTCTCAGGTTGCGGTACCAATCGATAAAGTTAGCTCCATTTAGCTTTTCCTTTTCAAGCACAGATCGCAAATTGAAACCGGAATTGTTACTAGCAGACATGATCTACAATACAAAATAAATATGCAAGGTTTAGCACTATGTTATGTACCAATCTTCTATTAACAGTTTAACCACTATATTATCATCGTCTTCCCTCTAACGATATATAGTGGTTCAAGATCCATATTCACTAATTCCTAGTGAGCTTTGGCTTCACGGCTAGGAAAATAGTGACATAGGTAAACAACAATTGTTAATCATATCCCTATATGACTCTTGTTTGTTGGGTGACATCCAATGCCCCGGCTCCCAACTCTATGCCATAAAGCCCAAAACCGTTTTGATAGCTTTGTTGAGTAAACCAACACTATGCATGTGAATGTCCAACATTCACCCTATGAATTATGATAGATGATGGTACTTTGCTTTGGCAAACCTACCACACAACGATCAAAATAACATAGGTGCAGCTATTGGTAAATGGCATCAAATGCTCAACTTTTTTTTGAGGGAAGCTATTCTATCATGACAAAACATCCACCATATGAAGAGCATGAAAAGAAAGTAATAAGCATCACAGGCATATGATAATATCACATTGTGTATAGTATGGCCTTTAGAATCATAATGGTCTCCATCGCCATGGTTCCATTAAGATCTGAGCTGCCATGCCTCCCTTCTCGTGGTGATCTCCATCTCCACCATGCTTGAGGACATCTCCATGATAATAAAAGAAGCTAATACAACTAATAGCTACCAAATAAATTACAAGAGAGATCAAGCATCACAGGTCGACACGCAGGTCGTTATACAATTATGTGACAACCTCAACCCAGTTGTGTTAATTTTGCAGCACGCAGGCCGCACGAATATTACACACAGATTATCACATCACATTAGGCCATACCATTCACATCATTCCCTGCAAAAACGAGTTAAGCGTAGAACGGTTTCTAGCGCAAAACGATATTATGTAATCGCTATAGCAGACAGCAAAACGGCGGTCCCCGCAGGTTTCAGGGCAGCGCCCTGAACACCAAACAGAATTACATAGATCGCATCTATGAAATCACTATGAAAATCTCATCGGATTGATCAAATCACCCCGAATCCGAGACATTCAGAATGTCTCAAATTTTCAATGTGATCGGTTATTCATCAGTAGATCGCGACTCATGACCGTGGTCTGTTGGCTCAATCCGTTAGCTATGTACGCTATTAGTCCCGATGGTGATTCCAGCCGGTAGGGACAAGTTGCGCACACAGCAGAGAAGGAGCACGAACTGACCCTTTAGTCATATACGATCGCAATCTACTCTAACCAATTCCAAACCCCAAAATTCGTGCGAAAAATTCATCGTATGAACATGTCTGCAGTAGATCCAGACCAAAAACTACGCAAGTCGCCTCTGATACCACTGTTAGGAAATCAGCGGTAAGCTACTCTAGCAACTCTACCGCATCACCCAGGAAACATGCGAGTACAGAGGTCATGGATCGTTACCACTAGACGCGCAGCGCAGCGGAACGTTGATGCGCGTCGGTGTTAGGGAAGTAGACGATCTCGTTCGACTTCTCCTTGTCCTCATCACAGCAGCAGGTAGACGATCACGATCGTCGTAGCCGATCAGCGCAGCAGTAGCAACAACGCCTCCACGGAGTCCACACGTACGGAGAGGAACGTCGTGCACCGGTGTGCTAGCACCGCGTGCGCGGTAAGGGTCTCGGCGTGAGGCCTGCGAGGGGTGGCGGCTAGGGCTGTCACGTGGTGGGATGATTAGCCCCTAACCCTACCTCTCATATTTATAGGCGTACTAATGGGCTTTTAGGTCGCAGGCCCATTAGTACCCTAATTGCTTATGGATCAAATATCCAGTAGGCCTGAACCCGAATTGTTATGATTGCCTCTTGGGCACATCACCAACAAAGGAGGAGTCCCGGGCGTGCTGGATGCAGCTGGTGGGAAGCAGGTAGGCAAGCATCTGGGTGACAAATTGCATGCGTGTGGTGTCACCCTGGGAAAGAACAGAACAGAGCACACTGCATGACAAGTGGGTCCCACTGCCCTCCCTTGTCCTCATCCTTGCTCAATCAATTCCACCACCTAATTCAGTCCAAAATTTGCTAGATATATGTGGCAAGTATGGATTAATTAGGTATAATTTGATTTTGAATTCCGATTGTTGATTTGACAAAGTTTTAATTGAATTCAAACTTGAATTTGAGTTAAATTCAATGTAGCTTTTGAATTAAATAGCAAAATTGCTTCAAAAATTATGAAAGTTTGCAGGGAGGATATTTGAAATTGTAGGATCGAAGAGCACGTGAAAAGCTACCACAGGGGGGGTGAATGGTTGATTTAAAAATCTTACGCAGCGGAAACAATTAAATCCTAACTCATTCGGTAGAAAAACGATCTGTTAGAGAAATCGTTTGTAAAACTAATCTAAACGTTTTCACCGTGACAAAAGTGATATATATCAGAATGAGTCAAGTCGCGAATAAAACACAAGAAGAATCATTCAAATCCGTCGAGAGAAACTCAAGTTATGATCGAAAGATCGAACAAAGGTCAATCTGTCCTACCCGAGAAAAACAGTTCTGGAACGCTTCAAAGAAACACGTGTAGACCAGAAACCACAAATCCAATGACCGTGAAATTTTAACAGATAATAGATAATTAAGTTGTGAAGACAAACCATAAAGAATCACGTCAATTGGATCTGTAAAACTCGAGTTATGATAAAACCACTGACGAAAGGTAGTGCTGTGCAGAAACTCGACGAGTAAAACTTGTCTGGAACAAGTCCGACAAACAAGGCACAAAAATTCCTTCAAACTATGAATTTTATTCAATAGAACACAAGAGGAACAGCCCCAAAGTCGCCTACCACGAGCTCTGGCCTTCCTTTCTTATATAACCAGCCATTAGGCCAACCTAATCTTAACTAGGACTCGAATCCTACTCCGATCACAAATCGAAACTTTCTATAACGGCTTAGGACTCTTCTATACGCAGATAGAAGCAATCTTAAGACTTCCAAACACCTTAGGAATGTATCCCACATTCCTAAAACAACTCATATTCGTGACCCACATGAAATCCTATCATAACCAACTCGATACTTTCCATACCGAGCCATAACCGACTCTGCCGCAGCCAAAGTCATCAACCGATACGATCCGATCCTTCCTACCAGATCTTCCCATCCATAAACCATCTTCGGAACCATGTTGCCATGTCATGCACCGCATGCATACGTGCAAACACCTTCCTTCAACGTCAAGTAACCTTCATAAGCACTGACCTTGATTCAATCATCCTGCTCAACCTCCTGACATGCTCAACCACAATTCCTCCTGAATTTGGTTGTTGGAACCTAATCTCCTCCCTGAGACTAGTCCAAAGGATCCTTTCACCAGCCATGACTTGAATTCAAGCAACACCTGCACATGAACAAACAACCAATTAGTATGAGCCCAAGTCCGCGACTTAACTCAAGTTAGTTCCGAGACTACAACACCTTACGTGAGCACCTCACATAAGCATGTTGCAAAGCATATAAAAACGATATCAGCCATACAACCAAAACGCACCAAAAACTTAGAAAATGAATACTAAGCAACCTTTTCATAAGTGTAAAGCAAGTTCGAAACATTTGACATGAAAATTTGGAACATTACGATCAAGCTCTGAACCTTGCCAAAGCTAACTGGAGCTTGAGCCGGAGCTTACCAAAGCTATTCAGACCTAGCGCCGGAGCTAACCAAAACTAGTCAGAACTAGTCAACCCAAAAGCCGGAGCTAGAAAAACATGTCGAAGCTTAACAAGGACATGCTGGAGCTATCAAAGACATGCCGGAGCTAACCAACATAAGTCGGACCTAGCAAAACATATCGGAGCTTAACAAAGACGTGCTGGAGCTATCAAAGACATGCTGGAGCTAAAAACAAAGAAAGTCGGACCTATTGTCGGACCTTGCAGAAGCTCGGAGCTAGAGTCGGATCTTGCTAAAAAGATGTTATGGCAGCATTCAAAACTTTTATTGTCGAAGCCAATGTATTCAGCACACATAGGTCTCACAATCTCCCCCTTGATGAATGCATTGGCAACACCACTTAAGATCTGAACATTGGCATGAAAAGTTTTGAAAACAAATTCCCCCCCCCTTTGTAAAACAGATATAAAATGAGAAAAAGAAATTCTCCCCCTGAGAAGAATCGTGCCAAAAACAATTGTGAATATGTGCAATGTATAATCAAGTTCTCCCCCTTGCATACTTATCTTTAAAAATTCACCATATTATCTCTCCCCCTTCGACAATGTATTCAGCAAGGTTCAAAATAGAAATTTTAATTGTTATGAGAATATTATAACATATACATATAAAAAAAAGCTCAGTCAAGTCATACTATCAAGTAACTTACAATATCACAACAATGAGATACATAAAGTAGTGTAAGCCATGCTAGAGATCAAATGTAATTTTCAATTTAAGCAAGTCATGATCTCACAAACTTAACTATTTCAATACCTGAAAGCATGACACTTGTTGCTGCATATTATTAATTTTCAACGCACAAATTTAGATCATATGTGTTGGTACCCTGCGTACCGTATACCCCTTGGGACTACAAAAAGACCAAAGGAACTTCACCTGTCTGAGTTGAAGACCTGCGAAGGTCCCACGTGTCATACGGGACCGGACTTGCTTCCCATCTATGGTTAGTCCTGGGGCTACCACGTGTATACAGCAACCGAACGTACATCCCACACATGGGATAGCTCCGGGCTAAACACCTGTGCAACACCCCCGGACCTAACCCCCAATAAAGGGAAGCTCCAGGCCCGACACGTGTACATCTACGCCGGACATGCCCGTCCCATACGAAAAGCTCCAAAGCTGCCACGTGTCCAACCACGGGACCTTCAGCCTCAACAATCAGACCCGTGGACTCCCAACGGCTCGGACCTTCAAGGGTCAATCAAAGACTTCAAGACCCGATTAAGTGTCATTAATACCATATTGATGACACACGATCGGAAGGCTCTTAATACCAGTAACGGCATTGTCAAGGCCCGTTACCACGCTATTAAGTGTAATTAACCTCATTAATTGTGTATTAAGCATCAGTAACTGCTAGGGCCACATGTCGGGCCAGGCTAATGGTGTAACGACCAGTCCTTGTACTATAAAAGAACTGGTCGACGATACAAAGAGGAGACTTCTCTCAACTCCTCTGACACGTACTCTCAAGTACTCAGACGCTCAATACAACACTACACACCCCGTGGAGTAGGGTACTACGCTCAGGCAGCCCGAACCACGTAAATCCCTGTGTCTACTTGCCATCGTGTTCTGAATCTCTGCGTGCCCAATACTGAACTACAAACTCTGCGGGCTACCAATGGTAGTACCGGGAGAATTGCCGGATGAACACTCCGATAGCTGGCGCGCCAGGAAGGGGCGTCCAAGATTCAAACCTGGTGAACTTCGTTGCTGGATCATCAAACGGTAACCCTACTGCGCAACCTGCTAGAGGCAATCCCTCCAACATGCAGACGCCAGCAGGTGTTGTGGCTCCAACAGGAGCCATGCCACCGTCTGCACCGGTGAATCAAGCTGGATAGCGGGATGGAGCATCTGCGTCGTTCATGGCATCGGCTAACAACAACCCTGAACACGCGCTCCATGCCACGCGTGCTCTTCTCCAACGCCCACCACCTCCAGGTGCATCCCAGGGTGCAATGGAGCAGTGGAGGGCTGATGTGGAACATTTGGTTGCAGCAACAGCCGATCACATCAGCAACCAAGGTCCTACCCCCTCGGGGCGGGCCCCATCGCAGCATCAGACTGTGTCGGGCAGACTTGGTCCGTACGCTTCCCAGCATAGGAGGCGTGCTGCATCTCAACAAGCTACATCACTGCCTCTCGGGGAGCGACGCACCCATACGGTAACTAGGCTTTCAACTCACAACCTCCGGGCGGAGCTTGATCGCTGTTACCGTCAACAGGATGGCCGCGTCCATATCGAGCATGCTTGCGAAAGGCGAGAGGCTCGGAACAGTCCTGCTCCCAAGGGAGTAGGAGGGGGCTGTTCTGTCCTGGCCATGCACCTACGCATGGTCAGATGGCCACAAAAGTTCCGGCCTCACCTGCCGGAGAAATTTGACGGGACTGTCAATCCCGTTGAATTTCTCCAAATCTACTCCACCACAATCCTTGCGACCGAAGGAAGCGAGGCCATAATGGCCAACTACTTCCCCGTTGCTTTAACTGGGATTGCCAAGTCCTGGTTCATGAGCCTTCCGCCCGACTCCATCAACAGTTGGGTGGAACTGTGCCAATAGTTCACCGCCAATTTTGGGGGTTCATACACCCGACAAGGCATCAAACTGGACCTTTTTTCTATCAAGCAAAAGGGGGGGAGAGTCCCTGCAATCTTTCATCCAGAGGTTCTCCCAGGTACGAAACACTATTACTTCTATCCCTAGCGCCACTGTTATTGTGGCATTTAGACAGGGCGTTCGATACAAGAAGATGCTGGAGAAGCTGGCGACCAAGGAGATCACCAGCGTCATGGAACTCTTCAGCTTGGCAGACAAATGCGCCAAAGGTGCAGAGGGCCATGAAATGCACTCCCAACCACCTCTGGAGGATAGCAAAAAGTCCAATGGCAAGAAAAAGCCGTCGGCCGGCACACCAACTGCTGCAGCTGCTGCAGCTCCGGGTGGCCGGGGGCCACGCCCCAAAAAATGGCCTCGACCGTCGTCTGAAGATGAAGGCAGCTCCAAGATGTGGTGTTCTATATATAAGTTGAACAGCCACAATCCGGAAGGTTGCCGGGAGGTCCAGAACCTTGCCGAGCGCTCTAACAAGCGCCGGGAAGATGTTCCTATCCGTCAAAGGAAAGGAAAACAGAAAGTTGACGAAGCTCCGACTGAAGAGGAGTTAGGCTTTCAGGACCCTAAAAAGGTCTTGAGGGCTGTTTACACCTCCATCAACGATGACTCTGACGTCTCCAACAATGAACTTCGGAAAACCATGAACACCATCTTTGGTGGTTCATGGGACATCACCTCCCGCCGCATCCTCAAGACCATAGGCGAGACATGGCCTCAGTACCTCCTACTTCCAGGGTAGAGCCGCAACGGAAGTGGATGGACACTGCCATCACTTTCGATGCTTCGGTCTGCCCTCAGAATATGATCGGAGCTGGCCAACTCTCATTGATGGTATCTCCGACCATCAACAAAATCCAACTCCACCATGTAATGGTGGACGGAGGTTTGGGGCTGAACCTCATAAGCTTTGAAGCTTTCATCAAGCTTTAGCTTCGACCTTCGGACCTTCGCCCCTCCCGACCTTCCTCCGGAGTAGGTCCGGGGGCCATAACCCCACTCGGTGCAATTACTTTTCCAGTGACCTTCGGGACCCGGGAGAATTACAGGACTGAGAAGTTGGTCTTCGACATGGCGCAGATCAACTTACCATTCAACGCCATTTTGGGCAGGCCAGCCTTATACAAGTTCATGGCTGCTGCTCATTATGGCTACTTGGTGTTGCAGATGCCAACACCAGTCGGTGTTCTTTGGATCCATGGAGATCGCACAGCCGGAGTGACAACTCTGGAAGAACTCCACGTGCTTGCTACAGCGCAGGAGGAAGAATCCAGAAAGGAGCAAGCTCCGAAACCCCCGAGCATTCGTCATCGAGGATCATCTTCTGCACCTCGTGTGCAACCAAGCGGCGACACCGACATTCCCGTCAAAGTCATCCAAACCAGTTCCAACACCACTCAGACCACCCCGTATATCGGGAGGTCTGAATGACAAATAGGAATTCGCGCTCATCACTTTCCTCCGGGCTAATGTTGACGTGTTTGCCTGGCAAGTGTCACAAATGCCTGGGATCCTTAGGGAAGTGATCGAGCACAATCTGAAGATCTATCTCGACTCTCGGCCTGTACACCAGAAGCCTCAGAAGCAATCCGTAGAGTGACAAAACATCATACGTCAAGAAGTGAAGAAGTTGCTCAAAGCTGGATTCATCCGAGAAGTCTTCCACCCAAAATGGCTGGCAAACCCCGTCGTTGTACCCAAGGCCGGCGGGAAGCTTCGGATGTGTATTGACTACACTACACTAAATAAGGCATGTCCAAAGGATCCATTCCCACTACCTAGAATAGATCAGATAGTGGATTCCACCTACGGGTGTGAATTACTGTGCTTCCTAGACACATATTCCGGGTACCATCAAATCAGAATGTCTAGGGAAGATGAAGAGCATACCTCCTTTATCACAGTAGAGGGATTATATTGTTACACTGCCATGCCATTCGGTCTCAAAAACACTGCTTCAACATTTGTACGAGCTATGTACAAAACTTTTGGAGATCTTATTAGAGACGTAGTGGAAGTGTATGTCGATGACATCGTCGTCAAGATCAAGAACAAGGAGTCATTCCTTGACACCTTGCAAGCTGTCTTCAACAAGTAGCGAGTCACTCGCACAAAGCTGAACCTGGACAAGCGTGTCTTCAGGGTTAGCTCCGGAAAACTTCTTGGTTTCTTGGTAAACCACCGAGGAATAGAATCAGACCCGGCGAAGATAAAAGCTATTGAAGACATGTGGCCAGCAGCTCGCATCAAGGACGTCTAGAAGCTGACTGGATATCTAGCTGCCCTCAGCCGGTTCATCTCAAGACTGGCGGAACGGGCGCTACCCTTCTTCAAGCTATTGTGGAAGTCCGGACCATTCCAATGGTCCGAAGAAGCAGAGAAGACATTCGAGGAGCTGAAGCAACTCCTCACCACCCTACCAACCTTGGTAGCTCCGAACCCTGGTGAGCCACTCCTGCTTTACATTTCAGCAACTGACGTAGTTGTCAGCATGGTCCTGGTTGCGAAAAGACCAGAACCATCTCCAGTTCAGGAATCCAGACCCCTCCGGAGCTACCTGAAGTTGAGTCTGGGTCCCAACTCCCAAACCTGGATCCTCAAGGAGAGACTCCGAAGGATCCATCTCCTTCAAATGAAGGAGTCATTGCCGCTGAACAAGAAGGTTCGGACCCCTCTGGGAGGGTCCGGATCACTTCAGAAGAAGCTCCGGGTTCCTCCAACCGGAACCCGGAAGTCCCCAAACAAGGTCCGGACCCCTCCGGGAGGGTCCGGGTAGATGAGGAGGAAGCTCCGGGCCCCTCCGGGAGAGTCCGGACGGTCCAGCGCCCAGTGTACTTCATCAGCGAAGTACTCCATGACGCCAAGACTCGGTAACTAGAGGTGCATAAGTTGCTCTACGCAGTTCTTATTGCCTCTAGGAAGCTCCGACACTACTTCCAAGCTCACAAGATTTCAGTGGTAACCTCTTATCCACTGCGTGCAATCTTGCATAACCCCAATTCCATTGGGAACATTGCAAAGTGGGCAGCGGAATTAGCCGAGTTCGACCTTGAATTCATTCCAAGACAAGCGACCAAGAGTCAAGCATTGGCGAACTTCATGGCGGAATGGACCCCCTCTCCATCGAATCTTGGGGGCCCCAGTGAGCAGAAGTCGAAACCCAAGGTTCCGGTCTTCACTAAGCCTCACTGGACTCTCTACTTTGATGGCTCCATGCAGAAGCAGGGGGTCAGAGCTGGAGTCCTTCTCCTCGCTCCAACCGGGGAGAAGGTTAAATACATGGTGCACCTTGACTTCAAGGCGACCAACAACATGGCGGAGTATGAAGCACTAATTTATGGACTTAAGGTGGCACTATCATATGGTGTCATGCAGCTGTTGGTAAAGGGTGATTCACAGCTTGTTGTAAAACAAGTCAAAGGTGAATGTTGTTGCAACAACCCTCAACTAGCTGCATACCTACTTGAAGTACAAAAGCTTCAGAAGGACTTCGACGTCCTGGATCTTTGCCATGTCCAGCGTCTCAACAACGCTGAAGCTGATGAACTCTCGACGAAAGCTTCAACTGGGGCTCCAGCTCCCAACGAAACCTTCGTCCGGAGGTTGTCTATACCTACAGCTCAGCCTACTGAACTGAGCGAAGGGGGCAAGACCAGCACCTCGAAGTTGGCGGTCCCGATGGCCCTGTTACCATGGCATCCATCAAGGGTCGTAGGTGCAACAGGAAGCTCCGAGCAACCCAGCGCGCAAGACTCAAATCCTCAAGCTAGTTCCGATGCATGGATCTCGGAGATTCGGAGCTACTTGAAAGACAATTTACTTCCTGAAGATAATGTATCCGCTGACCGGATAGTCAGATTGGCTAAAAGATACACACTGGTAGAAGGGGATCTCTACCGACATGGTGCCAATGGCGTTCTAATGCTGTGCGCTACAAGGGAAGAAGGCTGTGAGATTCTCGCGGAAATCCATGGAGGTGAGTGTGGGAACCATGCGTCTTCCCGCACGCTGGTCGGTAAAGCCTTCCGGTATGGCTTCTACTGGCCTACAACGCTCTAGGATGCAACTGAGCTAGTGAAGAAATGTGAAGCATGCCAGTTCCATGCAAAGCAAATTCACACACCGGCTCAACCTCTACAAACGATACCTCCTGCATGGCCTTTCGCCGTGTGGGGGATAGATATCTTGGGACCTTTCCCAAGAGCCGTCGGAGTTTACAAGTTCCTGTACGTTGCCATTGACAAATTCACCAAATGGCCGGAAGCAACTCCAGTTGTGACAATAAACAAGCAATCAGCTATCAACTTCTTGCAGTCCATCGCATGCAGATTTGGAGTCCCAAACAAGATCATAACTGATAATGGGACCCAGTTCACAAGCTCTGCATTCTAAGGATATTGCGAAGACTTCAGCATTCAGGTCAGCTACGCCTCCGTAGCTCACCTGGCAAGCAATGGCCAAGCCGAGAGAGCAAATGCAGAAATCCTAAAAGGACCCAAGACGCGCACATATGAGCGCCTGAAAAAACATGGAGCCACATGGATCGAAGAGCTTCCGCCCACACTGTGGGCCAACAGGACAACTCCAAACCGGTCGACTAGAGAGACACCCTTCTTCCTGGTGTACGGAGCTGAAGCAGTCCTTCCTCCTGAAATCAACTTGGGGTCGCTTCAGGTCCGGACCTTCGACGATGCCATGCAGGACCAGCTCCGGCTTGAAGACCCTGACCTCCTTGAAGAGGGAAGGTGTCGAGCAGCTGTTCGGAATGCCTGATACCGCCAAGCTCTTCGGCGTTATCACCAACGGCATGTTCACTGTCGACAGCTCGAGGAAGGCAATATGGTTCTACGGAGAATACAATCTAGAGAAGGGTTAAACAAACTTTCCCCCAGCTGGGAAGGACCCTTCCGAGTGATCAAAGTATCCCGTCCCGTATGTGTTCGCTTGGCAACCAAGGATGGGACGCCTCTCCCTAATCCTTGGAACATTGAGCACCTCCGTAAGTTCTATGCTTAATATCACGGAGGTGAGTCTGTAGTTACATGTGATGTATTTTATAGAGTCATTGTACAGAGTCGGGTAGCTCCTCCAGGAGAACAGCCGGACCTTCCCCGAAGGGTCCGCAAAGTTCAGGCAACACTTGTCACAGTCTCAGAACTAAAAGTGTAGCTAGCTACCATGGGTCAAATGAGAAACAAAATACACTTAGCCTGGTTCCGTACCCTATGAGTGTACTTGTTTCCCCTGTACCCCGTACCTATAATGAAAGACATCATTGTGTGAAAACAGACTCCACGTGCATTTATTTTGTACATGCTCAATATTTTTTATTTTTCTCTTTCTTGTCTATAACAAAGTTGTGCAATTCTTAAGAATCTTTAGCTCGACCAATTCATGTGCAATTCGAGTTGCATCGTATATTCTTCTGGGTCTAAACATTGTTAATGGTCTACTCATCTGAATGCTGCCAAGCCAATCTAGGGCCAGAGTGTGCTATCGACTTAGCCTGGTCATGCACCCTAAGTACGCCACTCTACCTACACCCCGGCAGGCGGAAGTAAGGCGAGTCCACAAACGATCGGACCTAGAGGAAACAAGTCAGTGCACTTGATTATATTTAGAATTGTGTTCGATCTAAAACATTCTCGGGAATAGTAAGTCGCTGTTGAGTTATAGACAGGAAATGGATTTTACTATTTTCCTTGACTTCAGTGTGCAGGGAAAATAAAGATCCCATGATGATGGTGAATGACCGGAGCTACCAAAGCTTTGACATCCCCTAAGGTGGCTTGCATCGATGTTCCAAACATTGATAACGAGCGTCTCTGGAGCAACTAAGCTCCAGTGAAGCCAGGGGGCCAGCCGTCAATGTGAAGAAACAATGGTGGGAAGACTCCATAGTGGGGTATGCTGTCGACACACTACGTATTGACAAAGGTCACTGCTGGAGCTACTAAGCTCTGACATCCCAGAGGACTAATCGTCGATGCTCTACGCATTGATAGAGATTGCTGCCGGAGCTACTAAGCTCCAACGATGGTCACTGACGGAGCTAATAATCTCCGACATCCTCAGGGGGCCTCTACTATCGAAGACTTCGGACCTACGTTCTACAGGTTCGAAACACACAAGTCTTAAACAACTGTTACATCCTCTTGGTACATGTTCACAATCAAATTGTGTACATCTACCTGGGGCCCAAGTGAGACAAAGGTGTTGAAGACAAAAAATGAAATTCTGAAAAACTTGGATTTCATTCATCTGGAGACAAGAGATTACAAAATTGGAGAAAAAGAAGAAAGAATACAAGCGGGAGCTACAAAGAGAGAGTCCTAGACCCTATGGAAGAATGAGGCGACCTTCTGGGCAACCTTCGACATGCTGGCTTGGGCGGCTTCTCCCTCTCTGTTGATGGGGCCTTCAAGCACCGGGTCCAAAGAGAAATGAGGGTCCCAGCTTGTGTAGCACGTCAGCACGTATTCTGCGACGTTCTTCGCCAGGGATTGTCCCTCAGTTTCCAGCTGGTCCGCGATGACGTCGCCCATCTTGGTGAGCTTGTTGCCTACTAAACTCAACGCCTGCAATGCCTGGTCCAGCTCCGGCTCTGGATCAACTGGACGCATAGGGCTAAAACCCATTGGCATCAGCGCGTCGTTGGATTTGCCCAGGAAGTACCAAACTTGTTGGGACTCCACAGCCCTCGAACCTCGCATCTCCTCCAAGGATCTTCTGGTCGCTGCAAGATCCGAATTCTCACGGGCAAGACGCTTAACCTCTTTGGCGTTCCGCTGAATCTTTTCAGCAACCTGCCTTTCGAGTTTACCGAGCTCCTCCTCCCGGAGGTGGATCTTGTTCCGGTGGTCGACCAGGTCCTTCTCCTGGCCCCACACCTTCTTCTCACTGGCAGCAATTTCATCCTCCCTCTTGTGGAGGTCTTGTCCTCGCTGCCAGGCCTTCTTCTACTCTTTCTTGCAGCGCTCATCCAACTTCTTGGTGCACTCCGCGAGACTCTTTTCACCCAGTGTCAGCCTTTGAGTAAGCTCTTCCTCCCTCTTCACGAGGTCATCCCACAGCTCCAGGAGTTTTTTCTCTTCATCTTCGAGCTTTTTCTCCCGCTCCTCAAGGGCCTCCCGGCGCTTGACGAGGTTGTCGTGGATGGCGCTGAGCTTCTCCCCATGATCATTCGCCGTGTTATTAGCAGCTACAGCCTGTTCATGGATGGTCCGGGACTGGTTGTCAAGGGATCGCACCATGCTTTCCCTCTCGTCCAACAGCTTACCCCAGTACTCCAACCGGACCTTCTCATTCTTCACCCAGTCCTTGTCATCAGCTAGCCTCGACTGCGCCAGCTTGGTCTCGAATCGGAGCCAGTTGCGCCACCTCCTAAGAGTTTGGCGCTCCTCCACCAGGGCCTTGCTGTCGTGGTAAAAAGCGAGCTGGACCTGACGAAGACTGGAGCAGGCGTTGTCAATAGACAACAACAGAGGGATCGGGTCCAGACCTGTCGGGGTCCTCTCCGCTGGCTCCAGCGGGTTCTTCGTGACAAAAACCGGGTCGCACTCTACGAAAGCGGTCCCCTGGGCTTCCACGGCACTAGGGCCGTCCTCCGAGATAGCCTCGATCGCCGCCGAGGAAGGTCCTACAACAAAAGTTTCGACCTCCGGAGTTGGCTCCGAAGGTCCCGCCGCCAGGTCATCAACAACTGGCTCCTCAGGCGGGGGGCCAGCATCTTCATCTTGGCACCCTGGCTCAGGCGCGGGCACCTCTGGGACCACCACCTCCGGGGCAGGCTTTGAATATTCGGCTGATGCTGAAGCCACTTCCGACTCTAACGTTGGCACCTCCTCCATCGCCGGCTCAGGCGCTAGTGCTTCGACCGTCATGGGCTCGGGTGCCGGCACCTCTGCAGCAACCGGCGTAGGCGCCAGAACTTCTTCGATGACCGGCTCAGGCACCAGAACTTCACCATCCACCGGCTCTACCGCCAGAACTTCATCAGCCACCAGCTCTATCGCTGGGACTTCATCAACACCTGGCTCTATCGCCGTTGCCTCATCAACCACCGGCTTGATTGCCGGGGCTTCAACAACATCCGGCTCTAGGGCCGGGACTACAGCTACCTCCGGCTCTTAGGTCGGAGCATCCGTCATCTCAACATCCAAACCCGGAGCTTCAACCTCCGGGGCTGGTGCCGCTGGTACATCTTCATTCCCGTGGTCCGGCGCTACCATGGGAGCTTGTGGAGATGAGTCTAGGTCCAGGACCATGACAGCCGGCGCCGGAGCTATTGCAATCTCAGCCACCTCTTGGGGCAGCGCTGGGATTGGAGCCGGAGCTTCTGACTGCACGGCCTCAGCTGCTGCTGTAGGGACCGGAGCTTGATCCCTTTTCTTGGGCACTCTGTGGGTAAAGTACAAAGACACTCAAAACACAATTACAACAAAAAACAATTAACTGAGGTAAAAAAGAAAATTTACCTCGGAAGGCTTCTGCTCCATCTAGCGCGGAACCTCTTCCCCAGACTTTGGGGCCGAACCCTATCGCCCCTGATGTGCCAGCTCCAGAAGGTTTCCCGGAGCTTGCTGCTGCTGCTGCCGGCATCACTTTGGTTGAGGCCCCCCTCGATCGAGAAGGACCTCAGGACCCAGAGCCTTCTGCTGGCCCTAGTACTGGAGCCGCGTGGATGGAGCTAGCACCCCGAGGAGATGTCGATGCTGGAGTGGTGGCCGCCACTGAAGACCTCCTCTGTCTGGGAGAAGGAGCCGTCGTGGAAGGAGCAGGCCTGACGGACTTCCCGTTGGCATGCTTCAGCTTCCTCTTGCGGTTCGAGGGCTCGACCAACTCCTTTCCCTTGCCTACAACTTCGGCTCTTGGCTTTGGGGCGGGAACGAAGCCGCCTTCAGAAGCTCTATGGATTGCCACCCCGGAGGTTGGTCGCCTCTCCACCAGGCCCAAGTTGTCCAACAGCAGCATCTTCCTCCGGAGCTCTCTGCACTCCTTTGGTATCATATTCAGAGGCAGGAAGGCCGCCGATGGAGACACGTCGCCAGGGCCGATGTTCCCAGGCTTGAACTTCTTGAGATGGGTCTTCAAGGCTTCACCGGTCAAGTTGGTGTCCAAGCCGACCTCAATGTGGTTGGTGTCCATCTCACTATTGAAGGCCCAGGCAGGCCGGCTCCTAGCCCTCAGCGGGGCCCACATGTTCATCAATAAGTTGTCGAAGACCATCTGCGGTGTCACCCCACCTTCGACACATTCCTGCATTCTGTCCAGGATGGGCCTGTACTCCCTCGACAGCTCCGGCACGTCACTCCAGGTGTCGGTGTCAACGCGAGGAAGGCCTTCAGGCAGCTTCAGCCTCTCGTGTCCCTCGAAAGTGATGACCACCCAATATTTCTTCCAGTTGTCCCACTTATCAGAAGGGAAGGACCTCATGTACTTGAGGGGAGAGTTTTTCCGCTTCACGAAGTAGTAGAAGTCGATGAACTCATGACTCTTCCCGGTCGGGTGGACAGTGAAGAAAGTCCAGAACAACTCCACGCAAGGGGGAACGCCCACCCACATCTCGCAAAAGTGGACGAAAGTCACCACCAGCAAGATTAAGTGGGGGCCCAGATGGTGGAGCTGCAGACCATAGAAATCAAGTAGCATCAGAAGGGAAGTGGAGAAAGGCAGGATCAATCCCGCAATGGCGTACCCAAGGAAGTACACCATATCTCCGGCTCGCTCCTTCTCGAAGGGAAGCTTGCCGCAGCGAATGTCATTGTCAAAGGAGTCACTGGACCATCCCATGTAGGTCCGGACACTAGACAACTCCTTCTTGCTCTCGATGCGACTCTTGGGGAGTCCCAACTTCATCGCGGCACAATGTGGCGAGAGAGGAAAAGAAAGCGAAAGTTTGGAG
Source organism: Tuctoria greenei (assembly GCA_036927565.1). Taxonomy (NCBI): domain Eukaryota; kingdom Viridiplantae; phylum Streptophyta; class Magnoliopsida; order Poales; family Poaceae; genus Tuctoria; species Tuctoria greenei. The sequence continues at coordinate 121,853,562 of JAYESD010000001.1, forward strand.
GGTTTGAGCGCAAGTTTGAATGAAGGTGTAAAGAATCCCCAAACGGTGCGCGCTTTCCTTCTTAATTAAGCCCCTGCAACGCTTGGATGGAAACCGCAGAGGAGCCGATGATACATTTCAAAAACTTCACCCTTCCAATGACAAGGGGCCTCGGGGCCACCCCGACGATCAAGTCGAGGTCCTTACCCCAGGCGAACGGTTGTCATCATGAAAGGCAGGAAGCCCGAGGGTGGCGGCCTGACAAGGCGCGCGGAACTGATACAGTTTTTGTGTCGGGAATCGGCGACCTTCAATTGTGTGAGATCCGCACGCTCAGATCTTACCTGCCACATCCTGGATATGCCACGCGGCGTTGGTTTAACTGCGGACTACTGCCGACGGCACATCCGAAAACCCTTGAAGACATGGCTCAAAAACCGAAGGATGGACCCACCTCCGACAGAACGACTTCATCCAAAAGGTCTCTCCCAGAGGTGGGCCCAAGGGGCCACTGTTGGTACCCTGCGTACCGTATACCCCTTGGGACTACAAAAAGACCAAAAGAACTTCACCTGTCTGATTTGAAGACCTGCGAAGGCCCCATGTGTCATACGGGACCGGACCTGCTTCCCATGTCTGATTAGTCCTGGTGTTGCCACGTGTATACAGCACCGGACCTACATCCCACACATGGGATAGCTCTAGGCTAAACACCTGTGCAACACCCCCGGACCTAACCCCCGACAGAGGCAAGCTCCGGGCCCGACACGTGTACATCTACGCCAGACCTGCCCGTCCCAAACGGAAAGCTCCGAAGCTACCACGTGTCCAACCGCGGGACCTTCAGCCTCAACAATCAAACTGGTGGACCCCTAACGGCTCGGACCTTCAAGAGTCAATCAAAGACTTCAAGACCCGATTAAGAGTCATTAATACTATATTGATGACACATGATCGGAAGGCTCTTAATACCCATAACGGCACTATCAAGGCCTCTTACCACACTATTAAGGGTAATTAACCTCATTAATTGTGTATTAAGCATCAGTAAAAGCCAGGCCCACATGTCGGGCCAGGCTAACAGTGTAACGACCAGTCCTTGTACTATAAAAGGACTGGTCGACGATACACAGAGGAGACTTCTCTCGACTCCTCTGACACATACTCTCAAGTACTCAGACGCTCAATACAACACTACACACCCCATGGAGTAGGGTATTACTCTTAGGCGGCCCGAACCACGTAAATCCCTGTGTCTACATGCTATCGTGTTCTGAATCTCTGCATGCCCAATACTGAACTACAAACTCCACGGGCTACCAATGGTAGTACCAGGAGAATTGCCGGATCAACACTTCGACAATATGATATTTGAAAGAGATTATATGTGCATCTGCCTTATTCTAACCAACCAAGCCAAGCCTATGTCATTTGACAATCAGAAGCTTAAGGACATGGTTTTAGTCATACACAACTTCTTCCAAGTACATATCTAAGTGCAATGATAGGCCTCAAAAGAAGAAGTGCGATACATGCATATTCTCTTGATCTTTTCTCAACTTATGTTTGTTCATAAAAACTCAACATGTGAGTTGATTATTTGATTAATTCTTTATGATTAAAAGCACTTGTGAGCATGTAACAAGTTCAAAACAGCAAGAAACTTCGACCATGACCAGATTTAGTGTAAGTAATTATTCCAATTACTAGACATGGAAAAAACTACAAAATGTATAACACGAGTAATGTAATAAGAACTTGCAGCATGTAAAAGGAATCACAAAGTCATATATGTATGAAATACTATGCTCATATTATTTTAATTTCTGATTCACACAGACTTCCTATGTTTCAAAACTCCCCCTCACCTTAAGCCATGAGGATGCATAACCCCTATTTCACTAAGAATATAACAAAAACGAGTGAAATCCAAAGGTTTTGTAAAAATGTCAGCCAATTGTTGTTCGGTATCTACATGGTGAAGCACAATGTTTCCTTTTTCAACATTATCACAGAGAAAGTGATACCTAATATCAATGTGCTTAGTTCTAGAATGTTGCACAGGGTTTATAGCAATGCAAATGACATTAGTGTTATCACAAAACAGCGGATCACTATGTAGGTCAACCCCATAGTCCTTAAGTGTTTGAACAATCCAAAGAATTTGTGAGCAAGCACTAGCAGCAGCTACATATTCAGATTCAGTTCTGGATTGTGCAACTGAATTTTGTTTTCTAGAGGACCAAGCAACAAGTGAATTACCAAGAAAATGACAAGCACCGGAAGTACTTTTCTTATCAATCCTACAACCTCTGAAATCAGCATCGGAAAAAGCTTTCAATGTAACGGTTGAGGAAGAAGGAAGAAAAATGCCAAATTCTTGAGTTCCATGTAAATACCTGAGAACCTTTTGACAGCTCGACGATGTGAAGCACGTGGGGAGGCTTGAAACCGTGCACAAAGACATACGCTGAATTGTATGTCCGGTCTTAATGTCGTGAGGTACAAAAAAGAACCGATCATGCTTCTATATTCTTTTTGATCCACGGGTTCGCCATCTTCATCAAGTTCAAGTGTTGTTGCTGTTCCCATTGGTGTCCGAAGAGGCTTGCTTTTGTCCATGTTGAAGCGCCTTAGGTGGTCTTTTGTATACTTCGTTTGATGAACAAAAGTACCCGCCTTGGTTTGCTTGATTTGCAGCCCCAAAAAGTACGTGAGTTCTCCCATCATACTCATTTCAAATTCTGAACTCATCATAGCTGAAAACTTGGACACAAGATCATGAGAAGCACAACCAAAGATAATATCATCCATATACACTTGAATGAATAATGAGTCATTGCCATGCTTAAGCACAAAAAGAGTTTTATCAACCTTGCCCATGGTAAACCCCTTTTTAAGTAAGAATGCTTTTAACCTATCATACCATGCTCTAGGGGCTTGTTTGAGACCGTACAAGGCTTTGGACAGTTTGCAAACATGATTAGGAAAATCTGAATTTTCAAAACCTGGTGATTGTTTGACATAAACCTCCTCATCTATAAAGCCATTGAGAAAAGCACTTTTAACATCCATTTGATATAGCTTAAAACCTTTAGATGCAGCAAAAGCTAACAAAATTCTTATGGCTTCTAATCTAGCAACAGGAGCAAAAGTTTCATCGAAATCTAGACCTTCAACTTGAGTGAAACCTTGAGCAACCAACCTAGCCTTATTACTAACCACAACCCCATATTCACATTGTTTATTTTTAAACACCCATTTAGTTCCAATTAAAGTGTGACCTTGAGGGGGAGGTACAAGTTTCCAAACATTATTTCTTTCAAAATATTCTAACTCTTCTTGCATGGCAATAATCCAAGATTCATTAGTGTGTGTGATATATCTTTGGGTTCAAAAGAAGCAACAAAAGTAGAATGAGCATGAGAGTTTGGATCGCAAAACCTGGACCGTGTAACTCGTTCGTGCAAGCTTCCAATAATCTGTTGTGGAGGATGAATTTTGAGAACCCGGAGGGGAGTGGACACTTCACAAGCTTCTTCTTCTTCATGTTCATCACAAATCGATGAGCTTGTGACTTGAGGAGGATTTGGACCAGCAATGGTGGTCGTCGGTGCTGGCTGTGAATCAAAATCAGGACCTCGAACAATGTCATTAGCTGCTGAATTTTCGGGCAGCAGCTCCACCTCTTCCTCATCTTCAAAGAAAATGCTCTCCACCCGCGGATATGGATCTGGACCTGCAATGTTTGAGCTAGTACATGGGCTAGATTCATCAAAAGACACTTCACAAGTCTCCACAATTTTGTTAGTGTCAAGTAAAAGTACACGGTAGCCTTTAGTATGAGATGGATAACCAAGAAGCATGCCATCAATGGATCTAGGTTCAAATTTATCAAGATTACCATGTTTCTTAACAAGTCATTTGAAACCAAAGACCCGAAAGTGCGTAAGACTAGGTCTATGTCCAAACCGGAGCTCATATGGTGTTTTACCTAGCTTAGCGCGCAAGAAAACACGATTTGAGACATAACAAGCGGTTGCAATCGCATCAGCCAAAATTTCCTAGGAGTTTGATATTCATCAAGTATAGTCCTAGCCATCTCAACTAATGTTCTGTTCTTTCTTTATACAACACCGTTTTGTTGAGGTACATATGGTGAAGAAAATTGATGATCTATTCCATTTTCAGCACAAAAGTGATCAAAAGATTGATTTTTAAATTCAGTTCCATTATCACTTCTATTGCTTTTAAAGATCCTGGGTGATCAATTGATAATCTAAGAAATAAAGTTCTAAAGTGACTAAAAGATTCATTCTTAGACACCATAAAGTAAACCCAAGAGTATCTAGAATAATCATCAACAATAACAAGAACTTACCATTTACCTCCGAAGGATTGAACACGTGAAGGTCCTACGGTGTCAAGGTGAAAAAGTTGACCCGGTTTAGTTTTCATGATCATTGTGAGAGGAGTATGTGAACCTGCAACCATCTTAGCATGTATACAAGAAGAGCACACAATTTCTTTGTCCCCTTTAAGCTTCGGCAGCCCACATATGCGATCAAGAGCACTAACACGCGTTAGATGATCAAAGCCTATGTGACCAAGTCTATGATGCCAAAAATATAAGTCCTTTGAATCATTTGTAACTAGACACCTATGCTTAGGGGAAGACATATCAAAATCAGCTTTAAAAACTCTTCCAAACCGAGACATGTTAAAAATAAGCTCACTATTTGAACCTACAACTTTGCAATAGTTTTTATTAAAAATAATTTCAAGATTTTCATCTAGCAATTGTGAAACAAAAGGAAAGTTTTATTTCAAATTTTTGACAAGTGCCACATCCTTCAAAGTGTAGTGATCATTTACTCTAACCGGACCCTTAGCAATTATAGGAGTTGAAGAATTATCGGCAAAAGTAACATTCTCTACACGTGACACAAAAGAGAGGAAGGAGAACCATTCTTTGTTACCGGTCATGTGGCGTGAGCAACCTGAGTCCACAATCTAAATGTTCTCCTTCCTCAAGCATGTAACCTACATAGAAGCACAATAAGTCGATGACTCAATACTGGGGTTAGTCAAAAGGCATTAGGTGTCCAGTACTGAGTCACACGACGTGCAGCAAGAAAAACACGCAAAAGCTGAGATAAAACAGCAGGTTTATGAGTCAAAGTCTGAGGTTTTTTATTCTTAACTACTGACCTATAAGGTGTTACTTGTGTAGCACGAAAATCAGTAGCTCCGGAGGCAAAAACAGAAGGTCCAGAGGTAAACTTTGAATGTTTTTGACTCATAACAGCAGGTTGCATGTTCCTGACATTCGGTTTAATATGAACAGCAAATTTTGCATTAAAGTTATGAGATCTAGCAATCATTCTTTCCCTTTTCTGTTGTTTAGCTAGTCTACAAAAAAAATTTATGACATGACCATCTCTGCTACAGTAGGTACAATGAAATTTAACTTTGTGTTCATGTCTAGATGAGCAAACAATATTTTTATTTGAAACCGAATGAGACAACACTCCTGCAGATTTGAAAATTACTTCTTTTTGTTTAGGAACTGTTTGAATCAAACCACTTCCTAATGACTTTACAATTTTAGGTGGATGTGCCTTAGCATGATCATGAGAATTAAAACCTAAACCAGTTTTATCATTCAAAGAATTGGAAGAATTCAGCAGTAAGTTTAGGTTCTTATTCCCATTACAAAACCGATCTAATGTCCTATGCATGTTATCAAGTTTATTGGACAGATCAAGGCAATTTTCAAGTTTTTCCTTTTAATTTGCAATTGGAACAATATTTAACTTCATGAGAACGTAAAGCATTATTCAATATTGAAATTTCATTCATAGCATCTTTTAGTTTCTTTTCAAGATCACCACAACTAGAACAATGCAAATCAATTGCAGAACAAGAAGCATCTTTTAAGTTTCCAATGTCAAGTGCAGCAAGCTTTTTGTTCTTTCAATTTCAAGTTCAAGTCTATCTAAAGTAGAGGAATGTGCAATTCTTAATGTGGACAATTGTTCATAGATTAAATCGTACGAGGGACAAGAATCATCACTAGGAATCAAGGTTTTCAAATGGTTGATTTCAGATTCTAGTGCAATTTTAGCAGCATTATCCCTAAGCCTTTTGTCCTTTTCTTAACAATAATAGTTGCACGAGAAATTGCATCACACATTTCATTACAGGTAGAACATACCTCATCGTCGTCACTGTTGTGTTCTGCATCCTCCTGACTTGATCTTGATCTTGTTTTGCCCGCCATGAAGCATAAGTTGGCCAAATCATCTTCATCTTCGTCACTTCCAATGTCCACGTCGCTTGAGCCAAGGTCCTGGAGTGCGGAGGTAAAACTGTTCACCAGTTGGCAACCTGTAAAGCCCTTCTTCTTCTTCTTATCATTTGTTGAGGAGTGCTTCGTCCTTGATTGTTTTTCTTCTCGGGAAGTAGAACCTGAAAGGTTAGGGCATTCTATACGAAAGTGTCTTGTCTTACCACATTCGAAGCATCGTTGAGGTCCGGAGCTTCCTCTCCTTCTAGTTCTCACATTTTGCAATGCTTTTGAGAACCTAGTAGAGAGAAGTGCTAGCTCATCCTCTAGAAATTCCTCGATTCGCTCCAGGGTTAGTGAGGACAACAAAGCAAGAGTATTGCAAGATGATGATTGGTCGGAGCTAGGCATATCACGTTGTGAGACAAATGCAATAGACTTATTTGGGTTCTTACGTGATAAGATGTCAATTTCACGAGTTTTTAGTTTAGAGTAAAGCACATCTAAAGTAAGTGTACTCATGACAGTAGATTCACGAATATATGTAACTTTCATCTCCCAGATTGACATGTCTAATGCACTAAGAAGTTGCCTAGCATTTTCAGCATCAGAAAAATTAACGTTAACACTATGCAAGTTACTGAGAATTTTGTTAAAGCAAGCAAAGAGATCATCGATGGACTCACCGGGTTGCATCTCGAAGCGCATGTATTCTTTCTTGAACATGTATTGCCTTACCTCCTTGATCGTGTTGTATCCTTCGTGATAATCACAAAGTGCTCTCCATACATCGTATGCCGATCGGAGATGTGCAACGCGGTCGAAGTCGCTCTGAGTGAGTCCTTGGATGATCAAGTTTCGGGCTTTGTTGTTGTTGTCGACGTCCCGTGGGTTTGTAGACATAACTTGATCGTTAGGTGGCACTTCGTAAGACTTGTACACCTTCTCCCATATTGCAAATCCTTGCGCCTAGATGAAAGACTCCTTGCGTGCCTTCCAAACCTGAAAATCAATACCAGCAAACACACAAGTTTTGGCGGAGTATTTCTCCATGATGATTAGTCAAACACACGTGCAAATCACAATTATTGGAGCACTGTGGCTCTGATACCAATTGTAGGATTTAAGAGCTCGTTAAAAGCTACCAGAGGCGGGGTGAATGGTAGATTTAAAAATCTTACGCAGCAGAAACAATTAAATCCTAACCCCTTCGGTAGAAAAACGATCTGTTAGAGAAATCATTTGTAAAACTAATATCAATGTGTTTCACCATGAAAAAAGTGATATATATCAGAAAGAATCAAGTCATGAATAAAACACAAGAAGAATCACTCAAATCCGTAGAGAGAAACTCAAGTTATGATCGAAAGATCGAACGAAGGTCAATCTGTCCTACCCGAGAAAAACAGTTCTGGAATGCTTCAAAGAAACTCGTGTAGATCAGAAACCACAAATCCAATGACAGTGAAATTTTGACAGATAATAGATAATCAAGTTTTGAAGACAACCCAAAAAGAATCACGTCAATTGGATCTGTAAAACTCGAGTTATGGTAAAACCACCGACGAAAGGTAGTGCTGTCCAGAAACTCGACGAGTAAAACTTGTCTGGAACAAGTCGGATGAACAAGGGACAAAAATTCCTTCAAAATATGAATTTTATTCAATAGAACACAAGAGTAACAACCCCAAATTCGTCTACCACGAGCTCTGGCCTTCCTTGCTTATATAACCAGCCCTTATGCCAACCCAATCATAACTAGGACTCCAATCCTACTCCGATCACAAATCAAAACTTTCCATAACTGCTTAGGACTCTTCTATACACAGATAGAAGCAATCTTAAAACTTCCAAACACCTTAGGAACATATCCCACATTCCTAAAACAACTCAAATTCGTGACCCACACGAAATCCTATCATAACCAACTCTATACTTTCCATACCAAGCCATAACCGACTCCGCCGCAGCCAAAGTCATCAACCGATATGATCCGGTCCTTCCAACCAGATCTTCCCATCCATAAACCATTTTCGGAACCATGTTGCCACGTCATGCACCGCATGCATATGTGCAAACACTTCTTTCTATGTCCAGTAACCTTCATATGCACTGCCCTTGATTCAATCATCCTGCGTGACCTTCTGACCTGCTCAACCACAATTCCTCCTGAATTTGGTTGTCGGAACCTCATCTCCTCCCTGAGACTAGTCCAAAAGATTCAGTCACCAGCCATGACTTGAATTCAAGCAATACCTGCACTTGAACAAACAACCAATCCGTACGAGCCCAAGTCCACGACTTGACTCAAGTTAGTTCCGAAACTACAACACCTTACGTGAGCACCTCACATAAGCATGTTGCAAAGCATATCAAAACGATATCAGCCATATCAACCAAAATGCACCAAAAACTTCGCAAATGAATACTAAGCAACCTTTTCATATGTGTAAAGCAAGTTCGAAACATTTCACATGAAAATTTGGAACATTACGATCAAGCTCCAACCTTGCCAAAGCTAACCGGAGCTTGAGCTGGAGCTTACCAAAGCTGGTCGGACCTAGCGCTGGAGCTAACCAAAACTAGTCAGAACTAGTCAACCCAAAAGCCGGAGCTAGAAAAACATGTCGGAGCTTAACAAGGACATGCCGGAGCTATCAAAGACATGTTGGAGCTAACCAACATAAGTCGGACCTAGCAAAACATATCAGAGCTTAACAAAGACATGCCAGAGCTATCAAAGACATGCCGAAGCTAAAAACAAAGAAAGTCAGACCTATTGTTGGACCATGCAGAAGCTCAGAGCTAGAGTCGGATCTTGCTAAAAAGATGTTATGGCAGCATTCAAAACTTTTATTGCCGAAGCTAATGTATTCAGCACACATAGGGCTCACAGAAATATTTGGAATCCATTGGTCAACTCAAATCTTCATGTTAACTTCATTTGAGCAGTAGCTAAGTTTAAACTTTTTGAATTTCCTCATTTGGAGTTTGAATTTATTTGTTTTGGTCATTTCCTTTTTATTACATTTTATCATTCAAATTTTTTTGTCCTAACTGAACATTGAATTATTGAAATTAGGGATTTTACATTCCCCCCCCCATAAAAGAATTTCGTCCCGAGATTACAATGAAGGGACAAAAGTAGGAGAGAAATTATCGGATATGAGACGATAAGAAATCCGGATAGTTGGAGTGGAGATATTCTCCGGATTCTCATGTCGCTTCTTCGGCAGTATGGTTGCTCCATGACACTTTATAGAACCACAGCGTGCGGTTCCTCGTTGTTCGAGTCTTCTCGTCAAGAATCTGAATCGGATGTTTGGAGTATGTGAGATTCGGTTGTAATTCGCCAATTTCATCCGTGTGGACTGCAGTTGTGAACTTGAGACATTTCTGGAGCTGAGATATGTGTAAAATGTCGTGTAAACCCACAATTCCAATCTATAAGCCACAGGTCCGAAGTTCTCCATGATAGAAAACGGTCCAATAAACCGGGGAGCTAGCTTTCCTTTGACTCCGAACTGGTGAATTCCTTTCATCGGATCCACGCGGAGGTACACGTGATCCCCGACATCGAAGTGCAGCGGGCGACGCCGCTTGTCCACATCATTCTTCTGTCAAGATTGATCCGCTCTCAAGTTCACTTGTATGATCCGAACTTGTCCCCAGGATTCATTGACTAGATCAATCCCGAAGGTCACTCTTTCGCCGAACTCGCACCAATTCAGCAGGGTGCGACATTTTCGGCCATTGAGGGCTTCATATTGTGCCATATTGATACTCGCTTGATATTCATTGTTATATGAGAGTTACGCCAACGGCAAATGATCTTCCCAATTTTTACTGTGGTGGATGGCACACGCTCGCAACATGTCCTCAAGTACTTGATTCACCCGCTCAGTTTGTCCATCGGTCTGCGGGTGATAGGCAGAGCTTCTAATCAGTTTAGTACCCAACGAGGCACGCAGCTGCTCCCAGAAACGAGTAACGAACAGCGAGCCTCGATCTGAAATAGTCATGCCAGGAATGCCATGTAGGCACACGATTCTTGGTATGTACAACTCTGCATATTTCTTGGCATTGAATCTGACATTTACCGGGATGAAGTGTGCTGATTTGGTTAGTTGGTCGACTATCACCCAAATCGAATCATGCTTCCGGAATGTGAGTGGCAATCCAATGATGAAATCCATACTCACATTCTCCCATTTCCATGCCGGAATATTCAGTGGTTGCAGCTGTCCCGCTTTCTTCATATGGTCGGCCTTCACTCGACGACACGTATCACACTCGGATACATACTTAGCAATCTCACACCTCATCCGTGTTCACCAAAACTTAGTCTTCAAGTCTTGATACATTTTATTGCTGCCTGGATGAATATAATATTTAGAAAAGTGAGCTTCGTCTAAAATTTTCTTTCGAAGTTCCATGTCATGGGGCACTACGACCCGATTATTGAACCATAGATCACCCTGCTCATCTCTTCTAAAGCACTTCATCTCACCGCTGTCCATCCTCTTGGTTATGTGAGACATACCCTTTTCCTTCTTTTGAGCTTCAATAATCTCATCTCGGATCGTGGGAATGAGAGCAATATTGTATAAAGCTCCATATGGAACCAAGGATAAACTCGGTTCTTCCTCCTCCATAGGTGTGATGGTCAAGTTGTTGACATGAGATTTGTGGCTAAGCGCATTGGCAACCACATTAGCTTTGCCGGGATGATAGTGAATCTCAATCTCATAATCCTTGATCAATTCTAACCACCTTCGTTGTCTCATGATCAGCTCCTTTTGAGTGAAGATATAGTTCAAACTTTTGTGGTCGGTGTAGAGGTGACCCAGATTCCCAAGCAAGTAATGCCTCCACATTTTTAGAGCAAGCACCACGGCAGCGAGCTCCAACTCGTGAGTCGGATAATGCTGTTCATGATTGCAAAGCTGCCGTGATCCATATGTGACCACATGTCCTTCTTGCATAAGAACGCAGCCAAGACTGATGCTGGATGCATCACAATAAACATCGAACGGTTTCATCGTATCGGGTTGAGCTAAAACGGGGGCTGTTGTGAGATGCTTCACCAATGTCTGAAATGCCTTCTCACATGCTTCACTCCAATTATATTTGGTACCTTTCTTCAACAGCTCTGTCATTGGTTTAACAATTTTCGAGAATCTTGGGATGAACCTCCGATAATATCCCGCTAAACCAAGGAAGCTTCGGTCATGTACGGACTTTGGAGATTGTCATTTCAGCACTTGAAAAATTTTACTTGGGTCCAAAGCAATGCCCTCAGCTGAAATAATGTGTCCCAAGAATGGCACTTGACTGATCCAAAATTCACACTTGCTGAATTTAGCATAGAGTTTATGGTCTCGCAATCGTTGGAGTAGGATATGAAAATGTTCGGCGTGTTCTTCCTCCAATTTGGAATAAACCAAGATGTTGTCGATGAAGACCACGGCGAACTTGTCCAACTCTGGCATGAACACTGAGTTCATAATGTACATAAAGTGGGCCGGAGAGTTGGTGAGACCAAATGACATGACGAGATATTCATATAGTCCACATCGCATTGAGAATGTCGTCTTCGGTATATCTTCTGTCCGAATTTTGATTTGATGATATCCGGACCGAAGATCCATCTTGGAAAATACCTTAGCACCCACTAATTGATCGAAGAGAATGTCGATGCGAGGTAGTGGATACTTGTTCTTGATAGTCACGGCATTTAGCGGATGATAGTCCCACATAACCTCAACGTTTCATATTTCTTCTTAACGAACAGCGCGGAGCAGCCCCAAGGTAAGGAGCTTGCGTGAATAAATCCTTTGTCCAGCAGGTCCTTGAGATGTTCTTTTAATTCAGCTAGCTCATTAGGCGCCATTTGATAAGGTCTTCGAGAGATCGGTGTGGTTCCCAACGCAAGTTCAATCTTGAACTCGACGTCACGTTCCGGCGGCATGCCTGGTAGATCATCGGGAAACACATCAGGGTATTCACGGACCACCAGAATGTCTTCCAACTTAAGGGATCGAGAGTGGTACGCTGCTGCAATTTCTTGAACAGGTCGATCAAGAATGAGAGTATGTGGACTGTGTAGTGGAGAATACAAATGAACGGTTCGAGGGACGATGTCCAAAACAGCACCGTTGTGATGTAACCATGATATACCTAATATGACATCTATCTTTTGGCCACCTAAGATTATGAGAGTGGTTGGATATATTTTTCCACCCATGCACAGTGGTGCTTTAGGAATGATACTATGAGCTGATATTTTCCCACCGGGGAACAAATCATGTATGAATATTTAGTAGGAAATATTTGTAGTTGGTGCTTGACAACATATGAACTACTAATGAAATTGTGGGTGGCTCCAAAATCAAAAAGTATGATAATGGGGTGATCGATGAGAGTGAACGTACCCACGAGTATGGGTTCGCCTTCTGGTACGCCCTCAATGGCAATGTGGTGTACATTGCCGGGTTTGATATTTGGTTTCTTGGGCTGGTTGCGGGGTTGATTAGCACCCTGATACAATGCTTGTCCGCAGCCTTGCTTGTCTGGACAGTTGTAGGAGAGATGTCCGACACGTCAACAGTTGTAGCACGTGTATTGTGTCGGACCGCCATAGACTGGAGGATGGAAGCCCGGTGCACGCTGCTGCTGTGGTGGTGCACGAGGTATAATCCTCTGTTGCTGCTGATGTTGCTGCGTTGGCAGGGGTGGTCGGAAGCTTGGTGCGTTTAACGGGCGGCCACGAAACATTGGCGGTCGTACCAGTGGATGCCACCTTTGACCGGACGGCGATCAGTACAACATTCAGTATTTTTGTGGAGCTCAACCACTGCTGACCTGTGGAGCACTCCTCTTCTTCTCCGTTACCAACTCGGGTGTTGCATCCTCTTGTACAATCACCGTGTTGACAAAACCATTGAACGTGCCGCGATTGAACAAAGCGAGCTTGTCCTTCATCTTTGCATTCAAACCTCGATAGAAACAGTCCCGTTTTCTCTCCTCCACGTTCACATGATCCGGAGCATATTGCACTAAGTGATTGAAGGCCTTTGAGTACTCGTGAGCACTCCTCCCGCCTTGCTTCAGTTCAAGGAAATATTGATGCTTGCGTTTCATAATCCTGGGAGGTATGTGATAGGCGCGAAATGCCTCCCAGAACTCGGTCCATGTCACGGCGTGACCAGCCGACAGAGAGGCGATGTAATTCGCCCCAAGCACCGGCGGAGCCGTGAAGCTGCTGCACCACGAAGAGTGCCTTCTGCTGTTCGGTGTGTTGGAGTAACCCGAACTTTGCTTCAGTTGTGCGGAGCCAGTTGCCCGCCTCAAGAGGTTCAATGGCCTCTGTGAAGACCGGTGGATGAGTTGCTAAGAAGTCCGAGTAGGTGGTGTCTTGAGGCTGATGATTGCCTCCGTCTGGATGCCCTCGCTGACGGGACATATTCTGCACGAGGGTTCGCAGAGGATCGGTCTGCTCGTCGCGCGAACCCACCATAGCTGCAATCACATCGGCCAACGTAAGCGGAGGAGGAGGTGGTGGTGGCGGTGTCAGTTGTCATTGATCATGATTTCTCTGCTGCTGGGAGTCATCACCTCGCTGGCTCGTGCCACCAATCTCGAGCGTGTTACGGGTGCGCACCATTCTGCAGTCACAACCATGAATCCAATATGAGACGTGCTATTGTATGATCACTCCAGGATAAACACAATAGTGTGCTTATTAATAACCAACTTGCATAACAGTAACATATATTGATAAAGTATAGACTTTATACAAAATACATCATCCCTGGACCAGTGTTACAATAGCAGGTTCCAAAATAATGAACTTCTTGGATTGAAGTTCATTTCGACTATTGTTGATCGTGACTGGACGTTATGCGTGTTATCGTGCGAATACCCGTTTTTATCTTCCATATGACACAAACATGGTCATAAAAGAAAAGAGGTTCGAGTGGGTCAAACCCTCAATTACACTGGTAAATGGTTGAGTATTGACAATTGGTCCGTTATGACACTTCTCGAAGTGAAATTGAGGACCAGATTCATAACAAGACCAAAATATGCCAAACCGATAAAGTTTCTGTTGAAACCTGACCAGCTTGTACTCAAACACAAATTTAACCCAGTAAATGGCAGAATCAGATCTTTAGGTGAACTACAAAGTTTAAGTAAACTTCATGTACTTTTCAAAAACTATTGGTTTGCCTTCAGATCTTTTCTGGTTGAGAAGATATGGCATTGTAAACCTGACAGTTTTTTTCTGGAAATTTTGACAGCATCTCCTTTGTTTATGCTGAATTTGGGCCACAATTTCCAGATATAAAACTTCACCATTTACACAGCCACAGATTACAAAAGTGTAATACAAATTACATGGATTCCAGGAATCTCTTGTATGGTCCTGTTCGATTTTTCTAGAGTGAGATATGGTCAAAACAGTAAGGAGTCCAGAGAGGATTCCAGTTTCTGTCCAGTTTGGCAGATTTTGGAACTTTGAAATTTTGAACAGGTTAGATGGGAATTCAGTTCTGTAGTTAAACATAACAGTTTTAAAGGACTTCCTAACATTTCCATCCATGTATGGTACACCTTCATTGGAGTTTTCTACTGGGAGATATGGTTTCTCAAAGTCAGGTCTTTCCTGGCAGAAAACAGAACACTCTATTTTTGAATTGGTGACTTCAAAGCCTACTCCAACTTTGAAAACTTAGTTCAAACTCAGAACTCGATAGCTAATATAAGTAGTTTTACATATTATCAGTTCCATTTTACAGAAAAGTGGTTAATGCATCAATGGAGTATATGTCGGTACTACGTGCCTCACAAAGTAAAAATTCTAAGCCGGTATTCCGGCATACGTCTCAACGGTGGCCTTAATGACGTTCACTCGCAAACGATTTCTAAGTGCAATCCGATCACGTGGTCAATGTACCTGTAACTACAATCAAATTATAGATCAATCATATAGTGTCGTACGACACAGCCCGCACGGGCGATAATTTCATCAGGCACAATATATATGAAAGTAAAAACATTCGTCCCGTTTCGTTCCATACGGGCCGCCCCGAGTTAAGCCACGTCCTGAGGTACATGACCGGGTTTTCTACCACCCAACAGGGTCCCACGTCTTTGCATAGTGCTGCACCAATAGGAGGCGCATTGGGTTATGTCCCACCAGACGGGGGCTCCCACTAATTTTGAAGCATGCTGGGGTACCGCATGTCATATGTTCTCAGAAACATGGAAAGTTTCAGAGACTCATAATTACTTTCCCATGCCAAGCCATGGAAACAATCACATGCTACCTCTCGCATGGTGAGCTTACCGCAATTGATCCACTTGCGGTGGTGTACCTTACCTCTTACCTGACGTCGGAGCGTCGTTACACAATATAATAACACATAGGTTAGCTTTGCCACCTTATGTAACTATGCTAATAAT
This sequence comes from Tuctoria greenei, assembly GCA_036927565.1. Taxonomy (NCBI): domain Eukaryota; kingdom Viridiplantae; phylum Streptophyta; class Magnoliopsida; order Poales; family Poaceae; genus Tuctoria; species Tuctoria greenei. The sequence continues at coordinate 121,869,298 of JAYESD010000001.1, forward strand.
AATTCTTATGTGGGCTACTATCGATTCCTCATCGAAACCTAAATTTTTTTCTCGTAATACGATCCTTTTTAAGCGTGCTATTCCCAATGCGGCTCTGATACCAGGCTGTGGGGACCGGAGTCCACACATTCCAGGAACCGCAATTGGGTGGTGCCGTGCAATGCGGCACCCAACAGCACACAGAAAAAGATGCATCGTATTACATAAAACAACATAGTATTATACAAACTTTTTATTTTACAAAAATTATACATTAAATACACTACAACGGAAGATAAGTTCACAGCTCTCGACACTCACACCTAAGCTATGCAAAAGTCATTCCGTTCAGCCCTATAACGGAATCAAACTGGCAGCACAAAGAAAACATCACGACGGCGTGCAGGGTTCCCACTCGGTCGAGTACCCCGACAGGGGCAACGCCTCACCGGCGAACCCTTCATCATAAATGTCATCATCTGCAGCAAAAACTTAAAATAGCAACCATGAGCACGAAGGCTAAGCAAGACTTAACCGTCTCCACTAAGCATAAAACTCTATATGCAGGATAAATGTAATATGGAACGACAGTTTGCAATAAAAAACTCACCTAAGTGTTAGTCCTTACTTTCAGCTTTTACCAGCAAATTAAAGCTTCATGAATCTGAAATTTAGTGAACAACCTGATCTAAACATACAAGCATCAATACATAATTATTCCATAAAGCATGATTCAATAATATTCAGCTCGAAATAATTAACTACGTCATGACTCAGTGAACAAGCGGTACTCAATAACCGCGAGGGACGGCGATCGTATCGATATACACCTGAAGGGATACCCGAATAGCATGACACATACACCCACGCTCAGAGCTGCGATGGCACACTCCACTCATGTCGTATGCAGAAACCTTTTACCCGCTACCTACACACCGAACCGGTCCCACTGCTACGAGCAGGAGGCCCCCACACGAAGTACGACATACCCGCTGGCAGGTTTACACCTTGATGCTCTCAACCCACACCTATAAGGCGGTAGGGTATGCCTCGACGCTAAGGTGGACAAGTTACATGGGTTTACTGGGTCTCATATATCCAGTATGCCTTCGATACATTCAAACTTTCTCAGCAGGGCCGCACAGGATCGGCCCTTGACCGCCACAGGCACAGCTACAGCTCACAGGCCCCTATGTCCTGCTGCTCCTACTCCATGCCTGGTGTCATATTTAACCAAATGGTGAATCTTTCACGCGACCAATCCCGTGTGAACCCAATTCCCGAACTCGCGAGTAGATTCCAACAACTCGACTTCTACTGAAGCAACTATAACATTGAGCATAGCATGGTCATATAGAGGACTTAACCATCTACCCTTCTCTCGTGGGTTCTCTGGTCATGCATGTGGAAAACTCCAATAAAATCCAAGACTTAATGCACATACATCCTAACCCATAAAGTGTGATACAAATGAAATTTAAAACGCTGTTAAATGCAAACCGGGGCTTGCCTAGCTGTGAGACAGGAGTAAAGTTAGTCTCCGGATTCATGACTTCCAATGGCTCCGGGGTCTCCTCGAGCTCGGCAACTATTCGATATGTAAAGAGAAATGAAATTGAAAATCAATATTGGCATTATTACATAGCTTAAAGGAAGGACACTTAAGTATATTAATTTACGTCCACTGGCCCTGGAAATTTAACAGAGGACACTAGGCACTATGGGTGAGGTTCTGGCCAAATTTTGGCTAAGTTCATGGAAGTCTCTGTTGTATAAAATTCAATGTATATAAGTGCTTCCCAGAATTTTCATGGGCAACCTGGGACTTTAACATGGCTAAAAGTTAGTTTTCTGTTTTAGGAGGTCAAGAGTGACTCAACAGAATTTGTTTCACAATTTTCTAAGCATTCTACTGTGAGATATTGAATTTAGAAGTTTGGACAAATTTCTGAAATGTTTCTGCACATTTTGGAATTTCCAGGTACATAGAGATTGGAAACTCAATTTGGCTCTTCAATTGGACTCCAATGGACCTGAAACTTTTACTGGAACTCAAGGGAATTATTTGGAATGATGTGGACAAATTTGAGAATTTTGAATGAAGGGAGCACCAGTAATTAATTCCAAAGGCATTTTGCTTCATGGAATTATTAAAGATAATTTATGGATTTTCATACATATCCAAGTGCACCACTTGAATTTACAGATCATCCTGGTTCTAAAAAAATTATTTGGGAATTTTTGGACAAGTATTATAGGAGATATGGATTTTCCAAGTTGGAGCAATTTCTGGAACAAAATTCCAATTGGAAACATTTGAATAAAGGACGGGCCCACAGGTTTAAATTGGGCCAACGCTGGGCGGCAACACGAAGGGTTACTGGGTTAAACGCGTAGTCACGAACGATCCCCTGGACTCAGCTGATCCGGGGCGCGCTGTTCTTTCACTGACGACTGGGGCCCACCCAGTCGTCTTCTACCTTTTGCCGCGCACGCGACCGCGACGGCGCCTCGCGGGACCTCTCTCTGCCTGTTGGTCCACAGTACGGTTCTTCCCCAAACTCACCGCCTAGCCATACTTTGAGGTGGTGAGCACGTCGGTGGGGTCAGCGCACGACGGCGATGGCCGGAAAAGCTTGCGCGACGGTGGCGGCGGCAGTTAGGGTTTCGGCCATGTCGGTCGAGCTCTACGGTGGGCTAAAACGGTCGGGAACACCTTAGGAAGCTTCATGGAAGCATGGGGACCAAGAATCTGGGCATAAGGAGGAGAGAAAAGGTTTGGAAGATGGTGGCGACGATGGACCAAGGAGGGGAAAACCAGCAGTTGGGGAAAAATGGTATCCCGGCTCGAATACCCTATGAAACTCGATGAATCTTCTTCGAGGTTACACACCTGGTCATGTAGAATAACATAGCACACATGCACAAGGAATAATCAATGGTAGAAAAGGAATTTCGCTCAGGACCTAGCTCGGCTCATAATCGAAGTTCATTGGAAGAAATGGAAATACGGGGGCTAGGGGGCATGGCATGGGCTCAAATTTTAAGAGAAGCTAGTACATGAATAGGCGAACCTTTTTGCTTCTAGGACCGAGGCGAGATGACAATTGTATCATCGGGTCGATGATGATTAGAGAGGCGGCAAATATGGGGGCTTTTCTGGTGGCCACGGTTTCACTTTGATTGGCGTCGGGGAGGCTCCGACTGGGAAAGGAAATGGTCAGGGAGGTGCGCACGATGTTGGTGAGGGGGGAGAGGCAAAGAAAAGTGATGAAACCCGAGTACCTTTGCTCCTAATCGGCTGGACAGAGAAAGAATCGGGAGGGAAGCAAAAAATGGCGTTGGGACTTCAGGGAATGAGAAGGGATCGAGTCAGGGCCATGGAGGGGGGTAAGGAGGAGTCCTTGGCGTGCTGGATGCAGCTGGAGGCAAGCAGGGAGGCAAGCAGCTGGGTAGAAAATTGCATGCGTGTGGTGTCACCCTAGGAAAGAACAGAACAGAGCACACTGCATGACAAGTGGGTCCCACTGTCCTCCCTCATCCTCATCCTTGCTCAATCAATTCCACCACCTAATTCAGTCCAAAATTTGCTAGATATTTGTGGGAAGGCTGGATTAATTAGGTAGAATTTGATTTTGAATTCTGATTGTTGATTTGACAAAGTTTCAATTGAATTCAAACTTGAATTTGAATTTGAATTGAATTCAATGTAGCTATAGAATTAAATAGCAAACTTGCTTCAAAAATTATGAAAGTTTGCAGGGAGGCTATTTGAAATCTATTGGTCAACTAAAATCTTCAGGTTAACTTCATTTGAATAGTAGCTAAGTTTATTTTTTGAATTCCCTCATTTGGAGTTTGAATTTATTTGTTTTGCTCATTTCCTTTTTATTGCTTTTTATCATTCATTTTTTTGTCCTAACTGAACTTTGAACTATTGAAATTAGGGCTTTTACACCGACCCCCTCCGCGCGTCCTCAAGATCCGCAGAGACCGCACCGCTGCGTTGTTAGCCTTGGAGAAGCTCCAAGCACTTGTAGCAGACCCAACATTTGCCATGGGAGGCGCTAGACCAAGTCAGCCACCGCCGAGCTTGTGTCAGTGCGACTCGTCCGCTGCACCCCGTCTGCAGCCCTTCGACATCACCGACGTTCCCGTCAAAACTATCAAGATAAGTTCTGGCTCTGCCTAGACCACTCGCAAGGCCGGAGGCCAAGGCAGAAAGTAGGGACACTATCTCATCGCCCCACTGGTAGCTTGTGTTGGCAAGTTGCCCAAAAACTGTCACAGTTATCCTCGGAGCTTTGAGCACCCCTGTAAGTTAATCTTAGCTTAATAGTAGGACAGTGTAAAGGTTTCATAGAGTCTAGGAGTAGCACTCAGGACAACCAAGCTCCGGGAGGGTCAGGCCTAGAGTGCGCAGTCAACTTAGCCAGATCCCGAACCTAAGCCTGTGCACCCTGCCTCCCTCATAATCTAGAAGTGAGTCATTGCCTTTCTTTTGTAAAAGTCTATCTCCTCCTATGAATACAAATATAAAAGAATTACTGTCTTACTCCATGTTCCCCTAAAAATGTTCATTTAATTACTCATTAATTTTATGATGAACCACGCTAGGCTCATTTTTTGTATATTGCATTCATATACACGGTTATATGCTCTATGTCTTACCCTTGGTGGAGTTGTGCAATCCTACTGCAGGTGGTCCTGCTTGCGGTACCTGCAATGTGTGAGTGGTTCTCACGGCTCCCCCTTCCTTGGAGTCCTATGATGCAGGATGACCTCCCAGGAAAGGTCTACGCCAAGCTGGAGGTCCAGGGGGGTTTAAAATGCTTCTTCTGATCCTGTACCCTAAGCATGCATTCCCTGCCTCCCAGCGCTACGGCCATACTGGGGACCAGAAAGCTTGCACCCTATGGAAGGCGGGAGCCAAACTCTTAAACACTAGCACATTGAATTACCCAAGCCCTGTGTGCCAGCTTAGGACAATAAGACATGACAAAATCTATAGAGAAAAAAGAGGTAAACCTGCGAGCAAAGTAGTCCCTCCTTTATCATGAGTGCAGGACATCCAGCTCTGAGACCTCCCAAGGGGTCCGCTGTCGACATCCCAACACGTTGATGATAGTAAGAAGTGCCGATTCATGAGTACACTCTCCCACCCCGCTCTTATTACTAATAGGGTTCTCTTGTGGTAACATGTATCCCAGGGGCCTGCCGTCGAAGTTGCTACACATCGATGGTGGACGACGCCGAAGCAGCCAACTCCGGCCCCTCCTAGGGGGCCCGCCGTCAAAATCCCATCACATAGATGACAGTAACAAGCGCTGATTCGTGAGTACACTCTCCCGCCCCGCTATTGTTGCTAATAGGGTTCTCTTGTGGTAACCTGTATGATGAGGACATCAACACCGTCGATACATCCACACCCACTCAACTACCGGTTTGTTGTCCGAATACTCGCACTCGTGCACGTCAACTAAACTATCAGGTGAACTCATTCTTGACCTTATGTCCATCTTATCTAGACCATGGAACCACATGCTTTCCGGTTTTGCTTAGGAACAATGGAGAGGAGCCAAAGGGAAGGGAATTCACGCAGACTGGATTTGGACAGCAGAACAGCACCAACTTGTGATGGCCACCACGACGTCATACAGACTCCGATACGGGAGTTCAACTACCTTCTGGAAAGATTACAAAGTCTACTTTCAAATAGATCTGACCTCATATCCATATATATTCGGAATCGGCCGCAATCGTTATTTTAATACCGAGACCTTTTCTGTCCATGGTGCTGTGTCAACAAAGTTGGGCCCATGGCCAATGTATTGTTAGGAGTGTAAGACCCTTATTTTCATGCATAATGCATTGCATGCATCCTCGTACATGTTTAACATTAAGATCCCTAAAAGGAACATGATTAAAATGAATTAGGGCTAATCAGCAATTTAATCCTTTCTAGGAGTGGACTTGTCCGGCCTTCACTCCGAACTAGTCCGCTGTCCCTCTTCTGTTTCAGCATCCCGAACTTGTCTGGTACGCTGCACGGACTAGTACGATTTTGGTTCTGATTTTTTTTGGACTTGTCCGACCTTCGACGGAATTGTCTGATGCTGCCTCTGTCAAATCAATTTACTTGCCAAGCCCCGGACGTATCCGGCCTCCAGTACCGAACTTGTTCGAAAGCCTTTCTGTTCTCAAACGAACTTGTCCGATCACCTTGCAGACTAGTCCGACCTTCAGAAGTCAAACTCGGATTCTATTGTTCTTCCATGTCAAGTTATTGGTTAACTGCCTTAATTGGGACAAAGAACTTCGTGCCCAAACCCAAAGGAGCTCAAGTGGACCCCACTATGGCCCCTATCCGTCTTCCACCGAATTCTACTCCAAATCCAACCCAAAACCCTACCACCCCAACCAATATAAGCAACCCAATACCCTCACCTCTTCAACCCTTTGAGAAAACCCTCGTTGTCGTATTTTGTCGTGTACCACCATCAAGAGGAGAGCCAACAACAAGGAGAAGGAGGAGAAGAAGGAAAAGGATCAATCAAGCACAATCTTCATCAACTTTTCTACATCGACGTTCCTCACCACCAAATCGTCATCAATTCTTCACTATCAACCCTATGCATTGAGATTCAAGTGTTGCAACAACTCTCGACCTTTGGAGCTCTAAACTCGCGATATATCCCATACATTCAATTGTCCACGTGAATTTATTCCTTGATCTCGTTGTCCAGAAAAACCCTTTTGTTGTTGTTCTGGGCATGGCGAACTAGTGTGATCCCATGTGCGGACTTGTCCGACCATCTGAATATGTTATTGTTGAATTGATCCCAGTTACACTCAAATCAACTAGAAACTTGTTCAAACTTGTTATAATCCATTGTAACCAGTTAGAAAACATTAATAGAAACTCATTGACAAGTTTTACCTCACAATTGCACCAATCATGCATATCATGGCATATTGAGTAATATTTGAGCAATATTTGATTGGAATGTTTGTTTCACTTGTTTGTCGTGCGGAATAGAAGGTATCGATGTAGAGAGTGGTTTTGAATCCTTGCAGAACCAGAACTTCGAAGCTTTCGATCCAAACCAATCTCAACAGCAAGGCAAGTGTCCTTGATCATTTTGATCTAGGTTTTTAATGTTTTGTTTGCAAAATTGCATGCCTGTGTCATATTGATGGGAAAACCCAATTATAGGAGTTTACTAATTTTGTATGACCACCCTTGTCGCTTGAACACAATGTAGAGAGTCGGGAATGGTGTTTTACACTTTTTGCTTCACTATACTCAACTAGGTTTCGGAAACAATCATATTGCTTAATTATGAACTATTAAACACTTTAATGATGATAACACTTTTTACCTAGGATCTAAGCAAGCCGGTTGCGTGGAATGGGTTGGACTATTTTGGTGGTTTGCTTGCTTTAGATCTAAGGACTAGTTCGTGGAGCGACCACCCAGGTTTACAGTACCACCACAGGGCCATGTATGGGCGCGGCTTAGCTGACTAATTAGTGTGTTGCCAACACTGTTTGGACCATTTGGAAAGCTCGGGGAAGAGGATGTTAGATGGATTTGTAGTGATTGTGGGACTACCCTGGGATCTGAATGGCGCAAGAGGGGGCCCATGGATGGATGTGCTCAGTCGGAGACATCACCACCAGTGAAACCTCAGCGGTGTTCGAATAGGCTAGTTCACTTTGTAAAGGCTATTTTGTTATCTCTTGGCACACACCAAAGGAAGTGTGAGACGACATAATTGAGATTGCTTAGTCATCGAAAGGTGATGAAATCACAAACATGTGGGTAAAGTGGTACAACCTCTACAGAATGTGGAAAACTATCATGATAGCCGTGCTCCCAGTCATGAGCGACCTGGACCCTCACATCATTAGAGTTATGGACCTTGAACTTGGTTTAATGGCTGAAATTGAATTAGGAATCGGTATTGTTATATTAATTGGGGTTGTAATATGAAAATGGTGATATTGAGTTGGATGGACAATTATGAGCTGAATATGGTATATTATTGATGTTTTTGGTTATTCATTTTGGAATTATAGTATTGGTTATGAAAGAAATTGTTGGGTTATGAAGGGATTGACCTCACTTAATGAACATAATATTGCATTTTCAACTGTTTTCAATGTACTTTTATGCAATTAACCATTTAATTACCATTCCTTGTTTAAGCTACATGACATGTTTTCCCACACTTTCTGAGTACGCTATGTGCTCACCCTTGCTATTCCCCCAACAAATTCAGTCGCAGGCGACAATGTGGAGTACTCGGAGGTCTTTAAGGAGTTCTAGGCGTGCGTGTTACCGTCATGCTTGCCTGTGGAGTTATTGTCATTAGTGTTTAATGTTTTTCCGCTGCAGTCTTTTAGAGCTTGTATTCAAGACTATTTGGTTTGTAATAATGTACTATTATTAGTGTTATTATTCGAGACATGGTTGTAACCTGGCTATCATTTGTTTATCACTTGTGTTTGTGTGTTAAACATCCTGGACACACATATGCATCACACTTGACCCTCCACTAGCTATATAATCGGGAAAAATTGTGTTTTCGCTGCTGCTGCAATTTTTGCCAACTTTTCCATATTTTTGGGCAAACGCACATCCTCTCATCTTAATTTATGGCTGCTGCAATTTCAGAACCTATATTTACGTTTTTTCTAATATTCTCATGTTTTCTTATAGATGGCTCACACCAAAATGACAGCACGGAATAGAGCTCGTTTGCCGCCGCTTGGAGGCAAGCTTAGGCCTCATGAGGAGCCGCGAATGGAACCATCCAAGAGGAGGAATAAGTGTGTTCACCCACAAAGGAAGTTGAGCATGAACACCCCAACACGACAGAGGAAGATTCTGAGGAGGTGAAACTCTATGATGATGAAGAGGTGGAAGATTCTCAGGAGGTGAAAATCTATGATGATGAAGAGGAGGGAGATGATACACATAAGGATGGTGAAGACGAGGCACATGAAGAGGAACCGCAAGAGGATGAACCCGCAAGCCCAGAAGAGGTACCCGAAGCCCAAACGAGTACATCACAGCCTAGTGAAGCCAGAAAGGAGGACAAATGCCCAGTTTTCTGTTTCGCCCAAGAATTCTGTTCTGACTGCATTGATGGAGGATTTGCAGCTAAGCAATTGAAGGAGTTTCTTGAGTTATGCAAAATGCACTCAGAATACTATGTTAAGAGGATTCCTCGCCATGGACGTGAAGAATGGAGGGTTCAAGTTACTATTCTTATCAAAGATGAGGTGATCACCTAACACTTCGCATCCAAATGGAGATCAACCAAAGAGCAAGCTATTGATGACATTGCTTGGGAATCACTCTTTAGATTGTGCCACATCTACAGAGAGCAGATTGGAGGTACTAGTTTTGCGCTGCACCCGCATCGCAGGAATGGAACAAGGGAAATCTTAAGACCACAGGAAGGAGCTCAAATCAGTTCTCGTGTCATTGACATATCTCAGGAAGTATTGGTGAATTTGGAAAATCGCTATGCTGATTCCATGGAAGATATCACCTACCTCCATAAGAAATTGTTCATCATGGCGAAGCAAGAGGAAGTCCATGCCACCGTGGAAGTCAACGGTGCAACAACCTCTCCAGCGCCTACATGGACGGCCAACTCACCTTGGCTTTCACCCATGTATGACTCGCCGCCGCCGTCGCCTTCGCTGCTTCACAGCCAAGACAGCCATAGCTCTTACAATTATGTCTAGGTGTCCTATCTAGAAGTGAGAAAAGTGTTTAGATCGGATTAGTTATATTTAGTGTGGTGTACTAAATTTTTATGGTGTGTGCTTGTGCTTGGCACTTGGTGTGAGTTGTGGGACGCTTAGCATTTTATCCACATATGCATGTGGTAGAGAGTTATGGGATGCTTGTCCACATCCTAAAATACGGTTTTTAGTAATAATAAGAGAGTTGTTTAGTTACATATACTTTGATGCATATAATTGGGGGCATTTCTTTTCAAATTATGAATTGTCCCGTCTCTACTATTCTTTAAACAATAGATGCCGATGACTCGCAATCAAAGGAATCCCAATGGTGAGGAGGAGAATGACAGAGTACCCGTGAACAATAATCTTGGACCGAAGGCTAGAAACATAGAGCGTCTCATAGCCATGTAGAACCAGCTCATGCAAACTGTGATGCCGAACTTGGACAGCTGCAAGCTAATAACAACAACTAGCCCAACATGCCTCCGCCACCACCACCCCTGCCACCCCACAATCGTTTGGGAGAGTTCATGAGGAACAGACCGCCTACCTTTGCTCAAGCCAATGATCCTATGGAAGCTGATGATTGGCTGAAATCTGTTTAGAAGAAACTTGCCACCATCTAGTGCAGTGACAGAGAAAAGGTTCTTTTTTGCCTCACACCAATTGGTTGGAGCTGCTGCAGATTGGTGGGAAGCCCTTTGCAATGCCCATGAAAATCAAGAGAGAATCACTTGGGCTGAATTTACGGAGAAGTTCCGTTCTCACTATGTACCTAAGGGAGTCATGATACTGAGAAGACACGAATTTGAAAACCTCAGGCAAGGAAGGATGTGTGTGAGTGAGTACCTCAACAAATTTACTCAATTCTCTAGGTATGCCCTAGAGGACATCAGTACTGATAGTAGGAAGCAATACTTGTTTATGAGGGGTCTTAACAATGAAATTCAACTCCAATGGCTCAACACTAATTATGCTAACTTTCGGAAGCTTGTTGACAAGGCCATTGTGGTTGACAACAAGGTTCGTGAGATGGAAGAAGACAACAAGAGGAAAATGCCATATCATGGACAATAGCGAGGAAGCAATGCCCGCCCTCGCTATGCACTGCCTGCTGCACCATATTACAACCCCTCTACTATTGCATACTGCCCTGCTTATCCGCTGCGACGGCAACAGCCAATGCAGCAACGCCCATCCATGCAAGCACCTCACTTACCTATGCAGCTTGCACCGTGTCCAAATATGACCGCCTATGCTCAGAATCAGCCTCGCCCTAACTTCTCTGGCACCACTGACATGAAAACTTGCTTTAATTGTGGTCAAGTGGGACATTTTGCTAATCAATGCCCAAAATCAGGTCAGGGACAAATGAACAATGCTCCAAGGTAGAATCCTAGGCCCACAGGAGGAGCAACTCAAGGCAATCGAAGACCACATAATTTCGCTCGTGGCAAGGTGAACCATGTATCTGCTGAAGAGGCTCAGCAAGCTGAAGATGTTGTGATTGGTATGTTTCTCGCAAAATCCAACCCCACTACTATATTATTTGATTCTGGAGCATCCCATTCATTTATCTCATCAAAGTATGTTGTGAAGCATAACATGCCTATATCATACCTCAAGTATACCTTGTTGATTAAATCTGTTGGAGGGGAGATAAGGACGAATATAGTATGTCTAAAAGTAAGTATTTACATAAGAGGGGTAGATTTCCTCGCCAACCTTATAGTCCTGAATTCACAAGGCTTGGACATTATACTTGGATTGGCTAAGGAAGCATAACAGAGTGATTCAGTGTGCCACTCGGACAGTGCAATTAACAAACAAGGAAGGGGTCGGTATATAATTCAAGGCTGTTCAGCCGACAACCGAGAAGGCAATGGCAAATCATGCAGAAGGAGTAACTTTGGAGGAAACTTCAGTTGTTCGTTAGTACCCAGAAGTGTTTCCTGAGGAATTGTCAGGTATGCCACCTGATAGTGATATCGAGTTTGTCACTGATTTAATACCTGGAATAGCACCTATAGCAAAGAGCCATATAGGATGCCTCCTGAGGAATTAGCGAATCTCAAGAAGAAGATTCAAGTGCAGTTAGAGAAGGGTTTTATACGCCCAAGCTCGTCACCATGGGGAGCCTCTGTGCTTTTCGTAGATAAGAAAGATGTATCCCAAAGATTGTGTGTGGATTACCGATCTTTCATTGAGGTGATAACTAAGAATAAGTACACATTGCCCCGCATAGAGGACCTGTTCGACCAAATGAAGGGAGCCAAAATATTCTCTAGAATTGATCTTCGATCTGGATATTTTTAGATGAAGATTAAACCGCCAAACATACCCAAAACAGCTTTCAGGACAAAATATGGATCCTATGAGTACAAGGACATGTCGTTTGGATTGACTAATGCACCTTCATACTTCATGTATCTTATGAATAAGGTCTTCATGGAGTATTTGGATAAGTTCGTGGTGGTGTTCATTGATGACATCATGATCTACTTGAAGAGTGAAGAGGAGCCCGAAGAGCATTTGAGGTTTACATCGCAAAAATTGTGATAGCACCAGTGGTATGCCAAGTTTAACAAGTGCCAATTTTGGTTGAGGGAGATATCGTTCCCAGGGCATGTCATCTCTGGAGGGGGAGTGTCGCTTGACCAAGGAAAGGTTAGAGATGTGCTAAAGTGGGAACCATCGCAAAATGTGAAGGAAATAAGGACGTTCCACGGAATGGGTGGATACTACCGTCAGTTCATCAAGGACTTTTCCAAGATAGCGAAGCCCATGATTGAACTATTAATGAAGGAGAAACCCTTCAAGTGGACAGAAGCTTGTCAAGACAACTTTGAGGAGTTAAAGAAGAGATTGACGACCTCACCTGTGTTGACATTTCCAGACGTAAGCAAGAGTTTGATATCTATTGTGATGCTTCAAGCGAAGGACTGGGTTGTGTGTTGATGCAAGAAGGCGGAGTAGTAGCTTATGCATCCAGGCAATTGAAGAAACATGAGCAGAATTATCTTGCGCATGATCTCGAGCTTGCAGCCGTAGTGCATGAGTTGAAGATCTGGAGATATTACGTTCTTGGCTATAGATGTGAGATTTATACGGATCATAAGAGTCTCAAGTACGTATTCACGCAAACAGACCTGAATTTGAGGCAACGACGATGGTTGAAACTCATTAAGGATTATGATGTGGGAATCAATTATCATCCAGGAAAATCCAACATAGTGGCTGATGCTTTGAGTCGAAAGGGAGCAAGCCACTAGCTTACCGTTAAGGAGTTGCCATCCGAGCTATGAAAGGAGTTTGAACGATTAAATCTTGGATTTCTAAATGAGATGGGAATAATGGAGTTAAATCCGACCTTGGAACAGGAAATTCAAGAAGGTCAAACGAATGATATGGAAATCTAGGAAATCAAGGAAAGGAACCAAGAGGGGAGAGAATTCAGATTTGATGAGGATGACCATGGTACTCTATGGCTTGGGAAGCAGATTGTTGTGCCTAATGAGAAGCGTATCCGACAAGCGATATTAAAGGAGGCACATGACTCACTTTACTCCACCCATTAGGGTTGTACGAAGATGTACAAGGACCTAAAGACGTGCTACTGGTGGGATGGTATGAAAAGGGACATATCTAAATTTGTTGCATGGTGTGATGTATGCCAACGAGTCAAGGCTGAACATCAAAGGCAGTCTGATTATTAAAGCCATTGAAGATTTTGGAATGGAAGTGGGAAGAGGTTGGTATGGATTTCATAGTTGCTTAGCCTCGCACTTCAGCAGGTTAGGATTCAATATGGGTTATTCTGGATTGGTTGACAAAATTAGCGCATTTCATTCCTGTTAAGACTACCTATAGTGGAGCGAAGTTGGCAGAATTATAAATGGGAAGAATAGGGTGTTAGCACGAAGTACCCAAGAAAATAGTGTCCGATAGAGGTTCTCAATTTACCTCAAGGTTCCAGAAAAAACTTCATGAATCCATGGGAACTCAAGTGAATTTCAGTTCTGCATATCACCCTCAGACAGATGGACAGACCGAGAGAACAAATCAGATTTTGGAGGAAATGCTAAGAGCTTGTGCGCTAAAGTATGGAGGAAGTTGGGACAAAAGTCTGCCATATATTGAATTCTCCTACAACAACAGTTATTAACCAAGTTCAAAAATGTCGCCATATGAAGCACTGTATGAGAGGAGGTGTAGAACACCCTTGTTCTGGAATGAGACAGGAGAAACTCAAGTGTTTGGGCCTGATGTAATACACGATTCTAAAAAGCAAGTTCAGACAATCCACAAAAGCTCAAGAGCTGCTCAGTCAAGAAAAAAGGGCTATGCGGATAATAGACAAAGAAGCTTAGCTTTTGAGGTGGGAGACTCCATAAACCTCAAAGTATCACCCATGCGAGTGTGACACCTGGTTCTGAAAATGAACCAAGTGAATGCAAATGTGTGCCCAGGACGTTCAACACACATACACGAGTGCATTCACAAAAGGATATACAGTAGATTACCACAAAACAAGATTAATTAACCACTTTTATTACAAATTCAAAATATCCTCGAATACAAGCTCTAAAGAATACTAAAGACAAGTTGATCTAATGCAGCAGAAATAATACTAACTAAGTAACTAAGAAGCTAAGCAAAATATGCATAAGGGCATATGGCGCACCTCCAATCAACACCACAGGCAAGCTGACGGTAGACACGGCCTAGAACCCCGCATTATCAACTTTATAGTCCGAATCCCGACCTACAACTGTTGGGGGGATTGCAAGGGTGAGTACATGTCGTACTCAGCAAGTGTGGAATGTATGACATGTAGCTGATTCAAATGACGAATATAATAAAGGCTAAGTGCTGAAAAGTACATTGTAACATTTGAAAAGTGGTATCATATATGTATGTAAAGTAAACCCATCATAAACCATGTAGTTATCATAATACCAGTCCATATTTCATTACCATCATCCATATTCCCGATTTCTCATTATCATTAACCACATCCATTGCCATGAACCATAATACCTTCGATAAATAGTTCCAAACTATCCCAATACCAAAACCCCTCTGATCATGTAGGTCATCCAGATGCTCTTAACTGGGAGCATGGATATCATGATAGTTTTAATACTCTACAGGGTTTGTACCACTTTACCCACGTGTTTGTGATTTCATCACCCGTCGGTGACTAAAGGAAACCTCCATTATGCCAAAACACTACCATAGGTGTATGGACAAGAGATCAAAAAATAGCCTTTACAAAGGGACTACTAGCATGTACAGATCCACTGAGGTTTCACCGATGGCAATACCTCCAACTGAGAACATCTTCAACCAAGGGCCCTCTCTTGTGCCATTCGAATCCCAGGCAGACCTGCCACAAATCCAAACCTAATCTGACTTCCTTCCCCGGTGTGTCAAATGATCTACTCAATACTTGCAATAACCTAATTAATCAGCTATGCCGCACCCATAGTTGGCCTCGTGGTGGCACTGTTGTTCTGGCTTATTCTCGCATGATTCAGTCCTTAGATCTAAATCAAGCGAAAGCACCATAACATCCCTCCCATCCACATACCAGGCTTGCTTAGATCACCCATTACCATGTCATATTACTAGTTCATATTAACCATGATCTCATTAATGCATAATTAAATAGTATAATTGTTCTCCCATCCCAATTAATTAAGTGAAGCAAAAAGGTAAAAAGCCCCTCCCAACTCTCTACCATGTATTCCAGGTGACAAGAGTGGTTAAACAAAGCTAGTAAACTTCCTATCATAGGAATCAAATCCAATTGACACAAGCATGCAGTTTTGAAAAAAAAACATTTATCTTAAAATTGAATCAATATGTTCAAGGACACTTTCCTTGCTCTTGAGCTTGGTTTGGGTCAAAGTCTTCAAAATTCTAGTACTGGAGTCCTCCGTAGCACTCTCTAGCGTGAAACCTTCTATTCCACGCATCAAACATACAAAACAGTAATTACAATCAAATCATGCTCATATAGTACCCAATATGTCATGACATGCATGATTAATGCAATTATGAAGTGAAACTTGTTAATAAGTTGCTATTAATGTTCACTAACTAGTTCTAATAGTTTTTAACATGTTTGGACAGGTTTGGAATTGATTCGAGTCAATTTGGAATTAATTCAGCACAATTCAGATTCCGAGGTCGGACAAGTCCGGTTTCAGGGGCCGGATTAGTCTGCCCTTGACAGACTGCAACTTAGGGTTTTCTTGATCTACGAGAATTTGGAGAATTGGAGTGGAATTCACGTGAGAAGTATAGAGTAGAAGGTATAGCAGGTGTTTAGAACTCCAAAGATCAAAAATTGAATATGGAACTGGGATCTTGATGATCTAGGGTTGATGATGAAGAGTTGAAGGTGAATTGGCGATGAAGAACGCAAAGTCAATGAAGATCTTGATTACTTGATCCTCTTTCATTTCCTCCTCTTCTTCTTCTTGCTCGAGATCTCCTTCTCCCTCCTTGATGGCGGCTCTCCATGAACTAGGGTTTGTGGTCTTTCAATTGAGGGAAAAGGATGTAAAGTCAAGAGGTGGGGTTGTTTATTTAGGGATGGAGGGCTAGGGTTTGATGGATTTCGAGGTTGGGGTGGGTGGAGGAAGTGTAGCGGTCCCACATGGGCTCCAAAGGGGTTAGGCACGACGTCCTTGGGCCAAATAAGGCGGTTACCAAAAAACAAATCATGAGGAAATAATAGAAACCGAGTGGAACTCAGCAGGCCAGACTAGTCCGTACAACGGATCAGACTAGTCTGTTTTGGAACATAAACAATATCGGACAAATCCGGTGGAAGGTCCGGACAAGTCCGGTCTTGTCCAGAGGGCAAAACAGACAAGTCCGACATGGATCGGACAAGTCCGGGGATAAGGTAACTTATTCAAAAACCATACCAAAAATTGTACTAGTCCGCACTCAATCGCGGACAAGTCCAGAATGGAGCAAATAGTCAATTGGACTAGTCCGTAGAAAAAACAGACAAGTCCAGAGGGCAACAGAGAGGGAAATCAGACTAGTCTAGGTCGCAAACCGGACAAGTTTGTTCTCCTACAGACTTCTATGTGATGTTTTTCTTCTAATTCATTTTTAACTTGTTCCTTTCAATGTTTCTTAATGTTAAACATGCATTAGAATGTATGCAATGCATGACATATAAAAATGAGGGTGTTACAAACCTACCCTCCTTAAAATGAATCTCGCCCTCGAGATTCGACGAGGAAGAGAAGAGATAGGGAAATTCCTTCTAGGGATCATCCTCCAACTCCCAAGTTGCCTCTGATTCTGTGTGATGCTTCAATTCTACTTTGCACCATCGAATAACCTTGTTCCTTGTGAGTCTCTCCTTGGTTTCCAAGATTTTGACTGGTTGCACAGCATAAGTCAAATCTGCTTCTAATTCCGATTCTTACAATGGCACTTGTTCTTCCAGTGCCCTTAAGCACTTCTTGAGCTGAGAATCATGAAACACATCATGAACATCCGATAGATGTGCTGGCATCTCCAACTTATATGCCACTTCTCCTCTTTCGTCGCATATCTCGAATGTCCCAATGTATCGAGGTGCTCGCTTGCCTCTTATGTTAAACCTTTTGTGACTTCTCATTGGTGATACTTTGAGATATACGAAGTCTCCTACTTCAAAGGCTAGTTTATTTCTCCTATTGCCTGCATAGCCTTTTTGTCTTGATTGAGCAGCCCTCAAGTTTTCATGAATAATCTAGACTTGTTTCTTAGCTTCTTGCAACATATCAGGTCAAAACACTTGATTTTTTCCTGTCTCATTCCAAAACAAAGGTGCCCAACATTTCCCCCCATATGCTTCATAGGGTGACATTTTCAAGCTTGCTTGGTAACTATTGTTATATGAGAATTCCGCATACGGCAAGCTCTTGTCCCAACTTCTTCCATGCTTCAAAGCACAAGCTCATAACATATCCTCTAAAATTTGATTAGTCCTCTCAGTTTGTCCATCCGTTTGAGGGTGATATGCTGAGCTAAAATTCAACTTTGTTCCCAATGCTTCATGCAATTTTTGCCAAAACCTGGAGGTAAATTGAGAACCTCTACCCGAGACTTTTTTTTTGGACTCGATTTCGACACACAATATGCTCCATATATAGCTCTACCAGCTTCGCGGTGGTATAGGTGGTCTTGACCGGAATAAAGTCAGCTGACTTGGTCAAACGATCCACAATTACCCAAATTGAGTCATAACGGACTGGGTACGCAGTAAACCAACTATAAAGTCCATCCCGATTTCTTCCCACTTCCATTCTAGAATCTTCAATGGCTACAATAATCCGGCTGGTCTTTGATGTTCCGCCTTTACTCTATAGCACACATCACACAATGCTACATATTCAACTATGTCTTTTTTCATGCTAGCCCACCAATAACATGTCTTCAAATCCTTGTACATCTTTGTAAAACCGGGGTGAATTGAGTATGGCGAGTCATTTTCCTCCTTTGATATTGTCTCCTGGATATGCTTCACATTAGGCACGACGATCCTCTTTCCAAGCCATAAAGTACCATTGTCATCCTCATCAAACCTGAATTCTCTTCCCTCTTGGGTCCTTTCCTTGATCTCTTGTATTTCCTCATCCTTCGTTTGACCCTCTCAAATATCACGCTCCAGGGTCAGATTTAACTCCATTATCCCCATGTCATTTACAAATCCAACGTTCAACCATTCAAACTCCTTACATAACTCGGATGGCAATCCTCGAATCGTGAGTTGGTGACTTAATCCATTCTGACTCGAAGCATCGGCCACTACATTAGCTTTGCCCGCGAGATAGTTGATTCCCACATCATAATCCTTGATGAGCTCCAAGCATCTTCGTTGCCTCAAATTCAGGTCCGTTTGTGTGAAAATATACTTAAGACTATTGTGATCCGTAAAAATCTCACACCTATGGCCAAGGATATAGTGTCTCCAAATCTTCAATGTGTGTACCACGGCTGCAAGTTCCAAATCACGTGTTGGATAATTCTTCTCATGTTTCTTCAATTGTCTTGATGCAAAGGCGGCCACTTGACCTTCCTGCATGAGCACACATCCAAGTCCTTGCCTTGATGCCTCACAATATATATCAAAACTTTTGCTCACATTCGGCAATACCAAAAGTGGGGCTGTTGTTAATCTTTTCTTTGACTCCTCAAAACTTTCTTGACAAGATTGAGTCCATTGGAAAGCCTTCCCCTTCATCAACAACTCGGTCATGGGCTTGGCTATCTTGGAAAAGTCCTTGATGAATCGACGGTAATATCCAGCCATTCCAAAAAACTCCGGATCCCCTTTACATTATGTGGGAGTTCCCACTTCAACACGTCTCTCACTTTTTCGGGGTCGACCGATACTCCTCCTCCCGAGATGATATGACCCAAAAACGACACCTGAATTTAGCATACAATTGATGCTCCCTCAATTTCTGCAACGTGAGCCTCAAGTGTTCCTCATGTTCCTTCTCATCTTTTGAGTAGATCATAATGTCATCAATGAACACCACTACAAACTTGTCCAGGTACTCCATGAAGACCTTATTCATGAGGTACATAAAATAGGCAGGTACGTTTGTCAAAACAAAGGACATAACCGTATACTCATAAGATCAATATCGTGTCCGAAAAGCTGTTTTGGGTATGTCTGATGGTCTAATCTTCATTTGGAAGTAACCTGACCTCAAATCAATCTAGGATAAAACACAAGAACCTTTCATCTAATCAAAAAAATCCTCTATGTGAGGTAAAGTGTACTTGTTCTTGATTGTCACCTCGTTGAGAGCTCGGTAGTCCACACACATCATTTGTGATCCATCCTTTTTATCTACGAAAAGAACGGGCGCTCCCCAACGTGAAGACCGTGGGCGGATGAAACCTTTCTCTAGTTGCTCATGAATCTGCTTCTTGAGCTCTGCCAACTTCTTAGGAGGCATCCTATATGGCCTCTTAGCTATAGGTGCAGTTCCAGATATTAAATCAATAAGAAACTCAATGTCTTGATCAAGTGGCATACCTGACAACTCATCCAGAAACACATCCAAGAATTCACACACCACTGGAATCTCCTCAATTGCGGCACCATCCATGTGGTTCAACTCCAATTGCTTCGGTGCATTTTGAGATGCTTCAAATTCTACGGTGATCCCTTCCTCATTTGTCAACATCACCTTCTTTGTGGAACATTTAGTGACACCATTGTGCTTTCTTAACTAGTCCATACCAAGTATAATGTCCAATCCTTGAGAATCCGAGACAATGAGGTTGCAAAGAAGTCTACCCCCTTTATTTTAAGGCTTACTTTTGGACATACTATATTTGTCCTCATCTCTCCTCCAGAAGACATAACCAATAGAGTAAATTTCATATGTGAGATAGGAAAATTATACATGGCAACATATTTCAATGCAATGAATGAATGTGATGCTCCAGAATCAAATAACATAGTCACTGGGTTGGTGTTTGCGAGGAACATACAATCACCATGTTATCCGCTTGTTGAGAATCCTTCGTAGATACATGGTTCACATTGCCACGAGCAAAATTCTGCTGTCCGCGGTTCTCTTGCAGCTGTCCTCCATTGGATCTTGGGTTCTGTCTTTGAGCATTGCTTCCTTGACCAAAGCCTGACTTAGGACATTGGTGTGCAAAGTGTCCTGCTTCTCCACATGTATAGCACTTCCTTGCTGCACCAGAATTTGGATGAACTTGATTCTGCACATTTGCACCAGGAAAATTGGCATGAGGTGCAAAAGGCATTGGAGGCCTAGGTGCTTGCATGATAGGGTGTTGCTGCACAAACTGAGTTAGGCGTGGTGCATAACCAGGGTGTTGTACTGGAGCAGAAGAGCTGTAATAAGGCGCATTGGGTGGCGCAAAGTGAGGGCGCACATTTCTTTCTTGTTGCTGTCCTTGATATGATGCCTTCCTCTTGTTATCTAGCTCCATCTCACGAACTTTGTTCTCCACCACAATTGCTTTGTCCACAAGCTTCAGGAAGTTGGCATAATCACAATTGAGCAATTGCACTTGGATCTCATTGTTCAAGCCCCTCATGAACAAGTATTGTTTCTGGCTGTCGCGGCTCACATCCTCAGGCGCATATCTTGAGAGTTGAGTGAATTTATTGAGGTATTCACCCACAATCGATCTTACTTGCCTCAAGTTCTCAAATCCTTTCCTCTTCAATATCATAACACCTTACAGTACATAATGAGAACAGAAGCTCTCCTTGAATTCAGCCCAAGTAATCCTCTCATGGTTTTCATGGGCGTTGCATAGCGAATCCCACCAATCGGCTGCTGGTCCAACAAGTTGATGAGATGCGAATAGCACCTTCTCCCGGTCACTGCACTAGACAATAACAAGCTTGTTCTCCACGGACTTGATCCAATCATCGGCATCCATAGGGCCAGAAGCTTGAGCAAAAGTGGGCGGCCTGGTCCTCATGAACTCTCCCAATCGGTTATGAGGAGGCGGGGTGGCAGTGGAGGCATGTGGGGCCGATTGTTGTTGTTACTAGCCTGCAACTATCCCATAATTTGTATCATGGTCTGCATGAGCTGGTTCTGCATAGCCAATAGCACCTCAAGGTTGATTGCTCCTTGGGAAGATCCTTGTCCATTGGTGTTCTGAGGTGCTCCATTGTTCTCCTCCTCATCATTGCCATCCCTCTGGTTGCGAGTCCTCACCATCTGAAGAAAAGCAAGAGAGAAGAATTTAGAAAATGTCCCCAACTATATGCATCAAGGGATATGGAACTAAGCAACTACCTATACTAGCCTATGTGGATATCTATAATGAGGTTTAGGCCCGATCTTCCGAAAGGTAATGGATAAGTCGATTGATGGAGATCTTGATGTTGATGATCCGAGGCTCTCGAGTAGAACACGAAAACCCCCTACAATCACTACACCGCCGCTCTGTTGGTTATCAACCGTGCTGCACATGATTGAACTTGCCAAGAAGGCTAATCCCTGCAAGTGCAACCGAGAACACAAGCAAGAATAATGTAGAAGCAATCTGAATTGCTAAGTTGGGGTCTCACAAACCGAAGAACGGCGATATTATTAATCTAAGCAAAACCTAATTGTTTATGGCGACTACTATAGAGTATATATAGGTGGGAGGACGTCCAATGGAGTGTCGGGGTCGTAACCTAACCCTAAGACACGAAAATAAGAGATTTAGACTTGATACAAGGCCCAATAGCCTAATATGGTGGCGCAGCACCCTGACAGATTCTGAACTCAATTTTGTTTCGAATATTCCTATCGACTCCTTAGGAGTTTTGACATGGCACCAGCGGCATTGGAAAGGTTCTCCTCTCTCTTTTTCCGTGCATATGTAGAACATCTGAAATGGAGAGTGTATGCGTCCTGGACGTATATTTTAGTGCAAACTGCTGCTGGACTCCGAGTTGGACACGATTTTGAGTTTTGCTCGGTTTCCATCTTCTTTGAACGAATTCTCTGGTCCTTCATGTCCCTAATACTTCCTCCAAGTACTCCTTAAACCTCTCCATGGATCCTAATCACAACTAAATCATTAGGTAGCAATCTATGCTCAAAAACATATAAGGAAACATATAAGAACGAGCTCACCTCTGAAATTAGTTGTTGTGTATGAAATCTATTGATTGCATCTTGTATGTTCAATGGAGTGTTGTTTGTATCTATAGAAGTGATCTCCTCATCATCCTCCCCTTCTTGAATTGGAGTCGTCCTCGACTCAAGTTCATCTTCTCTCATGTGTTGGTCCAAATGTGTAATGCCATCAGATCTTTTTGTATGCATGAATGGAGGAGGCCAAGGTGGTGGACGACATAGTGCACCACCTTGATCTTGTCCATAAAATAAGAGTGCACATTCACTTGATCCAGGACCCCAAACAAATAAACATTGTGTCATGTTTGTAGGTGCAATGATAACGTGCATGATCTCATCATTATCCCCTTCTTTATGACAAGCCGTCCTCGGCTTACTCGTATGTCCAGGAAAGAGGCTTTGGGGGATAGTATGAGCGCTGTCCATATTGCACAACCGCAGCGAACAATGCTTCTCTTTTATTTGTTGTCTACGCTGCAAGAAAAAAAATACTAGAAAAACTTGACAAGGCATTATTAGCATTAGTGTATTTATTTACTGTACCATGTTGTTGTAGCACAAAAGGAGCTTGCACATTGGAAGATATGTAAACTTTATGCACCATAAATTCATCACTATCTTCATAGTTGCCTATAGCATGAAAAATATTTCTACTTAACAAAGGCAATTCAGATTGGGAAAATATTCTCCTCTCTACAATATCTAGATCACAAAGAGTGTCAAATTCAATATATCCCAAGGTATTTAGAGAAGACAACAATTTTAGTTCATCATTTTCACAAGTAATTGGAATCAAATTCTTAATTTCAGCACAAGTGGGCAATAAAGAATCAAATTCATTGACTTGTTCTAGCATCGGTACAATATAATTGGAAGCATACAACTCATTTTTACCGTAAAAATCAGTAGGAAAATCAACTAGGTATAATGGTGTTTTCAGAAAAAGCTCCTCGAGTTGTTGTTGTCCAATTGAATGATTGAGAGAAAAATTTGAGGCATTAAAAAACATTTCAACATCGATAAGTGTAGTATCAGGTGCATTACCTTCATTCTCATTTTCAGCAGTAATTGTTGGTGAAATATGAATGGAGAAATCTGAAAGTTCATAAAAATTGTGTATCACCTCATTTTCTTTTGCAACAGCTGCATTCCTTTCTACATTGTCCTGCAAAAGATTAGCCACAGGAGGACGTACAACAAGGACCTCCTCCTCAAATATCTGAATTTCTTCTTTGCACATAGATACATTAGCAAAAGTTTATCGCATAAGAATTTTCGTTTCTTTCAATGTTCGAGGTTTATCTAATTCATTTAAATTGTTCCACCAAGTTAATGCACAATCTACTAATGCACTTGGAACATTTCTAATCTTTCTCCTCTCACACATATGACATTGTCCAAACACTTTATCCAACTCTATTTCCTAAGCAATATATTCATCGTAACCAAAACCATCATAAGAAGGAAGAGATGAGAGAATGTAATTACTTTATGTGGAAGGAGTTGTAAAGATGGTCTAAATGTCATGTGAAACCTTGGTTGATGTTTGATTCTTAGCGAGCAACTCCATCGCCGCCTTCATCATGTCAATCATCTCAGCATATAACGCATGATTCTTGCTTTTATCTGTGTCGGTGGTTTTGATCGGTAGATCTCCCGACACTACTAAAGTGTTTGTGGAGTTTGAAGTTCGGTATGGGCGCGCGGAGATTCAAGAAGGTGAAATGTAAAATGACGCAGGAGACACAAAGATTTACGTGGTTCGGGCCGCCTGAGCGTAATACCCTACTCCACGGGGTGTGTTAGTGTTGTATTTGGATGTATGAACTCAACTCAGGTGACGTGAGTTGAGAGTGCGCGATCAGATCAGAGCAGGTCAGATCAGTCTCTCCATGTATCGTCGGCCTGTCCTTTTATAGTACAAGGACAGGACGTTACAAGTTGGCCTGGCCCGACATGTGGCCCCGACGGTTACTAATATTAATACACATTTGATGCGCTTAATTACCCTTAATGACCGAGTTACGGGCTTTGACAGAGCCGTTACTGGTAATAAGGGTCGTCCGATCGTGTGTCATTAACGTAGTATTAATGACACTTAATCGGGTCTTGAAGTCCTTGATTCCCCTTTGAAGATCCGGAGCCGTTGTGGAGTCTTCCGGAGGTTTGAGGCTGAAGACCCGACGGTTGGACACGTGGCAGCTCCGGAGCATACTGTGGGGAACAGATAGGTCCAGTGCCACCAGACACTTGTCAGTTCCAGAGCTTCCCTCGGTCTGGGGTTAGGTCTGGGGGTGCCGTTATGGTACATAGCACGGAGGTTCCCCCTTGTGGGCGGTAGCTCCGGTTTGATGGTACAAGTGGCGACCCTGGGACTAACCATGTTGGGGAAGCAGGTCCGGTTATGTCTGACGTGTGGGCCTTCGAAGGTCTTCAAATCAAGTAGATGACATTTCCTTGAGATCTTTGCAATCTCAAAGGGTATACGGTACCCAGGGTACCGATAGTGGCCCCCTGGGCCCACCTCTGGGGAAGACCCCTTGGGTGAAGTCATTCCGCCGGAGGTGGGTCCATCCTTCGACTTTTGAGCATAGTCTTCAAAGGTCTTCAGATGTGTCGTTGGCGATAGTTTTGGAGTTAAATCCTCACCGTGTGGCATATCCCGGGTGCGGCAAATGAGATCTTTGGCGTGCGGATCTCATGCAATTGAAGGTCGCCGGTTCCCGATATGAAAATCGTATCGGTTCCGCGCACCTTGTCAGGCCGCCGCCTTCGGGCTTTTCGCCTTTCATGATGACAATCGTTCGCCTGGGTAAGAACCTCGACTTGATCGTCGGGGTGGTCCCGGGCCCTCTTCTCATCGGCAGGGTGAAATTTTTGAATAGTATCTTCGGCTTCCCTGCGGTTTCCATCCAAGCGTTGCGGGGGCTTACTTAAGAAGGAAAGCGCGCACAGTCTGGGGCTCTTTACGCCTCTCATATGAACTTGCGCTCGAACTCCCAAACTTGTGCTTGCTTTTCCTCCCTTGCCTCGCTGTGCTGCGATGGAGTTGGGTCTCCGCAAGAGACGCTTGAAGACCGAAGGTGACATGAAGAAGGTCCGGGGCCTCATGGGGTGGTCCTCGGACTTCTTCAACCACCTGTTCCGTGCCGGTGGGGAGCTCCCGTTCGAGAAGGAGCGCGCCGGCGAGATGGTGTACTTCTCTGCGTACGCGATGGTGGGGTTGATCCCACCTTTTTCCTCCTTTTTCTTGATGCTGCTAGACTTCTATGGTGTGCAGCTGTACCACCTTGGCCCCCACTCCATTCTTTTAGTGTCTGTCTTCATCCACTTATGCGAAATGTGGGTGAGAATCCCCCCCTGCATTGAGCTTTTCCGGACCTTCTTCACCGTCCATACCACCGGAAGGGGTGATGAGTACCTTGGCTTCTACTACTTTGTGAAGCACAAGAAGTGCCCATTCAAGTACCTTCGGTCGTTTCCCTCTGGAAAGATGGACGATTGGAAATTGGATAGTCATCCGGGTGGAGGAGCACGAGAAGCTGGAGCTGCCCGAAGGCCTCCCCAACATCGACACTGCAGTCTGGAGTGAAGCTCCGGTGCTGTTGGATGCCTTCAACCCTGCTCTAACTAGGATCTGCCATTGTGTGGAGGGAGGATTAACTCCTCAGGCGGTATTTTTCAATTTCGTGGTCAACAGGTGGGCACCGCTGAAGAGGAGAGAAAAACTCGCTTGGTCCCTCAACAGTGTGATGGGCGACGACCCGGTCGAGACCGGGCTGAAGTCCAACATGGAGGGGGCGACCTTGGAGTTTCATCTCAAGAAGTTCCAGCATGGCATCGACGTCGCGGGTGATGACTTGACCCCGCCACCAGCTTTCCTCCCTCTGAACGTGGAAGTAGAGTTCAGCAGGGAGCTCCGACGGACGATGTCGGTGCTTGACGACCTTGGTGTCATCGAGAGACGATCGACTTCTAGGGTGGTGATCCCTGGGGTTTCTGAAGGTGGCTCCGACCCTACCCCCAAGCCAAGGACCGAAGTCGTCGGCAAGGGCAAGGAGCCGGCGGCCGAACCCTCGAGCCGGAAGAGGAAACTGAAGCATGCCGACGGAAGGTCCGTCAGGCCTGCATCCTCTGCAGCAGCTCTTTCTCCCTGGAGGGGGAGGTCTTCTACAACTGCGGCGACTGTACCTGCAGCAGTGTCTTCTCGGGGTGCTAGCTCCGGGCATGTGACTCTAGCACCAGGGCCAGTTGAGGCCTCTGGGTCCGGAGGTCCTTCCCGGTCGAGGGGGGCCTCGACTAAGGAAACGCCTGCGGCTGCAACAAGTTCTGGGGGGCCTTCTGGAGCTACCAAGCCAGCGGCGGCTATGGTGAGTCCAGAATGCCCCAGAAAGAGATTCCGTGCAAGCTGGTGCGGAACATTCCCAAGGTAATTTTTAATCTTTACCTCAGACAGTTGTTTTGTTGTAATAACTATTTTTTTAAGTTTTTTCATCCATCATTTGCATCGTCTCCAAGAAGAGGAGTGAAGCTCCACCCTCAGCCACAGCAGCTGATGCTATGAGGGCAGAGGCTTCTGCTCCTGTCCCAGTGCCGCCCCAAGTGGTGGCTGAAGCTGCGGCAGCTCCGACGCCAGCTGTCATGGTCATGGACCTCGACTCATCCCCCGAGACTCCCGTGGTAGCGCCGGACCACAGGAGAGAAGATACGTCAGCGGCACCTGCCCCGGAGGTTGAAGCCCCGGGTCTTGATGCTGAGATGTTGGAAGCTTCGGCTGTTGAGCCGGAGGAAGCAGTGATTCCGGCCCCAGAGCCGGAAATTGTCGAAGCTCCGGCGGTTGAGCCAGAGGTTATTGAAGTCCCGGCGAGTGAGCCGGATGTTGAGGAAGTCCCGGCGGTTGAGCCGGCTACCTCCAAAGCTCCAGCCTCAGAGCCGGTTGCCACTGAAGCTCCGGCTGCAGAGCCAGTTTTTGTTGACCTTCCGGCGCCCGAGCCAGTCGTTGCGGAGGCATCAGCACTCGAACCCATGGTGGTCGAGGTGCCAACACCCGAGCCACCAGGGGAGGAGGAGCCCAGGCCGAGCCTGAAGTTGCCCCTGCTCCGGAAGTAATGACGGCGGAGGTGCCTGCTACTGAGCCAGGGTGTCCAGATGAAGTTGCTGGCCCCCTGCCTGAGGGGGCAAATGAAGACCTGGCGGCAGGGCCTTCAGAACCACTTCCGGAGGTCGGAACTTCTTCCGCGGGACCCTCCTTGGTGGCGACTGAGGCTATCCCAGAGGACGGCCCTAGTGCCGTGGAGGCTCAGGGGACCACTCTTGTGAAGTGGGACCCAATTTTTGTAAGCGAGAACCCGCTGGAACCAGCGGAGGAGACCCCAGCAGGTCTGGATCTGTAAGACCTATGTGTGCTGAATACATTGGTTTGTAGCGAATACACCTGGCTTTGATGATAAAAGTTTTGAATATCACCAAAACACCTTTTTATCAAGGTCCGACTCTAGCTCTGAGCTACAGCAAGGTCTGACGGTAGGTCCGGCTTGGTTTGGGTAGCTCCGGTTACGTTCGATGCTAGGTCTGACTTCTTGGTAAGGTCCGACCAGCTTTGGTAAGCTCCGGTGAGCTTTATCTTTAGCCCCGTCATGTCTTTGATAGCTCCGGCATATATTTGATGGCTCCAGCATGCTTTTGCTAAGCTCCGACGTACTTTGTCAAGCTCCGATTTTGGGTTGACTAGTTTTTGGTAAGCTCCGGTGCTAGGATCTACTAGTTTTGGTAAGCTCCGGCAGGTGCTTCATTGTACTAGTAAGCTCCGGGTCAAGCTTCGGCTTGCTGTGGGATGGTCCGGAACTTGACCGCAATACTTATACTTTTCATTAGAAAAGTTTTGAACTTGCTTTATATTCTTGGAAAGATTGCTTAGTATTCATTTGCTAAGTTTTTGGTGTGTTTTGGTTGATATGGATGATTTCGTTTTGATATGCTTTGCAACACGCTTATGTGAGGTGCTCACGTAAGGTGTTTTGTTCGGAACTAACTTGAGTCAAGTCGAGGACTTGGGCTCGTATGGATTGGTTGTTTATTCATGTGCAGGTGTTGCTTGAGTTCAAGACATGGCTGGTGACGGGATCCATTGGACTAGTCTCAGGGAGGAGATGAGGTTCCAACAACTAAATTCAGGAGGAATTGTGGTTGAGCTGATCAGGAGGTTGCGCAACATGATTGAATCAAGAACAATGCATATGAAGGTATCGTGGACGTCGTTGGAAGATGTTTGCAAGTATGCAAGGAGTGCATGGACGTGGCTACATGGTTCCGGGACGTGATGAAGAGATGTGGACGTAAAGAATGGCCGGAAAGGTCCAACCGACTAGGTTATGGACTCAGGCTGCGGCTGAGTCGGGTTTGACTCAAATATGGAAAGATTTGAGTTGGTTATGATAGGATTTCGTGTGGGTCACGAATTTGAGTTGTTTAGGAATGTGGTATACGTTCCTAAGGTGTTTGGAAGTCTTAAGATTGCTTCTATCTGCGTATAGAAGAATCTTAAGCAGTTATGGAAAGTTATGATTCGTGATCTGAGTAGGATTGGAGTCCTAGTTGGTATTGGGTTGGCCTAAGGGCTGGTTATAAAAGCAAGGGAGCCCAAAGCTCGTTGGGCATGACTTTGGGGCTGTTCCTCTTGTGTTCTATTGAATAAAATTCGTAGTTTGAAGGAACTTTTGTGCCTTCTTCGTCCGACTTGTTCCAGACAAGTTTTACTCGTCGAGTTTCTTGACAGCACTACCTTTCGTCGGTGGTTTTATCATAACTCGAGTTTTACAGATCCAATTGACGTGATTCTTTTTGGGTTGTCTTCACAACTTGATTATATATAATCTGTCAAAATTTCACGGTCATTGGATTTGTGGTCCTTGATCTACACGAGTTTCTTTGCAGCGTTCCAAAACTGTTTTTTTCTCGGGTAGGGCAGATTGACCATTGTTTGATCTTTCGATCAACTTGATTTTTT
Organism: Tuctoria greenei; assembly: GCA_036927565.1. NCBI lineage: Eukaryota > Viridiplantae > Streptophyta > Magnoliopsida > Poales > Poaceae > Tuctoria > Tuctoria greenei. Next base: position 121,898,704 of record JAYESD010000001.1, read on the forward strand.
CTCGACGGATTTGAGTGATTCTTTTTGTGTTGTCTTGGTGACTTGATTCTCTCTGATATCTATCACTTTTTTCACGGTGAAACACGTTTAGATTAGTCTCACACACGATTTCTGTAATAGATCATTTTTCTGCCGAAAGGTTTTGGGGTTTAATTGTTTCCGCTGCGTAAGATTTTTAAATCTACCATTCACCCCCCTCTGGTTGCTTTTCACGTGCTCTTCGATCCTACAATTGGTATAAGAGCCACGGTGCTCTAATCTTTGTGATTTGCGCGTGTTTTTGACTAATCATCATGGAGAAGTACTCTGCCAAACCTTGTGTGTTCGCTGGTATTGATTTTCAGGTTTGGAAGGCACACATGGAGGCTTTCATCCAGGCACAAGGCTTTGCAATATGGGAGAAGGTATACAAGACTTACGAAGTGCCATCAAACGATCAAGTTACAGCTACAAATCTGAGAGATGTCGACAACAACAACAAGGCTCGGAACTTGATCATACAAGTATTAACACAAAGCAACTTCGACCGTGTTGCACACCTCCGATCTGCATACGATGTGTGGAAAGCACTTTGTGACTACCACGAAGGATCTAACACGATCAAGGAGGTAAGGCAAGACATGTTCAAGAAAGAATACATGCGCTTCGAGATGCAACCCGGTGAGTCAATTGATGATCTCTTTGCTCGCTTTAATAAAATTTTCAGCAACTTGCGAAGCGTCAATGTTAATTTTTCAGATGCCGAAAATGCTAGGCAATTGTTAAGTGCATTAGACATGTCAATTTGGGAGATGAAAGTTACATCTATTCATGAATCTACTGTCATGAGTACACTTACTTTAGATGTGCTATATTCCAAGCTAAAAACTCATGAAATTGATATAATATCACGTAAGAACCCCAACAAGTCTATTGCTTTTGTTTCTCAACGTGATATGCCTAGCTCCGGCCAATCTTCATCTTGTAGTACACTTGCTTTGTTGTCCTCCCTAACCCTTGAACAGATTGAGGAGTTTCCAGAGGAGGAGCTAGCACTTCTCTCTACGAGGTTCTCAAAAGCATTGCAAAATGTGAGAACTAGAAGGAGAGGAAGCTCCGAACCTCAACGATGCTTCGAATGTGGTAAGACAGGACATTTTCGTTCAGATTGACCTAACCTTTCAGGTCCTACTTCCCGGGATGAAAAGAAAACAAGAACGAAGCACTCCTCAACAAAAGATACGAAGAAAAAGAAGGGTACCATAGGACGCAAGATGATTAACAGCTTCATCACCGCACTTCAAAAACATAGTTCAAGTGATGTAGACTTTGAAAGTGATGAAGATGATGACGATCTGGCCAACTTATGCTTCATGGAGGGCAAAACAAGATCAAGATCAAGTCAGGAGGATACAGAACACAACAGTGAAGATGATGAGGTATGTTCTACCTGCAATGAAATGTGTGATGCTATTTCTCGTGCAACTATTATTGTCAAGAAAAAGGAAAAAAACTTACGGATAATGCTGCTAAAATTGAATCACTAGAATCTGAAATTAACCGTTTAAAAACTTTGATTCCTAGTGATGAGGCATGTCCCTCTTGTGATTTAATATATGAACAATTGTCCTCATTAAGAAGTGCGCACGCCTCCACACTTGATAAACTTAAGTTAGAAATTGAAAAGAACAAAGAGCTTGCTGCACTTAATGATAAAAACTTGAAAGATGCTATCTGTTCTACAATTGATTTGCATTGTTCTACTTGTGATGATCTTGATAAGAAACTACAGGATGCTATGAATGAAATTTCTATATTGAACAATGCTTTACGTTCTCATGAAGTTAAATTTTGTTCAAATTGCAAACTAAAAGGAAAAACTTCATGTGAAAATTGCCTTGATCTGCCCAATAAACTTGATGACATGCATAGGACATTAGATCGGTTTTGTAATGGGAATAAGAATCTAAACTTACTGCTGAATTCTTCCAAGTCTTGCAATGATAAAACTGGTTTAGGTTTTGATTCCCATGCTCATGCTAAGGAACATCCACCTAAAATTGTAAAGTCATTAGGAAGTGGTTTGATTCAAACAGTTCCTAAACAAAAAGGAGGGGTTTTTAAATCTGCAGGAGTGTTGCATCATTCGGTTGCAAATAAAAATATTGCTTGCTCATCTAGACATGAACACAAAGTTAAATTTCATTGTACCTTCTGTGGTAGAGATGGTCATGTCATAGATTTTTGTTATAGACTAGCTAAACAACAGGAAAGGGAAAGAATGGTTGCTAGATCTCATAACTTTCATGCAAAATTTGCTGCACACATTGAACCGAATGTACAACCTGCTGTTTTGAGTCAAAAACATTCAAAGTTTACCTCCAGACCTTCTGTTTTTGCCTCCGGAGCCACTGATTTTTGTGCTATACAAGCAACACCTTATAGGTCAGTAGTTAAGAATAAAAAATCTCAAACTTTGACTCATAAACCTGCTGTTTTGTCTCAGCTTTTGCGTGTTTTTCCTGCTGCACGTCGCGTGACTCAGTACTGGATTCCTAAATGCCTTTTGACTAACCCCAGTATTGAGTCATCGACGTATTGTGCTTCTATGTAGGTTACACATTTGAGGAAGGAGAACATTTGGATTGTGGATTCAGGTTGCTCACGCCACATGACTGGTAACAAAGATTGGTTCTCCTCCCTCTCTTTTGTGTCACGTGTAGAGAATGTTACTTTTGCCGATAATTCTTCAACTCCTATAATTGCTAAGGGTTCGGTTAGAGTAAATGATCACTACACTTTGAAGGATGTGGCACTTGTCAAAAATTTGAAATACAACTTGCTTTCTGTTGCACAATTGCTAGATGAAAATCTAGAAATTATTTTCAATAAAAGCTGCTGCAAAGTTGTGGGTTCAATTAGTGAGCTTATTTTTAACATGTGTCAGTTTGGAAGAGTTTTTAAAGCTGATTTTGATATGTCTTCCTCTAAGCATAGGTGTCTAGTTGCTAATGATTCAAAGGACTTATATTTTTGGCATCGTAGACTTGGTCACGTAGGCTTTGATCACCTAACGCGTGTTAGTGCTCTTGATCGCATACGTGGGCTGCCTAAGTTTAAAGGGGACAAAGAAATTGTGTGCTCTTCTTGTAGACATGCTAAGATGGTTGCAGGTTCACATACTCCTCTCTCAATGATCATGACAACTGAACCATGTCAACTTTTGCATCTTGACACCGTAGGACCTTCACGTGTTCAATCCTTCGGAGGTAAATGGTATGTTCTTGTCATCGTTGATGATTATTCTAGATACTCTTGGGTTTACTTTATGGCATCTAAGAATGAAGTTTTTAGTCACTTTAGAACTTTATTTCTTAGATTGTCAATTGATCACCCAGGATCATTAAAATCAATTAGAAGTGATAATGGAACTGAATTTAAAAATCAATCTTTTGATCACTTTTGTGCTGAAAATAGAATAGATCATCAATTCTATTCACCATATGTACCTCAACAAAACGGTGTTGTAGAAAGAAAGAACAGAACCATAGTTGAGATGGCTAGGACTATGCTTGATGAATATCAAACTCCTAGGAAATTTTGGGCTGAATGCGTTAGCAACCGCTTGTTATGTCTCAAATCGTGTTTTCTTGCGTGCTAAGCTAGGTAAAACACCATATGAGCTCCGGTTTGGACATAGGCCTAGTGTTACACACTTTCGGATCTTTGGTTGCAAATGCTTTGTTAAGAAACTTGGTAATCTTGATAAATTTGAACCTAGATCCTTTGATAGCATGTTTCTTGGTTATCCATCTCATACTAGAGGCTACCGTGTGCTTTTACTTGACACTAACAAAATTGTGGAGACTTGTGAAGTGTCTTTTGATGAAGCTAGCCCAGGTACTAGCTCCGGTGTTGCAGGACCAGATCCGTATCCTCAGGGGGAGGGTATTTTCGAAGATGAAGAAGAGCCGGTGATACTGCCTGGTAGTTCCGAAGTTGACACATGTCCAACTCTGGACATTGAACAAGCTCCGACTATCACCTATGCTGGTCCTGATCGTCCACAAGTCACAAGCTCATCAATCTACAATGAACCTAATGAAGAAGAAGCTTGTGAGACATCTGTTCCCCTACGTTTTTACAAAGATCATCCCCACAACAGTTGATTGGAAGCTTGCACGAACGAGTCACATGGTCCAGGTTTTGCGATACAAACTCTCATGCTCATTCTGCTTTTGTTGCTTCTTTTGAACCCAAAGATATATAACACTGTCGGTACCCTGGGTACCATATATCCCTTGGGATTGCAAAGATCTCAAGGGAAAGTCACCCACTTGATTTGAAGACCTTCGGAGGCCCATATGTCAGACATGTCGCGACGTGTACTATCAAACCGGAGCTACCGCCCGCAAGGGGGGAAGCTCCGGGCTATGTACCGAAGTGGCACCCCCGGACCTAACCCCAGACCGAGGGAAGCTCCGGTGCTGACACGTGTCGGCTAACATCGGAACCATCTGTTCTCCACAGTGTGCTCCGGTGCTGCCACGTGTCCCACCGTCGGATCTTTAGCCTCTAACCTCCGGAAGACTCCACAACGGCTCCGGATCTTCAAAGGGGAATCAAGGACTTCAAGACCCGACCAAGTGTCATTAATACTGCATTAATGACACACGATCAGATGACCTTAATTACCAGTAACGGTGCTGTCAAAGCCCATAACTCGGTCATTAAGGGTAATCAAACGTGTTGAATGTACATCAATATCAGTAACCGCCGAGGCCACATGTCGGGCCAGGCTAACTTGTAACGGCCTGCCCTTGTACAATAAAAGGACAGGTCGACGATACATAGGACACATCTACACACGCGCTCTACAGACTCTCCACACTCTAGACATACATCCAGTACAACATCAACACACCCCGTGGAGTAGGGTATTACGCTCAGGCGGCCCAAACCATGTAAATTCTTGTGTCTCCTGCGTCATTTACAATTCACCTTCTTGAATCTCCGCGTGCCCACACCGAACCACAAACTCCTCTAACACTTTAGTAGTGTCGGGAGATCTGCCGGATCCAAACCACCGACAGTTGGCGCGCCAGGTAGGGGCGCCTGAGATTTCGAGAATGGTGAACTCAGCTGCTGGATCATCCAACGGTCAACCTGCTGCTCAAGCTGTTGGGGGCAATCCCTCCAATATGCAGCTACCAGCAGGAGCTTCAGTGCCAGCAGGAGTCACACTCCCACCACCACCGCCTCCACCAGCAAATCAAGCTGGGCAACGCGATGGTGCACCGGCGTCAATCACTGCGTCGGCAAATCATGACAACCCGGAACACGCGCTCCATACAGCGCGTGCTCTTCTCCAATGCCCACCACCTCCGGATGCATCCCGAGATGCACTGGAGCAGTGGAGGGCTGATGTGGAACATTTGGTTGCAGCAGCAGCCGAACGCACCAGCAACCAGGGTCCTCCTCCTTCAGGACGGGCCCCATCGCAGCGGCGGACCTTGTCTGGCAGACTTGGTCCGCATGTTTCCAACAACAGGAGACGTGCTGCATCACAGCAAGTGACATCATTGCCCTCCAGGGCACGATGCACTCACACGGTATCCAAGCTTTCAACTCATGACCTCCGGGCGGAGCTTGATCGCGGATACCGCCAACAGGACGGTCGAGTCCATATTGAGCGTGCTCGTGAAAGACCAGAAGTTCAATACGTTCCTGCTCCTGAAGGAGTAGGAGGCGGCTGTTCAACCCTGGCCATGCATCTGTGTATGGTCAGGTGGCCACAGAAGTTCCAGCCTCACCTACCGGAGAAGTTCGACGGGACCGTCAATCCTGTCGAATTCCTTCAGATTTACTCCACTGCTATTTTGGCAGCCGGAGGAAATGAGGCCGTAATGGCCAATTATTTCCCTGTGGCTTTAACTGGGACCGCCAGGTCCTGGTTTATGAGCCTTCCACCCAACTCCATCTACAGTTGGGAGGAGCTGTGCCGGCAGTTCACCGCCAACTTCGGGAGTTCATACACCTGACCAGGCACTGAACTGGACATTTTTGCAGTCGTGCAAAAAGGGGGAGAATCCCTGCGATCATTCATCCAGAGGTTCTCTCAGGTACGAAACTCTATCCCTTCTATCTCTAGCGCCTCTGTCATTGTGGCATTCAGACAGGGTGTACGGGACAAAAAGATGCTGGAGAAACTGGCGATCAAGGAGATCACCAGTGTCACGGAACTCTTCAGTTTGGCCGACAAATGTGCCAGAGCTGCGGAGGGCCGTGAGATGCACTCCAAACCAACTCCGGAGGGTCACAAGAAATCCTCCAAAGAAGAATCCGCTACCTCCGGGAATGGCAAGAAGAAGAAAATGACCAACGGCAAGAAGAAGCCGTCGGCCGGTACATCCAATGTTGCAGCTGCTGCAGCTCCGGGTGGCCGGGAGCCACGCCCCAAGAAGCGACCTCGATCATCTACTGAAGACGGTGGCAAGCCCAAGGTATGGTGCCCAATACACAAAACGGGCAGCCACAGTTTGGAAGAATGTCGGGAGGTCCAAAACCTTGCCGAGCGATACAACAAGTGCCCGGAAGAATCTCCTTTCCAACAGAGGGAAGGAAAGCAAAAAGTTGACGAAGCTTCGGCTGAAGAGGAGTTAGGTTTTCAGGATCCCAAAAAGGTCCTGAAGGCCATCTACACCTCCGTCGACGACGATTCCGACGTCTCTGACAACGAGCATCGGAAGACCATGAACACCATTTTTGGTGGATCATGGGACATCACCTCCCGCCGCGTCATCAAGACTATGCGCCGGGATATGGCTGCTGTAGCTTCGACAGCCAGGTCGGAGCCTCATCGGAAGTGGATGGACACAGCCATAACTTTTGATGCTTCGGACTGCCCTCGGAGCATGGTTGGAGCAGGGCAGTTACCTTTGATGGTATCTCCTACCATCAATAACATCTAGCTCCACCATGTCATGGTAGACGGAGGTTCGGGGCTTAACCTCATAAGCTTCAAAGCTTTAGCAAGCTTCAGCTCCAACCTTTGGATCTCCACCCCTCCCGACCTTTCTCCGGAGTAGGTCCGGGAGCCATTACCCCACTCGGAGCTATTACTCTCCCCGTTACCTTCGGGACACAGGAGAAGTACCGCACCGAGAAGTTGGTCTTCGACGTCGCTCAGATCAACTTACCCTTCAATGCCATCTTGGGTAGGCCTGCCCTGTACAAATTCATGGCAGCTGCTCATTATGGATACCTGGTGTTAAAGATGCCAACACCAGTGGGCGTTCTCCGGATCCGCGAAGATCGTACTGCTGGAGTAACTGCTCTGGAAGAACTCCATGCACTCACCACGGCGCAAGAGGGGGACTCCAGGAAAGAGCAAGCTCCAAAACACCCAAGCATTCAACAACGAGGCTCGACTTCTGCACCTCGTGTGCAGCCAAGCGGCGACACCGACATTCCCGTCAAAGTCGTTCAAATTGGTTCCGATGCCGATCAGACCACCCGTATATCGGGGGGATTGAACGACAAATAGGAACTCGCGCTCATCACTTTCCTCCGGGCTAATGTCGACGTGTTTGCCTGGCAACCGTCACAAATGCCTGGGATCCCCAGGGAAGTGATTGAGCACAATCTGAAAATCTACCCCGACGCCCAGCCTGTGCATCAGAAGCCTCGGAAGCAATCCGTAGAGCGACAGAACTTCATTCGACAAGAAGTAAAGAAGTTGCTCGAAACCAGATTCATCCAAGAAGTCTTCCATCCAAAATGGCTGGCAAACCCAGTCGTTGTGCCTAAGGCCGGCGGGAAGCTTCGGATGTGTATCGACTACACCACACTAAATAAGGCATGTCCAAAAGATCCATTCCCACTACCTAGAATAGATCAGATAGTGGATTCCACCTCTGGGTGTGAATTACTGTGTTTCCTAGACGCATATTCTGGGTATCATCAAATCAGAATGTCTAGGGAAGATGAAGAGCATACCTCATTCATCACAGTAGATGGATAGTACTGTTATACAGCCATGCCATTTGGTCTCAAGAATGCAGCTTCAACTTTTGTACGAGCTATGTACAAAACCTTTGAAGAACTTATTAGAGACATAGTGGAAGTGTACGTCGATGACATCGTGGTCAAGGTCAAGAACAAGGAGTCACTTTTCAACACCTTGCAGGTTTTCTTCGACAAGCTGCGGGCCACCCGCACAAAGCTAAACCCAGACAAGTGTGTCTTCGGGGTTAGCTCTGGAAAACTTCTTGGTTTCCTGGTAAGTCACCGGGGTATAGAAGCTAATCCGGCGAAGATCAAAGCCTTGTAAGACATGCGGCCACCAACCCGCATCAAAGATGTCCAAAAGCTAACTGGATGTCTAGCAGCCCTCAGCCGGTTCATTTCAAGACTAGCGGAACGGGCACTCCCCTTCTTCAAGTTATTGAGGAAGTCCGGACCATTCCAATGGTCTAAAGAAGCAGAGAAGGCATTCCAGGAGCTGAAACAGTTCCTCACCATCCTACCAATTCTGGTAGCTCCGAACCCTGGTGAGCCTTTGTTGCTTTACATTTCAGCAACTGACGAAGTCGTCATTATGGTTCTGGTTGCGGAGAGACCAGAACTACCCCATACTCAGGAATCCAGACCCCTTCGAGAGGGTCCGGAGGTCCTTGAAAGCAAGTCTGGGTCCCAACTCCCAGACTCAAATCCACAAGAAGTTACTTTAGAAGACCCAGACCCCTTCGGGAGGGTCCAGGTCACTTCTGAAGAAGCTCCAGGATCCTCCAGTCAGGACCCGGAGGTCCCCGAAGAAAATCCGGATCTCTCCGGGAGGATCCGGGTCAATGGAGGGGAAGCTTCGGGCCCCTCCGGGAAGGTCCGGACCATTCAGCGCCCGGTGTACTTCATCAGTGAAGTACTACATGATGCCAAGACTCGATACCTAGAGGTGCATAAGCTGCTCTATGCAGTTCTTATTGCCTCCAGGAAGCTTCGCCATTATTTCCAAGCTCACAAGATCTCAGTGGTGACTTCTTACACACTTCGAGCAATCTAGCATAATCCCAATTCGACTGGGAATATTGCAAAGTGGGCAGCAGAATTGGCCGAATTTGATCTTGAATTCATTTCAAGGCAAGCAGTCAAGAGTCAAGCGTTGGCAGACTTCGTGGCGTAATGGACTCCCTCTCCATCCAACCCTGGGGGCCCCAGCGAGCAGAAGCCAGAACACAAGGCTCCGGTCTTCACCGAGCCTCACTGGACCCTCTACTTCGACGGCTCCACGCAAAAGCAGGGGGCCGGAGCTGGAATCCTTCTCCTCGCACCAACTGGGGAGAAGGTAAAATACATGGTACACCTTGACTTCAAGGCGACCAACAACATGGCGGAGTAAGAAGCACTCATCTACGGACTAAAGGTGGCACTGTCATATGGTGTCAAGCAACCGCTGGTCCAGGGAGATTCGCAGCTCATCATTAAGCAAGTGAAGGGTGAATACTCCTGCAACAATCTCCAGCTAGCTGCTTACCTCCTTGAAGTCCAGAGGCTTCAAAAGGACTTCGAAGTCCTAGATCTCGACCATGTTCAACGTGCCCATAACGCTGAAGCTGACGAATCTCGACGAAAGCGTCAACCGGAGCTCTGGCTCCTGACGGAACTTTTGTTCGGAGGTTGTCAAAACCAACAGCTCAGCCTACCAAACTGAGCGAAGGGGGCCAGATCAGCATCTCGAAGTTGACGGTCCCGATGGCCCTGTTACCATGGCAGCCATCAAGGGTCGTAGATGCTGCCGGAAGCTCTGAGCAACCCAACACGCAAGACTCAAATGCTCAAGCTAGTTCTAATGCATGGATCGCGGAGATCCGGAGCTACTTGAAAGACAACATCCTTCCTGACGATGATGTATCCGCTGACCGGGTAGTCAGATTGGCTAAAAGATACACGTTGGTAGAAGGGGATCTCTATCGGCGCAGTGCCAATGGCATCCTAATGCGGTGCATCACAAGGGAAGAAGGCTGCGAAATCCTCGCAGATATCCAAGGAGGCGAGTGTGGGAACCACGCGTCTTCCCGCACGTTGGTTGGTAAAGCCTTTCGGCATGGCTTCTACTTGCCTACAGCACTCCAGGATGCAACTGAGCTGGTGAAGAAATGCGAAGCATGTCAATTTCATGCAAAGCAAATTCACACACCGGCTCAGCCCCTACAAATGATACCTCCTACATGGCCCTTCGCTGTGTGGGGGATGGACATCTTGGGACCTTTCCCAAGAGTCGTCGGAGGTTACAAGTTCCTGTACGTTGCCATTGACAAGTTTACCAAGTGGCCGGGAGCAACTCCAGTTGTGACAATCAACAAGCAATCTGCTATCAACTTTTTGCAGTCCATTGTTTGCAGATTTGAAGTCCCAAACAAAATCATCACTGATAATGGGACCCTATTCACAAGCTCTGCATTTCAAGGATATTGCGAAGACCTCGACATACAAGTTTGCTACGCCTCCGTAGCTCACCCAGCAAGCAATGGCCAAGCCGAGAGAGCAAATGTTGAAATCCTTAAAGGACTCAAAACGCGCACTTATGAGCGCTTGAAAAAACATGGAGCCAACTGGATTGAAGAACTTCCGCCCACTTTATGGGCCAACAGGACATCTCCAAACCTGTCAACTGGAGAGACACCCTTCTTCCTGGTGTACGGAGCTGAAGCAATCCTTCCTCCGGAAATCACCTTGGGTTCACTCCGGGTCCGGACCTTCGACGAAGCCACGCAGGACCAGCTCTGGCGTGAAGACCTAGACCTCCTTGAGGAGGGAAGGTGCCAAGCAGATGTTTGGAATGCCCGATATCGCCAAGCCCTACGATGCTATCATCAGCGGCATGTACACAACCGACAGCTCGAGGAAGGCGATCTGGTGCTACAAAGAATACAATCCAGAGAAGGGTTAAACAAACTCTCCCCCAGCTGGGAGGGACCCTTCCGAGTGATTAAAGTGTCCCATCCCAGAAGCGTTCGCTTGGCTACCGACGATGGGACACCTCTCCCAAATCCTTGGAACATCGAGCACCTCCGTAAGTTCTACACTTAATATCACGGAGGTGAGTCTGTAGTAACTTGAGGTGTACGTTATAGAGTCATTGTACAGAGTTGGGTAGTTCCTCCAGGAGATCAGTCGGACCTTCCCCGGAAGGTCCGCAAAGTTCATGCAACACTTGTCACAGTCTCAGAACTAAAAGTGTGGCTAGCTACCCTGGGTCAAACGAGAAATTAAACACGCTTAGCCTGGTTCCGTACCCTAAGAGTGTACTTGTTTCCCCTGTACCCCGGACCTATAATGAAAGACATCTTCATATGAAACAGACTCCACGTGCATTTATTTTGTGCAGGCTCAACATTCTTTTTTATTTTTCTCTTTCTTGTCTATAACAAAGACGTGCGATTCTTAAGAAATTTTAGTTCGATCGGTTCATATACGATTCGAGTTGTATTGTTGATTCTTTTGGATTCAAATATTGTTCATGGCCCACTCGCCTAAATGCCGCCAAGCCAATCTAGGGCTGGAGTGTGCTATCGACTTAGCCTGGTCAAGCACCCTAAGTACGCCACTCTACCTACACCCCGGTAGGCCGAAGTAAGGCGGGTCCAAGAACAGTTGGATCTGGAAGAAAAGGCAACGCATTCGACTTAAAATTTTCTCAAGAATCGTAAGCCACAACGAAGTTATAGGCAAGAAATGAATTTTATATTTTTCTTTGCTTCAGTGTGCAGGAAAAATAAAATCCACGTTGATGGAGAAAAACCGGAGCTAACAAAGCTCCGACTCCTCTAGATGGCTTGTAATCGATGTTAAGCATTGAAAACGAGCATCACCGGAGCAACCAAGCTTCGGTAAAGCTAGGGGGGCCAGTCGTCGACGTAAAACAAAAGATGGTAAGAACACTCCACAAGTGGAGTCTGCTGCCGACAAGCTACGTGTTGGCAAAGGTCAGTGCCGGAGCTACTAAGCTCCGACACCCGGAGGGCTAACTATCGATGCTCTATGCGTTGATAGGGACTATTGCTAGAGCTACTAAGCTCCGGCGGTAGTCAGTTTGACCTCAGGGGGCCTTCACTATCGAAGACTTCGGACCTACACTCTACAAGTTCAAAGCAAATGAGTCTTCAACAAAACACAATATCCTCTTGGTACATGTTCACAATCAAATTGTGTACATCTACCAGGGGGCCAAGTGAAGACAAAAGTGTTGAAGACAAAAAGTGAAATTCACAAAAATTTTGGGTTTCATTCATCTGGAGACAAGGGATTACAAAATTGAGGAAGAAGAAGAGAGGATACAAGTGGGAACTACGGAGATGGTCCTAGACCCTATGGAAGAATTGAGCGACCTTCTGGGCAACCTCCGACATGTTGGCTCGGGCAGCTTCCCCTTCTCCTTCAACGAGACCTTCAAGCACCGGGTCCAGAGGAAATTGGGAGTTCCGGCTGGTGTAGCACGTCAGCACATACTCTGCAACGTTCTTCGCCAAGGATTGCCCCTCAACCTCCAATTGGTCCGCGATGATGTCTCCCACTATGGAGAGTTTGCTACCTGCCGAGCTCAACGCCTGCAATGTCAGGTCCGGCTCCGTCTCCGGATCATCCGGACGCACGGGACTGAAGCCCATCGGTGTCAGCGCGTCGTTAGCCTTGCCCAGGAACTCCCAAATCTGTAGGGAGTCCGTAGTGTTAATTCCTCCAGGGCTCTTCTGGCCGCCACCAGTTCAGAATTCTCGCGGGCGAGGTGCTCAACTTCTTTGGCGTTTTGCTAAATCTTCTCAGCAACCCGCTTCTCGAGTTTTCCGAGCTCCTCATCCCAGAGGTGGATCATGTTCCGGCGGTCAACCAGGTCCTTCTCCCTGCCCCTCACTTTCTTTTCCCTGGCAACAAGGGCACACTCCCGCTCGTGGAGCTCCTGCCCTCGCACCCAGGCCTTCTTCTCCTCCTCAATGCAGGGTTCTTAGCGCGCTCCTCGAGGCCCTTGTCAGCCAGAGCCACCTTTTCGTTGAGCTCCTCCTCCCTCCTCAAGACGTCATCCCGTAGCTCTAGGAGTTTCTGCTCTTCATCTTCGAGCCGTTTCTCCCTCTCTTCAAGTGCCTCTCGGCGCTTGATGAGTGTAGTGTTAATGGCCTCAAGCCTTTTGTGGCATTCATCGGCCGCACTGTTAGCTGCTTTGGTCTGCTCATAGATCTCCCGGGATTGTGCGTCGAGGGCACGAGTCATACTCTCCCTGTCATCCAATAATTTACCCCAATATTCCAGGCAGACCTTCTCCCGCTTGATCCACTCTTTGTCATCCGCTAGCCTCGACTGCGCCAGCTTGGTCTCGAAGTGGAGCCGGTTACGCCACCGCCTAAGGGTTTGGCGCTCCTCTTCAAGAGCCTTGCTGTCGTGGAAGAAGGCCAGTTGAACTTGACGTAGACTAGAACAGGCGTTGTCAATAGACAATGACAACGGGATAGGTTCCGAACCTGCTGGGGTCTCCTCCGCTGGTTCCAGCGGGTTTTCAGATACAAAAATTGGGTCCCACTCCACAAGAGTGGTCCCCTGGGTCTCCTTGGCACTAGGGCCGTCCTCCGGGATGGCCTCAGTCGCCATCGAGGAAGGCCTCGCCGCCAGGTCTTCATTCACCCCCTCAGACAGGGGGCCAGCAACTTCACCAGGGCACTCCGGCTCAGCCGCGGGTACCTCCGACGTCGTCATTTCCGGAGCAGGGGCCGCGTATGGCTCCGACCTGGGCACCTCCTCTGATGGGGGCTCGAGCTCCGACGCCTCTGCAACAACCGGCTCGGGAGCCGAAAGATCTTCATCCTCAATCGGCCCTGCGGCCGGAGCTCCAGCAACGACCGGCTCTGCGGCCGGTGCTTCCGAGGTAGCCGGCCCAACCGCCGGGACTTCCTCAACATCCGGCGCGTACGCCGGGACTTCAATCACCTCCGTCTCGACTGCCGGATCTTCGACAATTTCCGGCTCTGTGGCCGGAATTACAGCTTCCTCCGGCTCAACGGCCGGAGCTTCCATCATCTCAGCACCAGGACCCGGAGCTTCAACCTCCGGGACAGGTGCCGTTGGCGCATCTTCTCTCCCGCGGTCCGGCACTACCACGGGAGTCTCTGGGTATGAGTCGAGGTCCATGAGCACGACAGCTGGCGCCGAAGCTGTCGCAGCTTCAGCCACCACTTGGGGCAGCACCGGGACAGGAGCAGAAGCTTCCGCCCTCACAGCTTCAGCTGCTATGGCTGAGGGTGGAGCCTCACTCCTCTTCTTGGGAACGCTGCAGATGATGGACGAAGAAACTTAAAAAATAGTTACTACAATTAAACAACTATCCAAGGTAAAGATTAAAAGTTACCTTGGGAGGCTTCCGCACCACCTTGCGAGGAACCTTTTTCCCGGGCGTTCTGGGCTGGTCATAGCCGGCGTGGAAGCTTCGGAAGGCCCCCCAGAACTCGTTGCGGCCATGGGCGTTTCCCTAGTCGAGGACCCCCTCGATTGGGAAGAACCATCGGACCTAGAGGCCTTCACCGGCCCCGGTGCTGGAGTCGCATGCCCGGAGCTAGCACCCCGGGAGGACCCCGCTGCGGGTACAGTCGCCGTGGTTGTAGAAGACCTCCCCCTCTGGGGAGAAAGAACTGATGCAGAGGTGGCAGGCCTGACGGACCTTCTGTCGGCATGCTACAGCTTCCTCTTCCGGCTCAAGGGTTCTTCCGCCGGCTCCTTACCCTTGCCGACGACCTCAGCCCTTGGCTTCGGGGTAGGGTCGGAGCCACCCTCGGAAGCTCCGGGGATCGCCACCCTAGTGGTTGATCTTCTCTCGATGACACCAAGGTCGTCAAGCACAGTCATCTTCCGCCGGAGCTCCCTGCTGAACTCTACTTCCACGTTCAGAGGGAGAAAAGCTGATGGCGGAGTCAAGTCGTCACCCGCGACGTCGATGCCGTGCTGGAACTTATTGAGGTGGAACTCCAAGGTTGTCCCCACCATGTTGGACTTCAGCCCAGTCTCGACCCGGTCGTCGTCCATCACGCTGTTGAGGGCCCAAGCGAGTTTTTCTCTCCTCTTCAGCGGTGCCCACCTGTTGACCAGGAAGTTGCAAAACACCGCCTGAGGAGTCAATACTCCCTCCACGCATTGGCGGATCCTGGTCAAAGCAGGGTTGAAGGCTTCCGCCAGCACCGGAGCTTCACTCCAGATTGTCGTGTCGATGTTGGGGAGGCCTTCGGGCAGCTCCAGCCTCTCGTGCTCCTCCACCCGGACGACTATCTAGTCCTTCTTCTAGTCATCCCACTTCCCAAAGGGAAACGGCCGGAGGTACTTGAATGGGCACTTCTTGCGCTTCACGAAGTAGTAGAAGCCAAGGTACTCATTGCTCCTGCCGGTGGTATGGACGGTGAAGAAGGTCCGGAAGAGTTCAATGCAGGGGGGGATGCCCACCCACATCTCACAGAAGTGGACGAAGATAGACACAAGAAGAATGGAGTGGGGGCCAAGGTGATACAGCTGCAGACCATAGAAGTCTAGCAGCATCAAGAAAAAGGAGGAAAAAGGTGGGATCAACCCCACCATGGCGTACGAGGAGAAGTACACCATTTCGCCGGCGTGCTCCTTCTCAAACGGGAGCTCTCCACCGGCACGAACCGAGTGGTTGAAGAAGTCCGAGGACCATCCCATGAGGGCTCGGACCTTCTTTAGGTCGTCGTCGGTCTTCAAACGACTCTCGCGGAGACCCGACTCCATCGCGGCATGATAAGGCAAGAGAAGAAAAGCGAAGCACAAGTTGGGAGTTTGAGCGCAAGATCAGATGAGAGGCGTAAAGAACCCCAAACGGTGCGCGCTTTCCTTCTTAAGTAAGCCCTTGCGAAGCTTGGATGGAAACCGCAAGGAAGTCAAAGATACCACTCAAAAATTCCACCCAGCCGATGATAAGAGGGCCCGGGATTACCCCGACGATCAAGTCGAGGTTCTTACTCAGGCAAACGGTTGCCATCATGAGGTTGGAAGCCCGAAGGCGGCAGCCTGACAAGGCGCGCGGAACCGATACGATTTTCGTATCGGGAATTGTCGACCTTCAGTTGCATGAGATCCGCACGCCAAAAATCTCACCTGCTGCACACGGGATACACCACGCGGCGAGGATTTAACTCCAAACCATCGCCAACGGCACATCTGAAGACCTTTGAAGACTCAGTTCAAAAGTCGAAGGATGGACCCACCTCCGGCGGAATGACTTCATCCAAGGGGTCTTCCTCGAAGGTGGGCCCAGGGGGCCACTTTCGATACCCTGGGTACCATATACCCCTTGGGATTGCAAAGATCTCAAGGGAAAGTCACCCACTTGATTTGAAGACCTTTGGAGGCCCACATGTCAGACATGTCCGGACCCGCTTCTCCAACATGGTTAGTCCCAGGGTCGCCACGTGTACTATCAAACCGGAGCTACCGCCCGCAAGGGGGGAAGCTCCGGGCTATGTACTGAAGTGGCACCCCCGGACCTAACCCCAGACCGAGGGAATCTCCGGTGCTGACACATGTCGGCTAACACCGGAACCATCTGTTCTCCACAGTGTGCTCCGGTGCTGCCACATGTCCAACCGTCGGATCTTCAGCCTCTAACCTCCGGAAGACTCCACAACGGCTCCGGATCTTCAAAGGGGAATCAAGGACTTCAAGACCCGACCAAGTGTCATTAATACTGCATTAATGACACACAATCAGATGACCTTAATTACCAGTAACGGTGCTGTCAAAGCCCATAACTCGGTCATTAAGGGTAATCAAACATGTTGAATGTACATCAATATCAGTAACAGCCGAGGCCACATGTCGGGCCAGGCTAACTTGTAATGGCCTGCCCTTGTACTATAAAAGGACAGGCCGACGATACATAGGACACGTCTACACACGCGCTTTACAGACTCTCCACACTCTAGACATACATCCAATACAACATCAACACACCCCGTGGAGTAGGGTATTACGCTCAGGCGGCCCGAACCACGTAAATTCTTGTGTCTCCTGTGTCATTTACAATTCACCTTCTTGAATCTCCGCACGCCCACACCGAACCACAAACTCCTCTAACACTTTAGTAGTGTCGGGAGATCTGCCGGATCCAAACCACCGACACACACGCACTCACTAATGAATCTTGGATTATTGCAATGCAAGAAGAGTTTGAAAATTTTGAAAGAAATAATGTTTGGAAACTTGTACCTCCACCTCAAGGTCACACTTTAATTGGAACTAAATGGGTATTTAAAAATAAACAAAGTGAGGATGGGGTTGTGGTTAGGAATAAGGCTAGGTTGGTTGCTCAAGGTTTCACCCAAGTTGAAGGTCTAGATTTTGATGAAACTTTTGCTCCTGTCGCTAGATTAGAAGCCATAAGAATTTTGTTAGCTTTTGCAGCATCTAAAGGTTTTAAGCTATATCAAATGGATGTTAAAAGTGCTTTTCTTAATGGCTACATAGATGAGGAGGTTTATGTCAAACAACCACCGGGTTTTGAAAATCCATATTTTCCTAATCATGTTTACAAACTGTCCAAAGCCTTATATGGTCTCAAACAAGCCCCTAGAGCATGGTATGATAGGTTAAAAACATTCTTACTTGAAAAGGGGTTTACCATGGGCAAGGTTGATAAAACTCTTTTTGTGCTTAAGCATGGAAATGACTCATTATTCGTTCAAGTGTATGTGGATGATATTATCTTTGGTTGTGTTTCTCATGATCTTGTGTCCAAGTTTTCAGCAATGATGAGTTCCGAATTTGAAATGAGTATGATGGGTCAACTCACTTACTTTTTGGGGCTGCAAATCAAGCAAACCAAGGAGGGTACCTTTGTGCATCAAACGAAGTATACCAAAGACCTCCTAAGGCACTTCAACATGGACAAAAGCAAGCCTCTTCAGACACCAATGGGAACAGCAACAACACTTGAACTTGATGAAGATGGTGAACCCGTGGATCAAAAAGAATATAGAAGCATGATCGGATCACTTTTGTACCTCACGGCATCAAGACCGGACATACAATTCAGCGTATGTCTTTGTGCACGGTTTCAAGCTTCCCCACGTGTTTCACATCGTCAAGCCGTCAAAAGGATTCTCAGATACTTACATGGAACCCAAGAATTTGGCATTTTTCTTCCTTCTTCCTCAACCGTTACTTTGAAAGCTTTTTCGGATGCTGATTTTGGGGGTTGTAGAATTGATAGGAAAAGTACTTCCGGTGCTTGTCATTTTCTTGGTAATTCTCTTGTTGCTTGGTCCTCTAGAAAACAAAATTCAGTTGCACAATCCACAGCCGAATCTGAATATGTAGCTGCTGCTAGTGCTTGCTCACAAATTCTTTGGATTGTTGAAACACTTAAGGACTATGGGGTTGATCTAGATAGTGTTCCACTGTTTTGTGATAACACTAGTGCCATTTGCATTGCTAAAAACCCCGTGCAACATTCTAGAACTAAGCACATTGACATTAGGTATCACTTTCTCCGAGATAATTTTGAAAAAGGAAACATTGTGCTTCACCATGTAGATACTGAACAACAATTGGCTGACATTTTTACAAAACCTTTGGATTTCACTCGTTTTCGTTACATTCGTAGTGAAATAGGGGTTATGCATCCTCATGGCTTAAATTGAGGGGGAGTTTTTGAAACTTGGGAAGTCTATGTGTGAATCTGAAATTAAAATAATATGAGCATAGTATTTCATACATATATGACTTTGTGATTCCTTTTACATGCTAAAAGTTCTTACTACATTACTCGTGTTATACATTTTATAGTTTTTGCCATGTCTAGTAATTGGAATAATTACTTACACTAAATCTGGTCATGGTCGAACTTTCTTGCTGTTTTAAACTTGTTGCATGCTCACAAGTGCTTTTAATCATAAAGAATTAATCAAGTAATCAACTCACATGTTTGAGTTTTTATGAACAAATATAAATTCAGAAAAGATCAAGAGAATATGCATGCATCGCACTTCTTCTTTCGAGATAGCTTATCATTGCACTTAGATATGAACTTGGAAGAAGTTGTGTATGACTAAAACCATGTCCTTAAGCTTATGATTGTCAAATGACATAGGCTTGGCTTGGTTGGTTAGAATAAGGCAGGTGCGCATATAATCTCTTGCAAATATCATATGATCTAAATTTATGCTTTGAAAAATAATAAAATGCAGCAACTAGTGTCATGCTTTCAGGTTTTGAAATAGTTAAGTTTGTGAGATCATGACTTGCTTAATTTGAAAATTACATTTGTTCTCTAGCATGGCTTACACTACTTTATGTATCTCATTGATGTGATAGTGTAAGTTACTTGATAGTATGACTTGGATGAGCTCATAACAACTAAAGGGGGAGAGATAAATTGTTTATATGCTCATGACTTGCTGAATACATTGTCAAAGGGGGAGAGATAAGCATGAAGAGAAAGAGATATGTGCATAAGGAGAGATAATAAAGGGGGAGAGATAATATGGGATAACTTTTTGGATTTTCTTCTCATTCTACTTTTGATTTACAAAGGGGGAGAAATTGTTTTCAAAACTTTTATGTGAATAAGCCAATGTTCGGATATTAAGTGGTGTTGTCAATGCATTCATCAAGGGGGAGATTGTAAGATCTATGTGTGCTGAATATATTGGTTTGTAGTGAATACACTTGGCTTTGATGATAAAAGTTTTGAATATCACCAAAACACCTTTTTATCAAGGTTCGACTCTAGCTCTGAGCTACAGCAAGGTCCGACGGTAGGTCCGGCTTGGTTTGAGTAGCTCCGGTTACGTTCGATGCTAGGTCCGACTTCTTGGTAAGGTCCGACCAGCTTTGGTAAGCTCCGGTGAGCTTTATCTTTAGCTCCGGCATGTCTTTGATAGCTCCGGCATATATTTGATAGCTCCGGCATGCTTTTGCTAAGCTCCGACGTACTTTTCTAGCTCCGGTTTTGGGTTGACTAGTTTTTGGTATGCTCTGGTGCTAGGATCTACTAGTTTTGGTAAGCTCCGGCAGGTGCTTCATTGTACTAGTAAGCTCCGGGTCAAGCTCCGGCTTGCTGTGGGATGGTCCGGAACTTGACCGCAATACTTATACTTTTCATTAGCAAAGTTTAGAACTTGCTTTATATTCTTGGAAAGATTGCTTAGTATTCATTTGCTATATTTTTGGTGTGTTTTGGTTGATATGGATGATTTCGTTTTGATATGCTTTGCAACATGCTTATGTGAGGTGCTCACGTAAGGTGTTGTGTTCGGAACTAACTTGAGTCAAGTCGAGGACCTGGGCTCGTATGGATTGGTTGTTTATTCATGTGCAGGTGTTGCTTGAGTTCAAGACATGGCTGGTGACGGGATCCATTGGACTAGTCTCAGGGAGGAGATGAGGTTCCAACAACCAAATTCAGGGGGAATTGTGGTTGAGCTGATCAGGAGGTTGTGCAGCATGATTGAATCAAGAACAATGCATATGAAGGTATCGTGGACATCGTTGGAAGATGTTTGCACGTATGCAAGGAGTTCATGGACGTGTCTACATGGTTCCGAGACGTGATGAAGAGATGTGGACGTAAAGAATTGGTCGGAAAGGTCCAGCCGACTAGGTTATGGACTCAGGCTGCGGCTGAGTCGGGTTTGACTTAAATATGGAAAGATTTGAGTTGGTTATGATAGGATTTCGTGTGGGTCACGAATTTGAGTTGTTTAGGAATGTGGAATACATTCCTAAGGTGTTTGGAAGTCTTAAGATTGCTTCTATCTGCGTATAGAAGAATCTTGAGCACTTATGGAAAGTTACGATTCGTGATCTGAGTAGGATTGGAGTTCTAGTTGGTATTGGGTTGGCCTAAGGGCTGGTTATATAAGCAAGGGAGCCCAGAGCTCGTGGGGCACGACTTTGGGGCTGTTCCTCTTGTGTTCTATTGAATAAAATTCGTAGTTTGAAGGAACTTTTGTGCCTTGTTCGTTCGACTTGTTCCAGACAAGTTTTACTCGTCGAGTTTCTGGACAGCACTACCTTTCGTCGGTGGTTTTATCATAACTCGAGTTTTACAGATCCAATTGACGTGATTCTTTTTGGGTTGTCTTCAAAACTTGATTATATATCATCTGTCAAAATTTCACGGTCATTGGATTTGTGGTCCTTGATCTACACGAGTTTCTTTGCAGCGTTCCAGAACTGTTTTTTTTCTCGGGTAGGGCAGATTGACCATTGTTTGATCTTTCGATCATAACTTGAGTTTTTCTTGACGGATTTGAGTGATTCTTTTTATGTTGTCTTCGTGACTTGATTCTCTCTGATATCTGTCACTTTTGTCACGGTGAAACATGTTTAGATTAGTCTCACACACGATTTCTTTAATAGATCATTTTTCTGCCGAAAGGGTTTGGGGTTTAATTGTTTCCGCTGCGTAAGATTTTTAAATCTACCATTCACCCCCCCCTCTGGTAGCTTTTCACGTGCTCTTCGATCCTACAGGATCCTATTCCCCTGTCGTTAAACATCCTAGGCACACATATGCATCATGCTTCGTTCATTTTTGGAACCGGTGTCACAAAGAGCCCATTAGGGACTCGTGATTAGGGTTTCTCACGACCCTAGGCAGGTATTAAACAGTATCTGCCACCCTCATTAGATGGCAGGTTTTGTTTATTCGAAAGTTAGCTTTTGTTGCTTCCTTGTACGCGCGCGTGTCGACTACATCGCACGTCTACTTGTATTCGAAACCTCACTTTTTGATTGTTGTAATAGATCGGTGCTTGTTCTTGCGTGTTCTTCGATTGCTTCTAAGAACAAAGGCCCCCATGGTCAGGTTTATTGTGTGCCAGCAAGAACAATGCAACTTCGGAGTCAGTGTACTGATCGCTAAGGCACATCATCCTGGGGATAGTGTAGTCGGATTGCCAACGTCTTCTCCACAAATTGAACCCCCCTATTCTCATTGAAAGATCGGAAACTATGATCCTATAATGTGGTAATCAGAGCAATGTTGATCGGTGAGAGTTCTACCATTGCTTTTCTTTTTGCTCTTATCATCCTATAGTCCAAAGAAAGCCAAGAAAATACTAGATCTATTTTTCCATTATTCCTAGACCATTGTGCCTTTTACTTTCACTACTTAGTTCAGACTTGTTGAGTTCATGGTTGCTTCAACTAGTCATGTTGCTGGTCTTAGTGTTTAGTCTTTTAGAGTTTCGAGCTCTTGTCACGTTCAATATGCAAAAATAAAAATAAAATCCATCATCCCCACCATCACAAAATTAGGGAGATATTCACTTCATTATTTGCATCTCCAAAAGAGGAAATAATCAGATCAGGTTTTGAGTATCTTCTTGGTTTTTGAAGAAAAAGGTAATAACTTCTTCATACATTGTCCGTTTGGAAAGTGTAAGCACAATCTGGAAAGTTTTATCTTGCCATCTTTCCAACGGATGAAACCTTGTCCGAAAATTTCATTTGTGCGCATCGCAATCACCTAAGAGATTTCGAGATCTTTTGTGTACTTTTTTCTTTCTTTGGAAAGCAATATTTACAAGACCTACAAGGAACATGTAAAAATAAGTGTTCTATATGTGGTATTTGGTAGCTTATCATCCGATCCTTGTGTAATCTTTTAGAACTGCAGGGCTTTGTAAAAAAAAGAAAGAAAGAAACAAGAAAGAAAGAGAGAAAGAACAAAAGAAAAAGAAAGAAAAGAAAGAAAGAAAAAGTGAGCTTCAGCTACTGCTGTTGTAGGCTATTGTGTGACTGGTGTGAATTCCCTTGTGTCTAGGCTCACGTCTCTAGAACGATCTAGTCTAGGACCAGCATAGTACTATCATAGAATGTTTATTCAGCTTGTTGTAACTAACGTAGTGAAAGTTTGCTCCATGTGCAAGTTCATCCACCTAAAGCTCCATGGATTGACACCTACTCTTGAAATTGTTCATTACTTGCTGGTTGCAATCACTTCCTTGTCGAGCTTGGTAAGAACAGGTAAGAGCTTGATTGAACAATTTGAGAGTGAGTGAGCTATCCCCACCAGCACCGTTGTAGCTAGGGATAACGTTACACTTTTATATTGGATTGTTCCTTTTTCTACTAATCATGGCAGGAGGAGCAAATGCAAATGAAGACGTGCATTCACCTCACACACTGGGAATTATACAGCACTACGAGCGCCAAGTGCGGATACACACAGAAACGCTTGATGAGGATGTTTGTGTTACCAGTGACCACCTTGGTCAATTGGAAAAGGTGCAGATTGACACCAACACCAAAATTAGCATGTTGGATGTTTCCATACGAACGACGAACAGTTCTATTCTAGCCATCCTGCAGCGCCTTGAGGAGAGGGATCGAGGACGAACCGTGGATGGACATGTGAGCAATGCCCCTAGCATTGTACCTAATAATGAAGATGATTATCTTGTAGATACTGAGATTGGGGAAGATGAGTATGCTAGGCCACGACGTCGGCTACATTGCAACCGTCAAGGTATGGGTGGACATCGTCGGCGTGAGGTACACAATAATGATGATCCTTTTAATAAGAACAAATTTAAGATACCTCATTTTGATGGTAAATAAGACCTTGATGCATATATTACTTGGGAGAATTTTGTTGATCAAAAATTTGCATGTCACGAATTTCCTAAAAATGCAAGGGTTACAACAGCCACTAGTGAGTTCACTGATTTTGCTTCTGTTTGGTGGATAGAACATGGCAAGAAAAATACTAATAACATACCGTGAACTTGGGAAGCTTTGAAACGGCGCATGCGGGCAAGATTTGTTCCTTCTTACTATGCACGTAATCTATTAAATAAGTTAAGACAGTTCAGACAGGAAGCAAAATGTATAGAAGAGTATTTTCAAGAACTACAAATGGGTATGTTGCGTTGTAATTTAGACGAGGATGAGGAACCAGCTATGGCTAGATTTTTAAGTGGTTTAAACCGTGAAATTCAGGACATCCTTGCTTCTAAAGATTACAATAATGTTACCTGTTTGTTTCATCTTGCTTGTAAAGCTGAAAGGGAAGTGCATGGATGACGAGCTAGTTCTAGAACTAATATTTCTACAGGAAAGACTATCTCATGGCAACCACGCATGACTACTCCTCCGATTGGGTGTGCTCCCCCGCCATCTTCTTCATCGAGTCAGGTAGGACCTTATTCCTCCGGAAACAAGACACGTGCTCCTTCCACTAGCTCAGCAGCAAAGACCACCCAAATTTCATTCATAGCATCTTGTAGTTTCTTAGCAAGATCATCACAAGTAGAACAATGCAAATCAATTGTAGAACAGCTAGCATCTTTCAAGTTTTTATCATTAAGTGCAACAAGCTCTCCGTTCTTTTCAATTTCTAACTCAAGTTTATCAAGTGTGGATGTGTGCGCACTTCCTAATGAGGACAATTGTTCATATATTAAATCACATGAGGAACAAGAATCATCACTAGGAATCAAGGATTTCAACTAATTAGTTTCAGATTCTAGTGACTCAATTTTAACAACATTGTCCCTAAGCTTTTTGTCCTTTTTCTTAACTATAACAGTGGCATGAGAAATAGCATCACACATTTATTTGCAAGTAGGACATACCTCTTCTTTATCACTGTTGTGTTCAACCTCCTCCATACTTGATCTTGACTTGCCCACCATGAAGCACAAGTTTGCCAAATCATCTTCATCTTTGTCACTTCCAATGTCCACATCGCTTGAGCCAAGTTCTTAAAGTGCGGTGATGAAGTTGTTTATCATCTTGCGTCCTATAGTAACCTTCTTTTCCTTGTTGGAGTTTCTAGAGGTGGTCTTGACCTTGTTCTGCTTTTCCTCACGGGTAGAAGGACCTAAAAGATTAGGATATTCCGTACAAAAGTGTCCTGTCTTACCACATTCAAAACAGTGCTGAGGCCCGGAGCTTCCTCTCCTTCTAGTTCTCACATTTTGCAATGCTTTTGAGAATCCGGTAGAGATGAGTGCTAACTCCTCTTCTGGAAATTCCTCGATCCGCTCCAGGATTAGGGAGGACAACAAAGCAAGAGTATTGCAAGATGATGATTGGCTGGAGCTAGGCATTTCACGTTGTGAGACGAATGCAATAGACTTATTTGGATTCTTTCGTGATAAGATGTCAATTTCATGAGTTTATAGTTTAGAGTGAAGTACATCGAGTGTAAGTGTACTCATGAGAGTAGATTCACGAATAGATGTGACTTTCATCTCCCAAATTGACATGTCTAATGCACTTAGTAATTGCGTAGCATTTTCAGCATCTGAAAAATTAACATTGACACTATGCAAGTTGCTGAGAATTTTATTAAAGCGAGCAAAGAGATCATCAGTAGACTCACCAGGTTGCATCTCGAAGCGCATGTATTCTTTCTTGAATATGTCTTGCCTTACCTCCTTGATCGTATTGGATCCTTCTTGGTAGTCACAAAGTGCTTTCCACACATCGTATGCAGATCGGAGGTGTACATTACGGTCGAAGTCGCTTTGAGTTAATCCTTGTATGATCAAGTTCCGAGCCTTTTTGTTGTTGTCAACATCTCTCAGATTTGTAGCTATAACTTGATCGTTTGACGGCACTTCGTAAAGCTTGTATATCTTCTCCCATATTGCGAAGCCTTCTGCCTGGATGAAAGCTTCCATACGTGCCTTCCAAACCTGAAAATCAATACCACTAAACAAACAAGGTTTGGCGGAGTATTTCTCCATGACGATTAGTCAAAAACACGTGCAAATCACAAAGATTAGAGCACTGTGGCTCTAATAATAATTGTAGGATCAAAGAGGACATGTAAAGATACTAGAGGGGGGGTGAATGGAAGATTAAAACTTTTCAGCGGAAGCAACGAAAACAACCCTCGACAGAAAACCGATCTGTTAAAGAAACCATGTGTGCAACTAATCTAAACATGTTCAACTATGACAAATCTTGTAGACATTGTAGATAATCAATTCACGAAGATGTCACAACAATATTCACGAAAATTCGTCGAGAAAAACTCATGTTACAATCAAAAGATCGAACAAAGGTCACTCTGTCCTACACGAGAAAAACAGTTTTGGAACACTGCAAAGAAACACGTGTAGATCAGAAACCACAAATCCAATGGCCGTGAAATTTTGACAGGTGATAGAAAGTTACGTTGTGAAGAGAACCCAAAAAGAATCACATCAATCGAATCTGTAAAACTTGAGTTATGATAAAACCACCAAACCAAGGTAGTGCTGTGCAGAAACTCGACGAGAAAGACTTGACAAAAATAAGTCGGACGAACAAGGCACAAAAGTTCCCTTCAACTATGAATTTTATTCAATATAACACAATAGGAACAACTCCAAAGTCGTGCACCATGAGCTCTGGCCTCCCTTGCTTATATAACCAACCCTTAGGCCAACCCAAACCTAACTAGGACTCTAATCCTACTCAATTCACGAATCGTAACTTTCCATAACTGCTCAAGACTGTTCTATATGCAGATAGAAGTAATCTTAAGACTTCCAAACACCTTAGAAACGTATCCCACATTCCTAAAACAACTCAAATTCGTTACCCACACGAAATCTTATCATAACCAACTCAAAACTTTCCATATTTGAGTCAAACATGACTCAACTGCAGCCTGAGTCCATAACCTAGTCGGTTGGACCTTTCCTACCAATTCTTTATGTCCACATCTCTTCATCATGCCTCAGAACCATGTAGCCACGTCCATGCACTGCTTGCACACATACGAACATCTTCCATCAATATCCACGATACCTTCATATGCATTGTTCTTGATTCATACATGCTGTGCGACCTGCCGATCAACTCAACCACAATTCCTCCCGAACTTGGTTGTTGAACCTCATCTTCTCCTTAAGACTACAATGAATCACGTCACCAACAATGTCTTGAACTCAAGCAACACCTGCACATGAATAAACAACCAATACTTCCGAGCACAAGTCCATGACTTGACTCTCGTTAGTTCTGAAACTACAACATCTTACGTGAGCACCTCACATAAGCACGTTGCAAACCATAGAAAAATGATATCAACCATAACCACCAAAACACACCAAAAACTTAGTAAAAGAATACTAAGCAAACTTTCTATAAGTGTAAAGCAAGTTTGAAACATTGCAAGATAAAAGCATAACAATTGCAATCAAGTTCCGAACCTTGCCAAAGCTACCCGGTCCTTGAGTCAGAGCTTAACAAAAAGATGTTTTGGGAGTATTTAAAACTTTTATCGTCAAAGCCAATGTATTCAGCACACATAGGTCTCACAGATACACGTTCTTTTCTTGCACCTGACTATGCAGGTAGTGACGAACATCAAGAAGAGCATATTGGTGCAAAAGATGCAGTACGCTATGAAAGCCTCATTGTGCAGCATGTGCTTAGTGCCCAAATGGAGAAAGCGGAGCAAAATCCAAGGTTTATATGAGTGGTTAGTCATGCCCTTTTGGTTAACTAATGCACCTAGCACCTTCGTACTGAATTGATCTTAAAATTGCATGAAACCACTAGGAAGAATATAGAGTGCATGAATGCTAAGTACAAACTTGCTGGTAGTAAGGAAAAGAAACCTATCACTTTTGAACCTAGTAATTTAGTTTGGCTACATTTGCAAAAGGATAGGTTTCCTGATTTGAGCAAGTCTAAATTGTTACCTCGAGCTGATGGTTCATTCAAAGTGTTGGAAAGGATTAATGATAATTCATATAAACTCGAGTTGCCTGTGGATTTTGGGCGTAGTCCCACATTTAACATTAAAGATTTGAAGCCATATTTGGGAGAAGAGATGAGCTTGAGTCACGGACGACTCAAATACAAGAAGGCAATGACATAATAGGATCATAGTTCCCGATCTTTTGATGAGAATAGGAGGGTCCGATTTGTGGAGGAGAAGACGTTGGCAATCTGACTACATCGTCCCCAGGACGATGCGCCTTAGCGATCGGTACACCGACTCCGAAGTTGTATTGTTCTTGCTGACACACAATCAACCTGACCACGAGGGCCTTTGTTCCTGCAAGCAATCGAAGAACACGCAAGGACAAGAAGAACAGTCACTGCTATATTGAAACAATCAAAAGTGGGGTTCCGAATATGTTGGGACCGGAATCCCGACAGCCAAGGATAGCATTGGGTGGTGTCGTGCGATGCTACACCCAATAGTATACAAGAAAAAAACGAGAATAAAATACAATACTAAGTGTTTATTTATAAACACAGCGTAAGTTTTAAAATTCTAAGTGGAAAGGAAAGTGATCTATACATCATAGCTACGCTCTCAGCACTAGCTATGCAAAAGCAAAGTCATCCATGTCCTGGATGCTTCGCACTAGCAACATCACACTTACGGCAGCGTGCAGGGCTCCCACTCGGCTGTAAAGCCTGGAGGGGGTGCAGCCTTGTCGTCGAACCTGTCATTAGTCGCATAATCTGCAAAAACTTGTTAACTGCAAACGTGAGCTTAAGGATCAGCAAGACTGACCCGTCTCACTAGACACATGCAGGGTGAATACTAAGCATAGGTAAGGTAAAGCAGTAAAGGACTCTCCTACAAGTGGATCCTTAGCTTTCAAGTTATTATCAGCAGCTTACCAATTAAATTAAAGTAACTTTAGTGATCATATTGGACAACAATTAAGTTCCAAAGTAATTATAATTAAATACATTGTATTCTCCTGACTTCTTCAGTATTTACTACGTCACAACACGGTGAACAAGTGGTACTTTATTACGGCGAGGGACGGTTATTGCAATCAGGACACACCCGGTCAACACGACACATACGCACTTTCAGAAGCGCCAGCGATTACTTACAGCAGTACCTACATAGCACTTCAGTACTAGTCGTATATGGCCACCTTTTACCCAACACTAGAATGCTGAACCGGTCGATCCGTCACGAGCAGGAGGTCCCTGCGTGGGGCGTACTCTGAAGTGCCCACCAGCTGATTTACACCTCGCCGCCCTCAACCCACGCCTATAAAACGCAACGGTATTCCTCGACAAACCAGTATCAAGTTACGTTAGTTTGTTGGAGCCCATTTCTCTAGTATGTCGCCGGTACAATTCAAGCTTGTCCAGCAGGGCTGCACACCGATCGGTCCTCAATTGCCACAAGCAGGGCTACGCACGTGAGACAATGTCTTGCTGCATCCTACCAGCTGCTCGGTCTCAATTTCAAATTCATAAACCATTTCTTGATCCAATTCATCCCGTGTGATAAAATCCTATCTCGCGAGTAGATTCCAACTACTCAACTTCTACCAGATCCCTATGAATATAAGCATGGCAGTTTCTACTCATCGGGCTGTAGACCTACCCATGACTCCATAGGATTTGTGGCCGTACAAGTGGATGTCAAACACCTTTAAACGTAATGCACAAACATCTGAAGATGTAAGGTGAATGAAAACTGCAAGGACAGAGTAAGGAACTTAAATGCAAACTAGGGCTTGCCTGAAAATGAGTTCGGGTCCAAGTTAGTCTCCGGTACATGGACTTCCAAGGCTTTCGGGTCCTCCTTCACTTCAGTTACTACACGATTTGCATATACTATATATGAATGACTTTGAAAATAAATAATATATTTAAGGTCACAAGCTAATATGTTGTGATCAAAATAAGATAATGATCTTAATTGGCTTTGGAACTTTTATGGTAGATACAAGGGACTATAGTGGAGACTCTTGCAGGGAATAAGAAATGATCAAGGAAGTTTTTTGTCTCTAAAAATTATTGCAAGCAATAACCTTCACTGAATTTTGGTTGAAATTCTGGAGGTCTATCATGGCTACCAATGGTTGTAGCATGCAGAGGGGGTCTCACTGGTTCTAGGAAAATTTGTTTCACAATTTTCTAAGCTTCATACAGGGAGAAATTGATTTAACAAGTTTGAGAGAATTTCTGAAATTTTTTCTGTATTTTTCCCAACTTTTCAATTACATAGAGATTTGGAACACTGATCAACCCAGCAAATAAAGTCCAATGAGCTTGAAATTTTTTCTGGAGATCAAATGTATTATTAAGAGTATTAAATTGGGAATTTCTAATAACATAACAGGAGTAATTAATTTGCCAAGCAGTTACCTCAAATGAATTAATTATGAATATTCTGGGAGTTTAATGTCCAACAAATTGCACCACTGCAAAGTTGAGATTGAGATGAGTCTATAAAAATTTATTTGGAAAATTTTGAGCAAATCTACTAGGAGTAATGAATTTTAGAAGTTTGATTGAATCCATGAATTATTTTCCAATGGAAAAATTTAAATAAAGTTGTTGGCCCCACTTCATTTGAATTGGGCCAATCAGCGCTGGGCCGCACCGAGGGCCACAGGGTTAACCCGCATAGCCGCACCGGATCCGGGCACAAGCTGATCCCTCTCCTCTCGCCGAACGACTGAAGTGTGGGGGCCGCGAGTCGTCCTCTTCGTCTCGATTCGCGACGCGGCCGCGGCGGCGCTGCGCCGGTGAGCTCACCGCTGGCCTTACCCGTGCGCTGAGCTTAGCTAAACTTGTCGCCTGGGGGTTTTCCACCAAGCTGAGCACGTCGGTGGTATCCCCGGAGCTTGCCGACGGTTGGAACAGGCGGTGCAACGACGGCGACGGCGGCTCGGACAGGGTGGAACTCTCTCATCTCTAGCTCAGATGCCTTGGTTTCTTGTCCAAAAGCCTCCTCGTACCTTGAGGATCATGAACAAGGACTAGGGAAGGAGAAAAACGGCCTGGAACTATGGGCTTGATGGTGAACCATGACTTTTTTACTGGCGGCGACCAAAACTCGGCTATCTCGATCAACACTCGATGTTTCCAAATCTTTTTGATCCGAAGTGTTTGCAGGGAGATAGGTAAACTATCCCTTAACTATTGCCAAGAATTATTAGATGTAGAAAACGAATTAAATACCTAACCTAGAGACATAGGTATGAACTATCATCGGGAAAAATAGAAATAAGAACGCTACAAGGCATGGCATGGCTTGAAACATGGGAGCATGCATAAGGCATGATAACACACCTTTCTCTTATAGAAACCGGGGCCTAAAAAGGCTTCCTTTGGCTTGTCGACGGTGGAGTAGGGGCGGTTCTTGGCGGCTTCTTTCACGGTCGTCGGAAAACTGCGGAATACCGCACAACCAGGTGAGAAAACACCGAACCAAAAGATGAAGAAGGTGCGCAAGCAAGTTTTGAACAAGTTTGCTAAAGAACTCACAATCGATCCTTGGCTAGATGGCAAGTTATCGTCGGAGTTCCGAGGTGAGGTCGGGGGCGCGCGAGCGGGGCAGAACTGCGGCATGGTAAGGAAAAACCAAACAGAATCTTGATGCCGTTGACTAGGGGGGTTTAAATAGGCAGAGAGGGATGAGAGGAGCTCACCACGGCGCAAACAAGCAAGCAATTCGGTGGCTTGCATGCTGAGAGGTGTCGCCACGGTGAAAACAGGGGAACTGCTTGGGAATGGGTCACTGGACAGTGGGTCCCACATCCCCTTCCTAGTCGATCCTCTCTGGAAATTTAGTTCCCCTACCAAACTTGATCCAAAAATTCTAGATTTTTGTGAGAAGCCAATGTGTCGAGTCAGATTCTGAAATTGGATTTCAAATTTGGAGAAGTTTCAACTGGAAATCAAAATAAAATTTGAATTTGAATAAAATTCAATGGAGTCACTGAATTAAATAGCAAATGAGCTTCAAAAAAATATGAAAATTTGTAGTGGTGTTATTTGGAATATTATGAGGCCATGGAAAAATGTATAGCCTCGGATTTGAATATTTTGACAAGGCCTAAATGTACAGTAGCTATATTCAAGTTTTGAATTAATTTGAATATATTTAGTATTGCATAGTGTTTTGCCCTAGAAAATTTCCATTAAATAAATTCCAAAATTTGCAGAAAGGTCACTTGAAATATCCTAGGGCCATTGGTGAAGTACAATCCCTATGTTAATAAAATTTAAGTATGAGTGAAAAATATTTTTGATGATATCAAGTTCATGTGTACAACCATAATTGATCTCCACTATGGTTGATAACAAACTGGTAACTGAACTTTATATTAAGTAAAAACTGGGATTTTACATTCCTCCCCCTTAAAAGAATCTCGTCTCGATATTACAATAGGAAGGATAAAAGAAAAACATCTAATGAACATATGCCGCTAACAAGTCCGGATAGTTTGCTCTAAGGTATTCCTCGCTTTCCCACATTGCTTCTTCAGCGGTGTGGTTGCCCCACAAGACCTTGTAGAAGTGTAAGGTGCGGCTTCTTGTGGTGCGAGTCTTCTCATCGATTATCTAGGTTGGATGCTCAGAGTAAGTAAGATCTGGTTGGAGAGCTTCCAAATCCTCCATACGGACGTCAGCTGGGGCCTTGAGACATTTCTGCAACTGCGAAATGTGAAACACATTGTGGACCCCTAAAAGCAACGCTGGTAGCTCTAGCCGATGGGCCACAGATTAGCATCGTTCAATTACCGCGAACGGCCCAATGAAGCGTGGAGCTATCTTCCCTTTGACTCCAAAGCGATGAATCCCTTTCATTGGGCATACACGAAGATAAACGTGATCCCCGACATCAAAGTGAAGGGGTGGACGCCGTTTTTCCGCATAGCTTTTCTGATGAGACTGAGCAGCCTTGAGGTTGGCTTGAATAACTCATACTAGTTCTTCGGCTTCATTCACCAAGTCGATACCATATATCACTCGTTCACCGGATTCACACTAGTTCAAAGGTGTGTGGCAATTCCGGCCATAAAGAGCTTCATATGGTGCCATCTGGATGCTAGCATGATAACCATTGTTTTATGAAAACTCCGCCAATGGTAGATGATCATTCCAATTCTTACCATGGTGGATGGCATAGGTGCAGAGCATATCTTCTAGCACTTTGTTTACTCACTCCATTTGACCATCATTCTGAGGATGGTAAGCTAAGCTTCGAAATAACTTGGTACCCAGGGATGCATGGAGCTACTCCCAAAATCGAGCAACGAAAAAGGTTCCATGATCTGATATGATAGTGCGGGGTACTCCGTGTAGGCACAGGATCCTGGCAATATACAACTCGGCATATTGTCGTGCCACATAATTGACATTGACTAGAATAAAGTGAGCCGACTTGGTCAGTCGTTCGACTATCACCCAAATCCAGTCATGCTTGTGAAAGGTGAGAGGTAATCCAACAATGAAATCCATGCTGATGTCCTCCCATTTCTAGGCCGGTATGCTCAATGGTTGAAGCTGTCTTCAGATGGTCGGCTTTCACTCGCCGACATATATCACACTCGGATGCGTACTTCACTATTTTCCTATTCATCCGAGTCCACCAACATTTCTTCTTTAGTTCTTGGTATATTTTGTTACTGCCCGGATGAATATAATACTTGTACAAATGAGCTTCATCCAATATCTTCTTCCAAAGTTCCACATTGTGGGGTACCACGATGCAGTCTTTGAACCAGATGGTACCATCATCGTCACCTTGGAAACACTTCATCTCCCCCTTCTTCATTCTTTGGCGAATGTGCGACATGCCCTTGTCCTCCTTCTGAGCCTCTACAATATCTTCCCTTATGGTAGGAATGAGAGCTAGATTGTAGAGCGCCCCATATAGAACCAAGTAGAGACTCGACTCTTCTTCTTCCGTCGAGATGATGTAAAGATTATTGACATGGGACTTGCAACTCAATGCGTCTGCAACTACATTCCCTTTGCCATGATGGTAGTGGATCTCAATCTCATAGTCTTTGATCAATTCCAACCATCTTCGCTGTTGCATATTCATGTCCTTCTGGGTGAAGATGTATTTCAAGCTTTTGTGATCAGTGTAGAGATGCACTAGGTTGCCCAACAGATAGTGTCTCTACAGCTTTAATGCAATCACCACGGCAACGAGCTCAAGATCATGAGTTGGATAATGCTGCTCATGGTTCCACAGCTGCCATGATCCATAAGCGATCACCCTTCTGTCTTGCATGAATACACAACCCAAACCAATCACAGATGCATCACAATAAACATCAAATGACTTGGTTGTGTCCGGTTAAGCTAATACT
Source organism: Tuctoria greenei (assembly GCA_036927565.1). Lineage (NCBI taxonomy): Eukaryota > Viridiplantae > Streptophyta > Magnoliopsida > Poales > Poaceae > Tuctoria > Tuctoria greenei. Next base: position 121,932,774 of record JAYESD010000001.1, read on the forward strand.
GGTGCTGTTGTGAGATGTTTCACTAATGCTTGAAAACCTTCCTCACATTCCTTCGTCCATACATACTTCTTCCCTTTCTTTAGAAGTTTTGTCATAGGTTTAGCTATCTTGGAGAAACTTGGAATGAACCTCCGGTAATATCCTGCAAAACCCAAGAAGCTTCGGACTTCATGTACAGACCTCGGAGACTCCCATTTCAGTATCTGCTTAATCTTGCTGGGATCAACTGCAATCCCCTCAACAGAGATGATGTGCCCTAGAAATGGCACTTGGCTGATCCATAACTCACATTTGCTGAACTTAGCATACAGCTTGTGGTCTCGCAATCGTTGAAGCACAACGCGCAAGTGCTGAGCATGTTCTTCTTAAGATTTTGAATACTCAAGGATGTCGTCGATGAAGACCATGACAAACTTGTCCAATTCCGGCATGAACACCGAATTCATGAGATACATGAAAGGAGCCGGTGCATTGGTCAATCCAAAGGACATGACAAGGTACTCATACAATCCATACCTCATCGAGAATGCCGTCATAGGAATATCCTCTGGTCGAATCCTGATCTGATGATACCCAGAACGAAGATCCATCTTCGAAAATATCTTAGCACCCACCAATTGATCGAACAAAATATCGATGCGTGGTAGTGGATACTTATTCTTGATCGTGACAGCATTGAGTGGACGATAGTCCACACATAGTCTCAATGTCTTATCCTTCTTCTCCATGAACAATGCAGAACAACCCCAAGGTGATGAACTTGGACAAATGAAACCCTTGTCCATAAGTTCCTTCAGATGCTCCTTCAGTGAGGCAAGTCCCTTAGGTGCCATCTTGTATGGCTTCCTCAAGATCGTCACTGTTCTAGGTACAAGTTCAATCTTAAACTCGATGTCTCTTTCGGGTGGCAAACTAGGAAGATCCTCGGGATATACGTCCGGATATTCGCGGACCACGGGAATGTCCTCAAGCTTTGTGGCTTCCTTGTTATAGGTGGCTGGAATTTCCTGGATAAGGTGGTCTAAAATGAGAGCGTGTGGTTCGTATAGTGGAGAGTTTAGATGGACCACACATGGAACGATGTGAAGAACAGCACGATGACGGTGCAACCACGACATCCCTAAGATGACATCAAGCTTTTGGCCTTCTAATATAATTAGAGAGGTCGGATTGATATTCCCACCCCACTTAAGTTGTGCTTTATGGACTTTCATGTCTGCTGCTACTTTCCCACCCGGAGAGCAAATCAAATATGGACTTTCTGTGGGAGTGATAGGTAATTGATGCTTGATAACATATGACTGACTCATGTAATTATGGGTTGCACCGGAGTCAAATAATATGACTACGGGATGAGCAAGCAGAGAGAAAGTACCCGTGAGTACGGGTGCATCTTCTGGAACGTCCTCAATGGCGAGGTGGTGGACGTTGCCGAGTTTCGGTGCTGGTTTCTTGAGCTGGTTACGGGGCTGGTTTGCCCCCTTATACGACGACTGTCCCCCGCCCTGCCTGTCCTGCGGGCAGTCCTTTGCGAAGTGCCCCGTACGACCACACGTGAAACACGTGTATGGGGTCTGACCGGCACAGAAGGGAGGACGGAATCCCGGTGCATGCGGTAGAGGTGGAGGTGCATGCAGAATCATCCCCTGATGATGTGGACAAAAGTTGGCGTTGTTGAATAGGCGACCACAAAACATCGGTGGTCGCGATGGCGACTGCCACCTCTGGCCGGATGGTGATCGATACACCATTCCGTACTTCTGAGGAGCACCACCTCCACTTCCCTACGGAGCACTCCTCTTCTTCTTGTTAGAGGACAGCTCCCTAGTTGCGTCCTCTTGTACAATCGCGGCGTTGACAATGTCGTTGAAGCTACCGCGATTGAAAAAGGCATGCTTGTCCTTCATCTTGCGGTTCAAATCCCGATAGAAGCACTCATGCTTTCTATCTTCATTACTCACTTGGTCCTGAGCATATTGGGCCAAGTGGTTGAAGGTCTTGGAGTACTCGTAAGCACTCCTTTGTCCTTGCTTCAGCTCCAAGAACTCTTGAAGCTTCCTCCTCATGATCCCGGGAGGTATATGATAGGCGCGAAACGCCTCCCGGAACTCTTCACAGCTCACGAAATAGTTTGCTGGTCGTGCGGTGAGATAATTCGCCCACCACGCACCAGCAGAACCATGCAACTGGTTTGCCATGAATAGGATCTTCTGCTGTTCAGTTAATCGCAGTAAACCGAACTTTCCTTCTATGGAGCAGAGCCAGTTGTCCGCCTCCAACGGTTCATCGGCCTCCATGAAGACGGGCGGGTGCGTTGACGTGAAGTCTGAGTATGAACTCGGATAGGATTGTCGTGGACCGCGTCTGGTCGCCCCCCTTGACGGGACGAATGTTGAACCAAGGTCTGCAGCAACTCGGTTTGCTCATCGCGCGAGCCGAGCACTGCGGCGAGAACCTCCGCGAGACTCCTTGGAAGTTCAGGAGGTGGTGGTGTTGGAACTTGTTGCTGCGGTGTCGCAGCTTGCTCCCAGGTCAGAGTTTTGTCCTCACGACCACGGCTCGAGCCTCCAATCTCTGGCGTCGAACGCGGACGCACCATGCTGCATCCACATGTTTTAAAAATCAGCAACATGCTTGTTTTTCCTTCATCCATTTCATATCACAGTAGTGCGAATCTTTACAAGGAAATAAGTGCATAACAATCGCATATATTGATAAAGTACAAACTTTATACAAGATATATTATCTCATGACCATGTTTACAGTAGTGAACTCCAAAATGACGGACTCCCACTACGGAAGTGCATCTCTACTATACTTGGTCTCCATGAGACGTCATACACACCTTGTCATCTTATACACACCACTACTATTTTTAATATGACACAAACATGGCCACAAAGTAAAGACGAGCAACTAATAACTATACGTTGCCCCGTGATGGCAGGAGTGCTGCCCCATCCTACTCCGATACGTCTTCGGTGTACTTGAGTATCTCAAGATCTTCTTCGTCCTCGTCCTCAGGATTTGGTGCCACAGGTGCGGGTGCTAGAGCAGGAGCTGCTGCCTCACCCACCATCGATGATGTCGTGGCAACTAATGATTGCACACTAGCCTGTAGAAGAAACATCTTATAGTCTTCCAGTTCCTTTTGTGCATGCTCGCAATTGGCTTTCCAATCCTGAGTCTCCTCCCTGGATTGATCCCATTCTTGAGTCACCGTACTCAACAGATCATCCAAGAGCTGCACCTGGCGAGCTTCTGATAGATCTTGAACAGCTCGGTGCCACTGATTCTCCTTAAACTTTAAACGTCGATTGAGAGGAGCAATCATGGCTCTAAGTGAGTCATTGGCCCACTCAAAGTGATCTCCTCGAATAATAGCTTGCTTCAGATCACCCATCAACCTTTCAATGCTAGCATGCTGTGTAATGCTCACTTGACACGATGATGCTGCATATAACGCCAAGATTATCTCTGGTACCTCTTCAGGAATGCCATAAGCTGCACCCATTTGACTTGCCCACTCATCACTAGCCCCACCATCAACTGGGTACAGTGCGAACGGGCTGCCCACCATATGACGATAATGAAGCTTGCAAAACCTCGCAATAGCAACACTCGCGGAAAACACCATGTGTCTTCCAACTGAGTCCCTTTCACCTGGATGGAGAAAGGAGCCCATCCAATATATGATGGACCAGCAAGCACATCGACATAGATGGTGCATCTTGTCACACCTCCGTCATCGAATTCCCTGCCCCAGTAGCTCGGTATGTCGCGATACCCGAACCGTTGAAGCAGCGCGAACAACAACTCCGGAAAACCCCTTCGAAGAGCACACGTCGCGAACACCCATCCGTTCGGTAAGTGTACCATCAAATACACCATCTGTGGAGAGGAAACTTGAACATGAAAAGGTTTCCCACTTACAATAGTTCAAGAAAATTTAAAGCTGGAGTAGTAATCACAGTCTGTTCCAGCTGACCTTCCTGTATAAATTCAAAATTTTCATACAGGAAATTTCAGAACCAGACGTTGGGTGGAATACTAAAGTTGTAGTACACTTTACAAACTTTCCATATTGTACTCATACAGCTCCAGATGAGCTAAGAAGAAGAATCTATACAGGTTTAAAGTTGACCCAAGTTTTCTGGAAATTTTGACAGAACCTCCCTTGCATATGTGGTTATTTCCACAATTTATACAGGTATATCATAACAATATATTGATTTAATGACAAAATAAAAATTGTATAACATCAATTTAACAATCCATAAGTAAAAGAGTTAAGCCTTGAAATTTTTTTATACAGGTATAGCGCGCAAATTTAAAACCATGTGCAAACTGTTTCAAGTTCTGGTCTGCCAGAACCAAGTTTGCGACAATAGGAATTACACACCGTTACACCAATATTCAGATAATGAGTGCAACATAAAGTTGATAGAGGACTTCCTAATATTTCCAGAAATGTATATATGTGAACATGTCACTATTCTGGATTGAGAACTATCACTATCCAAATTTAACAGATTAACTGACTGGTTTTCACCAGAAGACCTGCAGTTCACTGTTTTGAACTAAAAATTTGATTTGACTCAAATTTGAATCAGGAAAAACTTTGAATATAAAATCTGTATATATACTTATACCCTTTCCATATATGTATGACAATAAGGCAGAAGATTTTTATACAGTGATTTATGGCAAAAACACAGAGACTGGTACAATGGTATGGTCATCTGGAGCAGTTTTAATATACTCCAAATTTCAACAGATTATCAAGCTTTTCTGCCTTGATGGTCAACAGAAAGTTGTAGAAGTCTTCAAGAGCTTTCCATCCATATAGCATACCCCTATGGTAAATAACAATTAACCAGGATCATAATCCAGCGAAGTTGAGCAAACTTCTGCCAGAAATTAAGAATCTTGGTTCTAACCCTTTGTCGAGTCGAAACCCATTTTGCGGAGTCCAAGCCTACCAGCATCAGATAGTCAGACTTTCCAAAATGTAATGTAGCCATTCTGTCGTTGGGGATGGTCAAGTATCAAATTTGATACTGACGGTACTACGTGCCTCACCAAAGAAAATTCTAACCGGTATATCCGGATACGTTTATAGGTGGCGCTAGTATCGTTCACTCGCAAACGTGTTCTACACGGGTTGCTACCGTAGTCAATGTAGCTGCAAAAAAAACAAACAATCCCCTTTCACACCTGCACAACACAAGGGCGGTTCAGGGAAAATACGACTCTGGTGTGAGTCACCCTCGAGCGAAGTCATGTCTCGAGGTACATGGCTATACTATCTCTGTACAGCAAAGACTCCCGCACGAACCAGCTTATACATGCTCGGGCATACGTGTTTCGCATGCTCCTATAGAACATGAATAGTTCTAGAGATGCATACTATCGGGTTATCCACCACTCGACGGGGGCTCCTACTAATTTTGCGTCACGCTGGGGTACTGCGTGTCATATGTTCTCAGAAACATAAATAGTTTCAGAGACTCATATTGACTTTCCATGCCAAGCCACGGAAATAACACATCCCCCTCCTCGTATGCTGAGCTTCTCGAGATTGATCGGCTCTCGGTGGCGTACGTTACCTCTTACCTATCGTCAGAGCGTCGTTACAGAATTAATAACACATAAGTCAGTTTATCACCTTTATATCTTATACTAATAATACTCCTTATATGGGCATATAGATAATTCCTCACTCATATAATCCTAGGTTTTTTAAAATATGCTCTTTTCAAGCACACTGTTCCCTATGATGCTCTGATACCATGTTGTGGAGACTGGAATCCCAACATCCAAGGATCGCATCGGGTGGTGTAGTGTGATGCGACAACCAACGGTACACAAGAAAAGAACGAGAATAAAAACAATACCAAGTCTTTATTTATAAAAGCGGAAGTTTTACAATACTAAGTGGAAAGGAAAGTGACCTATACATCATAGCTACGCTCTCGGCACTAGCTATGCAAAAGCAAAGTCATCCCTGTCGTGGATGCTTCGCACTAGCAACACCACACTTACAGCGTCATGCAGGGCTCCCACTCGGCTATAAACCCTAGAGGGGGTGCACCCTCGTTGTCGAACCCGTCATCAGTCGTATAATCTTCAAAAACTTGTAAACTGCAAACTTGAGCTTAAGGCTCAGCAAGACTGACCCGTCTCACTAGACATATGCAGGGTGAATACTAAGCATTGGTAAGGTAAAGCAGTAAAAGACTCGCCTACAAGTGGATCCTTAGCTTTCAAGTAATTATCAGCAGCTTACCAGTTAAATGAAACTAACTTAGTGATCATATTGGACATCAATCAAGTTCCAAAATAATTATAATTCAATACATTGTATTCTCCTGACTTCTTCAGTATTTACTACGTCACGACACAGTGAACAAGTGGTACTCTATTATCGTGAGGGATGGTGATTGCAATCAGGACACACCCGGTCAACACGACACATACGCACTTTCGGAAGCGCCAGCGAGTACTTACAACAGTACCTACATAGCACTTCGGTACTAGTCGTATATGGCCACCTTTCACCCAACACTAGAATGCAGAACCGGTCGATCCGTCACGAGCAGGAGGTCCTTGCATGGGACATACTCTGACGTGCCCACCAGCTGATTTACATCCTGCTGCCCTCAACCCACGCATATAAAACTGGAACGGTATGCCTCGACAAACCAGTATCAAGTTACGTCAGTTTGCTGGAGCCCATTGCTCCAGTATGTCGCTGGTACAATTCAAACTTGTCCATCAGGGCGGCACATGGCTCGATCCCCAATCAATACAAGCGGGGCTACGCATGTGAGACCATGTCTCGCTGCATCCTACCCGCTGCTCGGTCTAAATTTCATATTCATAAACCATTTCATGATCCAACTCATCCTGTGTGATAAAATCCTATCTCGCCAGTAGATTCCAACTACTCGACTTCTATTGGATCCCTATGAATATAAGCATGGCAGTTTCTACTCATCGGGCTGTAGACCTACCCAAGACTCCATGGGATTTGTGGCCATGCAAGTTGATGTCAAACACCTTAAATGTAATGCACAAACATCTGAAGACGTAAGGTGAATGAAAACTGCAAGGACACTTGTAAGGAACTTAAATGCAAACTGGGGTTTGCCTGAAAATGAATCTGGGTCCAAGTTAGTCTCTGGTGGATGGACTTCCAAGGCTTCCGGCTGCTCCTCGACTTCAGTTACTACACGATATGCATATGCTATATAGGAATGACTTTGAAAATAAATAATATGTTTAAGATCACAAGCTAACATCTTGTGATCAAAATAAGATAATGATCTTAATTGGCTTTGGAACTTTTATGGTAGATACAAGGGACTATAATGGAGACTCTTGCAAATAACAGGAGATGATCAAGGAATTTTGTTGTCTCTAAAAATTATGGCAAGCAATAACATTCTCTAAATTTTGGTTGAAATTCTAGAGGTCTATCATGGCTACCATTGGTTGTACCATGTAGAGGGGGTCTCACTAGTTCTAGGAAAATTTGTTTCACATTTTTCTAAGCTTACTACAGGGAGAAATTGATTTTATGAGTTTGGGACAATTTCTGAAATGTTTTCTGTATTTTCCCAATTTTTCAATTACATAGAGATTTGGAATACTGATCAACCTAGTAAATGAAGTACAATTAACTTGAAATTTTTACTGGAGATCAAAGTGTATTATTAAGAGCGTTCCGACAAAAATTGGGAATTTTCCAATTAACAGAACAGGAGTAATTAATTTCCCAAGCAGCTAGCTCAAAGGAATTAATTATGAAAATTCTGGGAGTTTCATGTCCAACATATTGTACCACTGCAAAGTTTAGATTGAGATGAGTCTATCAGAATTTATTTGGAAATTTTGGAGCAAATCTACTAGGAGTGATGGATTTTAGAAATTTGAATGAATGCAGGAATTATTTTCCAATGGGAAAATTTAAATAAAGCTGCTGGCCCCACTTCATTTGAATTGGGACAATCAGCGCTAGGGCGCACCGAGGGCCACGGGGTTAACCCGCGTAGCCGCACCGGATCAGGGCCATAGCTGATCCCTCTCCTCTCGCCGAGCGACTGACATGCGGGGCCCACGAGTCATCTTCTTCCTCCTGACGAGTGACGCGGCCGCGGCAGCGCTGCGCCGGCGAGCTCGTTGCTGGCCTTTCCCGTTCGCTGAGCTTAGCCAAGCTTGTTGCCTGGAGGTTTTCCACCACGCTGAGCACGTCGGTGGTGTCCCCGGAGCTTGCCGATGGCTCGAACCGGTAGTGCGATGGCGGCGGTGGCGCAGGGTGGAACTCTCTCATCTCTAGTTCAGATGCCTTGGTCTCTTGTCCAAAAGCTTCCTCGTACCTTGAGGATCATGAACCAGGACTAGGGAAGGTGAAAAACGGCCGGGAACATGAGCTTGACGGTGAACCGCAGCTTTTTCATCGGTAGCGACCAAAACTCGGCTATCTCGGTCAACACTCAATGGTTTCCAAATCTTTTTGATCCAGAGTATTCGCAGGGAGAAAGGTAAACTATCCCTTAACTATTGCATGAATTATTAGACGTAGAAAATGAATTAAATCCCTAACCTAGAGACATAGGTATGAACTATCATCAGGAAAAATGGAAATAAGAACACTACAAGGCATGGCATGGCTTGAAACTTGGTGAGCATGCATAACGCGTGATGACACACCTTTCTCTTATAGAAATCGGGGCCTGAAAAGGCTTCCTCTGGCTTGTCGACGGTGGAACAGGGGCGATTCTTCCACGGTCATCAGAAAACTGCGGAATACCACACAACCGGGTGAGAAAACACTGAACCAAAAGATGGAGAAGGTGTGCAAGCATGTTGTGAACAAGTTTGCTATGATCGATCCTTGGCTAGACGGCAAGATATCGTCGGAGTCCCGAGGTGAGGTCGGCGGCGCGCGAGCGGGGCAGAACTGCGGCATGGTAAGGCAAAACCAAATGGGATCTCGACGCCGGTGAACAGGGGGTTTAAATTGGCAGAGAGGGACAAGGGGAGCTCGCCAAGGTGCAAACAAGCAAGAAGCTCGGTGGCTTGCATGTCGGGAGGTGTCACCACGGTGAAAACAGAGGAACCGCTCGGGAATGGGTCACTGGACAGTGGGTCCCACATCGCCTTCCAAGTCAATCATCTCTAGAACTTTAATTCCCCTACAAAACTTGATCCATAAATTCTAGATTTTTGTGGAGAAGCCAAATCAAATGTTTAGAGTTAGATTCTGAAATTGGATTTCAAATTTGGACAAGTTTCAACTGGAATTCAGATTCATATTTGAATTTGATTGAAATTCAATGGAATCACTGAATTAAATAGCAAATGAGCTTCAAAAAAATTATGAATATTTGCAGGGGTGTTATTTGGAATATTATGAGGCCATGGAAAAATGTATAGTCTCAGATTTGAATATTTTGACAGGGCCTAAATGTACTGTAGCTATATTCAAGTTTTGAATTAATTTGAATATATTTCGTACTGCATAGTGTTTTGCCCTAGCAAATTTCCATTCAATAAATTCCAAAATTTGCAGAAAGGTCACTTGAAATATCCCAGGGTCATTGGTGAAGTCGAATCCCAATGTTAATAAAATTTAAGTATGAGTGAAAAAAAGATTTTTGATGATATAAAGTTCATGTGTACAACCATAATTGATCTCCACTATGATTGATAACAAACTAGTAACCGAACTTTATATTAAGGAAAAACTGGGATTTTACAGAATACAAGTAGACGGGCAATCTAGTCGACACACGCATGTACAAGGAAGCAGCAAAAGCTAACTTTCGAATAAACAAAACCAACCATCTAATGAGGGCCGCGGCTACTATTTAATACTTGCCTAGGGTCATGAGAAACCCTAATCACGAGTTACTAATAGGCTCTTAATGATACATGGGCCATGGGCTCAACTTTGGTGATACAGCACCATGGACAGAAAAGGTCTCAGCATTAAAATAACGATCGCGGCCGACTCCGAATAGATATGGATATGAGGTCAGATCTGTTTGAAATTAGACTTGGTAATTTTCTCAAGAAGTACTTGAACTCCCGGATCGGAGTCCGTATGAAATCGTGGAGGCCGTCACAAGTTGGTGCTGTTCTACTGTCCAAATCCAGTCCGCTTGAATTCCCTTTCCTTTGGCTCCTCCCCATTGTTCCTAAGCAAAAGAAGAAAGCATGTGGTTCCACAGTCTAGATAAGATGGACATAAGGCCAAGAATGAGTTCACCTGATAGTTTAGTTAACATGAACGAGTGCGAGTATTCGGACCAAAAACTGGTAGTTGAGTGGGTGTGGAAGTATCGACAGTGTTGATGTCCTCATCACTGTATACCAGGGGCCTGCCGTCGAAGTTACTACACAACGATAGCGGGCGACGCCGGAGGAGCCAGCTCTGGCACCTCCCAGGGGGCCTGCAGTCGAAGTTCCTAAACATCAGTTGTGGACGCCCGGAGCATCCAGCTCCAGCACCTCCTAAGGTCCTGCCATTGACGTCCCTCCGATGATGATGGGCGACGCTGGAGCAGCCAGCTGCGACACCACTAGGGGGCCTACATTCGATGTCTCTACAATGATGGCGGGCAACACTGGAGCAGCCAGCTCCAGCACCTCCCAGGGGCCTGCTGTCGATGTCTCTACCACAATGGTAGGCGACACAGGAGCAGCCAACTCCAGTACCTCCCAAGGGGCCTGTCGTCGACGTCTGTACAGTGATGGTGAGCGACGCCAAAGCAGCCAACTCTGACACCTCCCAGGGGGCCTGCTGTCGATGTCTCTATGATGATGGTGGGCAACACCGGAGAAGCTAACTTCGAGATCCCACGGGGCCTGCTATCGATGTCTCTACAACGTTTGCAGGTGACATAGGAGCAGCCTGCTCTGGCACCTCTGAGGGAGTCTTCAATCGATGTCTCTACGAAGAGGGCGGGTGATGCCGGAGCAGCCGACCCCAACCACGAGTTTCAAAAACAAAATCTTGGCACCCCTAATGGGGCCCGCTGACATCAACCACTAAACCTTGCCCCGCTCTGCTGGGGGCCCATCGAAGGCATCATGCGATCAAGTGGTAGGCTTGCCCAACTAGTTTGCCACATCTACCAGGGGGCGACGTCAGCTGACGGCAGATCGACTATGTTAATTGTGCGACCGTTGGTTCCTAAAAAACTTACGAAGTCGTCAAAGTTCAACAGGCCCTTATGCTGCTAAGAGTCTGGGTGAACACGGTATGAAGCACAAGACACAAACAATAAGCCAAACAAGAATTCAAATTCATTGAAGAATTTTTACAAAGGGGCAAGACACGGATACAATAGTGCCCCCACCTAGGGCACATCGACCTCAATCTCTCGCGAATTGTGCGGCGACATGTTCGGCGACATCCTTGACTCTTGCCATTGTTGCCTCTTCACGCGCCGCGATGGGGCCGTCGGATACCGGGTCCAGAGGTATCTCTGGGTATCGACTCCGATAGCACACCAGAACGTGGGATGCCACTGTCTCTACCAGCACTATACCCTCGTCTTCTAGGCGGCGGGCTAGCTATTGCTTTTGAAGATCGAGCTCCCAGGCATGGTGCTCCGAAGTCTTCTCTTGAGACCGGACGTCAAACTCTAGCAGGAGGAGTTCCTGGCTCTCAGCTAGGTGGTGCCCCCAATCCCGCGCCTGGTTGCTCTGGCGAAGCTCAAGGTCTTCAATGCGGGGCTACAACCTATCTCGTTCTACCTTAGCCTGAATCTTCATCGCCTGAGCCGCCGCCTCTTGCTCAGCAACATCGACATCCCGCTCAACAATAGCAGACTCCAGGCATCTAAGGGTCACTCGAAGCTCTTCAAGGGCACTGAGGCAGGCGTCAGCTGCCCGATTAGTTGCCTCACCATCTTCCAGAATCTTGTGGGACACTGCGTCCATGGCATTCGCCAAGCGGCGCCTCGACTCTAGTTCCTCACCCTCCTTCTGGTGCTTCTCTTTCGCCTCATTGATCTTTTACCCCAGAAGGTTCTCCCAAGCCCGGAGGCGTCTGTCCTCCACTTGCATCATCTACCACTCTGTGGCGAAGGCATGCTGCGCTTTGCGGAGGTTGCACTGCACCAAGCTGATGATGGATTGCGCTGAGTCGATGATGACGGAGAGGCACTCTGGTTCTCCAGAAGCTATGGAGGGCCGCCCAATGATCATCTCGAGAACTTCTTCCCCCTGTGGCGAAGAGGGAAAGGTCACCAGCACTGGGGGCCTCGCCGTCTAGAGTTGAGAGAAAGTTGAGGCGCCACCCAAAGCGGCAACACCACCATCGTCCGAGGCGCCACCTGCTGGAAAAACAGCCTTGGGGGCCGGACCTCAGCTTGCTGAGTGGACTCCGACATTACCTCCAGCATGGCAGCCGGAGGTGCTTCATTGCTGGTGCCAGGTGCGAGCCTCAGAGTAATACTCCATTGTACTGGCTTGGCGGTCTGCTCCCTCGATGATGTCGTGGCCCCCTGGGCTGACTTCAGACCGCTCCAGAACACAACCCTCAGCGGTAAGGGCGTCACCACAGCTGACGAAGACCTACAGATTGTAATAAAAATTAGACTCAAACAAGAGAACAAATGGGACAACGATACAAGATTTAGTAAGAATGCCTTCCCGACTTCCCCAGAAGCTCCAGTGGGACTCGAGTTTTGCTGACTCTAAGGCCGCCGGCTCTGCTGACGATGCGGCGAGCAGGGTCGATCCCACTGGGCCTCCACCAGAATGACCGACGCTGCTGCTGGCCCACATCGGCATGTCTACACCGACTCCAACGGCGACACATCCGTAGCCTCCTCTAGAGCGTCCGCCAAAATCCATTGCCAAGATCGTGGCAAGATCGCTAGCGGATCGAGGCCACTTGGCCTTAGGCTCCGTGGATGTAGCGCTCCCAGAGTCCTCTCCAGTGCCTTGGTCTGCACCTGCAGCATGGACGCCGACTGGTACGCTGTCCTCAGTCGATAGCAGACTCATCGCGTGGCGGGCTGGGCCTCCGCTCAAAGAACAGCCAATACTCGAGGCGAAGGATGGGCGCACCATAGGACGATGGCTTGGAGCAAAGGCCACCCTCGGAGGTGATCGAGGGTGTTTTTGTTCGTGACCTGGACAACAGGAAACACCTCCTTCCCCATAGTAGAGATCGACGCTTTTCCCTTCCCCCTATCAGAGGACGGGTCTTTCGCCCTCGGCGCTTCGGAGCCTGGAGCGGGTGCAGACTCCTGCGGAGAGTTGGCGATGATCAATCCACAGTCCACGTCGCCAACATGCCGCGACGCAAGACCAATCGTGTCGAGGTTTGGCATCTCCCTGAGGATCTTCACCCCGAGGTCTCGATCCGTGCAAAGTGGCAGACATGGCTGCAAGAAGGTGAAACATCGGAAGACAACACGGTCATTACACACCTTGGACATCACATCAAACACCTCTCACGGGGTCATCTCCGTGTCACGACCCCTCACCAGCCTGGTGCCATCCTGTGGCTCGATGTATAGCCACGCCGCACTGCAACTATGCTAGAGGTGGGGGGAGGCAAGCGCCAACACACAAAGTCTACCAGCACCATCAATGATGACCATCCATGGTCCGCTAGTTATTACATCCTCTCAATCACCGGGGTATACTTTGCCTCGAACTACGGGCGCTCCACCTAGGTCTTCTTCCTAAGTGCTGGCCAGTCGGTGGACATGACCATGCAATCGTGGGCATGAGCGTTTAGGATCACCCAGTCACCCCTCCAGCCATCCTACCTTGCGGCGGAAAGTGGGCTGATGTACTTGAATGGACTATTGGCCACTGCTAGAAGTAGTAGGCACCGAGGAAGTTCATCTTGCTCTTCCCATTCCGCCTCAGCACGAAAAAACTGTAGGAACACCGACACGAATGGGTACACTCCGATGAACATCTCGTGGAAGTGCGAGAACACCGCCGCCACCACCAAGGAGTTCGGCGACAGGTGATGAAGCTGGAGCCCGAAGACCTCCAGAAGTGCCACAGGGAAGGAAGAAATGGGTGGAATGGACCCGCAGTACCCATATGAGGTGAAGAAGTTGATCTCTTCCTTCTCCAACTCAAGAGGCAGGGAACCAGAGTGGATCAGATCCTGCGCTTCTTGTCCTCCCAGCCGAGCAGCTGCCTCACGGGCGCTACATCCACCACGCGGGAGGGAGGCAAGTTCGAGGCCATTGGAGTGGGACTCGAGAACCCTACAAGTGGGGGAAGCTCGAGAGATCAAGGAATAAGATGATGGCTCAAATGTTGGGGTGTGAGTAATGGAGGAACCACCCTTGCCCACAAAGGTCGTCTTTTTAAACACCCCGGCGAAGTTTGAACGCAACATGCGGTTTGTATGGGACCAAAACCTGTTGCTCAACCTGCATCATCCATGACAGTGAGCCCCTGGTCCCTTGTTAGAATGACCGGCCCGAGTGGGCACTACAAGGATTTCGCCCTGTTGCAATGATTGTACTGCAGCGAACAATAAATCGTTACAGTAAGCTTGGTCTTTTGCCACGATTCACTAGTTCGTGGCACTAGCATCTATCGCCACGGAATACGATCGTTGCATTAGGATCTGTTGCCACGATTGCAACGATTGTGTTCCATGTCGATAGATGATAACGCCATGAACTAGTGAATCGTGGCAACAAATCCTAATGCAACGATCGTGTTCCGTGGCGATAGATGCTAACGTCATGAACTAGTGAATCGTGGCAACAGATCCTAATGCAATGATCGTGTTCCGTGGCGATAGATGATAATGCCACGAACTAGTGAATTGTGGCAACAGATTTGTGGCGATAGATCCTAATGCCACGAACTATTGAATCGTAGCAACAGATCCTAATGGAACGGCCGTGTTCCATGGCGATAGATGCTAATTCCACGAACTAGTGAATCGTGGAAACAGATTCGTGGCGATATATCCTAATGCCACGAACTAATGAATTAGGAACTTTTGCCATGCTTCACCAGTTCATGGCGATTGGATCTATCGCCACGAAACACAATCATTGCATTAGGACATGTTGCCATGAAATACAGGTCAATTTGTGGCATTAGGATCCATCACCACGGAACAAAATTGTTGCATTAGGAACTTTTTGCCATGATTCACCAGTTCATGGCGTTAGGATCTATCGCCACAAAACACAAACGTTGCATTAGGAACTTTTGCCACAATTCAGCAGTTCGTGGCCTTAGGATCTATCGCCACGAAACACAAATATTGCATTAGGAACTTTTGTCATGATTCACCAGTTCGTGGCAATAGGATCTATCGCCACGAAACACTATCGTTGTATTAGGATCTGTTGCCACGAATTATTGGTTCGTGTCGTTAGGATCTATCGCCACAGAACAAAATCATTGCATTAGGAACTTTTGCCACGATTCACTAGTTCGTGGCGTTAGGATCTATCACCACGAAACACGATCGTTGCATTCGGAACTTTTGCCACGCTTCACCAGTTTGTGGTGTTAGGATCTATCGCTGTGGAACAAAATCGTTGCATTAGGATGTGTTGACACGATTCACAAGTTCGTGGCATTAGGATCTATCGCCACGAAAACACAAATGTTGCATTCGGAACTTTTGCCATGGTTCACCAGTTCGTGGCGATAGGATCTATCATCACGGAACAAACCACTGCGTTAGGAACTTTTGTTACGATTCACCAATTAGTGGCGTTAGGATCTATCACCACGGAACACAATCGTTGCATTACAAAATTTTGTCACGATTCACCAGTTCATGGTGTTAGGATCTATCGTCACGAAACACAATCGTTGCATTACGAACTTTTGCCACGATTCACCACGATTCAATATTGGCTTTCTTCTAAGCTTGCTGCTAAATAGAATAGCGGCTTCTATCTTTTCAAAAAAAATCAAATAGTTCACGTACAGCTAGCTCACACGGTACTTATATAAAAAAAATTATCATCTTCGCTGTCCTCCCCCAATTTTGGAGGTACAATACCATCATTGATATATGTATCATTGTCATCATCGTCGTCGTCGTCATCATCTTCATTTTCTGAGGGAACTCTATGTGTATCAAAATGATCACATGTTCCCATTTGAAGAGCGAAAGCATCACCGGTTGCACCCTCAATGTCATTCCTATCCCATGCGGTCCTATCCTCATTTATATCAGTAAGTCGTCGATCATTAAATGTCTCAGCCTCCATCGTCTTTGTGACATTATTTTCACTGTCTCCAAGGTATGGCAAAAAGGTTATGTGGCTTCGTTTTAATAACTGTAGCCCATTTAGGTTGCTTCACACTTCGAATGTAAAAAACTTGTTCTGCTTGGGTGGCTAGAATGTAAGGCTCATACTTAAATTTAGAAAGAGTAGTGTCAACATCTATCATTCCGTACCGATCCATTTTGTAGTCTCTGCTTTGGCTCTGACCAGAACGAGGCAGATCATACCAGTTACATTCAAATAACAAAACCTCTTGATTTTTTCAAAATCAACACAAATAATTTTCTTGATTACTCCATACCACTCATGATCACCATCCCAAACAACAACACCATTGTTTTGCGTCTATAAATCTTTTTCCACTCTGCTATTTGAAAGAAGAAGCCATTTATGAATGATCGACTAAAAAACATGCCCGACGATCAGGTCCTCTAGATAATGCATACAAATAATCGGTTACTTTGCCTTCTTTGTGTAATGTCGTAAGCTGTACACATTAATTAATATAAAAGGGGTCATCGATAAACCAACTTCAGAACACATATTTGTTCAATATTTCATCAAAGTAAAAAACTTGCATGTACTTACTCATTTCTGAAGCCAATAAACAAACTCATCTCTATGGCATTTTTCAACATCATGAGAATGAATCTTTTTCAGCTCTTCAAAATGCTCACTAAAAAGGGTATAAAATTAAATTAGCGATCTACAATAAGCATGATCCAATATAGTATAGAACATCTGAGTTATACGTACTTGATCCATGGAGCAGACTCTTCAACATTAGAAATAATATAATGCCTGATGTTATGTAGTTCCACCATAGTAAGTTGGCCCCATTTAAAGCCTTTTTTAGAATTATCAACTTTTGTAAGTACATTAGAATCGAGAGAAGGTTCATTCCAAGATGCAGGTTCATGACGTTCTGGCCTATTAAGCTTGGTGCCGATGTTATCTAAAAACTGACTACAAAAAGTCATACACTCTTCCATAATATATCCCTCAGCTATAGAACCCTGCGGGTGAGCTCTGTTATGTACATACCTCTTCAATATACCAAGGTACCTCTCAATTAGATACATCCATCTGTAAGAAACAGGTCCACCCAAGTGAGCTTCTTCAGCAAGATGGATTGGAAGATGTACCATGATATCAAAGAAAGCGGGAGGAAGCAACATCTCAAGCTTACAAATTGTTTCATAAAATTGTTTAGTCATCTTACCCAAATCTGGTTCTGCCAATTCTTTAGAACAAATTCCAGAAAAGAATCTGCTAAAATTAATTAAAGGTGCAACAACCTTTCGGGCAATATGTCATGTATTGCAATAGGAAGGAGCTTCTGAAATATATTATGGCAGTCATGAGTTTTCAGACCTGATACCTTACGTGTTGTTATGTCCACACATCTCTTGATGTTTTAGGCATAACCATCGGGCATCTTCGCATCTGCCAAAAACATGCACAAGTTGGTCTTCTGATCTTTTTGCATAGTATATGATGCTAATGGAAAATCATACTTCCCTTTCATACCCACCGGATGTTGCTTTGGCCGTATACGCATTTCTTGCATATCAAGACGAGCTTGTAGACTATCTTTTGTTTTACCATACATATTAAGCAATGTCCCCAATATGCTATCACAAATGTTTTTCTCAATGTGCATGACATCCAAGTTATGCCTTATTAGCAATGTCTTCCAATACGGGAGCTGAAAAAATATACTTTTCTTCTTCCAACTATGCCACCTATCTTCCTCAGTGCGCTTTCTCTTATTATTCGTCTGTCCAAAACTCACTTGATCAAAAGTCTCGTATTGTTTGAGTAGTTTGTGACCAGAGAGTGATGTTGGAGCCTCTCTATTCTCTATCTTGATGTTGAAAGAAGCTTTGTCTCGACGCCACATGTGATTCTGAGGTAGGAAACGATGATGACCCATGTAGCAATACTTTCGTCCATGTTTCAACCACAAGGCGTCAGTGTTTATATGGCAGTATGGACATGCTAGCTTACCTTTTGTACTTTATCCACATAGCATTGCATATGGTGGAAAATCATTTATTGTCCACAGTATAGAAGCTCGCATGAGAAATGTCTCTTTCTTTGAATTGCGTATGATTCAACACCATCAGACCATAACTTTATTAGCTCATCAATCAAAGGCTGCAAATACACATCAATGTTGTTTCCAGGTGACTTTGGCCCAGGAATTATCATTGACATCAACCAATAAGGCTGCTTCATCCAAAACCAAGGTGGTAGATTATAAGGGATTAGAATCACAGGCCATGTACTGTAAGAAACATTCATTACTCCAAAAGGATTGAAACCATCAGATGCTAGTCCAAGTCTTATGTTGCAAGGATCTTATGAGAAATTTGGGTGAATGCCATCAAAATGCTTCCATGCTTTCGAAATCTGCAGGATGGCATTCTGTCATCAATACATCCTTCTTTGTGCCAGCGCATGTTGGATGTCATTGATTCAACCATATAAAACCTTTGAAGATGGGGAATAAGAGGGAAGTATCGTTGAATCTTGCGTGCTACAAGCTTCTTGTCTTTTCCACAAGGTAAAGCCTCTCTTGCATCCCAACCAGTACTATTTTTCCATCTTAATTCATCACATTTTGGGCATCGATCTAGTAGAGAATAGTCCTTCCAGAATAACACAAAGTCATTGACACATGCATCGATCTTTTCGTAGTTCAACCCGAGGTCACGAACAACCTTCTGAACATTATGAAGTGTATTAGGAATGCAATGGCCCTATGGAAGCACATATGAGAATAGTTCAAGGATCAACTCACACACTTTTTTGCTCAAACTAGTTAAACACTGTATCTGGTACAACCTGACAATGAAGGATAATTGGGTCACCTTTTCACAACCTGGATACAAGTCCTTTTTGGCATCATTTAATAAGTCATATAATGCCTTTGCACACCCAGTTGACTCCTGTTGGTTTATAGCATTTTCTCGATCATCAACATCTGCTGAAGTACCACCATGATCAGTGCCTCTAAGTAGACTAGACAACATATTTTCCATAGCAGCATCATCAGAAATTATCTCCTCATTATTTGCTGATTGCTCAACAATATTTTCTCAACTCGTTTTTCTCCATGGTGTACCCAACAATATAATCAAATGACACCCCATTACGAAGCAAGTAAGATGAACTTCCTTGCGTGTCCCATGGCAAATATTATGACATTTCATGCATGGACAAGGCTTAGTTTCTTCTTCACGAGTGCAAATGAATGCTAAATTTAAAAATGACTTCATTCCATCCTGCCACTCCTTCGTACGCCTGTCGTTTCCCATCCATGTCTTATCTTCTGACATCGCTTCCTACAATTCAATCAGCGTATCTGTAAGAGGATAGAACTACAATAACATTATGTGAGCAATTGTACCTAGCATTGTTGCTCCTCCATGCCGATGGATGGAGCATGCTCTTCCAAGAGCGTGGCGGCCGGCGAATGCTCCTCCAAGGGTGTGGCGGCTGGCGGACGCTCCTCCAAGAGCGTGGCGGCCGGCGGATGCTCCTCCAGGCACGTTTCGTGCAATTGGGAGAGGGGCATTTTTGGATCGAAGGGCCCGGCGGGAAGGCAGCTAGGACAAAGCGTACGTGAAGCTATCAGAGTAAGCCCAACACTATGGTGGGCCGCTTGTTATTCGTGGGCTAAGACTGCGTTGAGTCTATTCCTAGGCCGAAACTGCGCTGGGACGCTTGGTGTTCATCCCCATGACATGTGAGCCCATCTACGGGCGTGCGTCTAGCTCTGGCAATTTGTTATCTAAATAAGTTAATGTAGCAATGGGGGTGGTATTCCGATTAAATAAAGCATACGCGACTGTTCTAGTCCTTGCAATAATAACATCGTCACTGTTCAGATTTTGGCAAGAAAACAACAAGACAAAACGTGAAAATAAAAAACATAAAAAAAAACAAGAACAAAAGCACGACATCACGACTTGGATTAATCTATGTCAATCGGTTTCCTGTTTTATAGTTTTGTTCTCCAGGCTCTTTCACATTAAATCTCGTACGTAGTACTTATTTTTTCTAAAATTTTTCTCTTCCTTTATTTTTTTTCTTTTCTAGAGGTTATTGTCTGAACTTTTCATTTCTTTTCTGGAGTTCATTGTCTCCACTCTAGAGGCCCCCGGAGTGGTGGGTCACACAATTTGATTCACGGACGAAGTGGGTTAAAGGGGAAAATTTGGCGTCGTTAAAGGAGATGTTTTTTGATAAAAGGAGAAATTTTTAATTTTACACGCAAATGGCCCAACGTATGTGGGGAAAAATTATGCTTATAAAAAAACGCATATGGCTTTGGAAATTAAGCTTATAAAAACCGTGGTTTGCATCCCTCTCGGTTATTGCAGCTCCTCGATGTGTCCCATCAGCTAAACTGACAGTTTTTTAATTTGACATGGAAAGGGCCTAGGGCTTATATAAAAAACATCCACCCCGTACACGCCTCGTACACGTCCCGTTCGACTTCGACCGGGCGAGCGGACGATGTTGAACGGAGCATGACCAAGTCTTGTACGACATCTTTTTCAATCGGATGTGTAACAATAATAGAGCGTGTTGCCTTATATTCTTCTTGCAACTAGCTCAACTTTCCGAGGTGGGACATATCGTTCACATCTTGTTAAAATCGCTCGCATGTTTGTTACAGACACCGCGCGCGGGGGCAGACGAACGGAATATGCCAGGTGACCAGTGCACAACCTGGGCCTAGGTGGTGCATATATTGCAAGTGACGAGGATACGATTCCTAGAATTAATCCTGGCGTTATCCCTGTCATGTCATTTCTGGCCATTATACGACCTCGTTTGGGTAGGAGTGGATCCACTTCAATCCAAGTGGATTGGAGAGTGTCCGGTCATCATACAACCCGGCGTAATGAAGATTTTTGAATATGATATACTCCTCTTTTTTAATTCTTATCGTTATGACCACAAGTTGCATTGTCTCAATGAAACACCATGTACAACATCGACCAGCAGAATTGGGAACTGGCTAATTAAGTACGCAGTCTCACGGTTCATGGATCGAAACGCGCGCCATCCTTTTTCTTTATCCTTTTTTCTATCCATAACCGTGAGACTGCTGGGCCCAGTAGTGTTCAACGTACCATTCCAGGCAACAAACTAATCGACAAAACTAGCTATTATATAATCCCCAATAAACACAAACTATACTAATCGACACATTTAGTCCGCAGAACTTCCCTTCAAGCAGTGGTAATAACTTCTGGCCGCGTATATGAGTAGTGGTAATGATTACACCGCGTATAGGGGCATTGGGCCAATGTTACGTTGGGGCCAGTGGTATATAGATGGTGCCATGATCAGGGAACGGCGATTGAAGACACGAAGGAAGTACGTGGCACCATCTGATGACGGTATGCACTTGCTCTCTGGTGCGTCGGTAAGGGAGATGTTTATCGATAAAAGGAGAAATTTTAATTTTACTTAAAACGCAAAGGGCCCAACGTATGCGGGGAAAAATTATGCTTTTAAAAAACAGTGGTTTGCATCCCCCTCGGTTATCTCAACAGCTCGACGTGTCCCATCGGCTTCACTGGCAGTTTTTTAATTTGACACGGAAAGGGCCCAAGGATTACGTATGGGCAATATTGAAACTGTACTTTCCAGTAGTATCGCTGCTGTTTTTTTTGCAGCTTTCGTAGTTGCCGGAACTATGTGGTATGGATCGGCAACTACCCCAATCGAATTATTTGGACCTACTCGTTATCAGTGGGATCAGGGATACTTTCAGCAAGAAATATATCGAAGAGTTAGCGATGGGTTAGCCGAAAATCTTAGTTTATCAGAAGCTTGGTCTTATATAAAAAACATTGGCCCCGTAAATGCCTCCTACACGTTTTGCTTGACTTTGACCAGGTGAGCGGACGATGTCGAATGGAGCGTCGAGAAGTCTTGTACAACATCTTATTTCAATCGGATGTCTACCTACAATAGCGCGCATTGCCTTATATTCTCGTTGCAATGAGCTCAACATTCTGAGGTGGGACAAATCATTCATAGCTTGTCAAAATCGCTCGCACGAAATCGTTACGGACTCCGTGCGCAGAGGCAAACGTATGGAATATGCAGGTGACCAGTGCACAACCTGGGACCAGGTGGTGCATAGATTGCAAGTGACGAGGATACAATTCGTGGAATTAATCCTTGCGTTATCCCTATCATATTCGACCATGATACGACCTCGTTCGTTCATGTGGACATGTGTCATAGTCATGCAACTGCTTCATCCGTCCGTTCATGTGGACACGTGCCACAAATTTGGAACGGTATGCACAACCTTGGATATGCATACGGTATCCATAGAAATTTTTTCCTCGTTTGGGTAGGAGTGGATCCACTTCAATCTAAGTGGATTGGAGAGTGTCCGTCCATCATACAACCTGGCGTAATGAAGATTTTTGAATCTGATATACTACTCTTTTTTAATTCTTATCGTTATGACCACAAGTTGCATTGGCTCAACCAAACAACATGTACAACAACAATGACTCAGTGGAATCAGAAACTGGCCAATTAAAATGGAAGTCAGCAGTCTCACGGTTCATGGATCGAAACGCACACCTTCCCTTTTCTTCTTCCTTTTATTGGTCCCTTTATTAATGCTTAGTTTAACAACCATACCTTCACAACAAATAAGATAATGACATGTCTGCGGGAGTACGCATGGGAGTACAAATGGGAGGAGGCAAGCGGGCGACATGCAAGTTTTTTGTTGAAAAATTGACTGCGGGGCCCCAGTCAATTTTTCATCAAAAAACTTACATGCCACTCAACACCGAGGCTTTGTTGGTTTGTCTAGTGGTGAACCACCTGCGTCATCAGAAACCAAGAAATGGAGTTGGAGGAAAGGAATCAGAGCATACCTGCAAGGCTCTTCCCAACAACCACCGGGGACGGACGACGGGGGGTTAAGGTACACCGGCACACCCGTATCGTATGTGTACCCAGCCAACCGTGTAATAGTTTCCTTCGAACCTCCGGTTGGCTACCTAGATGACATACTCCCTCATTCCAATAACATTGTCATTTTGGAAAAGATTTTTAGTTCAAAATGAACTAAAAGTCTTGTCCAAAACGACAATTATTGTGGAATGGAGGAGTGCCTTTTATCCTCAAACCCTCGAGGGAACATCCTTCCTGTGAAACATGCATGGCCGAGGCCTGCCCCTGTAGTCAGTTTCTCATCAAGAAACTTGCATGTCGCTCATCACCGAGGCTTTGCGGGTTTTGGACTTGACATCATGGCAGAAGAAAGTGAAAGCATGCAAGGACAGATTACTGGTCTCGAGACTATTCTGTATGGAGAATGTTTGTTGTGTATTCATCAGGTAACACAAACACACTTTATATAGGCTAGCTAGTGTAGTGTGTAACCAAAACTAAACCCTTTCGCACTACACAGATTCAAAGGCTAGCGTTAATGACTAAACGTAGGCCAATGCAGTCAAACAATGACGTTGGGCCAACGCAGTCAACAATGACTGTTATATGTGTGCGTGCTTATCCTTTCTACAGTCTCGTGGTGAACCGCTCGCGTCATCAGAAGCCCAGATGGAGTTGGAGGACAGGAATTGGAGTATACCTGCCTGGACAAGGATCGCCTGACGTAGCGACATTTTACTGCATGCGTCCAGTAAAGACTACATCCACTTTTTGTTTTGATCCGACAGTTGTACTTCCCAGCTATCCAACTAAGGGGTCCATTCAAATCGTTTCTTAAACTCTTGCCTGCTTGCTTCAATATGAGAAAGAGTTTACATGCATATAATGATGCATATTTGAAACATCTAAATAAAATAAACTTCTTTAACAAATTAACAGTGCTGATACCCTGCGTACCGGACACCTCTTGGAACTGCAAAGAGTGCAAAAGAACTCCACCTATCTGAGTTGAAGACCTCCGAAGGCCCCACGTGTCACTTGTTACCGGACCTACCTCCCTCATATGGTTCGTCCCAGTGCTGCCACGTGTATCATAAAACTGGAGCTACAATCCCTACATGGGAATGCTCCGGACTGGATACCTGTGTGGCACCGCCGGACCTAACCCCTGACAGAGGGAAGCTCCAGTACCGACACGTGTACCACGGCACCGGATATACTCGTCCGAGATGGTAAGCTCCGAAGCTGCCACGCGTCCAACTGCCGGACCTTCAACCTCAACAGGTAGATTGGTGGACCTCCAACGGCTCGGGCCTTCAAGGGACATTTAAGGCTTCAAGACCTGATTATGTGTCATTAATACTATCTTAATGACACACGATTAGAGGACCCTTAATACTAGTAATGCCACCATTAAGGTGTGTTACCACACTATTAAGGGGAATTAAGTACATTAAACTGTGAATTAGACATCAGAAACCGCCAGGGCCACATGTCGGTCCAGGCTAACGATGTAATGGCCAGCCCTTGTACTATAAAAGGACAGGTCGAGCGATACACAAGGGGACTTTATTTGGCCTCTCTCTGGCTCACAGTCTCATACACTCAATACAACAACAACAGCATACCCGTGGAGTACGGTATTACGCTCAGGCGGCCCGAACCACGTAAATCCTCGTGTCAAGTCACAATCTTGTTCTGAATCTCCGTGCGCCCCAACAGAACTAAGAAACTCTATGGGCTACTAACAGTAGTACCAGGAGAATTGCCGGAACCAGACTCCGACAAACAGGATTACAAACATTAACTATCGAGGACATTTGGGAGGGTTCCGATGCTTTCATATTGTAAACTTGACAAGAACTCAAGAGCTTTTATTTTAATTGCCTCTTGTTTGCATCAGCATGAAGTACAATCTTTTTCTTTTTTTTTCCTAGAGCATGAAGTGTCATATAGATCGACCGCAATAATTAACGAGAAAATACCATATTTAAAAAGACTCCTGAAAAAAGGATGCAGTAAAATTCACTATGTCAAGCGATCCTAGTCTTCCTGCAAGGGTCTTCCCAACAACCACCGGGGACGCACGACAGGAGTTATCTCATGCAACTATGTAAATCCACTCCAATTAATTATCTAGTTATTTTTCTAGATGATAAAAAATTATTATCTTTTTCTAGATGAGGTGGTCGGGTAGATGGTGTACATGGCATAATAGCTTATGTGGCATGCCAATGTGGATGTCCAACTGAGACTAAGGATGATAGTGAAATGGTTTTTTGAAGTTGATGGGCTAAATAATTGACACATTTGAAAGTTTAAGGACCAAACTTAGTTTTGATTGTAAGTTTGGGGATGAAGTTGAGTATTGCCAGCTTGATGAGCTCAAGCTCGAAAAGTTCGAGTAAGCTCATTTGTTGTTGTCATCTATGATATGTAAGTATGATTAACTAAACTATATAATCCTATTTAAAATGTTCTATGGGACACAATTTTTATATATCATAGAAACAAACTCGCTCGAGTTTGACTCGATGACAGCCCTACATGCAATTAAAGTTTTGGTGAAATCGTGTAATCAAAGATTTTCATCCGTTGGATCTACATCTTACGGTTATTACATCTTTTCATTTAACCCCTTCCACCACCACCACCACCCCTCCACCTGGTGGAGGGGGATGAATAAAAAGATTCAACGACAGTAATGTAGATTGATCCAACGGTTGAAGATGGTTGATTGCACGATTGCACCAAACATCTGATTACATTCTAGTTAAACCCAACTTTAAAACAGGAAATCTTTTGACATAGATTAATCCAGTCATGATGTTTTTCTCTTCTTGTTTTTAAGATGTTTTATTTTTCTTGTTTCATGATGTTGTTTTTCATGTTTTGTACTTCCTCCTTCCCATATTACTTGTCGTTAATAATTAGGACAAGGTTTCTAGTTTAAATAGGAACCAAAAAACTTGTTCTAACGACAAGTAATATAGGAAGGAGGGAGTAATGTTTTATGATAATGAACTCAATGTTGTTCATCTGTTCCATCTGTTATTTTGTTTTCTATCTAATGTTTTGTGAACTATCTATTATATCTGTATTCTCTGTTAATGAACGACCCTCCACACTGCTGGTGGCCTCTAAAGTGGCCTATACGATACTTATCCGCTGGAGGTGCCAGGAGATAGCTCGCAGCGGGGCCTGCAAAGCGGTCTGTAAAGTAGTATACAATACTAACATGTAGCGACGACTGGAAACAAAAGTGGAGACAATCAACAGAGTGAAAAGAAAGAAAGAACGAGAAAAATGTTAGAAAAAGATAGGTAGAACTCCAACGTACCACTGGCCCTATGCCCCTATACGAGGTGTAATCATTACCACTACTCTAATATGCGACCAGAAGTTAATACTGCTGTTTGAAGGGAAGTGCTGCGAACTAGATGTGCCGATTAGTTTATTTTGTGTTTATTGGGGATTATGTAACAGCTAGTTCTGTCGATTAGCGACGACTGGAATGAAAAGTGGAGTCGACGAACAGAGAGAAAAGAAAATAAAGGATGAGAAAAATTTTAGAAAAAGATAGATAGTACTGTAAAATAGGAAATGTTTGGTGCAAATTACTGTCAAACATAGTATGTTATCTCTATTGATAACAGAATATTATTCTTGTGCTGATGCTGAAAATAGAGCAGTTCCATTATTGCGCACGTCCCATCAGTGCATGCGAGAGGCGTGGGTCCCATAGGCTGTGTGTTCACATGTTAGCCACCCTTAATGCACCTGCAGTACTGTAGAGGATGTGAAATCTGCCACCGCCGGAAGCCAAACTATCACTGCGCGCGACCCCCATCTAATACTCCGGAGACTGCCAAGAAACCACAACCTCGAAATACTAAAGTAGTACACCCTTTGTTCCTCTTAGGCAGATTTGTTTCTTCACGGCATGTCGGTCATTAATGACAAACTTCTCCATCGACCCCCGTCGGTTTTGTCCACAGCTGATGATCCCAGAAGATGGTGGTCCGCTGTGCTACATATCTGGTGAAACCGCGAAGAAAATGAGGAATATGCAGCTGCGGTCACAAATGAGGTACTAACTCCAATGAATTTATGGACCAGATAGTAGTGTACATCCAAGATCAGGCAAGAATGCACCTACTAGTTACTTACTGAATATGCATCTAGGCATCCCTTGTGATTTTTGGTTGATTTATGTCAAACAAATGAGATCTTAACCAAATTGTTGAGATGAGCGTATGTTTTAATGAAATTATGAAGAAAACGCAAAAAGAAAGGAGAATGAGGATCTATATGGAAAAGAGCTCAAGAGCTGAATAGATTAGATCAGGGCTGAGAAACACACCCCAAGAGCTCAAGCACAAGAAAACTCATTCTCTGCACAATTTTACACAGGTCCGAACTTGTCCGATATACCCCGGACTAGTCCGATAATCCCTCTGTTCACAATCTGACAAGTCCTCCCAATGCAGACTTGTCTGCACAGTCCAGGTTCACAAAGACTGGACTAGTCCGATATCACCACGGACTAGTCTGATATCTTTCAGACTAAAATTGGACTAGCCCTCCCTAGTGCAGACTAGTCCTCAACACTTCACAGCTTTGCACGGAATCGGACAAGTCCGATAATATCCGCACTAGTCCGATAACCTTTCTAACTAAAATCAGATAAGTCCACCAAGTGCGGACTTGTCCCCAATTTACTAAGATGTTGACCACAGCCGGACTAGTCATATAATGATCGGACTAGTCCGAACATTAACAGAGAAAAAAACGTACTAGTCTGCCCTGGGCCGGACAAGTCCGATAATTCGGGGCACTTAGGGTTTCCCACTCGCCGCACATCGAACTAGTTTGGACTCCACCAAGGACTAGTCCGGACTCTCAAAACACTAACAGTAACCTTTGGAAACCTCCATATAAATAGATGTGCACGGCCCTACTTTCACCTCTCTCGACTCGCAGCGCCGTCACGCCCTCCAAGAGCCTAAAAAACACATCTCTCCACACAATCCAATGCAAGAAAGATCAAATCCTTGAGGATGAACTTTAGATCAAAGGAGAGACACGATTCTCACGTTTTGAGCTCTTGGGTTTGATTCTCTAACACACTCCTGTTGTTTTATTGTGTATCTTATGAGTGTGTTCTTGGTGGTGTTCGATTTGTAATCATGGGGAGCCCTCAACTTGTGAGAAGGCCCCTTGAACTTGGTGATTTAGCCTTTGTGATTAGTGGAAGAGAATCAGCCTTTGTGGCGATTCGACGAGGGTAGGGTTGGAGAAGACCCGGTCCTTTTGTGGGATCCTCAACGTGGACATAGGTTTCCTCTGTGGGAACCAAACCACGGGATAAAATCTTGTGTCAATCTTGTTCTTAGTTTTTCATATCAAATTCTAGGGTTTACTTGATGTTGCATATCTTACGTTAAAACTTTGAATCTAAAGATTACCTTGTGATATAATAAGTTAAATTGAAGCAACGTACTCTAGTTACATATTAATTTCCGCTGCATGGAGTACATATATTGAAACCATTGATCTAACTTTATCAATCTAGTCTGCACGCTTCAGACTAGTCCGCACACAACCGGACTAGTCCGATTTCTCGGGATTTGATCAGGTTGCTGAGTGTTGTAGGTTCCGACTAAAATTCAAAGAGGCCTATTCACCCCCCCCCCTCTAGGCCACATTCAATTGGTATCAGAGCAGGAATCTTCAAGAGGAGACTAATCGCTTGAAGAGAAAATGTCGGACATGAAGGATGTGCACAAGAGCCTCAACCAAGAGAAGGTTGAAGATGAAAAGGCGCAAAAGTTGGAGAGCTCCTCGACGCCATTCAGGACTTTGAGGATGACGACGAGGAGACACTGAACTCAAGGCGCTCCTAAGGATGAAAGCTCTCTCCAAAGGGAAAATAAAGATTGAGGACGAGAAGAAGACGAAGGGGAGTAGACACACCGACTACTCCCGATATCCTTTCAACTACGATCATCTAAATTCTAACAATAGACATTATTTGTCTGTTCCCCTAGGAAAAGCCCCACACTTTGATGGCAAGATTGCTCAATGTGGAGGCAAAACATGAAAATGCATTTAATCTCACTTAACCCCAGCTTGTGGCATATAGTGTGCACAGGTATAGATATCCCAGATGACAATGAAGAGCTGACACCAAGCCAAGAGCAAGCAATTCATCGAAATGCTCAAGCTGCAGCGGTTATCACATAATCACTAAGTCGGTACGAGTTCAGCAAGGTGGATGGACTCGAGATTGCAAAGGAAATATGGGACACATTACAAACTGCACATCAAGGCGATCGTCATGTGTAAGAGGCGAAAATCGAAATGATCGAAGGCGAATTAGGAAGATTCGCCATAGAAGAAGATGAGTCGCCGCAGGACATGTACAACCAGTTGAAGACTCTCATCAACAAGTTTCGAGCATATGGAAGTAAAAAGTGGAACGATCATGAGGTGGTGAAGCTCATCCTTAGAGCTTTCGTGCGTCGCAATGTTACCCTTTGATCGATGATTAGAGAGAGTCCCGGATACATGAAAATGACCCCAGAAGAATTGCACGGAAAGCCCATCAACTTCAAAATGATGGAGAAGCAAGCTAAACATGTCAAGGAGTGTGACACCTGGTTTCGAGAATGAACCAAGCTAATGCATATGTGTGCCCAGGATGTTCATCACACATATACGAGTGCAATCATAAATGATATACAGATAATTACCACAGAACAAGACTAATTATCCAGACTTCATTAAACAAACCATATTATCCTTGATTACAAACTCTAATGAATATTAATGACAAATTCAACTAATGCAGCGGAAATACTCTAATTAAGCAAACTAAATAGCTAGGCAGCATAAGCAATAGGGTATAGCGCAGCTCCAATCGACACCACAGGAAAGCTGACAGTAGACACGGCCTAGAACTCCGCATTATCACCATTGAACTCCCAATCCTGACCTGCAACTGTTGGGGGAATTGCAAGAGTGAGTACATGTCGTACTCAGCAAGTGTGGAAAGTATTACATGTGGCTGATTCAAATGACGACAATAATAATGGTAAAGTGCTGAAAAGTACATAAAAACATTTGAAAAGCAATATATTATATGTATGTGAATCAAACCCATCATAATCATAAGTAATATCATAATACCAGTCTAAATTCACTACCTTCATCAATAATTCCAGATTTCACCATTTGCCAATAACCATATTCAATACCAATAATTAATCCATAACCATAATACCAACCATAACCATCCCGAATACCATCCCAATATCGAGTTCCCTCTAATCATGGAAGTTGTCCAGGTGCTCATAAACGGGAGCACGGCTATCATGATAGTTTTAATAGACTCTGCAGAGTTTGTACCACTTTACCCACGTGTTTGTGTTTTCATCACCTTTCGATGACTAGAACCTCTATTATGCCGTCTCACACTTCCATCGGTGTGTGGCCAAGAGATCACAAAATAGCCTTTACAAAGGGAGTACTAGCCTATTTAGACCCCACTGAGGTTTCATCGGTGGCGATGTCTCCTACAGAGCACATCTTCAACCAAGGGCCCCCTCTTGAGCCATTCGGATCCAGGGTAGTCCCACCAATCATCAACAACCCCAATCCGACTACCCCTTCCCCGAGCATCCACATTGGTCCAAATAGCACTGGCAAAGCCCTAATAAATCAGCTACGCCGCACCCATACTTGGCCTCGTGGTGGCACTGTAATCGTGGCCTATTCTCGCATGAACCGGTCCTTAGATCTAAAGCAAGCAAACCACCATACATCCAACCCATCCACATACCAGGCTTGCTTAGATCACCCATTACCATATCATGTTATCCAGTTCATGTTAATCATAATCTCATTCATGCATAATTAAATTGGGTGGTATAGTTTTTTTCCCATCCCAGTTGATTAAGCGAAGAAAAAGGTAAAAAGCCTTTCTCGACTCTCTACCATAAATTTCAGGTGACAACGGTGGTTTATCAATTCTAGTAAACTTCCTACCGTAGGGTTCCCATCAAATTGACACAAGCATGCAATTTTGCAAACAAAACATTTATTTCAAAACAGGATCAATATGCTTCGAGAACACTTGCCTTGCTCTTGTGGTTGATTAGGGTCAAAGCCTTCAAACTCTTGGTACTGTAGATCCTCTGCGGCACTCTCTAGTGCAAATCGTCTAATCCACACATTAAACATACAAGACAAGAAACGCAATCAAAGAGTGCACAAATATTACTCAATATGTCATGACATGCATGATTGATGCAAATGCAAGGTAGAACTTGTCAATAGATTGCTTTTAATGGTCAATAACTAGTTCTAATAGCTTTTAACTAGTTTATACAGGTTTGGATGTGATTAGATCAAATTTTAGAATTAATTCGACATAATTTAACCAGAAAGATCGGACTAGTCCGCTAGGGACCGGACAAGTCCGCACTCCGCGAGATCGGCAGATTAGGGTTTTCTAGATCGACATAAATTTGAAGATTAGGGGTTGAATTCTTGTAAGGAAAAGAGAGTAGAAGGTATACCAGGTGTTTAGGACTCCAATGAATCAAGAAACTTGGAGGTGACACTTGGATCTTGGTGATCTAGGGTTGGTGATGGACTTGGGGATGAATTGGTGATGAAGATCGAAAGCCTGGTGGAGATCTTGATCCTCTTTCGTTTCCTCCTCTTCTTCTTCTTGCTTGGGATCTTCTCCTCCCTCCTTGGTGGTGGCCCTCCACGAACTAGGGTTTGGGTGGGGTGAAAAAGTGGCAAATAGATGTCAAATCAAGGGGTGGGGTTTTTTATATAGAGGTGGAGGCTAGGGTTAGATGGATTTCGAGTGTGGGATGAGTAGAGTTCGGTTTAAAGTCCCACATGGGCTCTAAAAGAGTTAGGCACGACGTCCCTAGGCCCACTTAACCTGAAACCCAAGAAACAAGTCGTAAAACGAAAGATCAATTTGGAGTCGCGAAATATCGGACAAGTACGGAAAGGACCGGACTAGTCCAAAGTCGTTCAGAGAGAAAATCGGACAAGTCTGGCCAAAAATCGGACAAGTCCGACTTTTGTCAAAGAGGAAATCGGACAAGTCCGCTGGAACAACGGACTAGTCTGGAAAAGTCCAAGGACTTAGCAAATTTTCAAGGATTCTTGGAATATCGGACTAGTCCGCACAAAATCGGACAAGTTCGAAATTTTCCAAAGGCAAAATCGGACTAGTCCGCAGAAAAAATGGACAAGTCCATTTTAGTCACAGAGAAATCACACTAGTCCTCAGTAAAATCGGACTAGTCCGCACTTTCCTGCATTTTAAGTGCGGTTTTGCTCCAAATCAATTTTAAACTCGTTCCTCTTGTTGTGGGTCAATGTTAAACATGTATATGAGTGCATGTATGGCATGGTGCATGAAAATGAGGGTGTTACAAACCTACCCCCCTTAAAATGAATCTCGCCCTCGAGATTCGACGCGGAAGAGAAAAGATAGGAAAATTCCTCCTTGATATCATCCACCAATTCCCACGTCGCTTCTTTTTCTGTGTGGTGCTTCCATTGAACTTTACACCATCTAATAACCTTGTTCCTTGTGACCCTCTCCTTATTTTCCAAGATTTTGACCGGTTGTTCGACATAAGTCAAATCTTCCTCTAGTTCCAATTCTTCCATTGGCACATGTTCTTCCGGTACTCTAAAGCACTTCTTGAGCTGGGAAACATGAAAGACATCAGGTACGTCCAAAAGATGAGCTGGCATCTCCAACTTATATGCTACTTCTCCTCTTTTGTCCAAAATCTTGAACGGTCCAATATAACGAAGTGCGAGCTTGCCTCTTATGTTAAACCTCTTATGACCTCTCATTGGTGACACCTTGAGGTAAACAAAATCTCCTATTTCAAAGGCTAATTTCCATCTCCTATTGTCCGCATAGCCTTTTTGCCTTGATTGGGCAGCCCTCAAGTTTTCACGAATTATTTGGACTTGCTTTTCGGCCTCTTGCAACACATCCGGACCAAATACTTGAGTTTCTCCTGTCTCATTCCAGAATAAAGGTGTCCTACACTTCCTCCCATAAAGCGCTTCATACGGTGACATTTTCAAGCTTGCTTGGTAACTATTGTTGTATGAAAATTCTGCATATGGCAAGCTTTTGTCCCAACTCTTCCCATGCTTCAAAGCACAAGCTCTTAGCATGTCCTCTAAAATCTGATTGGTTCTCTCGGTTTGTCCATCCGTTTGAGGGTGATATGCTGATCTAAGATTCAATCTCATTCCCAAAGCTTCATGCAATTATTTCCAAAACCTGGAAGTAAATTGTGAACCTCTATCCGAGACTATCTTCTTAGGGACTCCATGTCGACACACAATATGCTCCATGTATATTTCGGCCAATCGTGCAGCTGTATATTTGGTCTTCACGGGGACAAAATGAGCTGACTTGGTTAAGCGATCCACAATTACCCAAATTGAGTCATACCCAGACTGAGTACGTGGTAACCCAACTATGAAGTCCATTCCAATTTCTTCCCACTTCCATTCCGGGACCTTCAATGGTTGCAATAATCCGGCAGGCCTTTGATGTTTCGCCTTGACTCGTTGACACACATCACATAATGCCACATATTTAGCTATGTCCTTCTTCATGCTATCCCACCAATAGCAAGCCTTCAAGTCTTTGTACATCTTTGTACAACCAGGATGAATCGAGTATGGCGAAGCATGTGCCCCCTTTAATATTGTCTCTCGGATATGCTTCACATTAGGCACAACAAATCTCTTTCCAAGCCATAGGGTACCATGTTCGTCATCATCAAATCTGAACTCTCTCCCATCTTTGGTCCTTTCCTTGATTTCCTTGATCTCTTCATTTGTGGTTTGTGCTTCTTGAATTTCTTGCTCCAAGGTCGGATTTAACTCCATCATCTTCATCTCATTTACAAACCCGAGGTTCAGCCGTTCAAACTCCTTGCATAACTCGAATGGCAATTCTCGAATTGTGAGTTGATGACTTACTCCCTTTCTACTCAAAGCATCGGCCACTACATTCGCCTTTTCCGGATGATAGTTGATCCCCAAATCATAATCTATGATGAGCTCCAACCATCTTCGTTGCCTCAAGTTCAGATCCGTTTGTGTGAAAATATACTTCAAGCTCTTATGATCCATATAAATTTCACACTTATGTCCAAGGATATAGTGCCTCCAAATCTTCAATGCATGTACCACGGTCGCGAGTTCCAAATCGTGCATGGGGTAATTCTGCTCATGTTTCTTCAATTGTCTTGATGCATAGGTGACCACTTGACCTTCTTGCATCAATATAGATCCAGGTCCTTGTCTCGATGCGTCGCAATAAATGTCAAAACTCTTGCTCACATTTGGCAATACCAAAACTGGGGCTGTTGTACAACCTCTTCTTCAACTCCTCAAAACTTCTTTGACAAGCTTGAGTCCATTGGAAAGCCTTTCCATTCATTAGCAACTCTGTCATAGGCTTGGCTATCATGGAAAAGTCCTTGATGAATCTACGGTAATATCCAGCCATCCCAAGAAAACTCCTGATCTCCTTTACATTTTGCGGGGTTTCCCACTTCAACGTCTCTCACTTTTCCAGTGTCAACTGATACTCCTCCTCCTGAGATGATATGACCCAAAAACGACACCTCTCTCAACCGAAACTGACACTTGTTGAGCTTGGCATACAACTGATGCTCCCTAAATTTCTGTAGCGTAAGCCTCAAGTGTTCCTCATGTTCCTTCTCATCCTTCGAGTAGATCATAATGTCATCAATGAACACCACGACGAACTTGTCCAGGTACTCCATGAAGACCTTATTCATGAGGTACATAAAGTAGGCAGGTGCATTTGTCAATCCAAATGACAACACGGTGTACTCATAAGATCCATACAGTGTTCTAAAAGCTGTCTTGGGTATGTCCGATGGTCTAATCTTCATTTGAAAATATCCCAGCCTCAAATCAATCATGGAGAAGACACAAGCACCCTTCATCTGATCAAACAAGTCTTCTATGCGTGGCAAGGTGTACTTGTTCTTGATTGTTACCTCGTTGAGAGCTCGATAATCCACACACATCCTTTGGGATCCATCCTTCTTGTCCACAAATAGAATGGGCGCTCCCCAAGGTGAAGAACTAGGGCGAATAAAACCCTTCTCTAATTGCTCTTGAATTTGCTTCTTGAGCTCCGCTAATTCCAAAGGAGGCATCCTATACGGCCTCTTAGCTATAGGTGCAGTTCTAGGTATTAAATCAATAACAAACTCAATGTCTCGATCAGGTGGCATACCCAGTAACTCATCCGGAAAAAATCAAAAAAATCAACTCCAATTACTTTGGTGCCGTTTGAGATGCTTCAAATTCTATGGTGATCCCTTCCTCATTGGTCAACTTCACCATCTTCGTGGCACACTCAATAACTCCATTGTGCTTCCTCAACCAGTCCATACCAAGTATAATGTCCAATCATTGAGAGTCCAAAACAATGAGGTTGGTGGAGAAGTCTACCCCCCTTATTCTAAGGCATACTTTTGGACATACTATATTTGTCATCATCTCTCCTCCAGGAGACTTAACTAATAGAGTAAACTTCATATGAGATATAGGCAAACTATACTTGGCAACATATTTTGATGCAATGAATGAATGCGATGGTACAGAATCAAATAACATAGTCGCGGGGTTGGAGTTTGCGAGAAACATACCAATGACCACGTCATCCGCTTATTGAGCATCCTTCGTAGAGACATGGTTCACGTTGCCACGAGCAAAATTCTGCTGTCCACGATTCCCTTGTGGCGCTCCTCCATTAGGTCTTGGGTTTTGCCTCGACGCATTTCTTCCTTGACCAAGGCCTGACTTAGGACATTGATGCGCAAAGTGTCTAGCTTCTCCACAAGTATAACACTTCTTAACTCCACCAAAATTATTGGGACGAGCTTGGTTTTGAACACTTGCAGCAGGAAAATTAGCACGAGGTGCAAAAGGCATTGGAGGCCTAAGTGCTTGCATGACAGGGCACTGCTGCACACACTGAGTTGGGCGCGGTACAAATCCAGGGCGTTGAGCAGGAATAGAGGAGCTGTAATAGGGCGCATTGGGTGGTGCAAGGCGAGGGCACACATTACTTACTTGTTGCTGTCCTTGATATGGCGCCTTCCTCTTGTTGTCTTGCTCCATCTCACGGATCTTGTTCACAACCACAATTGCTTTGTCCACAAGCTTCTGAAAATTTGCGTAGTCACAATTGAGTAGTTGCACTTGGATTTCATTGTTCAAGCCCCTCATGAACAAGTATTGTTTCCGGCTGTCCCGACTAACATCCTCAGGCGCATATCTTGAGAGTTGAGTGAACCAGTTGAGATATTCAGTCACGCTTGATCTTCCTTGCCTTAAGTTCTCAAATTCTTGCCTCTTCAAAATCATAACACCTTCCGACACATAATGGGAACAGAAGCTCTCTTTGAAGTCGGCCCAAGTGATTCTCTCTTGGTTCTCATGAGCATTGCAATAAGAATCCCACCAATCCGTAGCTGCTCCAACTAGTTGATGAGAAGCAAACAAGACCTTCTCCCGGTCACTGCATTGGACAATAGCTAGTTTCCTCTCCACGGACTTGAGCCAATCATCCGCATCCATAGGGTCAGCAGCTTGAGCAAAGGTTGGCGGCCTAGTCCTCATAAGCTCTCCCAATTGGTTATGAGGAGGCGGGGGTGGCGGTGGAGGCATGTGGGGCTGATTGTTGATGTTGCCAGCCTGCAGCTATCCCATAGTTTTTATCATGGTCTGCATGAACTAGTTTTGCATGGCCAAAAGCTGCTCAATGTTGATAGCTCCCTGAGTATATCCTTGTCCAATGTTGTTCTAAGGCACTCCATTGTTCTCTTCCTCATCATTGTCATCCCTCTGGTTGCGAGTCCTCACCATCTGAAGAAAAGCAATAGGTAAGAATTAGAAAGCGTCCCCAACTATATGCATCAAGGGATATGAAACTAAACAACTAGCTAAACTAGCCTAGGTGGACATGGCAATGCTAAAGCATCCCAAAATCCTCTATTAAGCAGACAAGCAAACAATATATATAGCAAACGGCACTCCAAGCAAAAACACGTCGATTCCTAAGTGCTCCTATGTGCTCTAAAGTGTCCATTCTATCTAGGCTGCATCCTACGGTCAACCTGTGGCTCTGATACCAATCCGTGATGCCCGGTTCCGAGAATGAACCAAGCTAACGCATATGTGTGCCCAGGATGTTCATCACACATACACAAGTGCAATCACAAATGATATAAAGATAATTACCACAGAACAAGATTAATTATCCAAACTTCATAAAACAAACCATATTATCCTTGATTACAAACTCTAATGAATATTAATGACAAATTCAACTAATGCAGCGGAAATACTCTAATTAAGCAAACTAAACAGCTAGGCAGCATAAGCAATAGGGTATAGCGCAGCTCCAATCAACACCACAGGCAAGCTGACGGTAGACACGGCCTAGAACCCCGCATTATCACCATTAAACTCCCAATCCTGACCTGCAACTGTTGGGGGGAATTGCAAGAGTGAGTACATGTCGTACACAACAAGTGTGGAAAGTATGACATGTGGCTGATTCAAATGACGACAATAATAATGGTAAAGTGCTGAAAAGTACATAAAAACATTTGAAAAGCAATATATTATATGTATGTGAATCAAACTCATCATAAACATAAGTAATATCATAATACCAGTCTGAATTCACTACCTTCATCAACAATTCCAGATTTCACCATTTGCCAATAACCATATTCAATACCAACAATTAATCCATAACCATAATACCAACCATAACCATCTCGAATACCATCCCAATACCAAGTTCCCTCTAATCATGGAAGTTGTCCAGGTGCTCATAACCGGGAGCACGACTATCATGATAGTTTTAATAGACTATGCAGAGTTTGTACACTACAGGAATATCGATCACTTACGTCGGCCAGAGCAACTTACGTCGGCTGGCCGACGTAAGTAAGTAACATACGTCGGTCCCTGGTAGCCGACGTAAGTTAAATAAATTACGTCGGCAGACCGACGTAAGTATATGGACCGACAGTAATAAAAATTACCCACGTCGGCCTCGGCCCATAGCCGACGTAAGTTTGTACGTACCACTTTACCCATGTGTTTGTGATTTCATCACCTTTCGATGACTAGAACCTCTATTATGCCGTCTCACACTTCCATCGGTGTGTGGCCAAGAGATCACAAAATAGCCTTTACAAAGGGATTACTAGCCTATTTGGACCCCACTGAGGTTTCACCGGTGGCGATGTCTCCTACAGAGCACATCTTCAACCAAGGGCCCCCTCTTGAGCCATTAGGATCCAGGATAGTCCCACCAATCATCAACAACCCCAATCCGACTACCCCTTCCCCGAGCATCCACAATGGTCCAAATAGCACTGGCAAAGCCCTAATTAATCAGCTACGCCGCACCCATACTTGGCCTCCTGGTGGCACTGTAATCCTGGCCTATTCTCGCATGAACTGGTCCTTAGATCTAAAGCAAGCAAACCACCATACATCCAACCCATCCACATATCAGGCTTGCTTAGATCACCCATTACCATATCATGTTATCTAGTTCATGTTAATCATAATCTCATCTCTGCATAATTAAATTGGGTGGTATAGTTGTTTTCCCATCCCAGTTGATTAAGCGAAGCAAAAGGTAAAAAGCCCTTCCCGACTCTCTACCATAAATTCCAGGTGACAAGGGTGGTTTCTCAATTCTAATAAACTTCCTACCATAGGGTTCCCATCAAATTGACACCAGCATGCAGTTTTGCAAACAAAACATTTATTTCAAAACAGGATCAATATGCTTCAAGGACACTTGCCTTGCTCTTGCGGTTGATTAGGGTCAAAGCCTTCAAACTCTTGGTACTGTGGATCCTCTGCGGCACTCTCTAGTGCAAATCCGTCTAATCCACACAATAAACGTACAAGACAAGAAACACAATCAAAGAGTGCACAAATATTACTCAATATGTCATGACATGCATGATTGATGCAAATGCAAGGTAGAACTTGTCAATAGATTGCTTTTAATGGTCAATACCTAGTTCTAATAGCTTTTAACAAGTTTATACAGGTTTGGATGTGATTAGATCAAATTTTAGAATTAATTCGACATAATTTGACCAGAAAGATCGGAATAGTCCGCTAGGGACCGGACAAGTCCGCACTCCGCGAGATCAGCAGATTAGGGTTTTCTAGATCGACATAAATTTCAAGATTAGGGGTTGAATTCTTGTAAGGAACAGAGAATAGAAGGTATACCAGGTGTTTAGGACTCCAATGAATCAAGAAACTTGGAGGTGACACTTGGATCTTGGTGATCTAGGGTTGGTGATGAACTTGGGGATGAATTGGTGATGAAGATCGAAAGCTTGGTGGAGATGTTGATCCTCTTTCGTTTCCTCCTCTTCTTCTTCTTGCTTGGGATCTTCTCATCCCTCCTTGGTGGTGGCCCTCCACGAACTAGGGTTTGGGTGGGGTGAAAAAGTGGCCAATAGATGTCAAACCAAGGGGTGGGGTTGTTTATATAGAGGTGGAGGCTAGGGTTAGATGGATTTTGAGTTTTGGATGACTAGAGGCCGGTTTAGAGTCCCACATGGGCTCTAAAAGAGTTAGGAACGACGTCCTTAGGCCCACTTAACGTGAAACCCAAGAAATAAGTCATAAAATAAAAGATCAATTCGGAGTCGCGAAATATCGGACAAGTCCGGAATGGACCAGAGTAGTCCGAAGTCGTCCAGAGAGAAAATCAGACAAGTCTGGCCAAAAATCGGACAAGTCTGACTTTTGTCAGAAAGGAAATCGGACA
Organism: Tuctoria greenei; assembly: GCA_036927565.1. NCBI lineage: Eukaryota > Viridiplantae > Streptophyta > Magnoliopsida > Poales > Poaceae > Tuctoria > Tuctoria greenei. Next base: position 121,972,914 of record JAYESD010000001.1, read on the forward strand.
AGTCCGCTAGAACACCAGACTAGTCCGGAAAAGTCCAAGGACTTAGCAAATTATCAAGGATTCTTGGAATATCGGACTAGTCCGCACAAAATCGGACCAGTCCGAAAGTTTCCAGAGGCGAAATCGTACTAGTCCGCAGCAAAAACGGACAAGTCCGTTTTTAGTCAAAGAGAAATCGGACTAGTCCTCAGTAAAATGGGACTAGTCCGCACTTTCCTGCATTTTAAGTGTGGTTTTGCTCCAAATCCATTTTAAACTCGTTCCTCTTGTTGTGGGTCAATGTTAAAAATGTATATGAGTGCATGTAGGGCATGATGCATGAAAATGATGGTGTTACAAGGAGATTGCCGACAAAAATAAGGAAGGGGTCACCTTAAAATCCACTTGCAAGCCCTAGTCAAAAGAAGCTCGAGAGGCTCAAGATGAAGATGGCAGTGATGATGAGAGCAGCAACATAGATGAAGAAGACATGATCCTCTTCATGAAGAAATTCATATGAATGAGGAAGAGACGACAAGGGGTAAAATAAAGTGAAGGAAAACTCAAAGAAAAGACAAGACCAAAGTTGAGGCAGGTCTGCTATAACTGTGGTGAATATGGCCACTTTATAGTTGATTGCCCTTATGAATAAAACATGAAGAAGACCAGGGAAACAAATCCTCAACCTAAGAAATTCTTCAAGAAGAAAAAGCAAGCTGGACAGGCGCACCTAGGGAAGGAGTGAGACTCAAATGATGAGTCCTCGTCTGAAGAGGAAGAGGAGATGGCTAGCATATCCATCAACAAGACGACCAAGAAATCGACCCTCTTCCCCAACATTGGCGCTAGAAAGGACTATGACACATGCCTCATGGCGAGGGAAGGTAAAAGAAAGGTAACATCTAAATCCTCCTCCTCGCATTCTTACTCTAGCGATAGTGATGCCTATAGTTATAATGAAGATATGCTTGTTGGCCTATATAAGAAAACTGCCGCTAAAATGAAATTCTTAATAGATTAACTTATCGATAAGGAGGAGCTTATTGATCGCCAAGAAGATATGATCATCCGTCAAAAGGAGGAGTATCTTAAGATCGAAAAGCTCACTGAACTTGAAAAGGAGCGAAGCAAGTCACTAAAGCTTGAATTAGCTTCAAGCAAGGAAGCTTGCTTGAAGTTAGGTGACTCAAATGTAATTATCAAGGATGACCTTGCTAACTTGACCAAAGTTAACAAGATCCTTGAATTTCAAGTTGAGTCACTCAAGCGAAGTGACCCTTCATCCTCTTCAAGCTCATCTTCTAAACACCTAAAATCTGAAACTGCTACTACTTGTACATGTGCTAAAGTTGAATCTAACTTGAAGGATAAATCGAACTTGGCTAAGGACAAGCATCCTTCCCGTAGTGGCATATTTGACAAGGAGAAGCTCAAGTATGCATGCAGTGCATACTTGACCACAAGGCCTCCTAATGTCAAATATGGCATTGGGTATTCTTATGGATAAAAGCAAAGTGCTAGAAGCCATAAGAATAACAAGGAGCGCATTGCCTTTGTCAAGGGAAACTCCCCTCATGCTAGAAAGGCTAATAATGTTTGTAGATAGTGGATGCACCAACCATATGACCGGAGAATGAAGAATGTTTGTAGAATATGAAGATAATGAGGATCCAAGTGAGGTCATCTATTTTGGAGACAATAGTCAAGGAAGGGTGCTAGGTACTGGTAAAATTGCAATCTCATCTCAAAACATGCTTTCTCATGTTTTGCATGTTGACTCCTTAGATTATAACCTTTTGTCCATATCTCAATTATGTTATAAAGGTTATAATTGCTTGTTCGCTAATGAGGGTGTGACCATCTCTAGAAGGAGTGATGACTCGGTTGCATTCAAGGGTGTGTTGAAGGGAAAACATTATCTTGTTTACTTCAACAATGATAAAGCCGAATGTGACACACGCTTGATTGCAAAGACCAACATGGGTTGGCTGTGGCATAGACGGCTAGCACATGTTGGAATGAGGAATCTTCAAAAACTCCCCAAGGGCGGTCACATTCGTGGTTTGAAGGATGTTGCTTTTGAGGAACACAGGCCTTGTAGCGCCTGCCAAGCCGGGAAGCAACTAGGAGCACCCCATCCCACGAAGAATGTCATGACAACGACAAGGCCACTCAAGCTACTTCACAAGGACCTATTCGGTCCAATTGCTTACATAAGCATCGGCGGTAACAAATATGGCTTAGTAATTGTTGATGATTTTTTGCACTTCACGTGGGTTCTCTTTTTGCATTATAATACAGAAACTCAAGGAACCCTCAAGAAATTTCTCAAGCGTGCCCAAAATGAGTTCTCATTGAAGATCAAGAACATATGAAGCGACAACAGCACGAAGTTCAAGAACACTGAAGTTGAGGAGTACCTAGACGAAGAGGCCTTCAAACATGAATTTTCAGCACCATACTCACCTCAACAAAATAGAGTGTCCGAAAGGAAGAACCTAACCCTCATAGAGATGGCGAGGACAATATTTGATGAGTACAAGACCTCGGATCGGTTTTGGGCGAAAGCGGTCAACACCGCTTGTGATGCCATAAACCGACTCTATCTTCATCACCTACTCAAGAAGACATCATATGAGTTACTCACGGGTAACAAACCTAATATTTACTATTTTTGTGTTTTCGTTTCTAAATGCTATATCTTGAACAAGAAGCCTAGGACTTCAAAGTTTGCTTCAAAGTCCGATGAAGGTTTCTTGCTTGGCTACGATTCGAACTCTTACGCCTATCGTGTCTTCAACAAGGTCTCCGGACTTGTTGAAGTTGCACGTGACGTAGTGTTCGATGAAACTAATGGCTCTCAAGAAGAGCAAGTTGATCAATGTGTGCTAGATAGAGAAGAAGCTCCTTGTCAGGCATTAAGAGGGATGGCATTGGGTGATGTTCGACCACAAGCGCCACCTCCAAATGAAAATGAAGAAGATGAACCACAAGTGGAGGTAATGGATCAAGGGGGAGCTTTTGCACAATATCAACCTCAAGAAGATGAAGATGATCAACACACAAATCAGAGCAACCATCTAGGGGGGGTAGAAGATGACCACGAAGACTCAAGACCACGAGTGCCACACCCAAGAGTACACCAATGTGTCCAAAGAGATCACCCCGTCAACAACATAATCAAGGACACCCAAAAGGGAGTAACCACTAGATCTCGAATTGCTAATTTTCGTGAACACTGCTCTTTTGTATCCTTTTTGGAACCACGCAGGATTGAGGATGCAATTAAAGATCCGTATTGGGTGGTGGAAATGCAAGAAGAACTTAACAACTTCAAACAAAACGAGGTGTGAGAACTAGTCGAAAGACCCAAGTTCAACATCGTCGGCACCAAATGGGTCTTCCGCAACAAGCAAGACGAACACGGGGTGGTGACAAGGAACAAGGCACGACTTGTGGCCAAAGGGAATTCACAAGTCGAAGGTTTGGATTTTGATGAAACCTTTGCTCCGGTAGCTAGGCTTGAATCTATTAGAATATTACTTGCATATGCTACTCATCATGATTTCAAGCTCTATCAAATGGATGTGAAAAGCACCTTCCTCAACGGTCCAATCAAAGAGGAGGTGTATGTGGAGAAACCCCCCCGGATTCAAAGATCAAGAGTTCCCCAACCACGTGTTCAAACTGTGTAAGGAACTCTACGGCCTCAAACAAGTTCCTAGAGCTTGGTATGAGTGCCTTAGATATTTATTAATTGAAAATGGTTTTAAAATTGGCAAAGCTGATTATACGTTGTTCACAAATCATTTTGACAATGATCTATTTATTTTTCAAATTTATGTTGATGATATCATTTTAGGTTCAACTAATAAATCTTTTTGTGAAGAATTTAGTAAGATTATGACAGATAGGTTTGAAATGTCTACGATGAGAGAGCTAAAATACTTCTTGGGATTCAAAGTGAGGCAACAAAAGGAGGGGACGTTCATAATCCAAACCAAGTATAGTCAAGAGATACTCAAGAAGTTTGGAATGGACAAGGCAAAGCCCATAAAGACTTCCATGGCAAAAAAACGGACACTTGGATCTCAATGAAGACGGACCAAACGTGGATCAAAAGGTATATCACTCCATGATTGGATCCCTACTTTACCTATGTGCATCTAGGCCTGATATTATGTTGAGTGTGTGCTTGTGTGCAAGATTTCAAGCCAATCCTACGGAGTGTCGTTTGACAGCCATAAAAAGAATCTTGTGGTATTTAGTTCATACACCCGACATAGGCCTTTGGTATCCAAAAGGTTCCAAATTCAGTCTCATTGGATACTCTGATGCTGATTATGCCGGATGCAAAGTAGATAAAAAAAGTACCTTTGGTACTTGCCAATTTCTAGGTAGATCCCTAGTTTCTTGGTCCTCCAAGAAACAAAACTCCATTGCCTTATCCATGGTCGAAGCAGAGTATGTTGCAGTCGGGAGTTGTTGTGCACAACTCCTTTGGATGCGACAAACTCTAAGGGATTACGGTTACAATATGAGTTGTATTCCACTCCTTTGTGATAATGAGAGTGCCATTAAAATTGCCCATAATCCCGTTGAGCACTCTAGGACCAAACACATTGACATCCGGCATCACTTTTTGAGAGACCACTCAATGAAAGGAGACATAGCCATTTCCCATGTGAACACCGAAAAACAACTAGCTGATATATTTACCAAGCCACTTGATGAAAAACGTTGTTGCGAGCTCCAAAAAACTATTTAAATTTCTTAATTTTGGTGAATTATGGTCATAGCTTGATTGTTGGATGTTTATTGATCATATTCATCAAGATTTTTTTGTGTGCTTTGCCTCCCCTATTTTCTATATAAATACCTTCGAATATATATGGATGGGATAATTTATTTTGTTCTGGTGACCACGGACTAGTCCGTGGTTATTCGGACTAGTCCGCACACTGCAGACTAGTCCGCTGAGTGTCCAGTAGTTCGGACTAGTCTGACAGACCACGGAATAGTCAAATTTTTCGACTCCATAACCCTAGACACCGCCAAAACCTGATCTCCTTCACCCTCACAACTCACCTCACATTCTCTCTCTTGACTCAAGAGCCCCAAAGGCAATTTGGTGATTTCTCCATCAAATCTCTTCAAGTTTGGGTGGAAATCGATCTCCATAGCTAGGGGATTGAAGACCACGGACTTGTACGCACCTCCAACTCCTTCGTCAAGAATTAAAAAATTTCAGTAAATTTCCCCCAAGCCCTAGAAACTTCGATTTCTTTCGTTTTGGATCAAATAGCTTAGTTCCTTTCAGCTAATACATGCTTCCTTGCTGTATTACATCTTTCTTATGCTAGTCTCGCATTGAGCAACACCATTTGTCTCATAGTTAGGGTTTAAGGTGTTGAACCCCGGACTAGTCCGATCCCTGTAAGGACAAGTCCGGTCCCTCCGGACTAGTCCGTACCTGAACATCGGACATTTCCGATTTTCAACTAAATTCAACACTAATTTCCAACTACTCAATGCACTTCCTTGCCATCAATTCTCATTCATGCATTGTATAATCCCTTCTCAGGACAATGTCGAGCTCCAATGATGAAATCTCCGATTATGAGGGCAAGATGGACCAAGACTCCTTGCTTTGGTCCTCAACGGGCCAAGGGAATAAGAGGCAAGAGCGTCCCTCCGAGCCGGCACCTTCTCCACCTCAGGTGCGGTGCAAAGTTCTAGCCAAGAAGTCTGCATCTAAAGCCAAGGATGCAGCTGGCCCTTGCTCGGTGGCTTCTCGCCAAGCTAAGGGCAAGGGAAAGGGAATTGCCTCAGGCCCAATCGGCCCACTGAAGATGGCAGCCCCGAGGCAAGGGAATAGAGATCCCTCTGAGGTGAAGTTTAATGGCAAGGGAAGCGATACAACTTACAAACTCAGATTTGTAGACTGTTACAACCAGTCAAAGAAGGTAGCCAATGCCAGATTTTGGTGTAACTTCCATGTACATTTCTATAGCTCTGTATACCTCACCATGAAGACTCCAGTTGTCCACAGCTAGTGGACTGACTGGAATCATTTTGAAAGGAAGAGTTGTGGTGCCTTTGATCAAGTGGTGGAGGCTGCAGCTAGGCATGGATGAAGGACATGTTTGCCTTCAGATATAACTAGAATGATGAGATTATTGCTCCGTTCAATGCCACATTCTTCTTTTCTAGTGATGAGGAGGAAAGGGTGACTTGGATGACTCATGGATCCAAGTACACTGTAACATATGATGAGTTTGCAACACTTCTTCACCTAGAAGACACCAGGAACAATGAGCTGGCTATCATCAACATTGGTGTCTTGGGAAAAGATAAGATGGACTTTCTTTATGATACTAGCCTGAAGTACAACCCTCCATCAACCAAGAACATGAAGCCCATTCTTCATGGTTCTTAATAGGGTGATGAAGAAGACCATAGAACCAAAATATGGGGATGCGGGAAGTGTGCAAGGGTACTTGAGGACCCTAATGAAGGTGATTAGCAAGAACCTGAAGTTTGATATCTTTCACTACATTTGGAATGACATGGTCAACACCTCCTGCACACCTAACAGATCTTGTGGCTATGCCCCTTACTTGATGTTTATGATTGAGAAGGTCACAGGAATCGAGTTCGTGAAGGATGTGGAGCACACTCCTTTGAGGCCCCAGAAGCCTCCACAAGCCACTGTCCAAGTTGCTCCATCTACTGTGTCTAGTGAAGAGGCTCCAAGGAAAGCTCGAGGAGATGCCAGGACCGCTCCCACCACTAGGGCCCCTCCTCAAAAAGGGTGCCCAAGTGGTCTTTTGAAGTACTTGGCCGCCATTTTTGGCTCATGCAAGAAAGCTGAAGTGAAACTTCATAAGCTGAACAAGGCAAGGAAGGCAGCTATGAGATATGTCAATTAAAATGTCAAGCATATCTACCAGAAGCTAGAGATCGAGCCCATTGGATCCCCTATTATCTCCGATAATTCAGCTTCAGATTTCTCAGAGTTGTCACCTCTTTCACCTTTTGAGCTTGCCTATTTTGGCATTGGGGGCACATCGAGTGGATCCGTTCCTCCTCCTCCTACCCAACCTGAAGATGAAGATGAAGACGAGGAGAGGACCGACAACGAGGAATGAGCAACTAGATCCCTCCTCTCCTTCTTTTTGGTGTCTTGATGCCAAAGGGGGAGATATTGAGGTGGAGTCACTAGGTCCTAGCTGTAGGTTGAGAGATGAGAGCTTCATTTGTGTATCTTTTTGTGTCTCTTTTGGGTTATAAAACTTTAATTCTGTTATCTCTACCTTTAGTATTGTGATGTGATGGAATGACTATGTTTATGCTTATGTTATGAAATTTGTGATGATGATTTGAGGTAATTTGTGATTTTGCTTTGGAATTGACATATATGCTTGATATTGGTATTACCATGTCAATCATTTCATTCTCATGACGATTATTGCTCACACTCACGTAGTTTTGCACCCCACCATAAAGAGTGCACATATGTCTTATGTTTTAATTGCTCAATTTGTTCCAAGCTCATATGTGCACACTTTATGAAAATTCTGTATTTTTATCATATTTTTGTGAAATCCCAATTGGTTGTCATCAATCACCAAAAATGTGGAGATTGAAAGTGCATCTAGGCATCCCTTGTGGGTTTTGGTTGATTTATGACCAACAAACAAGATCCTAATCAAATTGTTGAGATGAGTGCATGTTTTAATGAAATTATGAAGAAAGCGCAAAAAAAGGAGAATGAGGATCTATATGGAAAAGAGCTCAAGAGCTGAATAGATTAGATCAGTGTGTATGGAGTGTGTTGGAGAAACACACCCCAAGAGCTCAAGCACAAGAAAACTCATTCAATGCACAATTTTACTTAGGTCCGGACTAGTCCGATATACCCCAGACTAGTATGATAATCCCTCTGTTCAGAATCAGACAAGTCCTCGCAGTGCGGACTTGTCTGCATAGTCCAGGTTCACACAGACCGGACTAGTCCAATATCACCACTGACTAGTCCGATATCTTTCTAACTAAAATTGGACTAGTCCTCCCCAGTGCGGACTAGTCCTCAACACGTCAAAGCTTTGCACGAAATCGGACAAGTCTGATAATATCTGGACTAGTCTGATAACCTTTCTGACTAAAATTGGACAAGTCCTCCAAGTGCAGACTTGTCCCCAATTTACTAAGAGGTTCACCACAGCCATACTAGTCCGATAATGATCATACTAGTCCGAACATTTCCAGAGACAAAAAACAGACTAGTCCGCCCCCAGGCCGGACAAGTCCGATAATTCGAGGCACTTAGGGTTTCCCACTCGCCGCACATCGGACTAGTCCGGACTCCACCACGGACAAGTCCGGACTCTCAAAACCCTAATAGTAACCTTTGGAAACCTCCATATAAACAGATGTGCACAGATCTTTTGGGTTTGATTCTCTAACACACTCCTGTTGTTTTATTTTGGATCTTACGTGTGAGTTCTTGGTGGTGTTCGATTTGTAATCTTGGGGAGCCCTCAACTTAAGAGAAGGCCCCTTGAACTTGGTGTTTTACCCTTTGTGATAGTGGAAGAGAATCGGCCTCCATGGCGATTCAACAAGGGTAGCGTTGGAGAAGACCCGGTCCTTTTGTGGGCTCCTCAACGTGGACGTAGGTTGCCTCTGTGGGAACCGAACAACGAGATAAAATCTCGTGTCAATCTTGTTCTTAGTTTTTCATATCACATTCTAGGGTTCACTTGAACTTGCATATCTTACGTTAAAAATTTGAATCTAAAGATTACCTTGTGATATAATAAGTTAAATTGAAGCAATGTACTCTGGTTACATATTAAATTCCACTGCATAGAATACTTAGATTGAGACCATTGATCTAACTTGATCAATCTAGTCCGCACGCACCGGACTAGTTCGTACACAACCGGACTAGACCGATTTCTCAGGATTTGATCAAATTGTTGAGTGTTGCAGGTTCTGACTAAAATTCAAAAAGGCCTATTCACCACCCTCTAGGCCACATTCACTAACGGTGCACATCCCCATGGGATTGGCATGTAGTACAAGTTAAGAAATAAACCTGAGAGTGATGCTCTAGTCCGAGCAAATCCCCACGGCAAATGTATTTCCTTCAGAAGGGAACACTGATTTCCTTTGTTCCAAACTATTGTATGATTGAATGTATTTCATTTACGGAATAATCCATTTCTTTAAACTGCCCCGTGAGTTTCCTTTGATGCAAATGGGGCTAAACAAAAGACAAGCGCACATAGGGGAAACACAAGTGCAACATTCATCAGAGACGAGCGCGCATAGGGGAAAAACATACAAGTCTATTTTATGTACTCACTTTGTTATCTTTTAATTGGTGTTGGGACAACTAGGGATGCATCCAAAAGGGTATGGAGGGAATATAACCCATAGAATGCAATGCATCACGGCTAAACCGGTCATGCTCGTGCTTAATCCTACAGTTCTCCTCCACTCCTCCCACCCTTGCCTGCCGCAGCGGGCAGTTCCCTGGTTCCCCCCTATTGGGCAGCCCCAAGCGTCATCGTCAATGTTGGGCACTGCCACCGGTGGCACTCCCAGACTAGGCCTGCCCAGGAACCTCCAGACGACACCATAGACACTCTTCATGACTTCATGCCAACACCGGCAACACTCCTTGTTGGTCCACTTCAACGCGACAGACCCGATCACGTTATAGCCGACGTGGGCCTCACCTTCGACCTGTTGGATATACTCGAGGGCATTGCGGGCCCCACGGTCATTGTCGTAGCGAAGCATGGTGAGGACATAGGCGGCCACCACGTGGCCGTTAGCGACCGCCCGGGCAAGGAACTGGGTGCCCGGCTGCGCGCGACCCTTCAGGAAGACGAGGTCGAACCCTATGACGTAGCATGCATGAGGGTTGCCGACGATTGCCAGGCACTCCACGAGGGCGTCGTAGCTCCCGTTAATCTTCCAGATGCTCTCCCGCTCCAGCGCCACGCGCCTGCCCACAACGCAATCCGGGCACACCGCATGCATGGCCTTGCAGGTGGTGCGTAGACTGGAGAGGTTGTCCATGGGATGCGGGGAGGTTGCGGTGACCCACCCCGCGATCTGGACCGCAATATCGTGCGGCAAGGGGAACTCCATGGGCTTCGAGGGAACCAATGAGGGCGCACGTGATGGAGACGTAGAGGAAGAGTACGCACGGAGAAGTGGATGGCCTCTGTGTGTTGTGGAGAAGAGGTAGGTGTGCCTCTATTAGTACGCACGGATAAGACGAGGAGACGCGCGCAGTGATGGTTATTGATTCTAAAGTGCACCGTTTGGAATGCTACTTACGAAACTACAGTACATATGAATGTCTTTCCCTTCCGGAAGATTTCATTCCTTTAAACTGTCCCACGAGTTTCCTTTGATGCAAATTGGGCTAAACAAAAGACGAGCGCTGGAGTTATGGCTTCCTTGGAATGTGACTTTAGGCGCTGGAGCTGTACGAAGGCAGGAGATCGCCCGCAGCGGGGCCTGCAAAGTGGTCTGTAAAAAGTACTCCTCCCTCCGTCCCAACTCAACTATATTTTTAGCTTTGGTCAAACTTAACTTTGACCAAATATTTCTTGCCTGGTCCTTATCCTGATGATCAAGGTCCTCCGCCTACTGCCCCAGATGACCTGGGGCAGAATGATCCTAGCGACTAGAATGAAGTGTCAGATATGTTGTCCATGGCGCAGGGTTATTCAACACAAGCAAAAGGTAGCATATCCTAATATTTCTCCTCATATCCAGTGTGTTAACTAATTTTTCGACCCCAAATGATCTAAAAAAATTACTCCAGATTCGATGATGCCATAAACTAATTGCTGCTCAAAACAATGATGGTGCTCATCAAGCTCGCAAGCTCATCTTCAGCCTCAAAGTATCAATCAAAACTTAGTTTTTGGTCCTTGAATTTTCAAATGGGTCAATTATTTAGTCCCTCGACTTCACACAACCGTGGCATGCCACATAACCTATTATACCACATCATGTACCCCGGCGACCTCACCTAGAAAAAGATAATAATTTTAATAATTTTTTATCATCTGAAAAAGTAACTAGCTAATTAATTCGGGTGGATTTACGTAGTTGCATGGGATATACATATTTCTCCTCCATGTTTTTTTTGCAAAACTATCAAGTGATATATCCTATGTGCATATGACATATGTAAAAATATTGTATAATATAAAACTTTTAAGCATAGGGAAGAGCAAACAGAGCAAAAAGGGAGGATGATGAAACTTTTAAGCCTAGGGAATAAAATATAAAACGAAGCTACAAGGCTGGCCGGGTACACATATGGTCCGGGTGTGCCGCTGCACCAAAACCTCCGTGGTGCATCCCATGTCAACTCTATTTTTAGGCTCCCTTTGGATTGAAGGAATGGCAATGGAATTTTGAACGATAGGATTTGTAAAGGATTTTTCCTACATGACCATTTGGCTCACAGGAAAAACAAAGGGCAGTTTTTATAGGAATGGATTCCTTTGCTAAAATTTTGTAGGAAACATAACATTAGCTTGAACCTCTTTTTTCATTCCTGGCTCATGTTGCAGGTTCCTTTGTTTTTCCTATGATGCTGCCAAAGGGCTTCTCATCTCAATTCCTATATTTTTCCTATTCCTGTGCTTTTCAATTCCTTATCCAAAGGGAGTATTAGGTTTTGTCAAATCTATATTTAACCAATGATTTATGTAATTTCGACTGTTTTCACAATACAAGGAGTGTACTTTTAGATTCACCATTAAAATATTTCCACAATATACAATCTAGTACTGTACATGTTATTGAAGTTAATAAATTCCATATAAATCATTGGTCGAAGGTATGTTTGACCAAAAACAGAAATAGAGTTGAGTTGGGGCGGAGGAAGTATATATGTTGCTGTTTGCCGCATAAGGTTTGGTCCTTGAAGCCATAGCCATTTGTATAGGCGGTTGATGCGACTGGGCGCATCGAGCTTACGTGTGAGCCAGTTGTCGAGGTGCCTTAAATGCACGCAACGCATGCACATCTTTGAATTCAATTGGAACCGATTTGCGTCCCATCACCACTACTGCGCGCGTCGAGAGACGAACATCCAGGCTGCTACTACGCTATAAGATCACCCAGGCACGTCATCGTCTTCTCCGCACAACTACTCTTCCTCTATTCCGAAAACTGCGCCAAGAGCACCATGGATTATAAGGAAACACCGCCGCCAAGGCCGCAGAAGGACGCCAAGGGGAAGCGTCCCCGACTGGACTCCCCTCTAGAAAAGGAGTGGGCTCTCCGGAAGATGGCGCGCGATGTATTTGACAATACATCACGCTCCATGCGTCGCCTTGGGCTTGGTACCGTACCAGAGTATACTGCAATTGGGACCATGGGCCACTACGTCTTCGGCATGGCGCACTTGTCCAGTCACCTCGATGTTCTCTGGGACACACTGGCGGACGAGCTCGGCGTCGCCAGCCACGGCAACCTAGTGGCAGCAATGTCCAGGAACTTGGGCTTCCCGTCTCTGCCGCGGGAGGCGCCCCCGCCTTGCCAGGAGCCCAAGAAGGAGGAGGAGGAGGAGAAGGATAAGGAGAAGTAGGTGGAGGTAGAGGAGAAGTAGTTTTTTTTCTTGTTCTTAGTCGTGTTGTTTTTCTTTTCTTGTTTGTAGTTTGTGTTTTTCTTTTTTCTTGTTTATAATGTATCGTCTTAAGGTAATGTACTTTATTTTGCTATTCATTGGTGTGCAAAAATAGTTCTAATGTTGTTGTTCTAACGATAAACTAGTGGACTATTTATCTCTTTTATTTTTTAGAATGGAATATATTTCCACTTCCAACTCTACTGAGCTTGAGATGCAGAAAGTGTCTACTACCTAGTTTATCTGATAGCATCAGTAGGGAGAACCTTCCCCCTCACCCTCTGCCCACTCTCTATGTTCAAATCCAACACGAATCCAACATAATGAGTAATCAAACAACAAAGTACGTAGTAAATCACGAAAGATGCTACAACAGTTTCTGGAGTATCAACTTTAGCCCAGATTAAATGCTCGTGGGTGTCATTGCAAAAGGGTGAAGACAAAAAAGACTCAATTGAAATGGCTTGCAATGACATAGTACTAGAAGTCAAGGTCATCAAAGTTTTTGCCCGATTTGGATTGAGTCTTAGTTATAGACTTCCATATTAATAAAATGTATCGAGTGTTTTTGTGGGGACCGGAGTCCACACATCCGAGGATCTCATTGGGTGGTGTCGTGCGATGCGACACCCAACAGTTTACAAGAATAGAACCAGAATAAAGTACAAGACCAAGTCTTTTATTTAATACACAGCGGAAGTTTTCACAATACTAGCGGATGTAAAGAAATATATACATACCATAGCTACGCTCTCAGCACTAGCTATGCAAAAAGCAAAGTTTTCCATGCCAGGGATACTTTGCACTAACAACACTCAAACTATGGCGGCGTGCTGGGTTCCCACTCGGCGGTACACCCTGGAGGGGGTGTTGCCTCATCGTCAAACCCATCCTCAATAGGATAACCTGCAAAAACTCGTTAACTGCAAACGTGAGCATAAGGCTCAGCAAGACTTAATCGTCTCACTAGACAGATGCACGGGGACACTAAACATAGGTAAGGAATAGCATAAATGGACTCGCCTACAAGTGGGTCCTTATAGTCAGGTTTTATGTAGCAAAATGACATTCTCCAAGCACGGCACATCATGGGTTCCACAACCAAACAAGAAACGCTTTACCGATGATATGACATGCTCAGAGCACATAATGCTATTACAGCTAAAGTATGGGGAAATTGTAAACTTTTAATTATACTATCTCTAAATCATACACGGTTGCAAAATACTTACAAATCAATATAATATGAATTTGTGACTTCTTTAGTATTTACTACGTCACGACACAGTGAACAAGTGGTACTCTATTACTGCGAGGGACAGTGATTGCAATCAGGATACACCCGGACAACACGACACATACGTCGTTCGGAAGTGTCAGCGAGCACACCTGTACCTACATAACACTTCAGTACTAGGCGTATATGGCCACCTTTCACAAGAAACTCAAATGCTGAGCCCGTCTCACCTCCGCAAACAGAAGGTCTCCGCACGGAACACCTCATGTGTCCGCCGACCGATTTACACCTTACTGTCCTCAACCCACCCCTATCGATGGTGAGTTAATGGGTCTCAACATCCCAGTTATCAAGTTACATCAGTTTATTGGATTCCATATGTCCATTATATTGCCGGTACAATTCAAGCTTGTCCAGCGGGGCCGCATACGGACGGGCCTTAATCAACACAGGCAGGGCTATGCGACCGAGACTCAATTCTCGCCGCTTCCTATCCATTCCCTACCCGGTCTCAGTTTCATTATATTAAGCCATGTTCTATTCAACCAATCCTGTGAGATACATCTCTCGCGAGTAGATTCCAACTACTCGACTTCTACCGGATCTCCTATGCATTAGCAAAGCAGTTACTACAGGTCAAACTGTAACTCGTGCCAAATAAATCCCCTGGGATTTTTGGTCATGCAAGTGGAGTATCATTCACCCTAAACGTAATGCACAATTCATATACTATTCATCATAGTGATAAAGCAAAAGCTCATAAACGACTTAAATGCAAACTGGGGCTTGCCTTGTTGCAGGTCAGGTTCTGAGTTAAAAATTGGAAGGTTCTCTTCCAAGGCTTCTGGCTCCTCCTTGACTTCGGTCACTATACGATATGCAGATAACATGGATATATAAATGACTTTGAAAATTATTTATTTTAAGACCATAATTTAATTCATGGTGATCACTATATGACAGGGACCTTAATTGGCTCTTGAACTTCGATGGTAGATTCTAGGGAATATGATCAAGGCTCTTGCAAAGAACAGGAGATGATCATAGCAGATTGTGGTCTCCGAAAGTATGGCAAGCAATCAACTTCCAAAAATTTCCGAGAGGAAACTGTAGCTTGAACCTAGCTAACAGTTGATAATCAAGATGGAGGGAGTGGTTCTGGTCTTAGCAAAATTTGTTTCATAATTTTCTAAGCTGTGGGGAAGGAGTTATTGTATTTCTAATTCGGCAAGAATTTCTGGATTTACTTTATAATTGAGTTTCTAGACATTAAATCAATATTTGGTTTGTAACTGATTTAGGACTAGTATAGTAGGTTAATTAAATCCAAGACTTTAACAGGAGCTAGGGTATGACTAAAGGAAGACTCAGTAAAATTTTGGGACCTAATAAAGCAACCTAATAGCTGTGAAAATTCAATAACTGAAAAAGGAAATTGAATTATACAGAGAGTTAAACAGGTGCTATGGCTCCCAAACTTTGCCTGATAATCAAGAATAGGACAATAAATTTTATGTGAATTTTGGGGAATTTTCCCGTGGATATCTTGTCTGTAAAAATTGCATTTGTATTAGGAAAGATTATTTTCTACAGTATTTAACTCTGAGTTTCACAGAACCTAATTGGTATTGGCAGAAACTAGAGCTCAAGGGCTTTCGAATAAAATTTGTTTGAAGATTTTTGGAGTATTCTACAGAAAGATATTCAATTTAGAAGTTTGGATAAATTTCTGGAATTAAATATACCCCAAAGACCACGTGGCACATTCTGGTTGAGGCAGCACCGGGGTCCACAGAATTAAAGCGCGCAGCCACACTAGATCTCAGCCGCACCGTGATCCCGCAGTGAATGGCAGGTGGGACCCGATGGGGTCATCGTCTACCTCGGGCCGGTGCTCGCGCGGAGCGGCACCCGCGACGGTGGCTCGCCGGCGAGCTCGCCGCCGGCCAATCCAACGCACCAGATTCGCGGAAACTTGCCGCCTGGTGGTTTTTGGGGTTGCTGAGCACGATGGTGAGGTCAGTGGGTCTTGAAGCTCGCCGGAAAAGGTCGTGCGACGGCGGTGGCGGCGATGAGCGCTCGGGCAACATAGAACTCTCTATAGAGTAGCTCAAATCACTTGGGAATTGCTCCAAAACCTTTCTGGGATGATGGAGTTCAAGGATATGGGCGCAGAAGGGGAGTGAGTTGCCGGGAATCATGAGTTCGACGGTGAACCGAGGTTTTCTCACCGGCGGCGAGCAAAACTCGAAATTCAGAGCCCTTGCTTGATGATTCTTAAAGGTTTTTGCTCAGACAGGAGCGCTAGGGCCTATAGAAACTGTCTCTAAGTAATTGCAAAGGATGATTGCTTGCCGAAAAGGAATTGACATGAAATCATAGCTAGTTATCTACTCTCGGCCGTAGGGGAAACGAACAATAACTCGCTCAAGCTTCAACGATAAGGGAAACGGTTTGTACCATGAGCTAGAGTTTGATCAGGTGCACCTTTTTGCTCTTTGGAGCTTGGCTTGAAACGGCGCGGAACGGCGGCACGTCGCGGAGCAGTGGCGAGCGGCGGCGATGGCGCGCGGCGGAAGAATAGTTGCGAGGCAGTGGAGCTGTGATCGGGGATGAGGAGTAAAGGGAGCTTCGGCCGGCCTTTTATAGGGCCGCGGCGAGCAGGCAGGCAGCTCGCTGGAGCTGCATGCGCGCGCGCGGTGTCGAGCGGGGGCGCGGCGGTGCAGAGGTGGCGGGGTTGAGCTGATCCGTTTAAAAAGGGGAGCTGACATGTGGGGCCCACTGTCCAGTGATTCTCCCCACAGTTCAGTTACTAATTCATTTAAAAATAGAAGATCAACTCCAAAAATCATGAAATTTTGTGGAGATGGCAAATGAATTATTCTGAACACAATGGTGAACTCAATTCTTATGTTTAAAGAAGTTGGAGAAGAATAAAAAATTCAGATTTGAATTTCATTCAAATTTGCCAAGCACCTCAATAAAAATAGTAGATGAGTTTCTAAAATCTTGAAACTTTGTAAGCATGCTATTGAGGAATTTAGGAGCTCATGGAAAAATTTAGAGCCCTTAATTTGAATATTTGGTTTAGAGCTTATTAGGGCTTCATTGTGCATTGCTTACTAATCCTTATCCAAAAATTCTTATTCTTAAAAAGGTGAATAGAATATAATTTGGATTCATGGTGAAGTCTAATACCCATGATAAAAGAATCTAACAAAGAGTGCAAGAAAAGTTTTGGATGGCATAGTTCATGTGTACCATTATATTGGATATCCAGAATAGTTGATCACAAAACCCATATGAACTTAACATGCCATAAAAGTGGGGTTTTACATTCCCCCCCCCCCCTTAAAAGAATCTCGCCCCGAGATTACAAAAGAAGGTAAAGGAAAAAAGGATCTATCGAACATATGCCGCTAACAAGTCCGGATAGTTCGTTCTAAGATACTCCTCGCTTTCCCATGTGGCCTCTTCGGTACTGTGGTTGCTCCACAAGACCTTGTAAAAACGCAAGGTGCGGCTTCTTGTGGTGCGAGTCTTCTCATCGACGATCTGAGTTGGACGCTCGGAATAAGTGACATCTGGTTGGATAGCTTCCAAATCCTCCATGCGGATATCAGCTGGAGCCTTAAGACATTTCCGCAATTGGGAAATGTGGAATACATTGTGGACTCCTGAAAGCGACGTTGGTAACTCCGATTGATATGCCACAGGTCCGCATCTTTCGATTATTGCGAATGGCCCAATAAAGCGGGGAGCTAGCTTCCCTTTTACCCCGAAGCGATGGATACCCTTCGTAGGGGATACCCGGAGATAAACTTGATCTCCAACTTCGAAGTGAAGAGGTCGACGTCGCTTGTCCGCGTAGCTCTTCTGTCGAGACTGAGCAGCTTTGAGATTCGCTTGAATAGTGCGAACTCGATCCTCGGCTTCATTTACTAAGTCGATGCCGTATACTGCCCGTTCACCTGATTCGCACCAGTTCAAGGGTGTGCGACACTTCCGGCCATAAAGAGCTTCATAAGGTGCCATCTGGATGCTAGTCTGGTAACTGTTGTTGTATGGAAATTCCGCCAATGGTAGATGCTCATCCCAATTCCTACCATGGTGGATGGCACAGGCACGAAGCATGTCCTCAAGCACTTGATTCACCCCGTTCAGTTTGTCCATCAGTCTGAGGATGATAGGCCGAGCTCCGAATTAACTTGGTTCCCAGTGCAGCGTGGAGATGCTCCCAGAATCGCGAAACAAATACAACCCCACGATCTGAGACGATGGTGCGGGGTATTCCGTGGAGGCATACGATTCTGGCAATATATAACTCCGCGTATCTTGGGGAATGATAGTTGGTATTGACGGGAATGAAATGCGCCGTCTTAGTCAGTCGGTCAACTATCACCCAAATTGAGTCGTGCTTATGGAGAGTGGGAGGCAACCCAACAATGAAATCCATGCTGATATCCTCCCATTTCCAAGCTGGTATGCTTAAAGGTTGAAGCTGTCCTGCTGCTTTCATATGGTCGGCCTTCACTCGCCGGCACGTATCACACTCGGATACATATTTAGCTACTTCCCGCTTCATCTGAGTCCACCAGAACTTCTTTCTTAAATCTTGGTACATTTTGTTACTTCCCGGATGAATGGAATACTTGGATAAATGAGCTTCATCCAGTATCTTCCTCCGAAGTTCCATGTTTCGGGGTACCACTATACGGTCGTTAAACCAGAGGGTACCTTCATCGTCACTTCGGAAGCATTTCATCTCCCCCTTCTTTATTCTTTGCTGAATATGTGACATCCCCTTGTCCGCCTTCTGAGCTGCCATAATATCCTCCCTGATGGTAGGAATGAGAGCGAGATTCTAGAGCGCCCCATATGGAACCAAGTAGAGACTCAGTTCTTCTTTTCCCTCCCTCGAGGTAATGGAAAGATTGTTGATATGGGACTTGCGGCTCAGAGCGTCTGCGACTACGTTCGCCTTGCCTGGATGGTAGTGGATCTCAATCTCATAATCCTTGATCAATTCTAACCATCGCCTTTGTCGCATATTCAAATCCTTCTGGGTGAAGATGTATTTCAAGCTTTTGTGATCAGTGTAGAGGTGTACTAAATTACCCAGTAGATAATGCCTCCACATCTTCAATGCTTGCACCACAGCAGCCAGTTCAAGATCATGAGTCGGGTAGTGCTGCTCGTGGTTCCGAAGCTGTCGCGATCCATACGCGATCACTCTTCGCTCTTGCATTAACACACAACCTAAACCAATCCCAGATGCATCGCAATAGACATCAAATGCTTTGGTAGTGTCTGGTTGGGCTAAAACTGGTGCCGTTGTAAGGTGTTTCACCAATGCTTTGAAACCTGCCTCACATGACTCAGTCCATACATACTTTTGTCCTTTCTTCAGAAGTTCTGTCATTGGTTTAGCTATTTTGGAGAAACTGGGTATAAACCTCCGGTAATATCCTGCTAAACCCAGGAAAATTCGGACTTCATGTACAGACTTTGGAGACTCCCATTTGAGGACTTGCTTGATCTTGCTTGGATCAACTGCAATACGTTCTGCTGAAATGATGTGCCCTAAAAATGGCACCTGGTTGATCCAGAATTCACACTTGCTGAACTTAGCATACAACTGATGGTCCCGTAATCGCTGAAGCACAATATGCAAGTGTTGAGCATGTTCTTCTTCGGATTTTGAATACACAAGTATGTCGTCAATGAAGACCACGACGAACTTGTCCAATTCCGGCATGAACACTGAGTTCATGAGGTACATGAAATGAGCCGGGGCGTTGGTTAATCCGAAGGACATAACCAGATACTCATACAGTCCATACCTTGTTGAGAATGCTGTCTTGGATATATCTTCTGGTCGGATTCTAATTTGATGATAACCAGAACGAAGATCCATCTTCGAAAACACTTTAGCACCCACTAATTGATCGAAAAGAATATCAATGCGCGGTAGTGGATACTTGTTCTTGATGGTGACAGCATTAAGTGGACGATAGTCTACACACAGCCTCAAGTTCTTATCTTTCTTTTCTACAAACAGTGCAGAACAACCCCATGGTGATGAACTTGGACGAATAAAACCTTTGCTCTCAAGTTCAGTTAATTGTTCCTTCAGTTCTGCAAGTTCCTTAGGTGCCATCTTGTAGGGTGGTCTTGAAATTGGCACTGTTCCTGGTGCAAGTTCAATCTTGAACTCTATATCTCTCTCTGGGGGCATACCAGGAAGATCTTCAGGAAATACGTCGGAGTATTCACATACTACCGGAATATCCTCTAGTTCCATAACCTCGGTATTGAGAATAGATGGTTCCAATGGAATGATGTTCTTAAGATTGAGAACTTGGGGTCGATGGAGTGGAGAGTTTAGATAAATCTTTCTAGGAATGATATCAAGAATAGCACCATGGTACTGCAACCATGCCATACCTAAGATGATATTAAGCTTTTGATGCTCTAATATCAGAAATGAAGTAAGATATATGGTCCCATCTAGGTTAAGTGGGATTCCAGGAACCAATTTATTTGTTACCGTCTTCCCGGCTGGAGTGCTAATCACATATGGAGTTTTTGTGGAGATAACAGACAATTGACTTTTAACGACAAAAGATTTACTAATGACATTGTGTGAAGCTCCGGAGTCAAAGAGTATGACTACGGGTTGATCGAAGATAGAGAACGTACCCGTGAGCACGGGTGCGCCTTCTGGAACGTCCTCAACGGCGAGGTGGTGGATGTTGCCGGGTCTGGTGGCTGGCTTCTTGAACTGATTGCGGGGTGGGTTGGCCCCCTGGTAGGAGGATTGCCCTCCGCCTTGTCGATTCTGCGGACAATCCTTGGCGAAGTGCCCCGTACGTCCACACGTGAAACACGTGTACGGGGTTTGGCCAATACGAAGGGGAGGACGGAATCCCGGTGCACGTGGTGGAGGTGGAAATGCACGTGGGACCATCCCCTGTTGTTGTTGTGGCCGGAATCCGAAGTTGCTGGTCTGGCGACCACTGGACATTGATGGTCGTGAGGGCGGTTGCCACCTCTGGCCGGATGGCGATCGATACACCATACGGTACTTCTGAGGAGCACCACCTCCGCTGCTCTGCGGAGCACCCCTCTTCTTCTTATCTGAGGACAGCTCGCGCGTAGCGTCCTCCTGCATGATAGCGGCATTGACTATGTCGTTGAAGCTGCCGCGGTTGAACAGGACAAGCTTGTCCTTCAACTTGGGGTTCAAACCCCGGTAGAAACATTCTCGCTTCCGATCTTCGGTATTCACTTGGTCCTGAGCATATTGGGCCAAGTGGTTGAATGATTTGGAGTACTCGTATGCACTCCTTCCGCCTTGCCTTAGCTCCAAGAACTCTTGAAGCTTCCTCCTCATAATCCCGGGAGGGATGTGGTAGGCGCGAAACGCCTCCCGGAATTCGGTCCAGCTTACGACATGGCCTGCGGGGCGTGCGGCAAGGTAATTGGCCCACCACGCACCGGCAGACCCCTGCAGTTGTTGCGCTGCAAACAACGTCTTCTGCTGTTCCGTTACCTCGAGTAAACCGAACTTTCCTTCAATGGTGCGGAGCCAATTATCCGCATCCAACGGTTCATCGGCCTCTCTGAATACCGGTGGATGTGTCGATGAGAAATCAGAGTAGGAACTCTGAAATTGCTGACGTGGTCCATCATTTTGTCGTCCCCCTTGACGGGACGAGTGCTGCACCAGAGTCCGCAGTAGCTCGGTTTGCTCGTCGCGCGAGCCGAGTACTGCAGCGAGAACCTCCACGAGACTCCTGGGGAGTGTGGTTGGAGGTGGTGGAGGTGGTTGCGTCTGAGGCGTATTCTGCCCTGGGGGTGGTGTGCCATCCCCCTGTCCTCCACTAGATCCTCCCACCTCTGAGGCTGTACGAGTACGCACCATACTGCAATACAATGATTAACACGGTAAGTCCCATTGCCTCAAGTTCATCCTCCCTTAGAAATGCGGTAGATAATAATAGACGATGCATAACATTTACATATATTGATAAAGCATAAACTTTATACAAAATATACCATCTCATGACCAAGTTTACAGTAGTAAACCCAAAATGATGGACTCCCTGTATGGAAATACATCTCTACCATACTTGGTCTTCCTGACATGTCATACTCATCTAATTATCTAGACACCACAACCATTACTCTTAATATGACACAAACATGGTCACAAAAGAGAGACACTAGCAACCATTTAACTATATGTTGCTCTGTGTTGGCGGAAGTGCTACCACATCTAACTTCAATACGCTCTACTCGACGTATTCAAGTTCCTCTGGGTCTTCTTCTTCTTCTTCATCTTCATGGCTAGGCACCTCTGATACGGGTGCTGGAGTAGAAGTTGATACATCGTTCAACATCAACGTCTTCTTGGCAGCCATAGCTTGCCAATCTGCCTGTATCATAAACATCCCCCAGGCCTCATTCTCTTGCTGAGCCTGTTCACAGCTGGTCTTCCAGCTCTGAGCCTCTACTCTGGACTGATCCCTGTCTGCAGTCACCACGTTCAACTGGGTGTCCCGTTGATGCCCATAGAGTAGGCTTGCCTCCAGATCAATATCTCTCTCTAGAGTCTCCTGGCGAGACGCGGCCAAATCCATAACAGCGTCATGCCACTGATTCTCCCTAAGGTTCAAACGATGATTGAGAGGAGCCATCATATCCCTAAGTCCGTCATTTGCCCACTCAAGGTGATTTGCTCGCATCATGGCTTGCTTCAGATTGTTTGTCAATTCTTTTATGCATGTCCTTTGATTACCCTTCTCGCGATGTGATGCTGCTGCATACATCGCTAAGGCTGTTGCGGATGTTTCACCATGCTCTCCCACCTCCGCAAGCAAGCGGGTTGCCCAGGCTTCAGAAGCCCTGCCGTTAACTGGAAAGAACTCATACGGAGTACCCACCAGATGACGGTAATGGAGTTTGCAAAACCTCCCTATGGCAACACTTGCGGCGTAGCTCCATGTTTCTTCTAATATCAATCCTTTGATCTTGATGGAGTATGGAGCCCATCCGAGGTGCGGTGGACCGGCAGGCACATCGACGTAGATGGTGCAACTCCACATACCGCCCTCCTGGAACTTCTTGCCCCAATAGCTAGGTAACACCAAATAGCCAAACTGGCCGAGCAACCGTGCAAACACGTCCGGGAAACCGGCGTGCCCGGTGCATGTTGAGAACACCCATCCATTAGGCAACTGAATTCTTGGTGCTGCCATCTGTGGACAAGCATACCAGGATATCAATACACAGTATAAGTATTCAACTTAATCACTGATAAGTTTGGATCAGAGAAACTATCCATTATCAAATGATCCAGGAAAGCTGCAAATTCGAAGTGATCACAG
The DNA here is from genome assembly GCA_036927565.1 of Tuctoria greenei. Taxonomy (NCBI): domain Eukaryota; kingdom Viridiplantae; phylum Streptophyta; class Magnoliopsida; order Poales; family Poaceae; genus Tuctoria; species Tuctoria greenei. Next base: position 121,996,195 of record JAYESD010000001.1, read on the forward strand.
TTCTGTTCCAGCCGACCTGTCTGCATTAACCCGTAAGTTTCTTACAGAAGAAGTCAGAACTAAACTTTATGTTGAATACAAAAATTGTAGTACACTTCAAAACCTTTCCAGATTGTACTCATACAGCCACTGTTGAACTAGTATGAACAATCTATACCGGTTTTGAGTTGACTCAAGGGTTCTGGAAATTTTGACAGGACCTCCCCTGTATATGGGCTTATCTTCACCTTCAATACAGGTTTATAATGATAAGATACTGAGGTAATGTCAAAATAAACATTGAGTAACATCGTGTTAACAATCCAGAACTAAAGGAGTCCCACCACGAAAACCTTGTCATGAAGGTATTATGCATCAATTCACAAATTGGTGCAAACTGTTCCAAGTTCTGGTCTGCAGGAACCAAATTTGTGACAAATGGAATTAGGCATAGCTATACCCAGATCCAGGTCAGGAGCGGTAAATAAGGTTGATAGGTGATTTCCTAATCTTTCCAGAAATGTATACGTGCAACCATATCCCTGTTCTGGATTAGGAGTTATAACTATCAAAACTTAACAGTAAAACTGACTGGTTTGCATCAGCAGTCATGCAGTTCACTGTGCTGACTTCCCAATTTAATTAAACTCTAATTAAAATCAGGAAAGACTCCCCATAACAAACTCGTAAATCTCCACCTACCCTTCTCAAACATATATCCCAATAAGGTAGTGGATTTTTCTACAGTGAGTTATGGCAAGAATACAGAAACGGTACAAAGGTGGGTTCATATGGAGTAATTACAGTAAACCCCAGTTTTCAACAGATTAACAAGCTTTTCTGTCTTTATGGTCAACGGAAAAGTTGGAGAGACCTTCACGAGCTTTCCATCCATGTAGGATACTCTTATGTTATCTAATTGCTAACCAAGATTACAACCTGGCGAAGTTGAGCCACTTCTACCAGAAAGCAAGAATCTTGGTTCGATCTACCTTATCAAGTTGAGCCCGAAATTATCAGTATCTGATAGTCGGACTTTCTCAAAACACAATGCAACCATTCTGTCGGTGGGGAGGGTCTAGTATCATGTTTGATACTGATGGTACTACGTGCCTCACGAAAGGAAATTCTATCCGGTACATCCGGTTACGTCTATAGGTGGTTCCTATATCGTTCTCTCGCAAACGGTTTCTACACGGTCCTCTACCGAAATTAGTATCCCTGCAGAAAGCAAACAATCCCCTGGCACAGGCACGCCGTATGGCGGTGGGGAAACAGAACAGGTAACCACAATATACAATTATATTTGAAAGTAAAAGCATACGACTCAGGAGTGAGTCGCCCTCGAGCGAAGTCATGCCTCGAGGTACATGGCTGTAAATACGTCTGTACAGCAAAGACTCCCGTACGATCTGGCTTATACACGCTCGGGCATACGTGTTCGCATGTTCTCATAGATATGTGAACACACTATCGGGTTATACACCACCCGACGGGGTTTCCCTCTAACTTTGTGTCACGCTGGGTTACCGCGTGTCATATGTTCTCAGAAACATGGAAAGTTTCAAAGACTCATATTGACTTTCCGTGCCAAGCCACGGAAATTTCACATACCACCTCTCGTATGCTGAGCTTACCGAGATTGATCCGCTCTCGGTGGCGTACCTTACCTCTTACCTGATGTCGGGGCGTCGTTACAGAATATAATAACACATAGTTAGTTTTCCACCTTTATATCTTATACTAATAATACTCCTTATAAAGGCATATAACTAATTTCCTCACTCAAGTTCCTAATTTTTGAAAATATGTTCTTTTCCGGTACACTGTTCCCAACGAAGCTCTGATACCATGTCTGTGGGGACCTGAGTCCACACATCCGAGGATCTCATTGGGTGGTGTCGTGCGATGCGACACCCAACAGTTTACAAGAATAGAACCAGAATAAAGTACAAGACCAAGTCTTTTATTTAATACACAGCGGAAGTTTTCACAATACTAGCGGATGTAAAGAAATATATACATACCATAGCTACGCTCTCAGCACTAGCTATGCAAAAAGCAAAGTTTTCCATGCCAGGGATACTTTGCACTAACAACACTCAAACTATGGCGGCGTGCAGGGTTCCCACTCGGCGGTACACCCTGGAGGGGGTGTTGCCTCATCGTCAAACCCATCCTCAATAGGATAACCTGCAAAAACTCGTTAACTGCAAACGTGAGCATAAGGCTCAGCAAAACTTAACCGTCTCACTAGACAGATGCACGGGGACACTAAACATAGGTAAGGAATAGCATAAATGGACTCGCCTACAAGTGGGTCCTTATAGTCAGGTTTTATGTAGCAAAATGACATTCTCCAAGCACGGCACATCATGGGTTCCACAACCAAACAAGAAACGCTTTACCGATGATATGACATGCTCAGAGCACATAATGCTATTACAGCTAAAGTATGGGGAAATTGTAAACTTTTAATTATACTATCTCTAAATCATACACGGTTGCAAAATACTTACAAATCAATATAATATGAATTTCTGACTTCTTTAGTATTTACTACGTCACGACACAGTGAACAAGTGGTACTCTATTACTGCGAGGGACAGTGATTGCAATCAGGATACACCCGGACAACACGACACATACGTCGTTCGGAAGTGTCAGCGAGCACACCTGTATCTACATAACACTTCAGTACTAGGCGTATATGGCCACCTTTCACAAGAAACTCAAATGCTGAGCCCGTCTCACCTCCGCAAACAGAAGGTCTCCGCACGGAACACCTCATGTGTCCGCCGACCGATTTACACCTTACTGTCCTCAACCCACCCCTATCGATGGTGAGTTAATGGGTCTCAACATCCCAGTTATCAAGTTACATCAGTTTATTGGATTCCATATGTCCATTATATTGCCGGTACAATTCAAGCTTGTCCAGCGGGGCCGCATACGGACGGGCCTTAATCAACACAGGCAGGGCTATGCGACCGAGACTCAATTCTCGCCGCTTCCTATCCATTCCCTACCCGGTCTCAGTTTCATTATATTAAGCCATGTTCTATTCAACCAATCCTGTGAGATACATCTCTCGCGAGTAGATTCCAACTACTCGACTTCTACCGGATCTCCTATGCATTAGCAAAGCAGTTACTACAGGTCAAACTGTAACTCGTGCCAAATAAATCCCCTGGGATTTTTGGTCATGCAAGTGGAGTATCATTCACCCTAAACGTAATGCACAATTCATATACTATTCATCATAGTGATAAAGCAAAAGCTCATAAACGACTTAAATGCAAACCGGGGCTTGCCTTGTTGCAGGTCAGGTTCTGAGTTAAAAATTGGAAGGTTCTCTTCCAAGGCTTCTGGCTCCTCCTCGACTTCGGTCACTATACGATATGCAGATAACATGGATATATAAATGACTTTGAAAATTATTTATTTTAAGACCATAATTTAATTCATGGTGATCACTATATGACAGGGACCTTAATTGGCTCTGGAACTTCGATGGTAGATACTAGGGAATATGATCAAGGCTCTTGCAAAGAACAGGAGATGATCATAGCAGATTGTGGTCTCTGAAAGTATGGCAAGCAATCAACTTCCAAAAATTTCCGAGAGGAAACTGTAGCTTGAACCTAGCTAACAGTTGATAATCAAGATGGAGGGAGTGGTTCTGGTCTTAGCAAAATTTGTTTCATAATTTTCTAAGCTGTGGGGAAGGAGTTATTGTATTTCTAATTCGGCAAGAATTTCTGGATTTACTTTATAATTGAGTTTCTAGACATTAAATCAATATTTGGTTTGTAACTGATTTAGGACTAGTATAGTAGGTTAATTAAATCCAAGACTTTAACAGGGGCTAGGGTATGACTAAAGGAAGACTCAGTAAAATTTTGGGACCTAATAAAGCAACCTAATAGCTGTGAAAATTCAATAACTGAAAAAGGAAATTGAATTATACAGAGAGTTAAACAGGTGCTATGGCTCCCAAACTTTGCCTGATAATCAAGAATAGGACAATAAATTTTATGTGAATTTTGGGGAATTTTCCCGTGGATATCTTGTCTGGAAAAATTGCATTTGCATTAGGAAATATTATTTCCTACAGAATTTAACTCTGAGTTTCACAGAACCTAATTGGTATTGACAGAAACTAGAGCTCAAGAGCTTTCGAATAAAATTTGTTTGAAGATTTTTGGAGTATTCTACAGAAAGATATTCAATTTAGAAGTTTGGATAAATTTCTGGAATTAAATATACCCCAAAGACCACGTGGCACATTCTGGTTGAGGCAGCACCGGGGTCCACAGAATTAAAGCGCGCAGCCACACTAGATCTCAGCCGCACCGTGATCCCGCAGTGAATGGCAGGTGGGACCCGATGGGGTCATCGTCTACCTCGGGCCGGTGCTCGCGCGGAGCGGCACCCGCGACGGTGGCTCGCCGGCGAACTCGCCACCGGCCAATCCAACGCACCAGATTCGCGGAAACTTGCCGCCTGGGGGTTTTTGGGGTCGCTGAGCACGATGGTGAGGTCAGTGGGTCTTGAAGCTCGCCGGAAAAGGTCGTGCGACGGCGGTGGCGGCGATGAGCGCTCGGGCAACATAGAACTCTCTATAGAGTAGCTCAAATCACTTGGGAATTGCTCCAAAACCTTTCTGGGATGATGGAGTTCAAGGATATGGGCGCAGAAGGGGAGTGAGTTGCCGGGAATCATGAGTTCGACGGTGAACCGAGGTTTTCTCACCGGCGGCGAGCAAAACTCGAAATTCAGAGCCCTTGCTTGATGATTCTTAAAGGTTTTTGCTCAGACAGGAGCGCTAGGGCCTATAGAAACTGTCTCTAAGTAATTGCAAAGGATGATTGCTTGCCGAAAAGGAATTGTCATGAAATCATAGCTAGTTATCTACTCTCGGCCGTAGGGGAAACGAACAATAACTCGCTCAAGCTTCAACGATAAGGGAAACGGTTTGTACCATGAGCTAGAGTTTGATCAGGCGCACCTTTTTGCTCTTTGGAGCTTGGCTTGAAACGGCGCGGAACGGCGGCACGTCGCGGAGCAGTGGCGTGCGGCGGCGATGGCGCGCGGCGGAAGAATAGTTGCGAGGCAGTGGAGCTGTGATCGGGGATGAGGAGTAAAGGGAGCTTCGGCCGGCCTTTTATAGGGCCGCGGCGAGCAGGCAGGCAGCTCGCTGGAGCTGCATGCGCGCGCGCGGTGTCGAGCGGGGGCGCGGCGGTGCAGAGGTGGCGGGGTTGAGCTGATCCGTTTAAAAAGGGGAGCTGACATGTGGGGCCCACTGTCCAGTGATTCTCCCCACAGTTCAGTTACTAATTCATTTAAAAATAGAAGATCAACTCCAAAAATCATGAAATTTTGTGGAGATGGCAAATGAATTATTCTGAACACAATGGTGAACTCAATTCTTATGTTTAAAGAAGTTAGAGAAGAATAAAAAATTCAGATTTGAATTTGATTCAAATTTGCCAAGCACCTCAATAAAAATAGTAGATGAGTTTCTAAAATCTTGAATCTTTGTAAGCATGCTATTGAGGAATTTAGGAGCTCATGGAAAAATTTAGAGCCCTTAATTTGAATATTTGGTTTAGAGCTTATTAGGGCTTCATTGTGCATTGCTTACTAATCCTTATCCAAAAATTCTTATTCTTAAAAAGGTGAATAGAATATAATTTGGATTCATGGTGAAGTCTAATACCCATGATAAAAGAATCTAACAAAGAGTGCAAGAAAAGTTTTGGATGGCATAGTTCATGTGTACCATTATATTGGATATCCAGAATAGTTGATCACAAAACCCATATGAACTTAACATGCCATAAAAGTGGGGTTTTACAGTTTTACGTTCACTAGTGTGTTAGGTTGAGTCTTTTGTTGTTGATCTTCACAACTTGGTGTATCAGTGTGGTCGTACTCCGTACTGAGGAAAAGGTCGATTTAATGGCAATGACTGCTATGCAATCTGAACTTTTGTGAAAGCATGCAAATATCTATTATCTAAAAAAAACTTTAGCCTAGATTAACAAAGCGCTGTCCACCGAGCACCGTCCTCACTCTCGTCGTGCATGTTTGACATGAAGAATGTTCCCTTGAGGGTTCAAGGATAGAATACCTCCGAGGAACAGCTCACAACATACGCGGTTCATCAAATTAATCGCACGCCTTGCTACAATATAATTTCCATCCATGTTGTACTCGTCCTTTCGAAGAAATGACAGCCATAGGTGCTAGCCGCTACGTGTTCAGATTTTAGGAACAAATGAACACACTTGTTAAAACACGTACGCCACGTCCGATCCTCAACGTCATCAAATTCAACAAGGGGAGCAACATCTCTCCACGACGTTCCGCCTGGTGTTGCACAATGTGGCCTAGAGGGGGGGTGAATAGGCCTTTTTGAATTTTAGTCAGAACCTGCAACACTTAGCAACTTGATCAAATACCAAGAAATCGGACTAGTCTGGTACAGTGCGGACTAGTCCGGTGCATTTGGACTAGATTCATGTATTTAGATCAATGATCTCAATACCAGCACCGTACGCAGCGAAATATAGTATACATCATGAATGTATTGAGTCAGTGAAATTAAATGTAGCACAAACTAACTTTGGTTTCAATGTTTTAACATAAGATATACAAGATCAAGTAAAACCTAGAATGTCATATGAAAAACTAAGAACAAGATTGACACAAGAGTTGATCTCGTGGTTCGATTCCCACAGAGGCAACCTACATCCATGCTGAGGAGCCCACGAAAGGACTGGGTCTTCTCCAACCCTACCCTCGTCGAATCGCCACGGAGGGCGTTTCTCTTCCACTATAATAAAGGGTAAAACACCAAGTTCATGGGGCCTTCTCACAAGTTGAGGGCTCCCCAAGATTACAAATCGAATACCACCAAGAACACAATCATAAGATCCACAATAAAACAACAGGAGTGTGTTAGAGAATCAAACCCAAGAGCTCAAGACGTGAGAATCGTGTCTCTCCTTTGACCCAAAGTTAATCCTTAAGGATTTGATATTTCTTGCGATGGATTGTGTGGAGAGATTTGTTTTCTAGGCTCTTGGAGGGTGTGATGGCACATGGAGTCGAGAGATGTCAAAGTAGGGCCGTGCACATATATTTATATGGTGGTTTCCAAAGGTTACCGTTAGGGTTTTGAGAGTCTGGACTAGTCCCTGGTGGAGTCTAGACTAGTCTGGTGTGCGGCGTGTAGGAAACCCTAAGTTCTCAGGAACATAGGACTTGTCCGGCCTTGGGCTGACTAGTCCGATTTGGGCTCTGGAAGAGCTCGGAATAGTCCGGTTATTAACGAACTAGTCCATCTCTGGTGAACCCCTTAGTGAATTGGGGACAAGTCCGCATTTAGAGGACTTGTCCGATTTTAGTCAGGGAGGTAATCAGACTAGTCCGGATATTATCGGACTTGTCCGATGTCGTGCAAAGTTGTGAAGTGTTGAGGACTAGTCTGCACCGGCGAGGACTAGTCCGATCTTAGTCATAAAGATATCGGACTAGTCCGTGGTGATATCGGACTAGTCCGGTCTATGTAAACCTGGACTGTGCAGACAAGTCCGCACTGGGAGGACTTGTCTAATTTTGAACAAAGATATTACCGAACAAGTCCGGTCCTGTGTAAATTTGTGCAGTGAATGAGTTTTCTTGTGCTTGAGCACTTGGGGTCTGTTTCTCCAACACACTCCATACACACTGATCTAATCTATTCAGCTCTTGAGCTCTTTTCCATATAGATCCTCATTCTACTTTCTTTTTGGGCTTTCTTCATAATTTCATTAAAACCTGCGCTGATCTCAACAATTTGGTTAGGATATCATTTGTTTGTCATAAATCAACCAAAATCCACAAGGGATGCCTAGATGCACTTTCAATCTCCCCCTTATTGGTGATTCATGACAACCAATTGAGGTTTCACCAAATATGATAAAAATACAGAATTTTCATAAAGTGTGCACATATGAGTTTGGTACAAGTTAAACAATGAAAACATAGGGCATATGTGCACTCTTTATGGTGGGGTGTAAAACTACGTGAGTGTGGGCAATAATCGTGTTGAGAATGAAATGATTGACATGGAAATACCAATATCAAGCATATATCTCAATTCCAAAGCAAAATCATAGATTATCTCAAATCATCATCACAAATTTCATAACATAGGCATAAACATAGTCATTCCATCACACCACAATACTAAAGGTAGAGATAACAGAATTAATGTTTTACAACCCAAAAGAGACACAAAATGATACACAAATGAAGCTCTCATCTCTCAACCTACAACTAGGATCTAGTGACTCTCCCTCAATCTCTCCCCCTTTGGCATCAATACACCAAAAAGAAGGATAGGAGGGATCTAGTGGCTCATTCCTTGTTGTCAGTCCTCTCCCCGTCTTGATCTTCATCTTCAAGTCGAGTAGGAGGAGGAGGAGTGGATCCACTCGAAGTGACCCCAATGCCAAAGTAAGCAAGCCCGAAGGGAGTCAAAGGTCCAAGCTCAGTGAAATCAGAGTCTGAATCTTCAGAGATAACAGGTGATCCAATGGGCTCAATATCCAGCTTCTGGCAAATATGCTTGACATTTTCTTTGACATACCTCATATATGCCTTCCTCGCTATGTTCAGCTTGTGAAGCTTTACCTCAGCCTTCTTGCATGAGCCAAAAATGGCTGCCAAGTACTTCAAGATTCCACTGGGAGACTCTTTTTGGGCAGGGGCCCTAGTGGTGGGAGCAGTCCTCTCATCTCCTCGAGCTCTGCTCGGAGCCTCTTCACTAGACACTGGAGATGGAGAAGCTTGGACAGTGGCTTGAGGATGCTTCTGGGGTCTCAAATGAGTGTGCTCCACATCCATCACGAACTCGATTCCTATGACCTTCTCAATCATAAACGTCAAGTTAGGGGCATAGCCATAGGATCTATTCAGTGTGCAGGATGTTGACCATATCATCCCAGATTTAGTCAAAGACATTGAACTTCTTGTTCTTGCTAATCACCTTCATTAGGGTCCTCATGTACCCTTGCACACTTCCTGCATCTCCGTCCTTCGGAGCTATTGTCTTCCTTGGCACTCTATTAAGAACCATGAAGAAGGGCTTCATGTTCTTGGTCAATGGAGGGGTGTACTTCAGGCTAGTATCATAGAGGAAGTTCATCTTATCCTTTCCCAAGACACCAATGTTGTGGATAGTCAGCTCATTGTTGCCGGTGTCTTTAGGTGAAGCAGTATTGCGAACTCATCATAAGTTATGGTGTACTTGGATCCATGAGTCATCCAAGTCACCCTTTCCTCCTCATCACTAGTAGAGAAACATGTGGCATAGAACTGAGCAATAATCTCATCATTCCAGTTATACCTGAAGGCAAATAGGTCTTTCAGTCCATGCCTAGCTGCAGCCTCCACCACTTGATCAAAGGCACCACAACTCTTCCTTTCAAAATGATTCCAGTCAATCCACTGGCTGCGGACAACTGGGGTCTTCATGGTGAGGTACACAGAGCTGTAGAAATCTGCATGAAAGTTGCTCAAAACCTGGCATCGGCTGCCTTCTTGGGTTGGCTGTAGCAATCCTCAAATCTGAGCTTGGAAGCCGTATCACTTCCCTTGCAGTTGAACTTATCCTCGGAGGGATCCCTGTTCCCCTGCCTTGGAGCTGCCATCTTGAGGGGTCCAATTGGGCCCGATGAAATTCCCTTTCCCTTGCCCTTAGCTTGGCGAGAAGCCGCCGAGCTAAGGCCACCTCTATCCATGGCCTTGGATCCAGGATTCTTGGCTTGCACTTTGCGTCGCACCGTAGGTGGAGAAGGTGCAGGCTCAGAGGGACGCTCTTGCCTCTTCTTCCCAAGGCCCGTCGAGGACCGAAGCAAGGAGTCTTGGTCCAACTCGGCCTCATAATCGGAGATTTCATCATTGGAGCTTGACATTGTCCTGAGATGGGATTACACATTGTATGGATGAGAATTCATGGAAAGGAAGTGCATTGAGTAGTTGGAAATTAGGGTTGAATTCAGTGAAAATCGGACTTGTCCGATATACAGGTATGGACTAGTCCGGGGTACCGGACTTGTCCGTACATGGACCGGACTAGTCCGGTATTCATCACTTAAAACCCTAACTTTGAGACAAATGGTGTTGCTCAATGCAAAACTAGCTTAACATAGATGTAATACAGCAAGGAAGCACGTATTCGCTGAAATGAACTAAGATATTTGATAGAAAACAGAAGGAATCAAAGTTTCGAGGGTTTGGGGGGAACTTTACCAAAATTCTTCAATTCTTGACGAAGGAGGAGTTGGGGGTGCGGACAAGTCCATGGTCTTCAATCCCCTAAAAATGGAGATCGATTTCCACCCAAACTTGAAGAGATTTGATGGTGAAATCGCCGAACGGCCTTGGGGGCCCTCGAGTGAAGAGAGAGAGTGTGAGGTGAGTTGTGAGGATGAATGATATTAGGTTTTTGCGGTGCCTAGGGTTATGGAGTTGAAAATCGGACTAGTCCATGGTCAACCGGACTAGTCCGGACTACCGGACCTCTACGGACTAGTCTGCAGTGTGCGAACTAGTCCGTGGTCACCAAAACAGATATAATAAGCCCATTCGTATATATTCAAAGATTCTTATAGAGAAAATAGGGGCCAAAACAATCAAGTAATCTTGACCAATATGATCAGTAAGTATACAACAATCTTGCAATGACCATAATTCGTCAAGATCAAGTAATTGAAATAATTTTTCGGAGAAAATTGAGGGAGACGATTTTCGCAACACAATTAATATATTTTGAAGAAGCCATACAGGTATGCAAGTTTTCAAGCCACATTTCAAACATCAAGGATGTTTAGTTCGTTTCAGAGTTCACAAAAACATTTTTCATCAAGTGGCTTGGTGAATATATCGGCTAGTTGATTTTAGTGTTGACATGGGAAATGGCTATATCTCCTTTCATTGAGTGGTCTCTCAAAAAGTGATGCCGGATGTCTATATGTTTGGTCCTACACTGCTCAACAGGGTTATGGGCAATCTTAATGGCACTCTCATTATCACAAAGGAGTGGAATACAACTCATATTGTAACCTTAATCCCTTATAGTTTGTCGCATCCAAAGGAGTTGTGCACGACAACTCCCGGCTGCAACATACTCTGCTTTGGCCGTTGATAAGGCAATGAAATTTTGTTTCTTGGAGGACCAAGAAACTAGGGATCTACCTAGAAATTGGCATGTATCGGAGGTATTTTTTCTATCTACTTTGCATCCGGCTTAATCTGCATCGGAGTATCCGATGAGATTGAATTTGGAACCTTTAGGATACCAAAGTCCTAGGTTGGATGTATGAACTAAATACCGCAAGATTCTTTTTACGGCTGTCGAATGACACTCCTTAGGATTGGCTTGAAATCTCGCACACAAGCACAAACTCAATATAATATCAGGCCTAGATGCACATAAGTAAAGTAGGGATCCAATCATGGAGCGATATACCTTTTTATCCATGCTTGGTCCATCTTCATTGAGATCCAAGTGTCCATTTGTTTCCATGGGAGTCTTTATGGGCTTCGCCTTGTCCATTCAAAACTTCTCGAGTATGTCTGGAGTATACTTGGTTTGGCTTATGAACGTCCCTTCCTTTTGTTGCCTCACTTGGAATCCCAAGAAGTATTTTATCTCTCCCATCATGGACATTCCGAACCTATCTGTCATAATCTTACTAAATTCATCACAAAAATATTTTTTATTGAACCAAAGATAATGTCATCAACATAAATTTGACAAATAAAAAGATCATTGTCAAAATGCTTTGTGAACAACGTATCATCAGCTTTGCCAATTTTAAAACCATTTTCAATTAAGAAATCTCTGAGGCACTCATACCAAGCTCTAGGAGCTTGTTTGAGGCCATAGAGAGCCTTAGGCAGTTTGAACACGTGGTCGGGGAACTCTTGATCTTCGAATCCAGGGGGTTGCTCTACATACACATCCTCTTTGATTGGTCCGTTGAGGAAGGCACTTTTCACATCCATTTGATAGAGCTTGAAACCATGGTGAGTAGCATATGCAAGTAATATTCTAATAGATTCAAGCCTAGCAACCGTAGCAAAGGTTTCATCGAAATCCAAACCTTCGACTTGTGAATGCTCTTTGGCCACAAGTAATGCCTTGTTCCTTGTCACCACCCCGTGTTCGTCTTGCTTGTTGCGGAAGACCCGTTTGGTGCTAACGATGTTGAACTTGGGTCTTTCAACATGTTCCCACACCTGGTTCTGTTTGAAGTTGTTCAATTCTTCTTGCATTTCCACCACCCAATCCGGATCTTTCAATGCATCCTCAATCCTGTGCGGTTCCAAAAAGGTTACAAAAGAGTAATGTTCACAAAAATTAGCAATTCGAGATCTAGTAGTTACTCCCTTTTGGATGTCCCCGATTATGTTGTCAACGGGGTGATCTCTTTGGACGCATTTTTGTACTCTTGGGTGTGGCACTTGTGGTATTGAGTCTTCATGGTCATCTTCTACTCCCCCTAGATGGTTGCCCTCATTTATGTGTTGATCATCTTCGTCTTCTTGAGGTTGATCTAGTGTAAAAGCTCCCCCTTGATCCATTACCTCCGCTTGTGGTTCATCTTCTTCATTTTGATTTGGGGGTGGCGCTTGTGGTTGAACATCGCCCAACAACATTCTTCTTAATGCCTGACATGGAGCTTCTTCTCTATCTAGCACACATTGATCAACTTGCTCTTCCGTGAGCAGCTCATATGATGTCTTCTTGACTAAGCGATGAAGATAAAGTCGGTTTATGGAATGACAAGCGGTGTTGACCGCTTCAGCCCAAAACCGATCCGATGTCTTGTACTCATCAAGCATTATTCTTGCCATCTCTATAAGGCTTCAGTTCTTCCTTTTGGCCACTCCATTTTGTTGAGGTGAGTACGGTGCTGGAAATTAATGTTTGATGCCCTCTTCGTCTAGGTACTCCTCAACTTGAGTGTTCTTGAACTCTGTCCGTGGTCGCTTCGTATGTTCTTGATCTTCAATGAGAACTCATTTTGAGCATGCTTGAGAAACTTCTTGAGGGTTCCTTGAGTTTCTGTCTTAACATGCAAAAAGAGAACCCACGTTAAGCACGAAAAGTCATCAACAATTACTAAGCCATATTTGTTACTGCCAATGCTTATGTAAGCGATTGGACCGAATAAGTCCATGTGAAGTAGCTGAAGCCGTCTTGTCATTGTCATGATGTTCTTCGCGGGGTGGGGTGCTCCTACTTGCTTCCTGGCTTGGCACGCGCTACAAGGCCTATCTTTCTCAAAAATGACATCCTTCACACCTCGGATCTGATCGTTGTTAAGGAGTTTTTGAAGATTCCTAATACCAACATGTGCTAGCCGTCTATGCCACAGCCAACCCATGTTGGTCTTTGCAATCACACATGTGTCATGTTTGGCTTTATCTTTGTTGAAGTCAACAAGATAAAGCTTTCCCTTCAACACACCCTTGAATGCAACTGAGTCATCACTCCTTCTAGAGACGGTCACACCCTCATTAGTAAACAAGCAATTATAAACCTTGTCACATAATTGAGATATGGACAAAAGGTTATAATCTAAGGAGTCAACATGCAAAACATGAGAAAGCGTGTGTTGAGTGGGATTGCAATTTAACCGGTACCGAGCACCCTTCCTTGATTATTGTCTCCAAAATAGATGTCCTCGCTTGGATCCTCATTTTCTTCATATTATGCAAACATTCTTCGTTCTCCGGTCATATGGTTGGTGCATCCACTGTCTAGCACCAATTTTGCTCCGCACGGAGGAATAGGCCTGCAAAAACAAGTTATGCCTTGGTTTTAGGTACCCAAGCTTGCTTGGGTCCTTAGAGGTTAGTTGCAAGTGATTTAGGCACCCACACATGGGACTTGGTGTTCCCATGGTGTGGCCCAACACATTTGGCATGCACTTTACCAAAAGTACTTTTCGTAAGAACATAAGATGCATCAAAAGTTCTAAATAATAATTGTTGCTCATATGAATTAACATGTTTGGACTTGTCAACATTATTAGCCTTTCTAGCTTGAGGGGAGTTTCCCTTGATAAAGGCAATGCGCTTCTTGTTATTATTAACGCTTCTAGCATTTTGCTTTTCACCATAAGAATACCCAATGCCATATTTGACATTGGGAGGTGTCGGTGTTTGGATCCGGCAGATCTCCCGATACTATTGTTGGTAGATCGCAGAGTTGTAGTTCGGTAATGGGCACGCAGAGATTCAAGAAGGTGAATGACAAGTGGACACAGAGATTTACGTGGTTGGGGCCTCCTGAGCTTAATACCCTACTCCACGGGGTGTGTTAGTGTTGTATTGAGCATGTGAGTCTATAAGAAGCTCCAGAAGAAGAAGCCCGTCTAGGTCAGGGAGTCCAGAAGAGGTATGGAGAGGTCCCTTGTGTATCGTCGACCAGTCCTTTTATAGTACAAGGACTGGTCGTTACACCGTTAGCCTGGCCCGACATGTGGCCCTGGCGGTTACACATGCTTGATACATAACTAATGAGGTTAATTACCCTTAATAGCCTAGTTACGGGCCTTAACAGTGCCGTTACTGGTATTAAGGGCCATCCGATCGTGTGTCATTAATATGACATTAATGACACTTAATCGGATCTTGAAGTCTTTGATTGCTCCTTGAAGGTCCGGAGCCGTTGGGGGTCCACCAGCCTGATTGTTGAAGTTGAAGGTTCGGCGGTTCTGCCACGTGGCAGCTCTAGAGCTTACCATCGTGGACGGGTAGGTCCGGTGCTGTTGGACCCGTGTCGGTACTGGAGCTTCCCTCTGTCTGGGGTTAGGTCCAGGGATGCCATACCGATATCTAGTCTGGAGCTTTCTCATATGTGGGAGTCCAGAGCTTTCCCATATGTGGGCGATAGCTCCAGTCTTATGATACACGTGGCGGCCCTGGGACTAACCATGTCGGGGAAGCAGGTCCGGTTACACCTGACATGTGGGACCTTCAGAGGTCTTAAAATCTGGTAGATGGAGTTTCCTCGTGATCTTTGCAATCTCAAGGGGTATCCGGTACGTAGGGTACCGACAGTGGCCCCCTGGGCCCACCTCTGGGAGAGACCTTTTGGATGAAGTCATTCTGCCGAAGGTGGGTCCATTCTTTGGTTTTTGAGCCATGTCTTCAAGGGTCTTCAGAAGTGTCATTGGAGATAGTTCGCAGTTAAACCACCGTCACGTGGCATATCCTGGATGCGGCAGGTGAGATCTCAGCGTGCGTATCTCACGCAATTAAAGGTTGCCGGTTCCCGATACGAAAATCATATCGGTTCCGCGCACCCTCTCAGGCCGCCTCCTTCGGGTTTCCCGCCTTTCAAGATGACAACGGTTCGCCTGGGGTAAGAACCTCAACTTGATCGTCGGGGTGGCCCCGGGCCCCCTTGTCATTGGCAGGGTGAAGTTTTTGACTGATATCGTCAGCTCCTCTACGGTTTCCATCCAAGCGTCGCGGGGGCTTACTTAAGAAGGAAATCACACACCGCTTGGGGGTTCTTTATGCCTTTCATTCGAACTTGCACTCAAACCCTCCAAACTTTTGCTTGTTTTCCATCTCTTGCCCCTCTGTGCCGCGATGGAGTTGGGTCTCCGCCATAGCCGACAAAAGACCGATGGTGATTTGAAGAAGGTCTGGGCCCTCATGGGGTGGTCCCCTAACTTCTTCAACCACTTGGTCCGCGCCGGCAAGCTTCCGTTCGAGAAGGAACACGCCGGCGACATGGTGTACTTCTCCGCGTACGCCATGGTGGGACTGATCCCACCTTCCTCCTCTTTTTTCTTGATGCTGCTAGACTTCTATGGTCTGCAGCTGTACCACCTTGGCCCCCACTTCATTTTCTTGGTGTCGATCTTCGTCCACTTCTGCGAGATGTGGGTGGGCATTCCCCCCTGCGTTGAGCTGTTCCGCACCTTCTTCACTGTCCACACTACCGGCAGGAGTGACGAGTACCTTGGCTTCTACTATTTTGTGAAGCGCAAGAAGTGCCCATTCAAGTACTTGTGGTTGTTCCCTTCTGGGAAGTGAGACGACTGGAAGAAGGATTGTATCGTCATCAGGGTGGAGGAGCACGAGAAGCTGGAGTTGTCCGAAGGCCTCCCCAACGTCGACACTGCAGCTTGGAGTGAAGCTCCGGTGTTGTCAGACGCCTTCAACCCTGCTCTGACCAGGATCCGCCAGTGCGTGGAAGGAGGGGTGACTCCTCAGGCGGTGTTTTGCAACTTCCTGACCAACAGGTGGACTCCACTAAAGAAGAGGGAGAAGCTTTCTTGGGCCCTCAACAGTATGTTGGACGACGACCGGATCGAGACCGGTTTGAAGTCCAACATGGAGGGTGCAACTTTGGAGTTCCACCTCAAGAAGTTCCAGCACGGCATCGACGTCGAGGGTGATGACTTGGCTCCGACGGCATCTTTCCTCCCTCTGACATGGAGGCAGATTTTAGCAGGGAGCTCCAGCGGACAATGCTGGTGCTTGACGACCTTGGTGTTGTTGAGAGACGTTCGACCACCGGGTTGGCGATCTATGGAGCTCCTGTAGGCGGCTCCGCTCCCACCCTAAAGCCAAGAACCGAAGTCGTAGGCAAGGGCAAGGAGTTGGTTGAGCCCTCGAGCAGTAAAAGGAAGCTGAAGCATGCCGACGGAAGGTCCGTCAAGCCTGCTTCTTCCATGGCGGCTCCTTCTCCCCGGAGGGGGAGGTCTTCAACGGCAGCATCTACCCCAGTAGCAGCATCTTCCCGGGGTGCTAGCTCCGGCCAAGTGACTCTAGTACCAGGGCCAGCTGAGGGCTCTGGGTCCGGAGGTCCTTCCCGGTCGAGGGGGGCCTCAACCAAGGCAACGCCGATAGCAGCAGCAAGCTCCGGTGGACCTTCCGGGACTACCACGCCAGTGGCGGCTGGGGCCAGTCTGGAGCGTCCGGAAAAGAGGTTCCGTGCTAACTGGTGCGGAAGCCTTCCGAGGTAATTTTTGATTTTTTACCTCAGCTAGTAGTTTTATTGTTGTATCTGTATTTTGAGTTTCTTCATACTTCATCCACGGCGTGCCTAAGAAAAGGGCAGAAGCTTCGGTCCCTGTAGCAGCAGTCGAGGCTGTGCAGGCTGAAGCTCCGGCTCCAATTCCAGCGCCGCCCCAAGAGGTGGTTGAGGCTGCGGCAGCCCCGACACTGGCTGTCGTGGTCTTGGACCTCGAATCATCCCCAAAAGCTCCCGTGGTAGCGCCAGACCTCGGGAATGAAGTTGTAACAGCGGTACCAGCCCCGAAGGTTGAAGCTCCAGGCTTGGATGCTGAGATGTTGGATGCTCTGACCACAGAGCCGGAGGTAGCTGCGATTCTGGCCCTAGAGTCGGATGTTGTTGAAGCCCCGAAAGTCGAGCCGGTGGTTGATGAGGTCCCGGCGGTGGAGCCAGGTGTTGATGAAGCTCCAGCGCTTCAGCCAGTTGTCGAGGAAGCTCCAGCGGTAGAGCCAATTACTGCAGAAATTCTGGCTGTAGAGTCGGTCGTCAAAGAGGTTTTGGCGTTTGAGCCAGTTGCAGCGGAGGTGTCGGCGCCTGAGCCCATGATGGTCGAAGCGCCAGCACCTGAGCCCATGATGGTCAAATCGCCAGCACCTGAGCCAGCGGCGGAGGAGGTGCCTGCGCTGGAGCCGGAAGTAGCTTCTACTCCGACCGAACCTTCAACACCTACTCCGGAAGTGGTGATCCCGGAGGTGCCCGCTACTGAGCCAGGGTGCCAAGATGAAGCTGCTGGCCCCCCACCTGAGGGGCCAGTTGTTGATGACCTGGCGGCGGAACCTTCGGAGTCAATTCTGGAGGTCGGAACTTCTGCTGCAGGAACTTCCTCAGCGACGGCCGAGGCTATCCTGGAGGACAGCCCTAGTGCCGTGGAAGCTCAGGGGACCGCTCTTGTAGAGTGGCATCCAATTTTTGTCACTGAAGATCCACTTGAGCCAGCGGAGAGGACCCCGGCAGGTCTGGACCCAATCCCTCTATCGTTGTCTATTGACAACCCCTGCTCCAGTCTTCGCCAGGTCCAGCTGTCTTTCTACCAAGACAGCAAGGCCCTCGAGGAGGAGCGCCAAAATCTTAGGAGGTGGTGCAACCGGCTCCATTTCGAGACCAAGCTGGCGCAGTCGTGGCTGGCTGACGACAAGGAGTGGGTGCAGAGGGAGAAGGTTTACCTGAAGTACTGGGGTAAGCTGTTGGATGAGAGGGAAAGTATGACGTGATCCCTCGACAACTAGCCCCAGGCTATCTACGAGCAGGACAAAGCTGCTAATAGCGCAGCGGATGATCGCCAGGAGAGGCTCGCCGCCATCCACGCTAGTCTCGTCAAGCGCCGGGAGGCTCTTGAGGCGCGGGAGAGAAAGCTCGAAGATGAAGAGCAAAAACTCCTGGAGCTGCGGGTTGACCTCGTGAATAGGGAGGAAGAGCTTGTCCAAAAGACAGCTCTGGCTGACAAGAGCCTCGAAGAGCACACCAAGAAATTGGAGGAGCGTTGCGAGGAAGAGGAGAAGAAGGCCTGGGAGCGGGGGCAAGATCTCTACAAGCAAGAGAAAGCCGTCGCCGCCAGGGAGAAGAAAGTGCAGGGTCGAGAGAAGGATCTGGTCAACCGCCGGAATGAGATCCACCTCCGGGAGGAAGAGATCAGTAGACTCGAATGGCAGGTTGCTGAAAAGATTCAGCAAAATGCCAAAGAGGTGGAGCGTCTTGCTCGGGAGAACTCGGAGCTTGCGGCGGCCAAAAGATCCTTGGAGGAGATGCGAAGCGCAAGGGCTGCGGAGTCACAACAAGTTTGGGACTTCCTGGGCAAAGCCAACCACGCGCTGACGCCAATGGGCTTCAGTCCCATGCGTCCGGATGATCCGGAGCCGGAGCTGGACTAGACGTTGGAGGCGCTGAGTTCAGCAGGCAACAAGCTCACCAAGATGGGCGATGTCATCGTGGACCAGCTGGAAACTGAGGGACAGTCCCTGGCGAAGAATGTCGCAGAGTTCGTGCTGACGTGCTACACCAGCCGACCCTCAATTCCCTCTGGACCCAGTGCTTGAAGGCCCCATCGAAGGAGAGGGTGAAGCCACCCGAGCCAGCGTGTCGGAGGTTGCCCAGAAGCTCGCCCAGTTCTTCCACAGGGTCTAGGACCATCTCTTTGTAGCTCCCACTTGTATTCTCTCTTCTTCTTCTCCAATTTTGTAATCTCTTGTCTCCAGATGAATGAAATCCAAATTTTTTGTGAATTTCATTTTTTGTCTTCAACACCATTGTCTCACTTGCCCCCTGGTAGATGTACACAATTTGATTGTGAACATGTACCAAGAGGATGTAACAGTTGTTGAAGACTTGCGCGCTTCGAACTTGTAGAATTTAGGTCCGAAAAGTCTTCGATAGTGTAGGCCCCCTGAGGTTGTCGGAGCTTAGTGGCTCCGACATTGACCATCGTCAAAGCTTAGTAGCTCTAGCAGTAGTCTCCATCAGCGCGTAAAGCATCGACAGTTAGCCCTCTAGGGTGTCGGAGCTTGGTACCTCCGGCAGTGACCTCTGTCAACACATGGTGTGTCAACGGCAGACTCCATTATAGAGTCTTTCCACCATCTTTTCTTCATGTTGACAGCTTGCCCCCTAGCTTTACCGGAGCTGAGTAGCTCCAGGGATGCTCGATCTCAATGTTTGAACATCGACCACAAGCTGCCTATAGGATGTCAGAGCTTTGGCAGCTCCGGCTTCATTCACCATCATCATGAAATATTTATTTTTCCTGCACACTGAAGTCAAGAAAAACAGTAAAATCCATTTCCTATCTATAACTTCATTGCGGCTTACTATTCCCCAGAAAGTTTTAGGTCGAACACAATTCTAAATACAATCAAGAGCGCCGTCTTGTTTCCTTCAGGTCCGATCGTTTCTGGACTTGCCTTACTTCGGCCTGCCGGGGTGTAGGTAGAGTGGCATAATTAGGGTGCATGACCAGGCTAAGTCGATAGCACACTCCGGCCCTAGATTGGCTTGGCGGCATTCAGACGAGTAGACCATCAACAATGTTTGAACCCAGAAGAATAGACAATGCAACTCGAATTGTACTTGAACTGGTTGAGCTAAATTTTCTTAAGAACTGCACAACTTTGTTATATACAAGAAAGAGAAAAATAAAAAATATTGAGCCTGTACAAAGTAAATGCACGTGGAGTCTATTTTCACCCAATGATGTCTTTCATTACAGGTCCGGGGCACAGGGGAAACAAGTACACTCTTAGGGTACGAAACCAGGCTAAGTGTGTTTCGTTTCTCGTTTGACCCAAGGTAGCTAGCTACACTTTTAGTTCTGAGACTGTGACAAGTGTTGCATGGACATTGCGGAGCTAACAGGTTAGGTCCGACTGCCCTCCCGGAGGAGCTACCCGACTCTGTACAATGACTCTATAACATACATCACATGTAATTACAGACTCACCTCCATGATATTAAGCGTAGAACTTACGGAGGTGCTCAATGTTCCAAGGATTTGGGAGAGGTGTCCCATCCTCGGTTGCCAAGCGAACACATCCGGGACGGGATACTTTGATCACTCGGAAGGGTCCTTCCCAGCTAGTGGAGAGTTTGTTTAACCCTTCTCTGGATTGTATTCTTCGTAGAACCAGATCGCCTTCCTCGAGCTGTCGGCTGTGAACATGACGTTGGTGATAGCGCCAAAGAACTTGGCAGTATCGGGCATTCCGAACAGCTGCTCAGCACCTTCCCTCTTCAAGGAGTTCAAGGTCTTCACGCTGGAGCTGGTCCTGCGTGGCTTCGTCGAAGGTCCGGACCTGGAGTGACCCCAAGGTTATTTCCGGAGGAAGGACTGCTTCAGCTCCGTACACCAGGAAGAAGGGTGTCTCTCCAATTGACCGGTTTGGAATTGTCCTGTTGGCCCATAGAGTGGGCGGAAGCTCTTTGATCCAGTTGGCTCCTTGTTTTTTCAGGCGCTCATAAGTGCACGTCTTGAGTCCTTTCAGGATTTCTGCATTTGCCCTCTTGACTTGGCAATTACTTGGTGGGTGAGCTATGGAGGCGTAGCTGACTTGGATGCCGAGGTCTTCGCAGTATCCTTGGAAAGCAGAGCTTGTGAATTGGGTCCCATTATCTGTTATGATTTTGTTTGGGACTCCAAATCTGCATACAATGGATTGTAAGAAGTTGATAGCTAATTGCTTGTTTATTGTCACAACTGGAGTTGCTTCCGTCCATTTGGTGAATTTGTCAATGGCAACATACAGGAACTTGTAACCTCCAATGACTCAAGGGAAAGGTCACGAGATGTCCATCCCCCACACATCGAAAGGCCATGTAGGAGGTATCATTTGTAGTCGCCGAGCTGTGTGTGAATTTGCATTACATGGAACTGGCATGCTTTGCATTTCTTCACCAGCTCAGTTGCATCCTAGAGCGCTGTAGGCCAGTAGAAGCCATGCTGGAAGGCTTTACCGACCAGCGTGCGGGAAGACGCGTGGTTCCCACACTCGCCTCCAAGGATTTTTGCGTGGATCTCGCAGCCTTCTTCCCTCGTGATGCACCGCATTAGGACGCCGTTGGCACCGCGCCGGTAGAGATCCCCTTCTACCAGCATGTATCTTTTATCCAATCTGACTATCCGGTCAGCGGATACATCATCATCAGGAAGGACATTGTCTTTCAAGTAGCTCCGGATCTCCGAGATCCATGCATCGGAGCTAGCTTGAGCATTTGAGTCTTGCATGTTGGGTTGCTCGGAACTTCCGGCAGCACCTACAACCCTTGATGGCTGCCATGGTAATAGGGCCATCGGGACCGCCAGCTTCGGGATGCTGATCTCGCCCCCTTCGCTCAAGTCGGCAGGCTGAGCTGTGGGTTTTGACAACCTCCAGATGAAGGTTTCGTCAGGAGCCGGAGCTCCGGTTGATGCTTTCGTCGAGAGTTTGTCAGCTTCAGCATTATGGACACGCTGGATATGGTGGAGGTCCCGGACCTCGATGTCCTTCTGAAGCCTCTGGACTTCAAGGAGATAAGCAGCTAGTTGAGGATTGTTACAGGAGCTTTCACCTTTCACCTGTTTAATGATGAGCTGCAAATATCCCTTGGCACAACTGCTTGACACCATATGATAGTGCCACCTTTAGTCCGTAAATGAGTGCTTCATACTCCGCCATGTTGTTGGTCGCCTTGAGGTCAAGGTGGACCATGTATTTTACCTTCTCCTCAGTTGGAGCAAGGAGAATAACTCTAGATCCGCCCCCCTGCTTTTTCATGGAGCCATCAAAATAGAGGGTCCAGTGAGGCTTGGTGAAGACCGGAGCCTTGAGTTCCGGCTTCTGCTCACTAGGGCCCCCAGGTTTTGATGGAGAGGGGGTCCATTCCGCCATGAATTCTACCAATGCTTGACTCTTGATCGCTTGTCTTGGGATGAATTCAAGATCGAATTCGGCCAATTCAGCTGCCCACTATGCAATGTTCGCAGTAGAGTTGGGATTATGCAAGATCGCACGCAGTGGATAAGAAGTCACCACTGAGATCATGTGAGCTTGGAAGTAATGGCAAAGCTTCCTGGAGGCAATGAGAACTGCATAGAGCAGCTTGTGCACCTCTAGGTATCGAGTCTTGGCATCATTTAGTACTTCGCTGATGAAGTACACCGGGCGCTAAACTGTCCGGACCCTCCCGGAGGGGCCCGAAGCTCCATCCACATCGATCCGGGCCTTCTCGAAGGGGTCCAGACCTACTTCGGGGACCTCCAGGTCCTTGCTAGAGGAACCCGAAGCTTCTACTGGAGCGACCCGGACCCTCTCGGAGGGGTCCAGGTCTTCTGGAGTAACTCCTTGTAGATCCAAGTCTCGGGGCTGGGACCCAGACTCACCTTCAGGAACCTCCAGACCCTCTCGGAGGGGTCTGGATTCCTGAGCATGGGATGGTTCTGGTCTCTCCGCAACCAGGACCATGCTGACAACCTCGTCGGTTGCTAAAATGTAAAGCAGTAGAGGCTCACTAGGGTTCAGAGCTACCAAGGTTGGTAGAGTGGTGAGGAGCTGCTTTAGCTCTTGAAATGCCTTTTCTGCTTCTTCAGACCATTGGAATTGTCCGGACTTCCTCAATAGCTTGAGGAAGGGTGGCACCCATTCTGTCAGTCTTGAGATGAATCGGATGAGGACGGCTAGACATCCAGTCAGCTTGTGGACGTCGTTGATGCGGGATGGTGGCCACATATCCTCAATGGCTTTAATCTTTGCCAGATTTGCCTCTATGCCCCGGTGGTTTACGAGGAAACCAAGATGTTCTCCGGAGCTAACCCAAAAAACACACTTGTCTCTGTTCAGCTTCGTGCGAGTGACTCGCAACTTGTCGAAGACATCTTGCAAAGTGTCAAGAAATGACTCCTTGTCCTTGATCTTGACAACGATGTCATCAACATATACTTCCACTACATCTCTGATGAGCTCTCCAAAGGTTTTGTACATAGCTCGTACAAATGTTGAAGCTACATTCTTCAGACCAAATGGCATGGTAGTATAGCAGTACAATCCATCTACCAGGATAAAAGAAGTATGTTCTTCATCTTCCCTAGACATTCTGATTGATGGTACCCAAAATATGCGTCTAGGAAACATAGTAATTCACACCCGGAGGTGGAATCCACTATCTGGTCTATTCTAGGTAGTGGGAATGGATCTTTTGGGCATGCCTTATTCAGTGTTGTGTAGTCGAGACACATCCGAAGCTTCCCGCCGACCTTGGGTACAACAACTAGATTTGCCAGCCATTTTGGGTGAAAGACTTCTCGGATGAATCCAACTTCGAGCAACTTCTCCACTTCTTGTCATATGAAGTTTTGTCGCTCTACTGATTGCTTCCGAGGCATCTGGTGTACAGGCCAAACGTCAGGATAGATCTTCAGATTATGCTCGATCACTTCCCTAGGGATCCCAGGCATTTGTGACGGTTGCCAGGCAAACACATCAACGTTAGCCCGGAGGAAAGTGATGAGCGTGAGTTCCTATTTGTCATTCAGACCTCCCGATATATGGGTGGTCTGAGCGGCATCGGAACCGATTTGGACGACTTTGACGGGGATGTCGGTGTCGCCGCTTGGTTGCGCACGGGGTGCAGAGGTTGAGACTCATTGATGAATGCTCGGGGGTTTTGGATCTTGTTCCTGCCTGGACTCTTCCTCCTACGCTGTAGCAAGCGCATGAAGTTCTTCTAGAGGAGTAACTCAGGCAGTGTAGTCTCTGCGGATTCGGAGAACACCAGCTGGTGTTTGCGTCTTTAACACCAGGTAGCCATAATGAGCAGTAACCATGAACTTGTACAAGGCGGGCCTGCCCAAAATGGCATTGAAAGGTAAGTTGATCTGAGCGACGTCAAAGATCAACTTCTCAGTGCGATAATTCTCCCGAGTCCCGAACATCACTGGGAGAGTAATGGCACCGAGTGGGGTTATGGCCCTCGGACCTACTTCGGAGAAAGGTCGGGAGGGGCGAAGGTCCGAAGGTCAGAGCTGAAGCTTGACGAAAGCTTTGAAGCTTATGAGTTTCAGCCCCGAACCTCCGTCCACCATTACATGGTGGAGTTGAATGTTGTTGATGGTCAGTGATACCATCAATGAGAGTTGACCAGCTCCAATCATGTTCCGAGGGCAGTCCGACGTGTCGAAAGTGGTGGTTGTATCCATCCACTACCGGTGTCGCTCCGCCCTGGCGGTGGGAGCTACCGAAGCCATGTTCCGCCACATATTTTTGAGGACACAGCGGGAGGTGATGTCTCATGAACCACCAAAGATGGTGTTCATGGTTTTCCAACATTCATTGTTGGAGACATCGGAATCGTCGTCGATAGAGGTATATACAGCCTTTAGGACCTTCTTGGGGTCCTGAAAACCTAACTCCTCTTCAGTCGGAGCTTCATCGACTTTCTGTTTTCCTTCCCTTTGTCGGAAAGGAACTTCTTCTCGATGCTTGTTCTAGCGCTCGGCAAGGTTTTGGACCTCCCGTAGTCTTCCAAGTTGTGGCTATTCGACTTGTGAATAGGACACCACACTTTGGAGTTGCCACCGTATTCAGAGGACGACCGAGGTCGTTTCTTGGGGCGTGGCCCCCGGCCACTCGGAGCTGCAGCTGCTGCAACAGTAGATGTGCCGACCGACGGCTTCTTCTTGCCGTTGGACTTTTTCTTCTTTTTGCCACTCCCGGAGGTAATGGCATCACCTTTGGAGGATTTTTTACCATCCTCCGGAGGTGGTTTGGAGTGCATTTCACGGCCCTCCGCAGCTTTGGCACACTTGTCTGCCAAGCTGAAGAGCTCCATGACGTTGGTGATCTCCTTGATCGCCAGCTTCTCCAGCATCTTCTTATCTTGTATGCCCTGTCTAAATGCCATAATAACAGAGGTGCTGGAGATAGAAGGAATAGTGTTTCATACCTGGGAGAACCTCTGGATGAATGAGCGCAGGGATTCTCCCCCCTTCTGCACGACAGCAAAAAAGTCAACTTCGGTGCCTGGTCGGGTGTATGAACTCCCGAAATTGGCGGTGAACTGTTGGCACAATTCCTCCCAACTATTGATGAAGTTGTGAGGAAGGCTCATGAACCAGGACCTGGCGGTCCCAGTCAAGGCCACTGAGAAGTAGTTGGCCATTACGGCCTCGTTACCTCCGGCCGCAAGGATTGCGGTGGAGTAAATCTAGAGAAACTCAGCGGGATTAACAATCCTGTCAAATTTCTCCGGCAGGTGAGGCCGGAACTTTTGTGGCCATCTGACCATGCGTAGGTGCATGGCCAGGGCAGAACAGCCTCCTCCTACTCCCTCGGGAGCAGGACTATCTCGAGCCTCTCGCCTTTCGCGAGCACACTCGATATGAAGACGGCCGTCCTGTTGACGGTAATGGCGATCAAGCTCCGCCCGGAGGTCATGAATTGAAAGCCTGGTTACCGCATGAGTGCGTCGCACCCCGGAAGGTAGCAACGTAACTTGCTGAGATGCAGCACGCCTCCTATTTTGGGAATCGTGTGGACCAAGTCTGCCCGACACAGTCCGGCGCTGCAATGGAGCCCGCCCCGAAGGGGGAGGACCTTGGTTGCTGATGCGGTCGGCTGCTGCTGCAACCAGATGTTCCACGTCAGCCCTCATCTGCTCCATTGCACCCTGGGATGCACGTGGAGGTGGTGGATGTTGGAGGAGAGCATGCGCTGCATGGAGCGCATGTTCAGGGTTGTTATTATTTTCTGATGTCGTGACTGATGCGGATGCAGCGTCACGCTGCCCAGCTTGATTTGCTGGTTCATGCGATGGCGATGGAGGCATGACTCCTGCTGGAGCCGTGGCACCTGCTGGTTGCTGTATGTTGGAGGGATTGCCCCCAGCAGGTTGAACAGCAGGATTGCCGTTGGATGATCCAGCAGCTGAGTTCACCATCCTTGAAATCTCGGGCATCCCCCTACCTAGCGCGCCAACTATTGGTGTTTGAATCTGGTAGATCTCCTGATACTACTGTTGGTAGATCGCGGAGTTGTAGTTTGGTAATGGGTGCGCAGAGATTCAAGAAGGTGAATGACAAGTGGACACAGAGATTTACGTGGTTCGGGCCGCCTGAGCGTAATACCCTACTCCACGGGGTGTGTTAGTGTTGTATTGAGCGTGTGAGTCTAGAAGAAGCTCCAGAAGAAGAAGCTCGTCTAGGTCAGGGAGTCCAGAAGAGGTCTGCAGAGGTCCCTTCTGTATCATCGACCAGTCCTTTTATGGTACAAGGACTGGTCGTTACACCGTTTGTCTGGCCGGACATGTGTCCCCGGCGGTTACACATGCTTTATACACTATTAATGAGGTTAATTACCCTTAATAGCCCGGTAACGGGCCTTAACAGTGCCGTTACTGGTATTAAGGGCCATCCGATCGTGTGTCATTAATATGGCATTAATGACACTTAATTGGGTCTTGAAGTCTTTGATTGCTCCTTGAAGGTCCGGAGCCGTTGGGGGTCCACCAGCCTGATTGTTGAAGTTGAAGGTCCGGCGGTTCTGCCACGTGGCAGCTCCGGAGCTTACCGTCGTGGACGGGTTGGTCCGATGCCGTTGGGCACGTGTCGGTACTGGAGCTTCCTTCTGTCTGGGGTTAGGTCCTGGGATGCCATACCAGTATCTAGTCTGGAGCATTCCCACGTGTGGGCGATAGCTCCGGTCTTATGATACACGTGGCGGCCCTGGGACTAACCATGTCGGGGAAGCAGGTCCGGTTACACCTGACATGTGGGGCCTTCGAAGGTCTTCAAATCTGGTAGATGGAGTTTCCTTGTGATCTTTGCAATCTAAAGGGGTATCCGGTACGTAGGGTACCGACAGGAGGCCTTGTGGTCAAGTACGCACTGCGAACATACTTGATTTTCTCCTTGTCAAATATGCCACTACAGGAAGTATGCTTGTCCTTTGCCAAGTTTGACTTATCCTTCAAGTTAGATTCAACTTTAGCAAATGTACAAGTGGTAGCGGTTTCAGTTTTATGGGGTTGAGATGGAGAGCTTGAAGAGGATGAAGGTTCACTTTTCTTGAGTGACTCAACTTGTACCTCAAGGATCTTGTTAACTTTGGTTAAGTTAGCAAGTTCATCCTTGATGATAGCATTTGAGTCGCTTAACTTGAAGCAAGCTTCCTTGCTTGAAGCTAGCTCAATTTGAAGTGACATGCTTAGCTCCTTTTCAAGTTCAAGGAGCTTTTTGATCTTACGATACTCCTCCTTTTAAAGGATGATCATATCTTCTTGTCGATCAACAAGCTCCTACTTATCAACAAGTTCATCCATTAAGAATTTCATTCTTGCGGCAGTTCTCTTATCAAGGCCAACAAGCATATCTTCATTGTCACTATTGGCATCACTATCACTAGAGTAAGAATGTGAGGAGGAAGATTTAGATGTTACCTTTCTTTTACCTTGCTTCACCATGAGGCATGTGTCATGGTCCTTCTTTGCGCCAGTGTTGGGGAAGAGGGTCGATTTCATGGTCGTCTTGTTGATGGCTATGCTAGCCATCTCCTCTTCCTTGTCGCGCGAGGACTCATCATTTGAGTCCCACTCCTTTCCTAGGTGTGCCTATCCAGCTTGCTTTTTCTTGTTGAAGAACTTCATAGGTTGAGGCTTTCTTTCCTTGGTCTTCTTCTTGTTTTATTCGTATGGGCAATCAACTATAAAGTGGTAATATTCACCACAGTTATAGCGTGCCCGCCTCAACTTTGGTCTTGACTTTTCTTTGTATTTTCCTTCACCTGATTTTCCCCCTTGTCTTCTCTTCATCATTCTTTTGAATTTCTTCATGAAGAGGATCATGTCTTCCTCATCTATGTTGTTGCTCTCATCATCACTATTATCTTCATCTTGAGCCACTCGAGCTTCTATTGACATGGGCTTGCAAGTGGATTTTAAGGCGACCCCTTTCTTCTTTGCCGAGCTGAGTTTGGTAATCTCCTTTAGATTTTTGCTTGCTTCTCCATCATCTCAAAGTTGATGATCTTTCCAAGCAGTCGTCCGGGGTCATTTTCTTGTACCCAGGGCTTTCTCTAATCATCGAGCATAGGGTAACATTGCGAGGCATGAAGGCTCTAAGGATGAGCTCCACCACCTCATGATCGTTCCACTTTTTACTTCCATATGCTCGAACTTTGTTGATGAGCGTCTTCAATCGGTTGTACATGTTTTGCGGCGACTCATCTTCTCCTATGGCGAATCTTCTCAATTCGCCTTCGATCATTTTGATCTTCGCCTCTCGCACATGATGATCGCCTTCATGTGCAGTTTGCAATGTGTCACATATTTCCTATGTGATATCGAGTCCATCCATCTTGGTGAACTCGTCCCGACTTAGTGATGATGTGATGACCGCTGCAGCTTGAGCATTCCGATGAATTACATGCTCTTGGCTTGGTGTGAGCTCTTCATCGTCGTCTGGAATATTTATACCCGTGCACACTATATGCCACAAGCTGGGGTTAAGAGAGATTAAGTGCATTTTCATGTTTTGCCTCCACATTGATTAATCATTGCCATCAAAGTGTGGGTCTTTTCCTATAGGAATAGATAAATAATGGTTATTGTTAGAATTTAGACGATCGTAGTTGAAAGGATATCGGGAGTAGTCGGTGTGACAACTCCCCTTCTTCTTCTTCTTGTCTTCGATCTTGATTTTCGCTTTGGAGAGGGCTTTCTTCCTTAGGATCGCCTTGAGTTCAAGCATCTCCTCATCGTCATCCTCGAAGTCCTGAATGGCATCGAGTAGCTTCTCCAATTTTTTAGCCTTCTCCTCTTCAACCTTCTCTTGGTTGAGGCTCTTGTGCACATCCTTCATGTCCGACATTTTCTCTTCGAGCGATTAGTCTCTTTTTGAAGAGTCCGGCTCTAATACCAATTGAATGTGGCCTAGAGGGGGGGGGGGGGTGAATAGGCCTTTTTGAATTTTGTTCGGAACCTGCAACACTTAGCAACTTGATCAAATACCAAGAAATCGGACTAGTCCGGTAGGGTGCGGACTAGTCCGATGCGTGCCGACTAGATTGATCTAGTTAGATCAATGATCTCAATACCAGCACAGTACGCAGCAGAATATAGTATATAATTTGAATGTATTGAGTCAGTGAAATTTAGTGTAGAACAAACTAACTTTGGTTTCAATGTTTTAACGTAAGATATGTAAGATCAAGTAACCCAAGAATGTGGTATGAAAAACTAAGAACAAGATTGACACAAGAGTTTATCCCGTGGTTCGGTTCCCACAGAGGCAACGTACATCCACGTTGAGGAGCCACGAAAGGACCGGGTCTTCTCCAACCCTACCCTTGTTGAATCGCCATGGAGGCCGATTCTCTTCCACTATCACAAAAGGTAAAACACCAAGTTCAAGGGGCCTTCTCTTAAGTTGAGGGCTCCCCAAGATTACAAATCGAACACCACCAAGAACTCACACATAAGATCCAAAATAAAACAACAGGAGTGTGTTAGAGAATCAAACCCAAAAGATCAAGATGTGAGAATCGTGTCTCTCCTTTGATCCAAAGTTAATCCTTAAGGATTTGATCTTTTGTGCGATGGATTGTATGGAGAGATGTGTTTTCTAGGCTCTTAGAGGGTGTGATGGCACAGGGAGTCGAGAGATGTCAAAGTAGGGCCGTGCACATCTATTTATATGGAGGTTTTCAAAGGTTACCATTAGGGTTTCGAGAGTCCGGACTAGTCCATGGTGGAGTCTGGATTAGTCTGGTGTGCGGCATGTAGAAAACCCTAAGTTCTCAGGAACATCGGATTTGTCAAGACTTGGGCGGACTAGTCCAATTTTGGCTCTGGAAGAGTTCGGACTAGTCCAGTTATTAATGGACTAGTCCGGCTGTGGTGAATCCCTTAGTGAATTAGGGACAAGTCCACATTTGGTGGACTTGTGCGATTTTAGTTAGAGAGGTTATCGGACTAGTACAGATATTATTGGTCTTGTTCGATGTCGTGCAAAGTTGTGAAGTGTTGAGGACTAGTCCGCACTGGGGAGGACTAGTCGGATCTTAGTCAGAAAGATATCAAACTAGTCCGGTCTGTGTAAACATGGACTGTGCAGACAAGTCTGTTTCGGAAGGACTTGTCTGATTTTGAACAGAGGGATTATCGGACTAGTCCGGGGTATATCGGACTAGTCCATTCCTCTGTAAATTTGTGCAGTGAATGAGTTTTCTTGTGCTTGAGTTCTTGGGGTGTGTTTCTCCAACACACTCCATACACACTGATTTAATCTATTCAGCTCTTGAGCTCTTTTCCATATAGATCCTCATTCTCCTTTGTAGGATCGAAGAGCACGTGAAAAGATACCAGAGGGGGGCGAATGGTAGAATAAAAATCTTACGCAGCGGAAACAATTAAATCCTAAGCACTTTGGCAGAAAAACGATTTGTTAAAGAAATCGTGTGTGAGACTAATCTAAACGTGTTTCACCATGAAAAAAGTGATAGATATCGGAGAGAATCAAGTCACGAATATGACACAACAAGAATCACTCAAATCCGTCGGGAGAAACTCAAGTTACGATTGAAAGATCGAACAAAAGTCAATCTGTTCCACCGAGTAAAAAACAGATCTGTAATACTACAAAGAAACTCGTATAGATCAAAAACCGCAAATCCAATGATCGTGAAATTTTTACATATGATAGATAATCAAGTTGTGAAGACAACCAAAAAAGAACCACGTCAAATGGATCTGAAAACTTGAGTTATGATAAAACCACCAAAGAAAGGTAGTGCTGTGCAGAAAACTCGACGAGAAAAACTTCTCTGGAACAAGTCGAACGAACAAGGCACAAAAGTTCCTTTAAACTATGATATTTATTCAATAGAACACAAGAGGAAAATCTCCAAAGTCGTCTACCACAAGCTCTGGCCTTCCTTGCTTATATAACCAGCCCTTAGGCCAACCCAAAACTAACTAGGACTCTAATCCTACTCAGTTTACGAATCGAACCTTTCCATAACTGCTCATGACTCTTCTATACACAGCTAGAAGCAATCTTAAGACTTCCAAACAACTTAGGAACGTATCCCACATTCCTAAAACAACTCAAATTCGTGACCCACACGAAATCCTATCATAACCAACTCAAAACATTCCATATTTGAGTCAAACCCGACTCAGCCGCAGCTTGAATCAATAGCCTAGTCGGTTGGACCTTTCTGACCAATTCTTTTCGTCCACGTCTCTTCATCACGTCTCGGAACTATATAGACACGTCCATGCACTCCTTGCACACGTGGAATCATCTTCCAACGATGTCCATGATACCTTCATATGCATTGTTCTTGATTCATACATGATGCGCGACCTCCCGATCAACTCAACCACAATTCCTCCTGAACTTGGTTGTTGAACCTCATCTTTTCTCTAAGACTAGTTCAATGGATCTCGTCACCAGCAATGTCTTGAACTCAAGCAACACCTGCACATAAATAAATAACGAATACTTTCGAGCACAAGTCCTCAACTTGACTCTTGTTAGTTTTGAAACTACTACAGCTTACATGAGCACCTCACATAAGCATGTTGCAAACCATAGCAAAATGATATCAGCCTTAACCACCAAAACACACCAAAATCATAGTAAAAGAATACTAAGGAACCTTTCCATAAGTGTAAAGCAAGTTCTAAATATTGAAAGATAAAAGTAGAAACACTGCGATCAGGCACCGGACCTTGAACTGGAGCTTTCCAAAGCTAGTACAACCTAGCAAAAACTCGGACCTAGAGTTGGACCTTGATGATAAAGGTGTTTTGGTAGTATTCAAAACTTTTATCGCCATAGCCAATGTATTCAACACACATAGGTCTCACAATTTCTCCTTGATGAAGGCATTGGCAACACCACTTAAGATCCGAACATTGGCTTATTAACATTAAATGTTTTGAAAACAATTTCTCACCCTTTGTAAAATAGAAATAAAATGATAAAAATAAATTCTCCCCCTGAGAAGAATCGTTCCAAAAACAATTGTAAATATG
This sequence comes from Tuctoria greenei, assembly GCA_036927565.1. Taxonomy (NCBI): domain Eukaryota; kingdom Viridiplantae; phylum Streptophyta; class Magnoliopsida; order Poales; family Poaceae; genus Tuctoria; species Tuctoria greenei. The sequence continues at coordinate 122,028,770 of JAYESD010000001.1, forward strand.
TGCAATGTGTAATCAATTTCTACAACTTGCATACATATCTTTAAAAATTCACATATTATCTCTCCCCCTTTGACAATGTATTTAGGAAGGTTTATACGACAAATTTAATTATTATGAGCATATTATAACATATACATATAAAACAAAGCTCATCCAAGTCATACTATCAAGTAACATACAATATCACAACAATGAGATACATAAAGTAGTGTAAGCCATGCTAGAGATCAAATTTAATTTTCAATTTAAGCAAGTCATGATCTCACAGACTTAACTATTTCAAAACCTGAAAGCATGACACTTATTGCTGCATTTTATTATTTTTCAAAGCACAAAATTAGAGAATATGATATTTGCAAGAGATTATATGTGCATTTGCCTTATTTTAACCAAGCAAGGCAAGCCTATGCCATTTGACAATCAGAAGCTTAAGGACATGGTTTTAGTCATATACAACTTCTTCCAAGTTCATATCTAAGTGCAATGATAAACCATCTCAAAAGAAGAAGTGTGATGCATGCATATTCTCTTGATCTTTTTTTTTATTTGAACATAAAAATTCAACATGTGAGTTGCTTACTTGATTGATTCATTATAATTAGAAGCACTTGTGAACATGCAACAAGTTCAAAACAGCAAGAAAGTTTGATCATGACAAGATTTAGTGTAAGTAATTATTCCAATTACTAGTCATGGGAAAAAATACAAAATGTATAACATGAGTAATGTAGTAAGAACTTTCAGCATGTAAAAGAAATCACAAAGTCATATATGTATGAAATACTATGCTCATGTTTTTTAAGTTCAAATTCATACATAGACTTCCCAAGTTTCAAAAACTCCCCCTCAATTTAAACCATGAGGATGCATAACCCTTGTTTCACTATGAACGTAACAAAAACGAGTGAAATCCAATAGTTTTATAAAAATGTCAGCCAAATGTTGTTTCGTATCTACATGGTGAAGCACAATGTTCCCTTTTTCAACATTATGACAGAGAAAGTGATAACTAATGTCAATGTGCTTTGTTCTTGAATGTTGCACGGGGTTTCTACCAATTCAAATAGCACTAGTGTTGTCACAAAATAGTTGAACACTATGTAGATCGACCCCATAGTCCTTAAGTGTTTGAACAATCCAAAGAATTTGTGAGCAAGCACTAGCAGCAGCTACATAATCAGATTTAGCTGTGGATTGTGCAACTGGGTTTTGTTTTCTAGAGGACCAAGAAACAAGTGAATTACCAAGAAAATGACAAGCACCAGAAGTATTTTTCCTATCAATCCTACAACCCCCAAAATCAGCATCCGAAAAAGCTTTCAAAGTAATGGTTGAGGAAGAAGGAAGAAAAATGCCAAATTCTTGAGTTCCATGTAAGTACCTGAGAATCCTTTTGACGGCTTGACGATGTGAAGCATGCGGAGAAGCTTGAAACCGTGCACAAAGATATACACTGAATTGTATGTCCGGTCTTGATGCTGTGAGGTACAAAAGTGATTTGATCATGCTTTTATATTCTTTTTGATCCACGGGTTCACCATCTTCATCAGGTTCAAGTGTTGTTGCTGTTTCCATTGGTGTCCGAAGAGGCTTGCTTTTGTCCACGTTGAAGTGCCTTAGGAGGTCTTTTGTATACTTCGTTTGATGCACAAAGGTACCCTCCTTGGTTTGCTTGATTTGCAGCACCAAAAAGTATGTGAGTTCTTCCATCATACTCATCTCAAATTCTGAAGACATCATAGCTGAAAACTTGGACACAAGATCATGAGAAGCACAACCAAAGATAATATCATCCACATAAACTTGGACGAATAATGAGTCATTGCCATGCTTAAGCACAAAAAGAGTTTTATGAACCTTGCCCATGGTAAACCCCTTTTCAAGTAAGAATGTTTTTAACCTATCATATCATGCTCTAGGGGCTTGTTTGAGACCGTACAAGGCTTTGGACAGTTTGTAAACATGATTAAGAAAATCTGAATTTTCAAAACCCGGTGGTTGTTTGACATAAACCTCCTCATCTATGTAGCCACTTAGAAAAACATTTTTAACATCCATTTGATATAGCTTAAAACCTTTAGATGCAGCAAAAGCTAACAAAATTCTTATGGCTTCTAATCCAGCAACGGGAGCAAAAGTTTCATCAAAATCTAGACCTTCAACTTGAGTGAAACCTTGAGCAACCAACCTAGCCTTATTCCTAACCACAACCCCATCATCACTTTGTTCATTTTTAAATACCCATTAAGTTCTAATTAATGTGTGACCTTGAGGTGGAGGTACAAGTTTCCAAACATTATTTCTTTCAAAATTTTCTAACTCTTCTTGCATGGCAATAATACAAGATTCATTAGTGAGTGTGTGTGATATATCTTTGGGTTCAAAAGAAGCAACAAAAGCAGAATGAGCATGAGAGTTTGGATCGCAAAACCTGGAACGTGTGACTCGTTCATGCAAGCTTGCAATAATTTGTGGTGGAGGATGACTTTTGAGAACTCGAAGGGGAGTGGACACTTCACAAGCTTCTTCTTCATGTTCATCACAAATTGATGAGCTTGTGACTTGAGGAGGATCTGGACTAGCAATGGTGGTCGTCGGTGCTGGCTATGAATCAAAATCAGGAGCTGGAACAATGTCATTAGCTGCTGAATTTTCGGGCAGCAGCACCACTTATTCCTCTTCTTCAACAAAAATACTCTCCCTCTGTGGATATGGATATGGACCTGCAATGTTCGAGCTAGTACCTTGGCTAGCTTCATCAAAAGACACCTCACAAGTCTTCACATTCTTGTTAGTGTCAAGTAAAAGCACACAGTAGCCTCTAGTATGAGATGGATAACCAAGAAACATGCCATCAACAGATCTAGGTTCAAATTTATCAAGATTACCATGTTTATTAACAAAGCATTTGCATCCAAAGACCCGAAAGTGTGTAACACTAGGCCTATGTCAAAACCGGAGCTCATATGGTGTTTTACCTAGCTTAGCGCGCAAGAAAACACAATTTGAGACATAACAAGCAGTTGCAATCGCATCAGTCCAAAAGTTCCTAGGAGTTTGATATTCATCAAGCATAGTCCTAGCCATCTGAACTAAGGTTCTGTTCTTTCTTTCTACAACACCGTTTTGTTGAGGTACATATGGTGAAGAAAATTGATGATCTATTCCATTTCCAGCACAAAAGTGATCAAAAGATTGATTTTTAAATTCGGTTCTGTTATCACTTCTAATTCCTTTTAAAGATCATGGGTGATCAATTGATAATCTAAGAAATAAAGTTCTAAAGTGTCCAAAAGCTTCATTCTTAGATGCCATAAAGTAAACCTAAGAGTATCTAGAATAATCATCAACAATCACCAGAACATACCATCTACCTCCGAAGGATTGAACGCGTGAAGGTCGTACGTTGTCAAGGTGCAAAAGTTGACCCGATTCAGTTGTCATGATCATTGTGAGAGGAGCATGTGAACCTGCAACCATCTTAGCATGTCTACAAGAAGAGCACACAATTTATTTGTCCCCTTTAAGCTTAGGCAGCCCATGTATGCGATCAAGAGCACTAACACGCGTTAGATGATCAAAGCCTACGTGACCAAGTCTACGATGCCAAAAATATAAGTCCTTTGAATCATTAGCAACTAGACACCTATGCTTAGAGCAAGACATATCAAAATCAGCTTCAAAAACTCTTCCAAACCGAGACATGTTAAAAATAAGCTCACTATTTGAATTTACAACTTTGTAGCAATTTTTAGTGAAAATAATTTCCAGATTTTCATCTAGCAGTTGTGAAACAGAAAGCAAGTTGTATTTCAAATTTTATCAAGTGTCACATCCTTCAAAGAGTAGTGATTATTTATTCTGACCGAACCCTTAGCATTTATAGGAGTTGAAGAATTATCGGCAAAAGTAATATAATCTACACGTGAAACAAAAGAGAGGGAGTAGAACCATTCTTTGTTACCGGTCATGTGGTGTGAGCAACCTGAATCCACAATACAAATGTTCTCCTTCCTCAAGCATGTAATCTACATAGAAGCACAATACGTCGATGACTCAATACTAGGGTTAGTCAAAAGGCATTTAGGAATCCAGTACTGAGTCACACGACGTCCAGCAGGAATAACACGCGAAAGCTGAGATAAAACAATAGGTTTATGAGCCAAAGCTTTAGGATTTTGTTACCCAACTACTGACTTATCAGATGTTACATGTGTAGCACGAAACACAGTAGGTTTGGGAGCAAACTTTGCACGTTTTCGACTCAGCGGGTTGTATGTTCCTATCATTCGGTTTAATATGTGGAGCAAATTTTACATGGAAGTTATGAGATCTAGCAATCATTCTTTTTTTCTATTGTTTAGCTAGTCTATACCAAAAATCTATGACATGACCATCTCTACCACAGTAGGTACAATGTAATTTAACTTCGTGTTCATGTCTAGATGAGCAAACAACATTTTTATTTGACACCGAATGAGACAACACTCCTGCAGATTTGAAACCACTTCTTTTTGTTTAGGAACTGTTCGAATCATACCACTTCCTAATGTTCTTACAATTTTAGGTGGATGTGCCCTAGCATGAGAATGAGAATCAAAACCTTAACTAGTTTTATCATTGCAAGACTTGGAAGAATTCAGCAGCAAGTTTAGGTTCTTATTCCCATTACAAAACCAATCTAATGTCCTATGCATGTTATCAAGTTTATTGGACAGATCAAGGCAATTTTCACGTGAATTTTTTCCTTTTAATTTGCAATTGGAACAAAATTTAACTTCATGAGAACGTAAAGCATTGTTCAATATAGAAATTTCATTCATAGCATCTTGTAGTTTCTTATCAACATCATCACAAGTAGAACAATGCAAATCAAATGTAGAACAACTAGCATCCTTCAAGTTTTTATCATAAGTGCAGCAAGCTCTCTATTGTTTTCAATTTCTAACTCAAGTTTATCAAGTGTGGAGGTGTGCACACTTCTTAATGAGGACAATTGTTCATATATTAAATCACATGAGGGACATGCATCATCACTAGGAATCAAAGTTTCTAAACGGTTGATTTCAGATTTTAGTGATTCAATTTTAGCAGCACTATCCCTAAACTTTTTGTCCTTTTTCTTATCTATAATAGTGGCACGAGAAATAGCATTACACAGTTCTTCGCAAGTAGGACATACCTCTTCATTGTCGCTGTTGTGTTCTGCATCCTCCATACTTGATCTTGATTTGCCCGCCATGAAGCACAAGTTTGCCAAATCATCTTCATCTTCGTCACTTCCAATGTCCACATCGCTTGAGCCAAGTTCTTGAAGTGCGGTGATGAAGCTGTTTATCATCTTGCGTCCTATAGTACCCTTATTTTTCTTGTTGGAGTTTCCAGAGGTGGTCTTGACCTTGTTCTGGTTTTCCTCACGGGTAGAAGGATCTGAAAGATTAGGGCATTTTGTACAAAAGTGTCCTATCATACCACATTCAAAACAGCGATAAGGTCCGGAGCTTCCTCTCCTTCTAGTTCTCACATTTTGCAATGCTTTTGAGAATTTAGTAGAGATGCTAACTTCTCTTCTAGAAATTCCTCGATCTGCTCTAGGGTTAGTGAGGATAGTAAAGCAAGTGTACCACAAGATGAAGATTGACCAGAGCTAGGCATGTCACGTTGAGAAACAAAAGCAATAAACTTTTTTGGGTTCTTACGTGATATTATGTCAATTTCATTAGTTTTTAACTTGGAATATAGCACACTAAAGTAAGTGTACTCATGACAGTATATTCATGAATAGATGTGACTTTCATCTCCCAAATTGACATATCTAATGCACTTAACAATTGCCTAGAATTTTCAGCATCTGAAAAAATAACATTGACACTATGCAAGTTGCTGAGAATTTTATTAAAGCGGGCAAAAATGTCATCAATAGACTCACCGGGTCGCATCTCGAAGCGCATGTATTCTTTATTTAACATGTCTTTCCTTACATCCATGATAGTGTTGGATCCTTCGCGGTAGTCACAATGTGCTTTTCACACATCATATGCAGATCAGAGGTGTGCAACACGGTCGAATTCGCTTTGAGTTAATCCTTGTATGATCAAGTTCCGAGCCTTGTTGTTGTTGTCGACATCTCTCAGATTTGTAGCTGTAACTTTATCATTTTATGACACTTCATAAGGCTTGTATACCTTCTCCCATATTGCGATGCCTTGAGCTTGGATAAAGGCTTCCATACGTGCCTTTCAAACTTGAAACCACTAAAGACACAAGGTTTTTTGGAGTATTTCTCCATGATGATTAGTCAGAATACGTGCAAATCACAAAGATTAGAGAACCGTGGCTCTGATACCAATTGTAGTATCGAAGAGCACATGAAAACCTACCAGAGGGGGGTTGAATGGTATATTAAAAAATCTTACGCAGCGGAAACAATTAAATCCTAACCCCTTTGGAAGAAAAACGATCTGTTAAAGAAATCGTGTGTGAGACTAATCTAAACGTGTTTCACTGTGACAAAAGTGATAGATATCAGATAGAATCAAGTCACAAAGATGGCACAACAAGAATCACTCAAATCCATCGAGACAAACTCAAGTTAGGATTGAAAGATCGAACAAAAGTCAATCTGTTCCACCGAGTAAAAAACAGATCTCCAATACTGCAAATAAACTCGTGTAGATAAAAAACCGCAAATCCAATGACCATGAATTTTTTAAATATGATAGATAATCAAGTTTTGAAGACAACCCAAAAAGAACCATGTCAAATTGATCTGTAAAACTCGAGTTATGATAAAACCACCGAAGAAAGGTAGTGCTGTGCAGAAAACTCGACGAGAAAAACTTGTGTGGAACAAGTTGGACAAACAAGGCACAAAAGTTCCTTTAAAATATTATAGTTATTCAATAGAACACAAGAGGAAAAGCCCCAAAGTCGTCTACCACGAGATCTGGCCTCCCTTGCTTATATAACCAGCCCTTAGGCCAACCCAAAACTAACTAGGACTCTAATCCTACTCAGTTCACGAATCGAAACATTCCATAACTGCTCAAGACTCTTCTATATGCAGCTAGAAGCAATCTTAAGACTTCCAAACACCTTAGGAACGTATCCCACATTCCTAAAACAAGTCAAATTATTTACCCACACAAAATCCTATCATAACCAACTCAAAACATTCCATATTTGAGTCAAACCCGACTTAGCCGCAGCTTGAATCAATAACCTAGTCGGTTGGACCTTTCTGACCAACTCTTTACGTCTACATCCCTTCATCACGTCTCGGAACCATGTAACCACGTCCATGCACTCCTTGCACACGTGGAATCATCTTCCAACGACGTCCATGATACCTTCATATGCATTGTTCCTGATTCATACATGTTGTGCGACCTCCCGATCATCTCAACCATAATTCCTCCTGAACTTGGTTGTTGAACCTCATCTTTTCCCTAAGACTAGTTCAATTGATCCCATCACCAGCCATGTCTTGAACTCAAGCAACGCCTGCACATGAATTAACAACCAATACTTTCGAGCACAAGTCCTCGATTTGACTCTTGTTAGTTCCGGAACTACAACATCTTACGTGAGCACTTCACATAAGCATGTTGCAAACCATAGAAAAATGATATCAGCCTTAACCACCAAAACACACCAAAAACTTAGTAAAAGAATACTAAGCAACATTTTCATAAGCGTAAAGCAAGTTCGAAATATTGCAAGATAAAAGCAGAAACACTGCGATCTGGCACCGAACCTTGAACCGGAGATTACCAAAGCTAGTACAACCTAGCAAAAACTCGAACCTAGAGTTGGACCTTGATGATGAAGGTGTTTTGGTAGTATTCAAAACTTTTATCGCCATAGCCAATGTATTCAGCACACATAGGTCTCACATCCTTTCTTTTTACGCTTTCTTCATAATTTCGTTAAAATCTGCGCTCATCTCAATAATTTGGTTAGGATCTCATTTGTTTGTCATAAATCAACCAAAACCCACAAGGGATGCCTATATGCACTTTAACACGGCTCTCGCCTCACGCCGGCCACATATCCTGATCCAACCGTACAACTTCAAATAAAGGATGGCTAGAAGATTGGTGGAAAATAATATGTACAGTATAGAAAAAGGGAAGAAGAAAAAGGATGGCGCGTGTTTTGATACATGAACCGTGAGACTACTGACATCCATATTCATTAGCTAGTTCCCGATTCCGCTGATCTCTCTAGCATGCATTCACACTAGCTACTCTCTGGTGGCTGGACCAAAGGTATCCTGTGGCCCACCCGGCATACCCAGTGGGTGGGCCCCAGAGAAATGTTGTTGTTGTTGTACGTGGTGTTAGGTTGAGACAATGCAACTTCTAGTCATAACAATAAGAATTAAAAAATAGGAACAGTATATCAGATTCAAAAATCTTCATTACTCTCTTTACTCCGGGCTCGGGCCCGTCAATTTCGGAAACTCCTCCGCTCATATCGTAACTGCATCAGTTATATATCCTGGCCCGTTTCTAATTAAAATCCAAACTAAAGGTGTAGACGAAGGTTTTTCACAAGAGAGAAGTTGTGTCGCGCCGCCGTAGACGGCAATCGTTGGGATGACAAGGAGAGAGGAACCAATGGCGGGGACTTAGGTGTACAATGTGACGTTCGAGGAAGACGTGATCACCACCACCATGGTGTCCTCCGGCGAGGCCATGGAGGATTGGCTTGACGAGGTCCTCTCCGTCCACCGTCAGCACCTTCACAGGATCGTCATCAGGGTTGACGTCGAGTGGTGCCCCAGCTACTCTGCCGACCAGAACCCCGTCGCCGTTCTGCTACTCTGCGTCAGCCGCCGCTGCCTCATCTTCCAGGTCATCCATGCTGACTACTTCCCTGACGAGCTGGAAGATTTCCTCGGCGATTCCGACTACCGCTTCGTCGGCGTTGGCGTGGAGGGTGACACCGACAGACTCTGGAAGGACTGGCCAGCTGAAGGTGGCCAAAACAGTGGACCTAGCCGAGCTCACGGCGGAGGATATGGATCACCCGAGCCTCCACCGCACGGGGCTGAATGACATCGCGAGCGCCGTGATGGGCGCCGACATGGAGAAGTCTTACCGGGTGAGGATGAGCAACTAGGACGCGTACAATCTCTCTGACGAGCAGATCAGCTATTTGGAATTGATGCCTTCGTCTCCTTCGAGGTCGGCCGCAAGTTGCTCTCCGGTGACTACTGATCTAACCACCGAGTTTGAGGATCGGCTGTCGTCGATCATCCCAGTATGGAGTTCGCAGGTGCATCGCTCAAGTTCTAGCTTTTCTGGTTGTGCGCCCAATCTCTCATTTTTTTTTTGAGGAAACACTATATCTTGCTTTTAGAAACATGCATGTTATTTTACATGCATCGAGGTCTTTCACATGCATGTTAGTTGTCCATGCATGCTACGCCCCAAACATGATCAACAAGCCTCAAACATGACGATCTCTCAACAAAAAGAGAAAACACATAACATCATCAAACTTGATCGAGGTCTTTCACATGGATGTGTTAGACGTACATATGCATGCTACACCCCAAACATGTATTTTTAAGAAGAGAATATTTCCTTTAATGTATATATATGTATATATTTATCATATTCTCTACCATGCATGTGTATGCTCTCAACCTATATGGCACTTTATCTACCACACTAATGAAGAATATTATCCTGTCATCAATAGAGATAACAAATTTGACACAAGGATGTTCCCTCGACGGTACGAGGATAGAATGTGGACTACCATCATCTAATAAGCACACAACTCTCACTACGTACATGGTTCATCAAATTAATCGATCGCATTCTGCCATTATGTATCGATGTACTCGTCTTTCGAAGAAATGACAGGCGTAGGAGCTAGCCGCTACTTGTATTTTTTGTAGACTTGGGTTGGGCGATGGGTATGTAGAGCGTGAGGCTTATTCTAGACGACCGCCGTCCAATGTTGGTGGTAGTCGATTTCAATCTTCTACAGAGGCTGAATTACGAGAAGAATTGAGGCGCACCAAGGAGGATATGCAACAACAACAGCAACAGACACAGTTGCTGCTGCAACAACAACAGCGACAGACACAGATGTTGCAGCAAGAGATGCATTATTTGTATATGTCTCAGGTAATATATAATTTTTTTATTTGACCCATGTCGATTTACAAATGTTTCTACTCAAGATATCACAACTAATTTACTTGATGCAGTTCATGGGTCAAGATAGCTCCAGTTCTCAATTTGGTTTGCTGCAACAACCTTACCTTGACATGATGCCTCGACCAATGCAGCTAGCATTACAGACTGGCTCCTCCTCACAGGTAAAATTGCTTATCTTATTGACTTGAGTTATATAATGCAATATCGTAACCATTTGTGTTGCAGGGTTCCGAGAGTGGTCAACTACGTGTTCCACAACCTTACGGATTCATGTCACCGTTGGCTTCTGAATTGCAGCAAAATAATACAGGTAAACTGTAATTTTCACATTTGACCAATTTATTCGATTTTAAAATGATTCTAATTATAATCTCACAACATCAAGCAGTTTGCCCTACCGATGCCTTTCCCTACGGTGCAGACTCACCCATCACAATTTGGAGACGCAGCGGTATGCATGACTTGTATACTTGTTATAGTATTTTCATTATAACATCACATATTAATTAACACAATATTAAGAAGAAAAGGGTAAGACATAGCGGAGAGATGAAGTGAGAAAGGGAACAAATGAGAGAGGGAGAGAGGAAGAGATAGAAAGAGAAGGAGAGGAAGACATAGAGAGAGGGGGGTAGATAGAGAGAGAAAAGAAGTGATAGATGGAGAGGGAGAGAAATAAATAGATTGAGAGAGGGAGAGATAGTAAGAAAACAAGAGATGGATAGACAGGGAGCTAGAGAGAAATAGATAGAGGGAGAGGGGAAATGACAGAGAGAGTGGGAGAGCGAGTGAGGGCGAGGGGGATAGGGAGAGTGAGAGGAAAGGAGAGAGCTTTGATAAGTTTTATTTGAAGTTAACATGTTAAGTTATTAAGTTTCTCTTTTATTTGTTTATCGCAGGTATCTCGTCATGGAACACCCGAAGGTGGCGATGCTTTCCTTAACATCAACGACGGAGGTGCGAGTGGAGGATATGGGAGTGCAGGATGTGCAAGCGGAGGCTCCCACGATGACATTTGAATTTCGTTTACTCATTTTCGTACTGTTGTGCTTGTGTTTCGTTGTGCTTGTGTTTCAAATGTTTGAAAACTTGTGTACAGTGCTATGTTTGAAATGTTGTTGAATTATATCTATTGTCCTATATATATTGTTGTTCTGTCTGTAAAATGGAGGCTCCCCAATAGGGGAGGGAGAGGAATTAAGCGGTTTTTTTTTAAAAAAAATGTGTTATGTGCGTCGGTTTTTCCTAAACCGACACCCATAGTCGCCCTCTGTAGGTTGCCACGTGGCCAATTATATGCATTGGTCTCCTGTAACCGACCCACTTAAATACAATAAATGCGTCGGTTTCCTCAGAACCGACGCTCAAACACGCGCCCGGTGCACTCGCCATGTTTCGCATTATGTGCGTCAGTTTGAAAGGACCAACACTTTTAAGTGACGTAAGTGCGTCGGTTGCTGTGGCCGACACATTTAAACCTAAGTGCGTCGGCTAAACGAAACCGACACCCATATGTCGTAAATGCGTCGGCCCCGACGCACTTAAATATTAAAGGTGTCAAAACTATTTCGTCAGCTAAGTGCGTCGGTTGACTGACACCTATAGTTTATGGGTGTCTAGGAAACCGACGCACATATGGCCGACGCCCTATTGACGAATTCCTGTAGTGAAATGTTTGTGAAAACACGTACACCACATCTGATCATCAACGTCATCAAATTAACATGTTCCTCAACAAGGGGGCACAAAAATCCTCAACACTTGACCAAACATGCTTGATCGCGAGTCTCTTTCACATGCATTATATTCATGTCCACCATCATACATGATCACGACAATTATCATCGGTTCGACATGGACTCTCGGACAGCAACGTTCGGATCATTCAAAAAAAATATATGGACTCTCGGTCGATTTCCACGCGCGTTCATGTCAATCTCGATACCTTGTTGAAATCATGCACACAAAATGTTACGAACACTGCCGGACGAACCTAATAGATATGCCAGGTGGGCCATTGCATATCCTGGGCCCTTTATGTGTCAAATTAAAAAACTGGCCAATGGGACATGCCGAGTTGTTGCGATAATCGAGAGGAGGTGAACTACGATTTGAGTAACTCTGACCATCGATTCAAAAGCACAAATTTTGAAGCGTCCGCTCATCTCCACTCACGCGCTTAGACGACGACCCGCTATAAAGGCACACTGTTCTCTTCTTCTCCGCCGCACCCCTCGATCGATATATGCCTCCAAACTTCTCCTCTTGCTTCTCCGCCGCACCACTGTCGACCATCTATCTCTCATTGTTCACCCCGCACCGAAGTGCTCTAGGTCATCGACGTCCTCCGAACCTCCTTTTCTGTTTCCGTCACCGCCAATGCTAGTGCAACTAGAGGCGGCGCCCGCACCTCCTCCACCCCCGTCTTCGCCCGCAGCGCCCGCACCTCTTCCGTCCGACTACGATGAAACTATCCGCATCATCGAGAAACGCATCGACAAACACGTCAGCAAGCTTAAGGAGGTCATTGACAACCTGTTCGCCGCCGACGTGCAAGCAAAAGCGCTCGACAAAATGGCACAGGATGTATTTGACAATACATCTCACTCCTGTCGCCGACTAGGACTTGGGACTCTTCCCCACCACACCAGCATGGACTCCGCCGGCTACTACATCTTCGGGTTCCGCGAGCAACTGGTGAACACCATCGGCTGGAAGAAGTTCGATCTACTGCTGGAGGATGCTTCACTAGCGGTTTTGGGGGAGGCAGCGGTGCCGCCAGTGGATGCAGAGGCGGCGGCGGAGGAGGTGGACAAGTCCTCCTCCGAGTAGAGTAGGATTAGTAGTAGTTTTTTCTTTTGTTTTCTATGTGTTTTCTTCTTGTTTGTAATATATGTGTTGTTTTTATGTTAATGAAAAATGTCTTTTATGTTCGTGAACAATGTGTCCTACAGTACATGCATTAACGAAAAACTCCTCCTTTTATCAAAAACATCGCATATGGAAAATTAACACATTAGTAATATTATATCTAATAAATATTAAACACATTAGGACGTACGTAGTAGTATTATATTTTATAAAAAATACGAAAATAAAAAGATAGACTATGTAACTGTATATCGCATTCGGGTGATGCAAATACTAATTAATTTTATTTTATTTTCTCTTTACCAGCTGTCATCGTGCCCCCCCCCCCACCGACCTGGCCCTAGGCAGTAGCCTCTCCCGGCTAGGCCCAGTGCCGGGCCTGTCTTTAAGATGATCCAAGACATAAAGAAACGGATGATCCTATATCTCAAATCCAACTTCAACGTCAAACCAAACGCAATTGATGATTGAGCACTTTGTCACATGTCACTAGAGTGTACGCACAAATACACGGCCTCAACACAAAGTTTAGGGTGCATCATGGACTAACCACATGTCCCGCCCAAACACTCACGTAATTAGCATACACCTGCAAGAGCAACTACCTGGCCGCATCCTTCGCGTACGAACGGCAATGCTGACCAACTTATACTTTTTGTACTACGTGCAATGAATTTTCCTTGTCCATGAGCCAATAAACAAGCTCTTCTGATGCGGCAACTAATAATGAGCACGTGATCAACGAGCCTCAAACTATATATACAAACTATATATATATATATATATATATATATATATATATATGTATATATATATGTTGATCTTATAACAAAAAGAGAAAACACGTAATGTTGTCATCAAACATGATCGCGAGGTTTTCATGTGCATGTTGTTACTTGTCCATGCTTGCTAGGATCCAAAAATGATCAAGGAGCCTCAAACATGACGATATTTCAACAGAAAGAGAGAAAACACGCGTAACATCATATCTTACATTATCGTCGACGTCTCTCTCACATTAATGTTACGGGAATGACTAGTATGCAATCTGTCTTATAGTGCAATCATGCAATCATCCATCATCAACCATTGGATGTTCATCCTAGGGTGATTGCATTTTTTCACTTAACTCCCCAATGTGGTGGAGGGGGTTAAACGAAAAAACGCAACCACCCTAGGATGAACATCCAATGGTTGATGATGGATGATTGCATGATTGCACCATAAGTCACATTACATATATTCATTGCCAAATGTTATAGTTGTCCATGCATATATATATACATACATATATATATATATATATATATATATATATATATATATATATATATATATATATATATATATATATATATATATATATATATATATACTACGCGCCCCGACATATGATCAACGAGGCTCAAACTTGTCGCTTTGTAGTTAAAAAATTAACTACAAAGCCACAAGTTCATGGAGACAGGGGAATATATATATATATATATATATATATATATATATATATATATATATATATATATATATATATATATATATATCGATCTTTCAACAAAAAGAGAAAAAACACGCGTAACGTCATCATATATGATCATGGATGTCTCTATCACATGCATGTTACAGTTGTCCATGCATGCTCTGCTATGCCCCAAACATATGATCAACGAGCCTCAAACATGATCGCGAGGTTTTCAAGTGCATGTTACTTGTCAATGCTTGCTACACCCCAAACATGATCAACGAGCCTCAAAGATGACGACCTTCAACGGAAAAAACTGGAACATTGCATATGACTTGGACCGATGGGTCCTTGGCGCGTCAAACTTAAAAACTAGAACAGAAAAACTGAAACACCGGCGGACAGACCTACAAAGTATGTCAGGTGCGCCACTGCATACCCTGGACTCTTTGCATGTCAAATTAAAAAAAACTGCCTGTGAAGCCGAGATGGGACGCGTCGAGCTGTTGCGATAACCTAAAGGAGGCAAACCGCGGTTTGAACTAACTCCGGCCCACCCACCGGTTTGAAAGGGCAGTTTTCGAAGCGTTCGATCATCTCCACTCGCACGCTTAGACGATGACCTGCTATAAAGACACACCCGTCCTCTTGCGTCTCCACCGCACCACTCCATCGATCGTAGCCTCCAAACCAATATTGGTTTAGAACCGCTGCACCATCATCGACCACCTCTCGCTCTTTCTCCGCACCTCCGTCGCCGCTCAAAATGGGTAGCCCCGCACCCAAGCGCCACGGGTCGTCGGCGTCCTCTGAACCTCCTTCTTCTCCATTTCCGTCGCGACCAATGCCGGTGGAACTGGAGGCGGCGCTCGCACCTCCTCTCTCCCCTTCTCCAATGGCGGCGCCCGCACCTCCTAATCCCATATGGGTTCAGGAGACTGTCAGCCTCGTCGAACACCGCTTCGATGAAATTGCTCGGCGCCTGAAGGAGGCCATCGAGCACCTTTCCGCCACTGACGGGGGCACAGAAAAGCTCAGCAAATTGGCGCTGGATGCATTTTCCCATACATCTCGCTCATGTGACCGTATGGGTCTTGGGAAGCTTCCCGTCTGCACCAACATGGACACTGCCAGCCACTACTTCTTTGGGTTAGGGTTTGTGGCCGGTCGTCTCAACGTCCTCTACGAGAAGATCGGGGAGGTGGCTGGGGTGGAGGGCCGCCGACATCTTCTATAGACCATCGCCCGGAAGCTTCAGACTCAATCGTCGGAGGAGGCGGCAGCAGCGGCGGCAGCGGAGGAGGCGGCGGCGAAGGAGGCAGTGGCGGTAGCGGCGGAGGAGGAGGCGGCGGCGGCGGTGGAGAAGGAGGTGGAGGAGATCTCCTCCGACTTTGAGTAGAGTAGTATTTGTAGTTTTTCTTTTTCTTATTTTCTATGTGCTTTCGTAGTTCTTGTTTGTAATATACGTGTTGTTTGTATTTTAAAGATAAATGTCTTTTCTGTTCATGAACAATCCGTCCTACTATGCAATATCAAAAAACAACTCCATTCTGAAAAAGGGGGGAGATAACTGTTGTTCAGTGTCTAGCCAAGAATTTGTTGTGTTGGTACAATCGACGACTCTTGGTTGAAACTCCATTGAGATCGTAATTGAGGCTGCGCTTCTCCTCTTTTGTGTTTTTCACTGAATTTTTTCATTTGTAGTCGGCGCATGTGAAAATGAATTTTTAGTAGTAGTATATAATACATGTTATCATTTCATTGGAATTTTTAGTAGTAGTATATACCCTCGACGTCGATGCCATGTTGAAACTTCTTGAGATGAAGCTCCAAAGCAGCGCCTTCCAAATTGGACTTCAGACCGGTTTCAATCCTGTCATCGTCCATCACACTGTTGAGGGCCCAGGTGAGCTTCTCCCTCTTCTTCAGTGGAGCCCACCTGTTGACCAGGAAGTTGCAGAAGACCATCTGGGAAGTCACCCCTCCTTCCACACATTGGTGGATCTTAGTCAAGGCAGGGTTGAAGGCCTCCGGCAGCACCGGAGCCTCGCTCCAGGCGTCAGTGTCAACATTGGGAAGACCTTAGGCAGCTCCATCTTCTCGTGCTCCTCTTCCATGATGACAGTACAATCCTTCTTCCAATCGTCCCACTTGCCGGAAGGGAATGTCCTCAAGTACTTGTAGGGGCATTTCTTGCACTTCACAAAATAGTAGAAGCCAAGATACTCGTCACTCTTGCCGGTAGTGTGGATGGTGAAGAAGGTACGGAAAAGCTCGACGCAGGGGGGAAGACCCACCCACATCTCGCAGAAGTGGATGAATGTTGACACAAGAAGAATGGATTGGGGGCCAAGGTGGTACAACTGCAAACCATAGAAGTCTAAAAGCATCAAGAGAAAAGTTGAGAAAGGTGGGATCAGTCCCACCATGGCGTACATAGAAAAGTACACCATGTGGCCGGCGCGCTTCTTCTTGAACGGGAGCTTTCCGGCGCGGACCAGGTGGTTGAAGGAGTCGTTGGACCACCCCATGTAGGTGCGGACCTTCTTAAAATCGTCATCGGTCGTGAGACGGCTCTTGCGGAAACCCAACTCCATCGTAGCACGGCGGGGCAGAGAGGAAAAGCAAGCGAAAGTTTGGAGGATTCGAGCGCAAGTTCAAATGAAGGCGTAAAGAATACTCAAACCGTGCACGCTTTCCTTCTTAAGTAAGCCCCAGCAACGCTTGGATGGAAACCGCAGAAGGGCCAAAGATATAGTTCAAAAATTTCACCCTGCTAATGACAAGGGGGCCCGGGGCCACCCAGATGATCAAGTCAAGGTCCTTACCCCAGGCGAACAATTGTCATGATGAGAGGCAGGAAATTCGAGGGCGGCGGCCTGACAGGGCGCGCAGAACCGGTACCGATTTCATATTGGGAACCAGCGACCTTCAATTGCGTGAGATCCGCACGCGCAGATCTCACCTGCCGCATCCTGAAGATGCCACGCAGCGATGGTTTAACTGTGAACCACCACCTATATGGCACATCCAAAAACCCTTGAAGACACAGCGCAGAAATCGAAAGATGGACCCACCTCCAGCAGAATGACTTAATCCAAAAGGTCTCTCCCAGAGGTGGGCCCAGGGGGCCACTATCGGTACCCTGCGTACTGGATACCCCTTGGGACTACGAAGAGTGCAAAGGAACTCCACCTGTCTGAGTTGAAGACCTCCGAAGGCCCCACGTGTCATATAGAACCAGACCTGCCTCCCACTATGGTTAGTCCCAGTGCCACCACGTGTATCATAAAACTGAGCTACATTCCATACATGGGAAAGCTCCGGACTAGATACTTGTGTGGCACCCCTGGACCTTACCCCCGAAAGAGCGCAGCCCCGATACTGACACATGTACAACAACACTGGACCTACTCGTCCAAGACGGCAAGCTCCGCAGCTGCCACGCGTCCAACCGCCGGACCATCAACCTCAACAGGCAGATTGGAGGACCTCCAATGGCTCAGACCTTCAAGGAACATTAAAGACTCCAAAATCTAATTATGTGTCATTAACGCTATCTTAATGACACACGATCGGAGGACCCATAATACCAGTAACGCCGCTATCAAGGCGCGTTACCACGCTATTAAGGGGAATTAAGTACATTAATTGTTTATTAAGCATTAGTAACCGCCAGGGCCACATGTCGGACCAGGCTGATGATGTAACGGCCAGTCCTTGTACTATAAAAGGACTGGCCGAGCGATACACAAGGTACTCTTCCACAAGCGCTCAAGTCAAGACAAGAGACTTTTTTGGCCTCTCTCACAAGTGCCCAGATGATCAATACAACAACAACACACACCCGTGGAGTAGGGTATTACGCTCAGGCGGCCCGAACCACATAAATCCTCGTGTCAAATTGCCATCTTTCTCTGACTCTTCGTGCGCCCTAACCGAACTAAGAAACTCCACAAGTTGCCAACGATAGTATCGGGAGAATTGCCGGAACCAGAATCCGACAGGTACATAGAGATTGGAAACACAATTTGGCTTTTCAATTGGACTCCAATGGACCTAAAACTTTTACTGGAACTCAAGAGAATTATTTGGAATGATGTGGACAAATATGAGACTTTTGAATGAAGGGAGCACCAGTAATTAATTCTAAAGGCATTTTGCTTCATGGAATTATTAAGGATAATTTATAGATTTTCATACAGATCCAAGTGCACCACTTGAGTTTACAGATCATCCTGGTTCCAAAAAAAATTATTTTGGAATTTTTGGAAAAGTATTGTAGGAGATATGGATTTTCCAAGTTGGAGCAATTTCTGGAATAAAATTCCAATTGGAAACATTTGAATAAAGGACGGACCCACAGGTTTAAATTGGGCCAATCGCTGGGCGACAACACGAAGGGTTACTGGGTTCACCGCGTAGTCACAAACGATCCCCCGGACGCAGCTGATCCAGGGCACGCTGTTCTTTCACTAACGACCGTGGCCCACCCGGTCGTCTTCTACCTCCAGCCGCACGCGCGACCGCGGCGGCGCCTCGCGGGACCTCTTGCCGCCCGTTGGTCCACGGCACGGTTCTTCCCAAAACTCGCCGCCTAGCCATATTTAAAGGTGGTGAGCACGTCGGTGGGGTTAGCGCACGCCGACGATGGCCGGAAAAGCTTGCGCAACGGCGGCGGCGGCCATTAGGGTTTCAGCCATGTCGGTCAAGCTCTACGGTGGGCTAAAATGGTCGGGAACACCTCAGGAAGCTTCATGGAAGCATGGGGAACAAGAATATTGGCATAAGGAGGAGAGAAAAGGTTTGGAAGATGGTGGCGAGATGGACCGAGGAGGGGAAAACCGGCAGTTGGGGAAAAATGGTATCCCCGCTCGAATACCCGATGAAACTCAATGAATCTTCTTCGAGGTGATGCGCTTGGTCGTCTAGAAGAACATAGCACACGTGCACAAGGAATAATCAATGGTAGAAAAGGAATTTCGCGAACGACCTAGCTTGGCTCATAACTGAAGTTCATCAGAAGAATTGGAAATACGGGGGCTAGGAGGCATTTCATGGGCTCAAATTTTACGAGCAGCTAGTACATGAATAGGTGAACCTTTTTGATTCTAGGACCGAGGTGAGATGATAGCTCTATCGTCGGGTCGATGATGATCAGAGAGGCGGCAAACAGGGGAGCTTTTCCGGCGGCTACGGTTTCACTTCGATTGTTGTCGGGGAGGCTTCGTCTGGTCAAGAAAATGGTCAGGGAGGTGCGCACGACATTGGTGAGGGAGGAGAGGCAAAGAAAACTGATAAAACCTGTGTACCTTTGCTCCTCATCGGCTGGACAGAGAAGGAATCGGGAGGGAAGCGAAAAATGGCGCTGGGACTTTAGGGAATGAGAAAGGATTGACTCAGGGCCGTGGAGGGGGATAAGGAGGAGTACCGGGCGTGCTGGATGCAGCTGGTGGGAAGCAGGGAGGCAAGCATCTGGGTGACAAATTGCATGCGTGTGGTGTCACCCTGGGAAAGAAAAGAACAGAGCACTGCATGACAAGTGGGTCCCACTGCCCTCCCTTGTCCTCATACTTGCTCAATCAATTCCACCTCCTAATTCAGTCCAAAATTTGCTAGATATCTGTGGCAAGGCTGGATTAATTAGGTAGAATTTGATTTTGAATTCCGATTGTTGATTTGACAAAGTTTTAATTGAATTCAAACTTGAATTTGAGTTGAATTCAATGTAGCTTTTGAATTAAATAGCAAACTTGCTTCAAAAATTATGAAAATTTGCAGGGAGGCTATTTGAAATTGTAGGATCGAAGAGCACGTGAAAAGCTACCAGGGGGGTGGTGAATGGTTGATTTAAAAATCTTACGCAGCGGAAACAATTAAATCCTAACCCCTTCGGCAGAAAAATGATCTGTTAGAGAAATCGTTTGTAAAACTAATCTAAACATGTTTCACTGTGACACCAGTGATATATATCAGAATGAATCAAGTAACGAATAAAACACAAGAAGAATCATTCAAATCCATCGAGAGAAAATCAAGTTATGATTGAAAGATCAAACAAAGGTCAATCTGTCCTACCCGAGAAAAACAGTTCTAGAACGCTTCAAAAAACTCGTGTAGACCAGAAACCACAAATCCAATAATCGTGAAATTTTGACAGATAATAGATAATTAAGTTGTGAAGACAACCCAAAAAGAATCATGTCAACTGGATCTGTAAAACTCGAGTTATGATAAAACCACTAACGAAAGGTAGTGCTTTGTAGAAACTCGACGAGTAAAACTTGTCTTGACTAGTCGGACGAACAAGGCACAAAAATTCCTTCAAATTATGAATTTTATTCAATAGAACACAAGAGGAACAGCCCCAAAGTCGTCCACCACGAGCTCTGGCCTTCCTTGCTTATATAACCAGCCCTTAGGCCAACCCAATCTTAACTAGGACTCCAATCCTACTCCGATCACAAGTCGAAACTTTCTATAACTGCTTAGGACTCTTCTATATGCAGATAGAAGCAATCTTAAGACTTCCAAAAATGTTAGGAATGTATCCCACATTCCTAAAACAACTCAAATTCGTGACCCACATGAAATCCTATCATAACCAACTCGATACTTTCCATACCGAGCCATAACCGACTCCGCCGCAGCCAAAGTCATCAACCGATACGATCCGATCCTTCCAACCAGATCTTCCCATCCATAAACCATCTTCGGAACCATGTTGCCACGTCATGCACCGCATGCATACGTGCAAACACCTTCCTTCTACGTCAAGTAACCTTCATATGCACTGCCCTTGATTCAATCATCCTGCGCGACCTCCTAACCTGCTCAACCACAATTCCTCCTGAATTTGGTTGTTGGAACCTAATCTCCTCCCTGAGACTAGTCCAAAGGATACTTTCACCAGCCATGACATGAATTCAAGCAACACCTGCACATGAACAAACAACCAATCTGTACGAGCCCAAGTTCGTGACTTGACTCAAGTTAGTTCCGAAACTACAACACCTTACGTGAGCACCTCACATAAGCATGTTGCAAAGCATATCAAAACGATATCAGCCATATCAACCAAAACACACCAAACACTTAGAAAATGAATCTTAAGAAACCTTTTCATAAGTGTAAAGCAAGTTCGAAACATTTCACATGAAAATTTGGAACATTACGATCAAGCTCCGAACCTTGCCAAAGCTAACCGGAGCTTGAGCCGGAACTTACCAAAGCTAGTCGGACCTAGCGCCGGAGCTAACCAAAACTAGTCAGAACTAGTCAACCCAAAAGCCGAAGCTAGAAAAACATGTCGGATCTTAACAAGGACATGCTAGAGCTATCAATGACATGCCGGAGCTAACAAACATAAGTCGGACCTAGCAAAACATATCTGAGCTTAACAAAGACATGCCGGAGCTATCAAAGACATGCCGGAGTTAAAAACAAAGAAAGTCAGACCTATTGTCGGACCTTGCAGAAGCTCGGAGCTAGAGTCGAATCTTGCTAAACAGATGTTATGGTAGCATTCAAATCTCTTATTGTCGAAGCCAATGTATTCAGCACACATAGGTCTCACAATCTCCCCCTTGATGAATGCATTGGCAACACCACTTAAGATCCGAACATTGGCATGAAAAGTTTTGAAAACAAATTCTCCCCCTTTGTAAAATAGATATAAAATGAGAAAAAGAAATTCTCCCCCTAAGAAGAATTGTGCCAAAAACAATTGTGAATATGTGCAATGTATAATCAATTTCTCCCCCTTGCATACTTATCTTTAAAAATTCACCATATTATCTCCCCCCCTTTGACAATGTATTCAGCAAGGTTCAAAATAGAAATTTTAATTGTTATGAGCATATTATAACATATACATATAAAAAAAGCTCATCCAAGTCAAACTATCAAGTAACGTACAATATCACAACAATGAGATACATAAAGTAGTGTAAGACATGCTAGAGATCAAATGTAATTTACAATTTAAGCAAGTCATGATCTCACAAACTTAACTATTTCAATACTTGAAAGCATGACACTTGTTGCTGCATATTATTATTTTTCAAGGCACAAATTCAGATCATATGTGTTGGTACCCTGCGTACCGTATACCCCTTGGGACTACAAAAAGACCAAAGGAACTTCACCTATCTGAGTTGAAGACCTGCGAAGGCCCCACGTGTCATACGGGACCGGACCTGCTTCCCATCTATGGTTAGTCCTGGTGCTGCCACGTGTATACATCAACCGGACCTATATCCCACACATGGGATAGCTCCGGGCTAAACACCCGTGCAACACCTCCAGACCTAACCCCCGACAGAGGGAAGCTACGGGCCCGACACGAGTATATCTACGCTGGACCTGCCCATCCCAGACGGAAAGCTCCGAAGCTGCCACGTGTCCAACCGTGGGACCTTCAGCCTCAACAATCAGACCCGTGGACCCCCAACGGCTCAGACCTTCAAGCGTCAATCAAAGACTTCAACACCCGATTAAGTGTCATTAATACCATATTGATGACACACGATCGGAAGGCTCTTAATACCAGTAACGACACTGTCAAGGCCCGTTACCACGCTCTTAAGGGTAATTAACCTCATTAATTGTGTATTAAGCATCAGTAACCGCCAGGGCCACATGTCGGGCCAGGCTAATGGTGTGACCACCAGTCCTTGTACTATAAAAGGACTGATCGACGATACACAGAGAAGACTTCTCTCGACTCCCCCTGACACGTAATCTCAAGTACTCAGATGCTCAATACAACACTACACACCCCGTGGAGTAGGGAATTACGCTCAGGCGGCCCGAACCATGTAAATCCCTGTGTCTACTTGCCATCGTGTTCTGAATCTCTGCGCACCCAATACTGAACTACAAACTCCGCGGGCTACCAACGGTAGTACCGGGAGAATTTTCGGATCAACACTCCGACAGCTGGTGCGCCAGGAAGGGGCGGCCAAGATTCAAACATGGTGAACTCCGCTGTTGGATCGTCAAACGGTAACCCTGCTGTGCAACCTGCTAGAGGTAATCCCTCCAACATGCAGACCCCAGCAGGTGTTGTGACTCCAACAGGAGCCATGCCACCGCTGCCACCGTCCGCACCGGTGACTCAAGCTGGACAGCGGGATGGAGCATCTCCGTCGTTCACGACATCAGCTAACAACAACCCTGAACACGCGCTCCATGTCGCGCGTGCTCTTCTCCAATGCCCACCACCTCCAGGTGCATCCCAGGGTGCAATGGAGTAGTGGAGGGCTGATGTGGAACATTTGGTTGCAGCAGCAGCCGATCGCATCAGCAACCAAGGTCCTCCCCCCTCGGGGCAGGCCCGATCGCAGCATCGGACTGTGTCGGGTAGACTTGGTCCGTAAGCTTCCCAACATAGGAGGCGTGCTGCATCTCAACAAGCTACATCGCTGCCTCCCGGGGAGCGACGGACCCATACGGTAACTAGGCTTTCAACTCATGACCTCCGGGCAGAGCTTGATCGCTGTTACTGTCAACAGGATGGCCGCGTCCATATCGAGCGCGCTTGCGAAAGGCGAGAGGCTCGAAACAGTCCTGCTCTCGAGGGAGTAGGAGGGGGCTGTTCTGCCCTGGCCATGCACCTAAGCATGGTCAGATGGCCACAAAAGTTTTGGCCTCACCTGCCGGAGAAATTTGATAGGACTGTCAATCCCGTTGAATTTCTCCAAATCTACTCCACCGCAATCCTTGCGACTGGAGGAAACGAGGCCGTAATGGCCAACTACTTTCCCGTGGCTTTAACTGGGACTGCCAGGTCCTGCTTCATAAGCCTTCCGCCCGACTCCATCAACAGTTGGGCGGAACTGTGCCAATAGTTCACCGCCAATTTTGGGAGTTCATACACCCGACAAGGCACCGAACTGAACCTTTTTTCTATCAAACAAAAGGACGGAGAGTCCCTGCGATCTTTCATCCAGAGGTTCTCCCAGGTACAAAACACTATTCCTTCTATCTCTAGCGCCTCTGTTATTGTGGCATTTAGACAGGGCGTACGAGATAAGAAGATGCTGGAGAAGCTGGCGACCAAGGAGATCGCCAGCGTCATGGAACTCTTCAGCTTGGCAGACAAATGCGCCAAAGCTGCGGAGGGCCATGAAATGCACTCCCAACCACCTCTGGAGGACAACAAAAAATCCTCCAAGGGTGAAGCCACTACCTCCAAGAGTGGTAAAAAGAAGAAAAAGTCCAACGGCAAGAAAAAGCCATCGACCGGCACACCAACTGCTGCAGCTGCTGCAGCCCCGGGTGGCCAGGGGCCATGCCCCAAAAAATGGCCTCGGCCGTTGTCTGATGATGGAGGCAGCTCCAAGCTGTGGTGTCTTATACACATGTCGAACAGCCACAATCTAGAAGGCTGTCGAGAGGTCCAGAACCTTGCCGAGCGCTATAACAAGCGCCGGAAAGAAGTTCCTTTCCATCAAAGGGAAGGAAAACAGAAAGTGGATGAAGCTCCGATTGAAGAGGAGTTAGGCTTTCAGGACACTAAAAAGGTCTTGAAGTCTGTTTACACCTCCATCGACGATGACTCCGCCGTCTCTGACAATGAACGTCGGAAAACCATGAACACCATCTTTGGTGGTTAATGGGACATCACCTCCCGCCGTGTCCTCAAGACCATGCGACGGGACATGGCCTCAGTAGCTCCTAGTGCCAGGGCAGAGCCGCACCAAAAGTGAAGAAGTTGCTCAAAGCTGGATTCATCCGAGAAGTCTTCCACCCAAAATGGCTGGCAAACCCCATCGTTGTACCCAAGGCCGGTGGGAAGCTTCGGATGTGTATCGACTACACTACACTAAATAAGGCATGTCCAAAGGATCCATTCCCACTACCTACAATAGATCAGATAGTGGATTCCACCTCCGGGTGTGAATTACTGTGCTTCCTAGACGCATATTCTGGGTACCATCAAATCAGAATTTCTATAGAAGATGAAGAGCATACCTCTTTCATCATAGTAGATGGATTATATTGCTACACTACCATGCCATTCGGTCCCAAAAACACTGCTTCATCATTTGTACGAGCTATGTACAAAACTTTTGGAGAGCTTATTAGAGACGTAGTGGAAGTGTATGTCGATGACGTTGTCGTAAAGATCAAGAACAAGGAGTCATTCCTTGACACCTTGCAAGCTGTCTTCAACAACTTGCGAGTCAATCGCACGAAGCTGAACCCGGACAAGTGTGTCTTCGGGGTTAGCTCCGGAAAACTTCTTGGTTTCATGGTAAACCATTGAGGAACAGAAGCAAACCTGGCGAAGATAAAAGCTATTGAAGACATGTGGCCAGCAGCCCGCATCAAGGACGTCCAGAAGCTGACTGGATGTCTAGCTGCCCTCAGCCAGTTCATCTCAAGACTGGCGGAACGGGCGCTACCCTTCTTAAAGCTATTGAGGAAGTCCGGACCATTCCAATGGTCCGAAGAAGCAGAGAAGGCATTCTAGGAGCTGAAGCAACTCCACACCATCCTACCAACCTTGGTAGCTCCGAACCCTGGTGAGCCACTCCTGCTTTACATTTCAGCAACTGACGTAGTTGTCATCATGGTCCTGGTTGCAGAAAGACCAGAACCATCTCTAGTTCAGGAATCCAGACCCCTCCGGAGCTACCTGAAGTTGAGTCTGGGTCCCAGCTCCCAGACCCGGATCCTCATTGAGAGACTCCAGAGGATCCATGTCCTTCAAATGAAGGAGTCACTGCTACTGAACAAGAAGGTTCGGATCCCTCCGGGAGGGTCCGGATCACTTCAGAAGAAGCTCGGGGTTCCTCCAACCGGAACCCGGAAGTCCCCGAACAAGGTCCGGACCCCTTCGAGAGGGTCCGGGTAGATGAGGAGGAAGCTTCGGGCCCCTCCGGGAGGGTCCGGACAGTCCAGCGCCCAGTGTACTTCATCAGCGAAGTACTCCATGACGCCAAGACTCGGTACCTAGAGGTGCATAAGTTGCTCTACGCAGTTCTTATTGCCTCTAGGAAGCTCCGACACTACTTCCAAGCTCACAAGATTTCAGTGGTAACCTCTTATCCACTGCGTGCAATCTTGCATAACCCCAATTCCATTGGGAACATTGCAAAGTGGGTAGCGGAATTAGCAGAGTTCGACCTTGAATTTGTTCCAAGACAAGCGATCAAGAGTCAAGCATTGGCGGACTTCATGGCGGAATGGACCCCCTCTCCATCGAATCTTGGGGGCCCCAGTGAGCAGAAGTCGGATCCCAAGGTTCCGATCTTCACTAAGCCTCACTGGACTCTCTACTTCGATGGCTCCGTGCAGAAGCAGGGGGCCGGAGCTGGAGTCCTTCTCCTCACTCCAACCGGGGAGGAGGTTAAATACATGGCGCACCTTGACTTCAAGGCGACCAACAACATGGCGGAGTATGAAGCACTAATTTATGGACTTAAGGTGGCACTATCATATGGTGTCAAGCAGCTGTTGGTAAAGGGTGATTCACAGCTTGTTGTAAAACAAGTCAAAGGTGAATGTTGCTGCAACAACCCTCAACTAGCTGCATACCTACTTGAAGTCCAAAAGCTTCAGAAGGACTTCGACGTCCTAGATCTTTGCCATGTCCAGCGTCTCAACAACGCTGAAGCCGATGAACTCTCGATGAAAGCATCAACCGGGGCTCTGGCTCCCGATGGAACCTTTGTCCGGAGGTTGTCTAAACCTACAGCTCAGCCTATCGAACTGAGCGAAGGGGGCGAGACAAGCACCTCGAAGCTGGCGGTCCCGATGGACCTATTACCATGCTGCTGGAAGCTCTGAGCAACCCAGCACGCAAGACTCAAATCCTCAAGCTAGTTCCGATGCATGGATCTCGGAGATCTGGAGCTACTTGAAAGACAATTTCCTTCCTGAAGATTATGTATTCGCTGACCAGATAGTCAGATTGGCTATATGATACACACTGTTAGAAGGGGATCTCTACCGGCGTGGTGCCAATGGCGTTCTAATGCGGTGCGTTGCAAGGGAAGAAGGCCGTGAGCTTCTCGCGGAAATCCATGGAGACGAGTGTGGTAACCACGCATCTTCCCATACGCTGGTTGGTAAAGCCTTCTGGCATGGCTTCTACTGGCCTACAATGCTCCAGGATGCAACTGAGCTAGTGAAGAAATGTGAAGCATGCCAGTTCCATGCAAAGCAAATTCACACACCGGCTCAACCTCTAAAAATGATACGTCCTACATGGCCTTTTGCTGTGTGGGGGATGGATATCTTGGGACCTTTCCCAAGAGCCATCGGAGGATACAAGTTCCTGTACGTTGCCATTGACAAATTCACCAAATGGACGGAAGCAACTCCAGTTGTGACAATAAACAAGCAATCAGCTATCAACTTCTTGCAGTCCATCGCATGCAGATTTGGAGTCCCAAAAAAGATGATAAATGATAATAGGACCCCAATTCACAAGCTCTGCATTCCAAGTATATTGCGAAGACCCCGACATTCAGGTCAGCTACATCTCCGTAGCTCACCTGACAAGCAACGGCCAAGCCGAGAGAGCAAATGCAGAAATTCTAAAAGGACCCAAGACGCGCACATATGAGCGCCTGAAAAAACATGGAGCCAACTGGATCGAAGAGATTTTGCCCACAATGTGGGCCAACAGGACAACTCCAAACCGGTCAACTGGAGAGACACCCTTCTTCCTGGTGTACGAAGTTGAAGCAGTCCTTTATCCGGAAATCACCTTGGGGTCGCTTCGGGTCCGGACCTTCGACGATGCCACTCAAGACCAGCTCCGGCTTGAGGACCTTGACGTCCTTGAAGAGGGAAGGTGCCGAGCAGCTGTTCGGAATGCCCGATACCGCCAAGCTCTTCAGCGCTATCACCAACGGCATGTTCACTGTTGACAGCTCGAGGAAGGCGATCTGGTGCTACGGAGAATACAATCAAGAGAAGGGTTGAACAAACATTCCCCCAGCTGGGAAGGACCCTTCCGAGTGATCAAAGTATCCCGTCCCGTATGCGTTCGCTTGGCAACCAAGGATGGGACGCCTCTCCCTAATCCTTGGAATATTGAGCACCTCCGTAAGTTCTACGCTTAATATCACGGAGGTGAGTCTATAGTTACATGTGATGTATGTTATAGAGTCATTGTACAGAGTCGGGTAGCTCCTCCAGGAGAACAGCCGGACCTTCCCCGGAAGGTCCACAAAGTTCAGGCAACACTTGTCACAATCTCAGAACTAAAAGTGTAGCTAGCTACCCTGGGTCAAATGAGAAACAAAACACACATAGCCTGGTTCTGTAACCTAATAGTGTACTTGTTTCCCCTGTACCCCGGACCTATAATGAAAGACATCATTGTGTGAAAACAGACTCCACGTGCATTTATTTTGTACAGGCTCGATATTTTTTATTTTTCTCTTTCTTGTCTATAACAAAGTTGTGTAATTCTTAAGAAACTTTAGCTCGACTAGTTCATGTGCAATTCGAGTTGCATCGTCTATTCTTCTGGGTCTAAACATTGTTAATGGTCTACTCGTCCGAATGCCGCCAAGCCAATCTAGGGCCGGAGTGTGCTATCGACTTAGCCTGGTCATGCACCCTAAGTACGCCACTCTACCTACACCCCGGCAGGCCGAAGTAAGGCGAGTCCACAAACGATCAGACCTAGAGGAAACAAGCCAGTGCACTTGATTGTATTTAGAATTGTGTTCGATCTAAAACTTTCTCGGGAATAGTAAGTCGCTGTTGAGTTATAGACAGGAAATGGATTTTACTGTTTTCCTTGACTTCAGTGTGCAGGGAAAATAAAGATCCCATGATGATGGTGAATGACCGAAGCTACCAAAGCTCTGACAGCCCCTAAGGTGGCTTGCGTCGATGTTCCAAACATTGATAATGAGCGTCTTTGGAGCAACTAAGCTCTGATAAAGCCAGGGGGCCAGCAGTCAACGTGAAGAAACGATGGTGGGAAGACTCCATAGTGGGGCCTGCTGTCGACACACTGCGTGTTGACAGAGGTCACTGCTGGAGCTACTAAGCTCCGACGTCCCAGAGGACTAACCATCGATGCTCTACGTGTTGATGGAGATTGCTGCCGGAGCTACTAAGCTCCGATGATGGTCACTGCCGGAGCTAATAAGCTTTGACATCCTCAGTGGGCCTCTACTATCGAAGACTTCGGACCTACGTTCTACATGTTCGAAGCACGCAAGTCTTCAAAATCAAATTGTGTACATCTACCAGGGGGCCAAGTGGGACAAAGGTGTTGAAGACAAAAAATGAAATTCAGTAAAACTTGGATTTCATTCATCTGGAGACAAGATATTATAAAATTGGAGAAAAAGAAGAAAGAATACAAGCAGGAGCTACAAAAGGGAGAGTCCTAGACCCTATGGAAGAATGAGGCCACCTTCTGGGCAACCTCCAACACGCTAGCTTGGGTGGCTTCTCCCTCTCCATCGATGGGGCCTTCAAGCACCGGGTCCAAAGAGAACTAAGGGTCCCGGCTTGTGTAGCACGTCAGCACGTATTCTCCGACGTTCTTCACCAAGGATTGTCCCTTGGTTTCCAGCTGGTCCGCGATGACGTCGCCCATCTTGGTGAGCTTGTCGCCTGCTGAACTCAACGCCTGCAACGCCTGGTCTAGCTCCGGCTCTGGATCAACCGGACGCACATGGCTAAAACCCATTGGCGTCAGCGCGTCGTTGGATTTGCCCAGGAAGTCCCAAACTTGTTGGGACTCAACAGCCCTAGAGCCTCGCATCTCCTCCAAGGATCTTCTGGTCGCCGCAAGATCCGAATTCTCACGGGCAAGGCGCTTAACCTCTTTAGCGTTTTGCTGAATCTTTTCAGCAACCTGCCTTTCGAGTTTATCGAGCTCCTCCTCTTAGAGGTGGATCTTGTTCCGGCTGTCGACCAGGTCCTTCTCCCGGCCCCGCACCTTCTTCTCCCTGGCAGCAATTTCATCCTCCCTCTTGTGGAGGTCTTGTCCTTGCTGCCAGGCCTTCTTCTCCTCTTTATCGCAGTGCTCATCCAACTTCTTGGTGCACTCCGCGAGACTCTTGTCACCCAGAGTCAGCCTTTGAGTAAGCTCTTCCTCACTCTTCACGAGGTCATCCCGCAGCTCCAGGAGTTTTTGCTCTTCATCTTCGAGCTTTTTCTCCCGCTCCTCAAGGGCCTCCCGGCGCTTGACGAGGCTGTCATGGATGGCACTGAGCTTCTCCCTGCGATCATTCGCCGCGTTATTAGCAGCTACGGCCTGTTCGTGGATGGCCCGAGACTGGTCATCGAGGGATCGCACCATGCTTTCCCTCTCGTCCAGCAGCTTACCCCAGTACTCCTACCGGACCTTCTCATTCTTCACCCACTCCTTGTCATCAGCCAGCCTCGACTGCGCCAGCTTGGTCTCGAATTGGAGCCAGTTGCGCCACCTCCTAAGAGTTTGGCGCTCCTCCTCCAGGGCCTTGCTGTCGTGGTAAAAAGCTAGCTGGACCTGACGAAGACTAGAGCAGGGGTTGTCAATAGACAACGACTGAGGGATCGGGTGCGGACCTGCCGGGGTCCTCTCCGCTGGCTCCAGCAGGTTCTTCGCGACAAAAACCGGATCCCACTCTACAAGAGTGGTCCCCTGGGCTTCCACGGCACTAGGGCCGTCCTCCAGGATAGCCTCAGCCGCCACCGAGGAAGGTCCTACAACAGAAGTTTCAACCTCTGGAGTTGGCTCCGAAGGTCCCTTTGCCAGGTCATCAACAACTGGCTCCTCAGGGGGTGGGCCAGCATCTTCATCTTGGCACCCTGGCATAGGCGAAGGCACCTCCGGGACCACCACCTCCACGACAGGCATTGAAGATTCGGCCAATGTTGAAGCCACTTCCGACTCTGACGCTGGCGCCTCCTCCATCGTCGGCTCAGGCGCTAGCGCTTCGACCGTCATGGGCTCGGGTGTCGGCTCCTTTGCAGCAACCGGCTTAGGTGCAGGAACTTCATCGAAGACCGGCTCAGGCACCGAGACTTCACCAGCCACCGGCTCTACCGCCAGAACATCATCAACACCCGGCTCTATCGCCGTTGCCTCATCAACCACCGGCTTGATTGACGAGGCTTCAACAACATCCGGCTCTATGGTCGGGACTGCAGCTACCTCCGGCTCTTAGGCCGGAGCGTCCGTCATCTCAACATCCAAACCCGGAGCTTCATCCTCCGGGGCTGGTGCCGCTGGTACATCTTAATTCCCGTGGTCCGGCACTACCACGGGAGCTTCTGGGGATGAGTCAAGGTCCAGGACCATGACAGCCGGCGCCGGAGCTGTCGCAGCCTCAACCACCTCTTGGGGCGGCGCTGGGATTGGAGCCGAAGCTTTTGACTGCACGGCCTCAACTGCTGCTGCAAGGACCGGAGCTTCAGCCCTTTTCTTCGGCACTCTGTGGATAAAGGACGAAGACACTCAAAACAAAATTACAATAAAAAAACCATCAATTGAGTAAAAAAAACAAAAATTACATCAGAAGGCTTCCGCTCCATCTAGCGCGGAACCTCTTCCACAGACTTTGTGGCCGGATCGTATTGCCCCTGACGTGCCAGCTCCAGAAGGTTCCCCGAAGCTTGCTGCTGCTGCCGGCGTCACTTTGGTTGAGGCCCCCCTCGACCGAGAAGGACCTCCGGACCCAGAGCATTTAGCTGGCCCTAGTGCTAGAGCGACATGGCCGGAGCTAGCACCCCGTGGAGATGCCGATGCTGGAGTGGTGGCTGCCACCGAAGACCTCCTCCACCTGGGAGAAGGAGCCATCGTGGAAGGAGCAGGCCTGACGGACCTCCCATCGGCATGCTTCAGTTTCCTCTTGCGGCTCGAGGGCTCGGCCAACTCCTTGCCCTTGCCTACAACTTCAACTCTTGGCTTCTAGGCGGGAGCAGAGCCACCTTCAGAAGCTCCGGGGATTGCCACCCCGGAGGTTGGTCGCCTCTCCACTAGGCCCAAGTCATCCAACAGCGGTATCTTCCTCCGGAGCTCTCTGCACTCCTTTGGTATCACATTCTGAGGTAGGAAGGCCGCCGGTGGAGACACGTCGCCAGGGCCGATGTTCCCAGGCTTGAACTTCTTGAGATGGGTCTTCAAGGCTTCACCGGTCAAGTTGGTGTCCAAGCCGACCTCAATGCGGTTGGTGTCCATCTCACTGTTGAAGGCCCAGGCAGGCCGGCTCCTAGCCCTCAGCAGGGCCCACCTATTCATCAAGAAGTTACCGAAGACCATCTGCGGGGTCATCCCACCTTCGACACATTCCTGCATTCTGTCCAGGATGGGCCTGTACTCCCTCGACAGCTCCGGCACGTCACTCCAAGTGTCAGTGTCAACGCAAGGAAGGCCTTCAAGCAGATCCAGCCTCTCACGTCCCACAAAATTGATGACCACACAGAGGAGACTTCTCTTGACTCCTCTGACACGTACTCTCAAGTACTCAGACGCTCAATACAACACTACACACCCCGTGGAGTAGGGTATTACGCTCAGGCGGCCCGAACCACGTAAATCCCTGTGTCTACTTGCCATCGTGTTCTGAATCTCTGCATGCCCAATACCGAACTACAAACTCCGCGGGCTACCAACGGTAGTACCGGGAGAATTGTCAGATCAACACTCCGACAATATGATATTTGCAAGAGATTATATGCGCATCTGCCTTATTCTAACCAACCAAGCCAAGCCTATGTCATTTGACAATCAGAAGCTTCAGGACATGGTTTTAGTCATACACAACATCTTCCAAGTTCATATTTAAGTTGAATGATAAGCCATCTCAAAAGAAGAAGCGTGATGCATGCATATTCTCTTGATCTTTTCTCAACTTATGTTTGTTCATAAAAACTCAACATGTGAGTTGATTACTCGATTAATTCTTTATGATTAAAAGCACTTGTGAGCATGCAACAAGTTCAAAACAGCAAGAAAGTTCGACCATGACCAGATTTAGTGTAAGTAATTATTCCAATTACTAGACATGTCAAAAACTACAAAATTATAACACGAGTAATGTAGTAAGAACTTTCAACATGTAAAAGGAATCACAAAGTCATATATGTATGAAATACTATGCTCATATTATTTTAATTTCAGATTCACACAGACTTCATAAGTTTCAAAACTCCCCCTCAATTTAAGCCATGAGGATGCATAACCCCTATTTCAATAAGAATATAACAAAAACGAGTGAAATCCAAAGGTTTTGTAAAAATGTCAGCCAATTGTTGTTCAGTATCTACATGGTGAAGCACAATGTTTCCTTTTTCAACATTATCATGGAGAAAGTGATACCTAATATCAATGTGCTTAGTTCTAGAATATTGCACAGGGTTTTTAGCAATGCAAATGGCACTAGTGTTATCACAAAACAGCGGAACACTATGTAGGTCAACCCCATAGTCCTTAAGTGTTTGAACAATCCAAAGAATTTGTGAGCAAGCACTAGCAGCAGCTACATATTCAGATTCGGTTGTGGATTGTGCAACTGAATTTTGTTTTCTAGACGAAGAAGCAACAAGTGAATTACCAAGAAAATGACAAGCACCGGAAGTACTTTTCCTATCAATCCTACAACCTCTGAAATCAGCATCGCAAAAAGCTTTCAAAGTAACGGTTGAGGAAGAAGGAAGAAAAATGTCAAATTCTTGAGTTCCATGTAAGTACCTGAGAATCCTTTGGACAGCTTGATGATGTGAAGCATGTGGGGAGGCTTGAAACCGTGCACAAAGACATACGCTGAATTGTATGTACGGTCTTGATGTCGTGGGGTACAAAAAAGATCTGATCATGCTTCTATATTCTTTTTGATCCACGGGTTCACCATCTTCATCAAGTTCAAGTGTTGTTGCTGTTCCCATTGGTGTCCGAAGAGGCTTTCTTTTGTCCATGTTGAAGCACCTTAGGTTGTCTTTTGTATACTTTGTTTGATGAACAAAAGTACCCTCCTTGGTTTGCTTGATTTGCAGCCCCAAAAAGTACGTGAGTTCTCCCATCATACTCATTTCAAATTCTGAACTCATCATAGCTGAAAACTTGGACACAAGATCATGAGAAGCACAACCAAAGATAATATTATCCACATACACTTGAACGGATAATGAGTCATTGCCATGCTTAAGCACAAAAAGAATTTTATCAACCTTGCCCATGGTAAACCCCTTTTTAAGTAAGAATGTTTTTAACCTATCATACCATGCTCTAGGGGCTTGTTTGAGACCGTACAAGGCTTTGGACAGTTTGTAAACATGATTAGGAAAATCTGAATTTTCAAAATCCGGTGGTTGTTTGACATAAACCTCCTCATCTATGAAGCCATTGAGAAAAGCACTTTTAACATCCATTTGATATAGCTTAAAACCTTTAGATGCAGCAAAAGATAACAAAATTCTTATGGCTTCTAATCTAGCAACAGGAGCAAAAGTTTCATCAAAATCTAGACCTTCAACTTGAGTGAAACCTTGAGCAACCAACCTATCCTTATTACTAACCACAACCCCATACTCACATTGTTTATTTTTAAACACTCATTTAGTTCAAATTAAAGTGTGACCTTGAGGAGGAGGTACAAGTTTCCAAACATTATTTCTTTCAAAATATTCTAACTCTTCTTGCATGGCAATAATCCAAGATTCATTAGTGAGTGTGTGTGATATATCTTTGGGTTCAAAGAAGCAACAAAAGCAGAATGAGCATGAGAGTTTGGATCGCAAAACCTGGACCGTGTAACTCGTTCGTGCAAGCTTCCAATAATCTATTGTGGAGGATGAATTTTGAGAACCCGGAGGGGAGTGGACACTTCACAAGCTTCTTCTTCTTCATGTTCATCACAAATCGATGAGCTTGTGACTTGAGGAGGATTTGTACGAGCAATGGTGGTCGTCGGTGCTGGCTGTGAATCAAAATCAGGAGCTCGAACAATGTCATTACCTATGAATTTTAGGGCAGCATCTCCACCTCTTCCTCATCTTCAATGAAAATGCTCTCCCCCTGCGGATATGGATCTGGACCTGCAATGTTTGAGCTAGTACATGGGATAGATTCATCAAAAGACACATCACAAGTCTCCACAATTTTGTTAGTGTCAAGTAAAAGCACACGGTAGCCTCTAGTATGAGATGGATAACCAAGAAACATGCCATCAATGGATCTAGGTTCAAATTTATCAAGATTACCATGTTTCTTAACAAAGAATTTGAAGCCAAAGACACGAAAGTGCGTAACACTAGGCCTATGTCCAAACCGGAGCTCATATGGTGTTTTACCTAGCTTAGCGCGCAACAAAACACGATTTGAGACATATCAAGCGGTTGCAATGGCATCAGCCAAAATTTCCTAGGAGTTTGATATTCATCAAGCATAGTCCTAGCCATCTCAACTAAGGTTCTGTTCTTTCTTTCTACAACACCGTTTTGTTGAGGTACATATGGTGAAGAAAATTGATGATCTATTCCATTTTCATCACAAAAGTTATCAAAAAATTGATTTTTAAATTCAGTTTCGTTATCACTTCTAATTGCTTTTAAAGATCCTGGGTGATCAAATTATAATCTAAGAAATAAAGTTCTAAAGTGACTAAAAGCTTCATTCTTAGACGCCATAAAGTAAACCCAAGAGTATCTAGAATAATCATCAACAATAACAAGAACATACCATTTACCTCCGAAGGATTGAACACGTGAAGGTCCTATGGTGTCAAGGTGCAAAAGTTGACCTGATTATGTTTTCATGATCATTGTGAGAGGAGTATGTGAACCTACAACCATCTTAGCATGTCTACAAGAAGAGCACACAATTTCTTTGTCCCCTTTAAGCTTCGGCCACCCACATATGCGATCAAGAGCACTAACACGCATTAGATGATCAAAGCCTACGTGACAAAGTCTACAATGCCAAAAATATAAGTCCTTTGAATCATTTGCAACTAGACACCTATGCTTAGGGGAAGACATATCAAAATCAGCTTTAAAAACTCTTCCAAACCGAGACATGTTAAAAATAAGCTCACTATTTGAACCTACAACTTTGCAGCAGTTTTTATTAAAAATAATTTCCAGATTTTCATCTAGCAATTGTGAAACAAAAGGCAAGTTTTATTTCAAATTTTTGACAAGTGCCACATCCTTCAAAGTGTAGTGATCATTTACTCTAACTGAACCCTTAGCAATTATAGGAGTTGAAGAATTATCGACAAAAGTAAAATTTCTACACGTGACACAAAAGAGAGGAAGGAGAACCTATCTTTGTTACCGGTCATGTGGCGTGAGCAACCTGAGTCCACAATCCAAATGTTCTCCTTCCTCAAGCATGTAACCTACATAGAAGCACAATAAGTCAATGACTCAATACTGGGGTTAGTCAAAAGGCATTAAGTGTCCAGTACTGAGTCACACAACGTGCAGCAAGAAAAACACGCGAAAGCTGAGATAAAACAGCAGGTTTATGAGTCAAAGTTTGAGTTTTTTATTCTTAACTACTGACCTATAAGGTGTTACTTGTGTAGCACGAAAATCAGTAGCTACGGAGGCAAAAACAGAAGGTCCGGAGGTAAAATTTGAATGTTTTTGACTCATAACAGTAGGTTGCATGTTCCTGGCATTCGGTTTAATATGTGCATCAAATTTTGCATTAAAGTTATGAGATCTAGCAATCATTCTTTCTCTTTTCTGGTTTAGCTAGTCTATAACAAGAATTTATGACATGACCATCTCTACCACAGTAGGTACAATGAAATTTAACTTTGTGTTCATGTCTAGATGAGCAAGCAATATTTTTATTTTAAACCGAATGAGACAACACTCCTGCAGATTTGAAAACCACTTCTTTTTGTTTAGGAACTATTTGAATCAAACCACATCCTAATGACTTTACAATTTTAGGTTGATGTGCCTTAGCATGATCATGAGAATTAAAACCTAATCCAGTTTTATCATTGCAAGAATTGGAAGAATTTAGCAGTAAGTTTATGTTCTTATTCCCATTACAAAACGGATCTAATGTCCTATGCATGTTATCAAGTTTATTGGACAGATCAAGGCAATTTTCACATGAAGTTTTTCCTTTTAATTTGCAATTGGAACAATATTTAACTTCGTGATAACGTAAAGCACTATTCAATACTGAAATTTCATTCATAGCATCTTTTAGTTTCTTTTCAAGATCACCACAACTATAACAATGCAAATCAATTGCAGAACAAGAAGCATCTTTTAAGTTTCCAATGTCAAGTGCAGCAAGCTTTTTGTTCTTTTCAATTTCAAGTTCAAGTATATCTAAAGTAGAGGAATGTGCAATTCTTAATGTGGACAATTGTTCATAGATTAAATCATATGAGGGACAAGAATCATCACTAGGAATCAAGGTTTTCAAATGGTTGATTTCAGATTCCTGTGATTCAATTTTAGCAGCATTATCCCTAAGCCTTTTGTCCTTTTCTTAACAATAATAGTTGCACGAGAAATTGCATCACACATTTCATTACAGGTAGAACATACCTCACCGTCGTCACTGTTGTGTTCTGCATCCTCCTGATTTGATCTTGATCTTGTTTTGCTCACCATGAAGCATAAGTTGGCCAAATCATCTTCATCTTCGTCACTTCCAATGTCCACGTCGCTTGAGCCAAGTTCTTGGAGTGCGGAGATAAAACTGTTCACCAGTTGGCAACCTGTAAAGCCCTTCTTCTTCTTCTTATCATTTGTTGAGGAGTGCTTCGTCCTTGATAGTTTTTCTTCTCAGGAAGTAGAACCTGAAAGGTTAGGGCATTTTGTACGAAAGTGTCCTGTCTTACCACATTCGAAGCATCGTTGAGGTCCGGAGCTTCCTCTCCTTCTAGTTCTCACATTTTGCAATGCTTTTGAGAACCTAGTAGAGAGAAGTGATAGCTCCTCCTCTGGAAATTCCTCAATCTGCTCTAGGGTTAGTGAGGACAACAAAGCAAGAGTATTGTAAGATGATGATTGGCCGGAGCTAGGCATATCATGTTGTGAGACAAATGCAATAGACTTATTTGGGTTCTTACGTGATAAGATGTCAATTTCATGAGTTTTGAGTTTAGAGTAAAGCACATCTAAAGTAAGTGTACTCATGACAGTAGATTCACGAATATATGTAACTTTCATCTCCCAGATTGACATGTCTAATGTATTAAGAAGTTGCCTAGCATTTTCAGCATCAGAAAAATTAACGTTGACACTATGCAAGTTACTGAGAATTTTGTTAAAGCGGGCAAAGAGATCATTGATGGACTCACCGGGTTGCATCTCAAAGCGCATGTATTCTTTCTTGAACATGTCTTGCCTTACCTCCTTAATCATGTTGGATCCTTCGTGATAATCACAAAGTGCTCTCCATACATCGTATGCCGATCGGAGATGTGCAACGCGGTCGAAGTCGCTCTGAGTGAGTCCTTGGATGATCAAGTTTCGGGCTTTGTTGTTGTTATCGACGTCCCATAGGTTTGTAGCCATAACTTGATCGTTAGGTGTCACTTCGTAAGACTTGTACACCTTCTCCCGTATTGCAAAGCGTTGCGCCTGGACGAAAGCCTCCATGTGTGCCTTCCAAACTTGAAAATCAATACCAGCAAACACACAAGTTTTGGCAGAGTATTTCTCCATGATGATTAGTCAAAAACACGTGCAAATCACAATAATTGGAGCACCGTGGGTCTGATACCAATTGTTGGA
This sequence comes from Tuctoria greenei, assembly GCA_036927565.1. Classification (NCBI taxonomy): domain Eukaryota; kingdom Viridiplantae; phylum Streptophyta; class Magnoliopsida; order Poales; family Poaceae; genus Tuctoria; species Tuctoria greenei. Next base: position 122,067,962 of record JAYESD010000001.1, read on the forward strand.
TTGAAGAGCTCGTTAAAATCTTCCAGGGGTGGGTCAATGGTAGAATTAAAAGTCTTATGCAGCGGAAACAATTAAATCCTAACCCCTTTGGCAGAAAAACAATCTGTTAGAGAAATCGTTTGTAAACCTAATATAAACGTGTTTCACCATGAAAAAAGTGATATTTATCAGAAAGAATCAAATCACAAATAAAACACAAGAAGAATCACTCAAATCCGTCGAGAGAAACTCAAGTTATGATCGAAAGATCGAACAAAGGTCAATCTGTCCTACCCGAGAAAAACAGTTCTGGAACGCTTCAAAGAAACTCGTGTAGATCAGAAACCACAAATCTAATGACAGTGAAATTTTGACAGATAATATATAATCAAGTTGTGAAGACAACCCAAAAACAATCACGTCAATTGGATCTGTAAAACTCGAGTTATGATAAAACTACCGATGAAAGGTAGTGCTGTCCAGAAACTCGACGAGTAAAACTTGTCTGGAACAAGTTGGATGAACAAGGCACAATAATTCCTTCAAACTATGAATTTTATTCAATAGAACACAATAGGAACAACCCCAAAGTCGTCTACCACGAGCTCTGGCCTTCCTTGTTTATATAACCAGCCCTTAGGCCAACCCAATCATAACTAGGACTCCAATCCTACTCCGATCACAAATCAAAACTTTCCATAACTGCTTAGGACTCTTCTATACGCAGATAGAAGCAATCTTAAGACTTCCAAAGACCTTAGGAACGTATCCCACATTCCTAAAACAATTCAAATTCGTGACCCACATGAAATCCTATCATAACCAACTCGATACTTTCCATACCGAGCCATAACCGACTCCGCCACAGCCAAAGTCATCAACCGATACGATCCAGTCCTTCCAACCAGATCTTTCCATCCATAAACCATCTTCGGAACCATGTTTCCACATCATGCACCGCATGCATACGTGCAAACACCTTCCTTCTACGTCCATTAACCTTCATATGCACTGCCCTTGATTCAATCATCCTGCGCGACCTCCTGACCCGCTCAACCACAATTCCTCCTGAATTTGGTTGTTGGAACATCATCTCCTCCCTGAGACTAGTCCAAAGGATTGTGTCACCAGCCATGACTTGAATTCAAGCAACACCTGCACATGAACAAACAACCAATCCGTACGATCCCAAGTCCGCGACTTGACTCAAGTTAGTTCCGAAACTACAACACCTTACGTGAGCACCTCACATAAGCATGTTGCAAAGCATATCAAAACGATATCAGCCATATCAACAAAAATGCACCAAAAACTTAGCAAATGAATACTAAGCAACCTTTTCATATGTGTAAAGCAAGTTTGAAACATTTCACATGAAAATTTGGAACATTACGATCAAACTCCAAACCTTGCCAGAGCTAACTGGAGCTTGAGCCGGAGCTTACCAAAGCTAGTCGGACCTAGCGCCGGAGCTAACCTAAACTAGTCAGAACCAGTCAACCCAAAAGCCGGAGCTAGAAAAACATGTCGGAGCTTAACAAGGACATGTCGGAGCTATCAAAGACAAGTCGGATCTAACCAACATAAGTCGGACCTAGCAAAACATATCGGAGCATAACAAAGACATGCCGGAGCTATCAAAGGCATGACGGAGCTGGAAACAAAGAAAGTCAGACCTATTGTTGGACCTTGCAGAAGCTCGAGGCTAGAGTCGGATCTTGCTAAAAAGATGTTATGGCAGCATTCAAAACTTTTATTGTCGAAGCCAATGTATTCAGCACACATAGGTCTCACAGAAATATTTGGAATCCATTGGTCAACTCAAATCTTTATGTTAATTTCATTTGAGCAGTAGCTAAGTTTAATCTTTTTGAATTTCCTCATTTGGAGTTTGAATTTATTTGTTTTGCTCACTTCCTTTTTATTACATTTTATCATTCAAATTTTTTTGTCCTAACTGAACATTGAATTATTGAAATTAGGGCTTTACATTCCTCCCCCCTTAAAAGAATCTCGTCCCGAGATTACAATGAAGGGACAAAAGTAGGAGAGAAATTACCGGATATGAGACGATAAGAAATCCGGATAGTCGGAGTGGAGATATTCTTCGGATTCTCATGTCGCTTCTTCGGCAGTATGGTTGCTCCATGACACTTTATAGAACCACAGCGTGCGGTTCCTCGTTGTTCGAGTCTTCTCGTCGAGAATCTTAATTGGATGTTCGGAGTATGTGAGATTCGGTTGTATTCACCGATTTCATCTGTGTGGACTGCAGCTGTGAACTTGAGACATTTCTGGAGCTGAGATACGTGGAAAATGTCGTGTATACCTGCAATTCCAATCTATAAGCCACATGTCCAATGTTCTCCGTGATAGAAAACGGTCCAATAAACCGGGGAGCTAGCTTTCCATTGACTCCGAACCGGTGAATTCCTTTCATCGGATCCACGCGGAGGTACACGTGATCCTCGACATCGAAGTGCAGCGGGCGATGCCGCTTGTCAACATAATTCTTCTGTCAAGATTGATCCGCTGTCAAGTTCTCTTGTATGATCTGAATTTTTCCCTAGGCTTCATTGACTAGATCAATCCCGAACATCACTCTTTCGCCGGACTCACACCAATTCAGCAGGGTGCGACATTTTTGGCCATAGAGGGCTTCATATTGTGCCATATTGATACTTGCTTGATATCCATTGTGTCGGCAGTTTGAACCGGCAGATCTCCCTACACTACTAAAGTGATAGGGGAGTTTGATGTTCGGTGTGGGCGCGCGGAGATTCAAGAAGGTGAGTAGGGATTGACACAGGAGAAACAAGAGTTTACGTGGTTCGGGCTGCCTTAGCGTAATACCCTACTCCACGGGTGTGTTGGTGTTATATTAGCAGTATGAGCTTGTAGTGAGTGTTTATGGCGTGTGTGTAGCATCTCGTCTATCCGTGTCGTCGGCCTGTCCTTTTATAGTACAAGGGCAGGCCGTTACATGTTAGCCTGGACCGACATGTGGCCCCGGCGGTTACTAGTATTGATACACGTTTAATTGCTCTTAATGACCCTGTAACGGGCTTTGACAGCACCGTTACTGGTGTTAAGATCGTCCGTTTAAGTGTCATTAATATGGTATTAAGGACACTTAATCGGGTCTGGAAGTCCTTGATTCCTCTTTGAAGATCTGGAGCCGTTGCAGGGTCTTCCGGAGGTTAGAGGCTGAAGATCCGACGATTGGACGCGTGGCAGCTCCGGAGCTTGCTGTGGGAAACAGGTAGCTCCGGGGCTACCCAACACGTGTCAGGTCCGAAGCTTCTCTCGGTCTGGGGTTAAGTCCGGAGGTGCCGTTTCGGTACATGGCCCGGAGCTTCCCCCTTGTGGGCGGTAGCTCCGGTTTGGTAGTACACGTGGCAACTCAGGGATTAACCATGTTGGAGAAGCGGATCCGGTTATGTCTGACATGTGGGCCTCCAAGGGTCTTCATACCAAGTAGATGACTTTCCTTTGAGATCTTTGTAACCTCAAGGGGTGTACGGTTTCTAGGGTACCAACAGTGGCCCCCTGGACCTACCTCTGGGGAAGATCACTGGGGTGAAGTCATTCCGCCGGAGGTCGGTCCATCCTCACGACTCTTGAACTGAGTCTTCAAGGGTCTTTGAGGGTGCCGTTGGCGAGGATTTAGAGTTAGATCCTCGCCGCGTGGCGCATCCCGCGTGCGGCAGGTGAGATCTTTGGCGTGCGGATCTCACGCAATTGAAGGTCGCCAGTTCCCGATACGAAAACTATATCGGTTCCGCGCGCCTTGTCAGGCTGCTGCCTATGGGTTTCCCGCTTCATGATGACAACCATTCGCCTGGGTAAGAACCTCGACTTGATCGTCGGGGTGGTCCCGGGCCCTCTTGTCATCGGCTGGGTGGAATTTTTGAATGGTATCTTCGACTTCCTTGCGGTTTCCATCCAAGCGTTGTGAGGGCTTACTTAAGAAGGAAAGCGCGCACCGTCGGGAGTTCTTTAGGCCTCTCATCTGATCTTGCGCTCAAACTCGCTCTTCTTCTCTTGCCTAGCCGTGCCGTGATGGAGTTGGGTCTCCGCGAGAGTCGCTTGAAGACCGAAGGCGATTTGAAGAAGGTCCGGGCCCTCATGGGGTGGTCCTCGGACTTCTTCAACCGCTCGGTCCGTGCTGGCAGAGAGCTCCCATTCGAGAAGGAGCACGCCGGCGAAATGGTGTACTTCTCCTCGTACGCCATGGTGGGGTTGATCCCACCTTTTTCTTCCTTTTTCTTGATGCTGCTAGACTTCTATGGTCTGCAGTTATACCACCTTGGCCCTCACTCCATTCTCCTCGTGTCTATCTTCGTCCACTTCTGTGAGATGTGGGTGGGCATCCCCCCTGCATTGAACTCTTCCAGACCTTCTTCACCGTCCACACCACCGGCCGGAGCAATGAGTACCTTGGCTTCTACTACTTCGTGAAGCGCAAGAAGTGGCCATTCAAGTACCTCCGGTTGTTTCCCTCTGGGAAGTGGGATGACTGGAAGAAATACTGGATAGTCGTCAGGGTGGAGGAGCACGAGAGGTTGGAGCTGCCCGATGGTCTGCCCGACATCGACACAACGATCTGGAGTGAAGCTCCGGTGCTGGCGGAAGCTTTCAACCCTGCTTTGACCAGGATCCGCCAATGCGTGGAGGGAGGATTGACTCCTCAGGCGGTATTTTGCAATTTCTTGGTCAACAGGTGGGCGCCGCTGAAAAGGAGGGAGAAACTTGCTTGGGCCCTCAACACCGTGATGGACGACGATCGGGTTGAGACTGGGTTGAAGTCCAACATGGTGGGGAAAACCTTGGAGTTCCACCTCAAGAAGTTCCAGCACGGCATCGACGTCGACGTTGATGACTTGACTCCCCCGTCGGCCTTTCTCCCTCTGAAGGGTGAAGTGGAGTTCAGCAGGGAGCTCCGGCGAAAGATGCCCGTTCTTGACGACCTTGGTGTCATCGAGAGAAGATCAACCACCCGGGTGGCGATCCCCGGAATGCCCGAAGATGGCTCTGTCCCTGCCCCAAAGCCGAGGGTCGAAGTCGTCGGCAAGGGCAAGGAGCTGGCGAATGAACCCGAGAGCCGGAAGAGGAAGCTACAGCATGTCGATGAAAGGTCCGTCAGGCCCGCTACTTCCGCCTCGGCTCCTTCTCCCCGGAGGGGAAGGTCTTCCACAACCGTGGCGACTGTTCCCGTAATGGGGTCCTCCCGGAATGCGACTGTTCCCGCAGTGGGGTCCTCCCGGAGCGCGTCTGTTCCCACAGTGGGGTCCTCCCGGGATGTTAGCTCCGGGCGCGCGACTCCAGCACCTGGGCCGGTGGAGGCCTCCAGGTCCAGGGGTTCTTCCTGATCGAGGAGAGCCTCGACTCGGGAAACGCCCGTGGCCGCGACAAGTTCCGGGAGGCCTTCCTGAGCTTCCGCGCCGGCTATGACCAGCCCAGAACGCCCGGGAAAAAGGTTCCGTGCAAGCTGGTGCGTTAGCCTCCCAAGGTAATTTTTAATCTCTACCTTGGACAATTATTTTAATTGTAGCAACTGTTTGTTAATTTTCTTCGTTCATCATCTGCAGCGTCCCCAAGAAGGGGAGTGAGGCTCCACCCTCAGCCACAGTGTCTGAGGTCGTGAGGGTAGGAGCTTCTGCTCCTGTCCCGGTGCCGCCCCAAGTGGTGGCTGAAGCTGCGACAGCTCCGGCGCCGGCTGTCGTGGTCATGGACCTCGACTCATCCCTAGAAGTTCCCGTGGTAGCGCCGGACCACAGGAGTGAAAATGCTCCAGCGGCACCTATCCTGGAGGTTGAAGCTCCGGGTCCTGGTGCTGAGATGATGGACGCTCCGGCTATTCAGCCGGAGGAAGTAGTAATCCCGGCCTCTGAGCCGGAAATTGTCGAAGCCCCGGCGGTTGAGCCGGAGGTGACTGAAGCCCCGGCGTGCGAGCCGGAAACTGAGGTAGTTTCGGCAGTTGGGATGGCTACCTCAGAAGCACCGGCCGCTGAGCCGGTCATTGTTGGAGCTTCGGTCACAGGGCTTGTCGATGTTGAAGATCTTCCGGTTCCCGAGCTGGTGGTTGAAGAGGTGACGGAGCTTGAGCCTCCGTCGGAAGAGGTGCCCAGACCGGAGCCAGCAACGGCTCCTGCTCCGGAAGCGACGACGTCGGAGGTTCTTGTGGCCGAGCCGGAGTGCCTAGGCGAAGTCGCTGGCCCCCTGCCTGAGGGGGTGAACGAAGACTTGGCCGCGGGGCCTTCTTCGATGGCGATTGAGGCAATCCCGGAGGAAGGCCCTAGTGCCATGGAGACTCAGGGGTCCACTCTTGTGGAGTGGGACCCAATTTTTGTATCTGAAGACCCGCTGGAACCAGCGGAGGAGACCCCAGCAGGTCCGGAACCCATCCCGTTGTCACTGTGTATTGACAACGCATGTTCCAGTCTACGTTAAGTCCAGCTGGCCTTCTTCCACGACAGCAAGGCTCTTGAAGAGGAGGGCCAAACCCTTAGGCGGTGGCGTAACCGGCTCTACTTCGAGACTAAGCTGGCGCAGTCGAGGCTAGCGGATGACAAAGACTGGATCAAACGGGAGAAGATCCGCCTGGAGTACTGCGGCAAGCTGCTGGATGACAGGGAGAGTATGACTCGCGCCCTCGACACTCAATCCCAGGAGATCTACAATCAGGCCAAAGCAGCCAATAGTACGACCGAGGAACGCCACGTAAGGCTTGAGGCCATTAACACTACGCTCATCAAGCGCCGAGAGGCACATGAAGAGAGGGAGAAACGGCTCGAAGATGAAGAGTAGAAACTCCTAGAGCTGCGGGATGATGTCCTGAGGAGGGAGGAGGAGCTCGCCGAGAAGGTGGCTCTAGCTGACAAGGGCCTCGAGGAGCGCGCCAAGAAATTGGAAGAGCGCTGCCATGAGGAAGAGAAGAAGGCCTGGGTGCGAGGGCAGGAACTCTATGAACAAGAGTGTGCCCTTACTGCCCGGGAGAAGAAAGTGAGGGGAAGAGAGAAGGACCTGGTCGACCGTCGGAACAAGATCCACCTCCGGGAGGAGGAGCTCGGAAAACTCGAAAAGCGGGTTGTTGAGAAGATTCAGCAGAACGCCAAAGAAGTTGAGTGCCTCGCCCGTGAGAATTCCGAACTGATGGCGGCCAGGAGGTCCCTGGAAGAAATGAAGGGCTTGAGACTGCGGACTCCATTACAGATTTGGGAGTTACTGGGCAAGGCCAACGACGCGCTAACAACAATGGGTTTCAGCCCCGTGCGTCCGGATGATCTGGAGCAGGAGCTAGATCTAGCGCTGTAGGCGTTGAGCTCAGCAGGTAGCAAGCTCTCCAAGGTGGGCAATGTCATCGCGGACCAATTGGAGGTTGAGGGGCAATCCTTGGCGAAGAACGTCGCAGAATATGTGCTGACGTGCTACACCAGCCGGAACTCCCAATTTCCTCTTGACCCGGTGCTTGAAGGTCCCGTTGAAGGAGAAGGCAAAGCTGCACGAGCCAATGTGTCGGAGGTTGCCCAGAAAGTCGCCGAATTCTTTCATAGGGTCTAGGACCCAAATTTTTGTGAATTTCACTTTTTGTCTTCAACACTTTTATCTTCACTTGGCACCCTGGTAGATGTGCACAATTTGATTGTGAACATGTGCCAAGAGGATATTGTGTTTTGTTGAAGACTCATTTGCTCCGAACTTGTAGAATTTAGGTCCGAAGTCTTTGATAGTGAAGGCCCCTTGAGGTTGTCGGAGCTTAGAAGCTCCGGCATTGTCCATCGCTGGAGCTTGATAGCTCCGGCAATAATCTCTATCAACGCGTAGAGCATCGATAGTTAGTCCTCCGAGGTGTCGGAGCTTAGTAGCTCCGGCAGTGACCTTTGCCAACACTTAGTTTGTTGGCAGCAGACTCCATTCACGGGGTCTTCTCACCATCTTTTATTCAGCGTCGACGGTTGCCCCCCCTAGGGGAGTCAGAGCTTAGTTAGCTCCAGCTTTTCTCCATCAACGTAGATTTTATTTTTCCTGCACACTTAAGCCAAGAAAAATAGTAAAATTCGTTCCTTGTCTATAATTTTGTCACGGCTTACGATTCTCAAGAAGACTTTAAGTCAAACGCGATTTTAAATACAACCGAATGTGTTGTCTTTTCTTCTAGATTCAACTGTCCATGGACCTGCCTTACTTCAGCCTGCCGGTGTGTAGGTAGAGTGGCGTACTTAGGGTGCTTGACCAGGCTAAGTCAATAGCACACTCCAGCCCTAGATTGGCTTGGCGGCTTTCAGGCGAGTTGGTCATGAACAATATTTGAATCCAAAAGAATTGACGATACAACTCGAATCGTATATAAACCGGTCGAACTAAAATTTCTTAAGAATTGCACGTCTTTGTTATAGACAAGAAAGAGAAAAATAAAAATGTTGAGCCTGTACAAAATAAATGCACGTGGAGTCTATTTCACATAAAGATGTCTTTCATTATAGGTCCGGGGTACAGGGGAAACAAGTACACTCTTAGGGTACGGAACCAGGCTAAGTGTGTTTCATTTCTCGTTTGACCCAGGGTAGTTAGCCGCACTTTTAGTCCTCAGACTGTGACAAGTGTTGCATGAACTTTGCGGACCTTTCGGGAAAGGTCCGGCTGCTCTCCCGGAGGAACTACCCGACTCTGTACAATGACTCTATAACATACACCTCAAGTTACTCAAGACTCACCTCCGTGGTATTAAGTGTAGAACTTACAGAGGTGCTCGATGTTCCAAGGATTTGGGAGAGGTGTCCCATCCTCAGTAGCCAAGCGAACGCTTCCGGGACAGGATACTTTAATCACTCGGAAGGGCCCCTCCCAGCCGGGGGAGAGTTTGTTTAACCCTTCTATGTATTGTATTCTCCGTAGCACCAGATCGCCTTCCTCGAGCTGTCAGTTGTGTACATGCCACTGGTGATAACGCCGTAGGGCTTGGCGATATCGGGCATTCCGAACAGCTGCTTGGCACCTTCCCTCCTCAAGGAGGTCTAGGTCTTCATGCCGGAGCTGGTCCTGCACGGCTTCGTCGAAGGTCTGGACCCGGAGTGAACCCAAGGTGATTTCCGGAGGAAGGATTGCTTCAGCTCCGTACACCAGAAAGAAGAGTGTCTCTCCAGTTGACCGGTTTTGAGATGTCCTGTTGGCCCATAAAGTGGGCGGAAGCTCTTCGATCCAGTTGGCTCCATGTTTTTTCAAGCACTCATAGGTGCGCGTTTTGAGTCCTTTAAGGATTTCAGCATGTGCTCTCTCGGCTTGGCCATTGCTGGCTGGGTGAGCTACGGACGCGTAGCAAACTTGTATGCCGAGGTCTTCGCAATATCCTTGGAATGCTGAGCTTGTGAATTGGGTCCCATTATCAGTGAAGATTTTGTTTGGGACTCCAAATCTGCATACAATGGACTGCAAAAAGTTGATAGCAGATTGCTTGTTGATTGTCACAACTAGAGTTGCTTCTGGCCACTTGGTGAACTTGTCGATGGCGACGTACAGGAACATGTAACCTCCGACGGCTCTTGGGAAAGGTCCCAAGATGTCCATCCCCCACACAGCGAAGGGCCATGTAGGAGGTATCATTTGTAAGGGTTGAGCTGGTGTGTGAATTTGCTTTGCATGAAATTGGCATGCTTCACATTTCTTCACCAGCTCAGTTGCATCCTGGAGCGCTGTAGGCCAGTAGAAGCCATGCCGAAAGGCTTTACCGACCAGCGTGCTGGAAGACGCGTGGTTCCCACACTCGCCTCCATGGATTTCTGCGAGAAGTTCGCAGCCTTCTTCCCTTGTGATACACCGCATTAGGATGCCGTTGGCACCGCGCCTGTAGAGATCCCCTTCTACCAGCGTGTATCTTTTCGCCAATCTGACTACCCGGTCAGCAGATACATCATCGTCAGGAATGATGTTGTCTTTCAAGTAGCTCCGGATCTCCAAGATCCATGCATCAGAACTAGCTTGAGCTTTTGAGTCTTGCGTGCTGGGTTGCTCAGAGCTCCCGGCAGCACCTACGACCCTTGATGGCTGCCATGGTAACAGGGCCATCGGGACCGTCAACTTCGGGATGCTGATCTCGCCCCCTTCGCTCAGTTCGGCAGGCTGAGCTGTTGGCTTTGACAACCTCCGGACAAAGATTCCGTCAGGAGCCGGAGCTCCGGTTGACACTTTGGTCGAGAGTTCGTCAGCTTCAGCGTTATGGGCACGCTGAACATGGTGGAGATCTAGGACTTCGAAATCGTTCTGAAGCCTCTGGACTTCAAGGAGGTAAGCAGCTAGCTGGAGATTATTGCAGGAGCATTCACCCTTCACCTGCTTAATGATGAGCTGTGAATCTCCCTTGACCAGCAGTTGCTTGACACCATATGACAGTGCCACCTTTAGTCTATAGATGAGTGCTTCATACTCTGCCATGTTGTTGGTTGCCTTGAAGTCAAGGTGTACCGTGTATTTCACCTTCTCTCCAGTCGGTGCAAGGAGAAGGATTCCAGCTTCGGCCCCCTACTTCTGCATGGAGCCGTCGAAGTAGAGGGTCCAGTGAGGCTCGGTGAAGGTTGGAGCTTGATGCTCCGTCTTCTGCTCACTGGGGCCCCCAGGGTTTGATGGAGAGGGAGTCCATTCTGCCACAAAATCTGCCAATGCTTGACTCTTAACTGCTTGTCTTGAAATAAATTCAAGATCAAATTCAGCCAATTCCACTGCCCACTTTGCAATATTCCCAGTTGAATTGGGATTATGCAAGATTGCTCGTAGTGGGTAGGAGGTCACCACCAAGACTTTGTGAGCTTGGAAGTAATGACGAAGCTTTCTGGAGGCAATAAGAATTGAATAGAGCAGCTTATGGACCTCTAGGTATCGAGTCTTGGCATCATGTAATACTTCACTAATGAAGTACACCGGGCGTTGAATGGTCCGGACCCTCCCGGAGGGGTCCGGAGCTTCCTCTTCAATGACCCGGATCCTCTCGGAGGGGTCCGGATTTTCTTCGGGGACTTCCAGGTTTTGGCTGGAGGAACCCGGAGCTTCTTCAGAAATGACCTGGACCCTCCCGGAGGGGTCTAGGTCTCCTGAAGCGACTTCTTGTGGATTTGAATCTGGGAGCTGGGACCCAGACTCACTTTCAGGAACCTCCGGACCTTCCCGAAGGTGTCTGGATTCCTGAGTGTGGGGTAGTTCTGGTCTCACCGCAACCAGAACCATACTGACAACTTCGTCAGTAGCTGAAATATAAAGCAACAAAGGCTCACTAGGGTTCGGAGCTACCAGAATTGGTAGGGTGGTAAGAAACTATTTCAGTTCCTGGAATGCCTTCTCTGCTTCTTCGGACCATTGGAATGGTCCAGACTTCCTCAATAATTTGAAGAAGGGGAGTGCCCGTTCCGCCAGTCTTGATATGAACCGGTTGAGGGCTGCTAGACATCCAGTTAACTTTTGGACGTCTTTGATGCGGGTTGGTGGCCGCATGTCTTCAATGGCTTTAATCTTCGCCGGATTAGCTTCAATGCCCCAGTGACTTACCAGGAAACCGAGAAGTTTTCCGGAGCTAACCCCGAAGACGCACTTGTCTGGGTTTAACTTCATGCGGGTGGCCCGCGGCTTGTCGAAGACAGCCTGCAAGGTGTCAAGGAGTGACTCCTTATTCCTGACCTTGACCACGATGTCATCGACGTACACTTCCACTACGTCTCTAATGAGTTCTTCAAATGTCTTGTACATAGCTCGTACAAAAGTTGAAGCTGCATTCTTGAGACCAAAGGGCATGGCTGTGTAACAATACAATCCATCTACTGTGATGAATGAAGTATGCTCTTCATCCTCCCTAGACATCTTGATTTGATGATACCCAGAATATGCGTCTAGGAAACACAGTAATTCATACCCGGAGGTGGAATCCACTATCTGATCTATTCTAGGTAGTGGGAATGGATCTTTTGGACATGCCTCATTTAGTGTGGTGTAGTCAATGCACATCCGAAGCTTCCAGCCTGCCTTGGGCACAACGACTGGATTTGCCAGCCATTTTGGATGGAAGACTTCTCGGATGAATCTGGCTTCGAGTAGCTTCTTCACTTCTTGTCAGATGAAGTTCTGTCGCTCTACGGCACAGGCCGGGCATCGGGGTAGATCTTCAGATTGTGCTCAATCACTTCCCTGGGGATCCTAGGCATTTGTGACGGTTGCCAAGCAAACACGTCAACATTATCCCGGAGGAAGTGATGAGCGCGAGTTCCTATTTGTCGTTCAATCCTCCTGATATACGGGTGGTCTGAGCGGCATCGGAACCAATTTGGACGACTTTGACGGGAATGTCGGTGACGCCGCTTGGCTGCACACGAGGTGCAGAAGTCGAGCCTCGTTGACGAATGCTCGGGGGTTTTGGAATTTGCTCCTGCCTAGAGTCCTCCTCTTGCGCCGTGGTGAGTGCATGGAGTTCTTCCAAAGCAGTTACTCCGGCAGTACGGTCTCTGCGGATCCGGAGAACGCCTACTGGTGTTGGCATTTTCAACACCAGATAACCATAATGAGCAGCTGCCATGAATTTGTACAAGGCAGGTCTACCCAAGATGGCATTGAATGGTAAGTTGATCTGAGCGACGTCGAAGACCAACTTCTCAGTGCGGTATTTCTCCCGTGTCCTGAAGGTAACAGGGAGAGTAATAGCTCCGAGTGGGGTAATGGCCCCCGAACCTACTCCGGAGAAAGGTCGAGAGGGGTGGAGATCCGAAGGTCGGAGCTGAAGCTTAGTGAAAGCTTCGAAGCTGATGAGGTTAGGCCCTGAACCTCCGTCTACCATGACATGGTGGAGATGGATGTTATTGATGGTAGGAGATACCATCAAAGGTAACTGACCTGCTCCAACCATGCTCCGAGGGCAATCCGAAGAATCAAAAGTGATGGCGGTGTCCATCCACTTCCGATGAGGTTCTGGCCTGACTATAGGGGCTACAGCGGCCATATCCCGTCGCATAGTCTTGATGACGCGACAAGAGGTGATATCCCATGATCCACCAAAAATGGTGTTCATGGTCTTCCGACGCTCGTTGTCAGATACGTCAGAATCGTCATCGACTGAGGTGTAAACGGCCTTCAGGACCTTTTTGGGATCCTGAAATCCTATCTCCTCTTCAGCCGGAGCTTCATTGACTTTTTGCTTTCCTTCCCTCTGTCGGAAAGGAGATTCTTCCCGGCGCTTATTGTAGCGCTCGGCAAGGTTTTGGACCTCCCGGCAGTCTTCCAAGCTGTGGCTGCCCGTTTTGTGAATGGGACACTACACTTTGGGTTTGCCACCGTCTTCAGAAGATGGTCGAGGTTGCTTCTCGGGGCGTGGCCCCCGGCCACCCGGAGTTGCAGCAGCTGCAACGTTGGATGTGCCGGCCGACGGCTTTTTCTTGTCGTTGGTCTTCTTTTTCTTCTTGCCACCCCCGGAGGTAGTGGCTTCTTCTTTGGAGGATTTCTTGTGATCCTCCGAGGTTGGTTTGGAGTGCATTTCACGGCCCTCCGCAGCTCTGGCACATTTGTCTGCCAAGCTGAAGAGTTCCGTGACGCTGGTGATCTCCTTGATCGCCAGTTTCTCAAACATCTTCTTGTCCTGTACGCCCTGTCTGAATGCCACAATGACAGAGGTGCTAGAGATAGAAGGGATAGTGTTTCGTACCTGAGAGAACCTCTGGATGAATGACCGCAAGGATTCTCCCCCTTTTTGCACGACCGCAAAAAGGTCTAGTTCAGTGCCTGGTCGGGTGTATGAACTCCCGAAGTTGGCAGTGAACTAACGGCACATCTCCTCCCAACTGTTGATAGAGTTGGGTGGAAGGCTCATAAACCAGGACCTGGCGGTCCCAGTTAAGGCCACTGGAAAATAATTGGCCATCACGGCCTCGTTTCCTCCAGCTGCCAAGATTGCAGTGGAGTATATCTGAAGAAAATCGGCGGGATTGACAGTCCCGTCGAATTTTTCCGGCAGGTGAGGCCGGAATTTCTGTGGCCATCTAACCATGTGCAGGTGCATGGCCAGGGCTGAACAGCCTCCTCCTACTCCTTCAAGAGTAGAAAGGTCCTGAGCTTCCCGTCTTTCACGAGCACGCTCAATATGGACTCGGCCATCCTGCTGGCAGTATCGGCGATCATGCTCCGCCCGGAGGTCATGAGTAGAAAGCCTGGATACCGTGCGAGTGCATCGTGCCCCGGAGGGCAATGACGTCACTTGTTGCGATGCAGCACGTCTCCTGCTAATGGAGACGTGCGGACCAAGTCTTCCAGACATAGTCCGCCGCTGCGACGGGGCTCGTCCTGAAGGAGGAGGACCCTGGTTGCTGAGGCGTTCGGCTGCTGCTGCAACCAAATGCTCCACATCGGCCCTCCACTGCTCCAGTGCATCCCGGGATGCATCCGGAGGTCGTGGGCGTTGAAGAAGAGCATGCGCTGCATGGAGCGCGTGTTCCGGGTTGTCATGATTTGCCAACGCAGTAATCGACGCCGGCGCACCATCACGTTGCCCAGCACGATTTGCTGGAGGAGACGGTGGTGGTGGGAGTGTGACTCCTGCTGGTGCTGAGGCTCCTGCTGGTGGCTGCCTATTGGAGGGATTGCCCCCAACAGCCTGAGCAGCAGGTTGACCGTTAGATGATCCAACAGCTGAGTTCACCATTCTCAAAATCTCAGGCACCCCCTACCTGGCGCGCCAACTGTCGGCGGTTTGAACCGGCAAATCTCCCTACACTACTAAAGTGATAGGGGAGTTTGATGTTCGGTGTGGGCGCGCGGAGATTCAAGAAGGTGAGTAGGGATTGACACAGGAGACACAAGAGTTTACGTGGTTCGGGCCGCCTGAGCGTAATACCCTACTCCACGGGTGTGTTGGTGTTGTATTAGCAGTATGAGCTTGTAGTTAGTGTTTATGGCGTGTGTGTAGCCTCTCGTCTGTCCGTGTCGTCGGCCTGTCCTTTTATAGTACAAGGGCAGGCCGTTACAGGTTAGCCTGGCCCGACATGTGGCCCCGACGATTACTAGTATTGATACACGTTTAATTGCTCTTAATGACCCTGTAACAGGCTTTGACAGCACCGTTACTGGTGTTAAGATCATTCGTTTAAGTGTCATTAATATGGTATTAAGGACACTTAATCGGGTCTTGGAGTCCTTGATTCCTCTTTGAAGATCCGGAGCCGTTGCGGGGTCTTCCGGAGGTTAGAGGCTGAAGATCCGACGATTGGACGCGGCAACTCCGGAGCTTGCTGTGGGAAACAGGTAGCTCCGGGGCTACCCGACACGTGTCAGGTCCGGAGCTTCTCTCGGTCTGGGGTTATGTCCGGAGGTGCCGTTTCGGTACATGGCCCGGAGCTTCCCCCTTGTGGGCGGTAGCTCCAGTTTTGTAGTACACGTGGCGACTCAGGGATTAACCATGTTCGAGAAGCGGGTCCGGTTATGTCTGACATGTGGGCGTCCAAGGGTCTTCATACCAAGTAGATGACTTTCCTTTGAGATCTTTGTAACTTCAAGGGGTGTACGGTTTCTAGGGTACCGACACATTGTTATATGAGAGTTCCACCAACAGCAATGATCTTCCCAATTTTTACCGTGGTGGATGGCACACGCTCGCAACATGTCCTCAAGTACTTGATTCACCTGCTCAGTTTGTCCATCGGTCTGCGGGTGATAGGCAGAGCTTCTAATGAGTTTAGTACCCAACGAGGCATGCAGCTGCTCCTAGAAACGAGCAATGAACAGCGAGCCTCGATCTGAGATAATCGTGCCAGGAATGCCATGTAGGCACACGATTCTTGGTATGTACAACTCTGCATATTTCTTGGCATTGAATCCGACATTTACCGAGATGAAGTGTGCTGATTTGGTTAGTTGGTTGACTATCACCCAAATCGAATCATGCTTCTGGAATGTGAGTGGCAATCCAACGATGAAATCCATAGTCACATTCTCCCATTTCCATGCCGGAATATTCAGTGGTTGCAGCTGTCCCGCTTTCTTCATATGGTCGGCCTTCACTCGACGACACGTATCACACTCGGATACGTACTTAGCAATCTCACGCTTCATCCGTGTTCACCAAAACTTAGTCTTCAAGTCTTGATACATTTTATTGCTGCCTGGATGAATATAATATTTAGAAAAGTGAGCTTCGTCTAAAATTTTCTTTTGAAGTTCAATGTCACGGGGCACTACGACCCGATTATTGAACCATAGAGCACCCTGCTCATCCCTTCTAAAGCACTTCATCTCACCGCTGTCCATCCTCTTGGTTATGTGAGACATACCCTTGTCCTTCTTTTGAGCTTCAATAGTCTCATCTCGGATTGTGGGAATGAGAGCAATATTGTATAAAGCTCCATATGGAACCAAGTATAAACTCGGTTCTTCCTGCTCCATAGGTGTGATGGTCAAGTTGTTGACATGAGATTTGTGGCTAAGCACATCGGCAACCACATTAGCTTTGCCAGGATGATAGTGAATCTCAATCTCATAATCCTTGATCAATTCTAACCACCTTTGTTGTCTCATGTTCAGCTCCTTTTGAGTGAAGATATAGTTCAAACTTTTGTGGTCGGTGTAGAAGTGACCCAGATTCCCAAGCAAATAATGCCTCCACATTTTTAGAGCAAGCACCGCGGCAGCGAGCTCCAAGTCGTGAGTCGGATAATGCTGTTCATGATTGCGGAGCTGCCATGATCCATATGTGACCACACGTCCTTCTTGCATAAGAATGCAGCCAAGACCGATGCCGGATGCATCACAATAAACATCGAACGGTTTCATCTTATCCGGTTGAGCTAAAATTCGGGCTGTTGTGAGATGCTTCACCAATGTATGAAATGCCTTCTCGCATGCTTCACTCCAATTATATTTGGTACCTTTCTTCAACAGCTCTGTTATTGGTTTAGCAATTTTCGAGAAGCTTGGGATGAACCTCCGATAATATCCCGCTAAACCAAGGAAGCTTCGAACATCATGTACGGACTTTGGAGATTGTCATTTCAGCACATGAAAAATTTTACTTGGGTCCACAGCAATTCCCTCAGCTGAAATAATGTGTCCCAAGAATGGCACTTGACTGATCCAAAATTCACACTTGCTGAATTTAGCATAGAGTTTATGGTCTCGCAATCGTTGGAGTAGGATATGAAAATGTTCGGCGTGTTCTTCCTCCAATTTGGAATAAACCAAGATGTTGTCGATGAAGACCACGGCGAACTTGTCCAACTCCAGCATGAACACTGAGTTTAAAATGTACATAAAGTGGGCCGGAGAGTTGGTGAGACCAAATGACATGACGAAATATTCATATAGTCCATATAGCATTGAGAATGCTGTCTTCGGTATATCTTTCATCCGAATTTTGATTTTATGATATCCGGACTGAAGATCCATCTTTGAAAATACCTTATCACCCACTAATTGATCGAAGAGAATGTCGATGCGAGGTAGTGGATACTTGTTCTTGATAGTCACGACATTTAGCAGATGATAGTCCCACGTAACCTCAACGTTTCATATTTCTTCTTAACGAACAGCGCAGAGCAGCCCCAAGGTAAGGAGCTTGGGCGAATAAATCCTTTGTCCAGCAGGTCCTTGAGATGTTCTTTTAATTCAGCTAGCTCATTGGGCACCATTCGATAAGGTCTTCGAGAGATCGGTGTGGTTCCCGACGCAAGTTCAATCATGAACTCGACGTCACGTTCTGGCGGCATGCCCGGTAGATCATCTGGAAACACATCAGGGTATTCACGGACCACCAGAATGTCTTCCAACTTAAGGGATCGAGAGTGGTACGCTGCTGCGATTTCTTGAACGGGTCGATCAAGAATGAGAGTATGTGGACTGTGTAGTGGAGAATACAAATGAACGGTTCGAGGAACGATGTCCAAAACAGCGCCGTTGTGATGTAACCACGATATACCTAATATGACACCTATCTTTTGGCCATCTAAGATTATGAGAGTGGTCGGATATATTTTTCCACCCATGCACAGTGGTGCTTTAGGAATGATACTATGAGCTGATATTTTCCCACCGGGGAACAAATCACGTATGGATATTTAGTAGGAAATATTTGTAGTTGGTGCTTGACAACTTATGAACTACTAATGAAATTGTGGGTGGATCCAAAATAAAAAAGTATGATAATGGTGTGATCGATGAGAGTGCACGTACCCACGAGTACAGGTTCGCCTTCCGGTACGCCCTCAATGGCGATGTGGTGTACATTGCCGGGGTTTGGTATTTGGTTTCCTGGGCTGGTTGCGGGGTTGATTAGCACCCTGATACGATGCTTGTCTGCTGCCTTGCTTGTCTGGACAGTTATAGGAGAGATGTCCGACACGTCCACAGTTGTAGCACGTGTATTGTGTCGGACCGCCATAGACTTGAGGATGGAAACCCGGTGCACGCTGTTGCTGTTGTGGTGCACGAGATATTATCCTCTGTTGCTGCTGATGTTGCTGCTGTGGCAGGGGTGGTCGGAAGCTTGGTGCATTTAACGGGCGGCCACGGAACATTGGCGGTTGTGCCAGTGGATGCCACCTTTGACCGGACGGCGATCGGTACAACATTCAGTATTTTGTGGAGCTCAACCACTGCTGCCTTGTGGAGCACTCCTCTACTTCTCCGTTACCAACTCGAGTGTTGCATCCTCTTGTACAATCACCGCATTGACAAAACCATTGAACGTGGAGCGATTGAACAAAGCGAGCTTGTCCTTCATCTTTGCATTCAAACCTCGAGAGAAACAGTCCCGTTTTCTATCCTCCACGTTCAAATGATCCGGAGCATATTGGACCAAGTGATTGAAGGCCTTTGAGTACTCGTGAGCACTCCTCCCGCCTTGCTTCAGTCCAAGGAAATCTTGATGATTGCGTTTCATATTCCCGGGAGGTATGTGATAGGCGCGGAACGCCTCCCGGAACTCGGTCCATGTCATGGCGTGACCAGCCGGCAGAGAGGCGATGTAATTCGCCCACCAAGCGCCGGCGGAGCCGTGAAGCTGCTGCGCCGCGAAGAGCGCCTTCTGCTGTTCGGTGCGTTGGAGCAACCCGAACTTTGCTTCAGTTGTGCGGAGCCAGTTGTCTGCCTCAAGAGGTTCATCAGCCTCCGTGAAGACCGGTGGATGAGTTGCTAAGAAGTCCGAGTATGTGGTGTCTTGAGGCTGATGA
This sequence comes from Tuctoria greenei, assembly GCA_036927565.1. Lineage (NCBI taxonomy): Eukaryota > Viridiplantae > Streptophyta > Magnoliopsida > Poales > Poaceae > Tuctoria > Tuctoria greenei. The sequence continues at coordinate 122,087,122 of JAYESD010000001.1, forward strand.
TTGCCTCCATCTGGATGCCCCCGCTGACGGGACATATTCTGCACGACGGTTCGCAGCAGATCGGTCTGCTCGTCGCGCGAACCCACCATAGCTGCAATCACATCGGCCAACGTAAGCGGAGGAGGATTTGGTGGTGGCGGTGTCGGTTGTCATTGATCATGATTTCTCTGCTGCTGGGAGTCATCACCTCGCTGGCTCGTGCCACCAATCTCGAGTGTGTTATGGGTGTGCACCACTCTGTAGTCACAACCATAAATCCAATATGAGACGTGCTATTGTATGATCACTTTAGGATAAAAACAATAGTGTGCGTATTAATAACCAACTTGCATAACAGTAACATATATTGATAAAGTATAGACTTTATACAAAATACATCATCCCTGGACCAGTGTTACAATAGCGAGTTCCAAAATAATGAACTTCATGGATTGAAGTTCATTTCGACTATTGTTGATCGCGACTGGACGTTATGCGTGTTATCGTGCGAATACACGTTTTTATCTTCAATATGACACAAACATGGTCATAAAATAAAAGAGGTTTGAGTGGGTCAAATGCTCAATTACACTGGTAAATGGTTGAGTATTAACAACTGGTCAGTTACGACACTTCTCGAAGTGAAATCTAGGACCAGATTCATAACACGACCAAAATATGCCAAACCGATAAAGTTTCTGTTGAAACCTGACCAGCTTGTACTCAAACACAAATTTAACCCAGTAAATGGCAGAATCAGATCTTTAGGTGAACTACAAAGTTTAAGTAAACTTCATGTACTTTTCAAAAACTATTGGTTTGCCTTCAGATCATTTCTGGTTGAGAAGATATGGCATTGTAAACCTGACAGTTTTTTTCTGGAAATTTTGACAGCATCTCCTTTGTTTATGCTGAATTTGAGCCACAATTTCCAGATATAAAACTTCACAATTTACACAGCCACAGATTACAAAATTGCAATACAAATTACATGGATTCCAGGAATCCCTTGCAGTGTCCTGTTCGATTTTTCTAGAGTGAGATATGGTCAAAACAGTAAGGAGTCTAGAGAGGATTCCAGTTTCTGTCCAGTTTGGCAGATTTTGGAACTTTGACATTTTGAACAGGTTAGAAGGGAATTCAGTTCTGTAGTTGAACATAACAGTTTTAAAGGACTTCCTAACATTTACATCCATGTATGGTACACCTTCATTGGAGTTTTCTACTGGGAGATATGGTTTCTCAAATCAGGTCTTTTTCTGGCAGAAAACAGAACACTCTGTTTTTGAATTGGTGACTTCAAAGCCTAATCCAATTTTGAAAACTTAGTTCAAACTCAGAGCTCGATAGCTAATATAAGTAGTTTGACATCTTATCAGTTCCATTTTACAGAAAAGTGGTTAATGCATCAATGGAGTATATGTCGGTACAACGTGCCTCACAAAGTAAAAATTCTAAGCCGGTATTCCCGCATACGTCTCAACGGTGGCCTTAATGACATTCACTCGCAAACGATTTCTAAGCGCAATACAATCACGTGGTCAGTTTACCTGTAACTACACACAAATTATAGATCAATCATATAGTGTCGTACGACACAGCCCGCACGGGCGATAATTTCATCAGGCACAATATATATGAAAGTAAAAACATTCGTCCCGTATCGTTCCATACGGGCCGCCATGAGTTAAGCCACGTCCTAAGGTACATGACCGGGTTTTCTACCATTCAACAGGGTCCCACGTCTTTGCATAGTGATGCACCAGTAGGAGGCGCACCGGGTTATGTCCCACCCGACGGAGGCTCCCACTAATTTTGAAGCATGCTGGAGTACCGCGTGTCATATGTTCTCAGAAACATGGAAAGTTTCATAGACTCATATTGACTTTCCCATGCCAAGCCATGGAAACAATCACATGCTACCTCTCGCATGGTGAGCTTACCGCAATTGATCCGCTTGCGGTGGCGTACCTTACCTCTTACCTGACGTCGAAGCGTCGTTACAGAATATAATAACACATAGGTTAGCTTTGCCACCTTATGTAACTATGCTAATAATAATCCTTATGTGGGCTACTATCGATTCCTCACCAAAACCTAATTTTTTTTTCTCGTAATACGATCCTTTTTAAGCGTGCTATTGCCAATGCGGCTCTGATACCAGGCTGTGGGGACCGGAGTCCACACATTCCAGGAACTGCAATTGGGTGGTGCCGTGTAATGCGGCACCCAACAACACACAGAAAAAGACGCATCGTATTACATAAAACAACATAGTATTATAGAAGCTTTGTCTTTTACAAAAATTATACATTTAAATACACTACAACGGAAGATAAGTTCACAGCTCTCGACACTCACACCTAAGCTATGCAAAAGTCATTCCGTTCAGCCCTATAACGGAATCAAACTGGCAGCACACAGAAAACATCATGGCGGCGTGCAGGGTTCCCACTCGGTCAAGTATCCCGACAGGGGCAACGCCTCACCGGCGAACCCTTCATCATAAACATCATAATCTGCAGCAAAAACTTAAAATAGCAACGATGAGCATGAAGGCTAAGCAATACTTAACCGTCTCCACTAAGCATCGAACTCTATATGCAGGATAAACGTAATATGGCACGGCAGTTTGCAATAAAAGACTCGCCTAAGTGTTAGTCCTTACTTTCAGCTTTTACCAGCAAATTAAAGCTTCATGAATCTGAAATTTAGTGAACAACCTGATCTAAACATACAAGCATCAATACATAATTATTCCATAAAGCATGATTCAATAATATTCAGCTCCAAATAATTAACTACGTCACGACTCCGTGAACAAGCGGTACTCAATAACCGCGAGGGACGGCGACTCGTATCGATATACACCTGCAGGGATACCCGAATAGCATGACACATGCACCCACACTCAGAGCTGCGACGGCACACTCCACTAATGTTGTATGCAGCAACCTTTTACCCACTACCTACACACCGAACCGGTCCCACTCCTACGAGCAGGAGGCCCCCACACGGAGTACGACATACCCACTGGCAGGTTTACACCTTGTTGCTCTTAACCCACACCTATAAGGCGGTAGGGTATGCCTCGACGCTAAGGTAGACAAGTTACATCGGTTTACTGGGTCTCATATATCCAGTATGCCTTTGATACATTCAAACTTGCTCAGCAGGGCCGCACACGGATCGGTCCTTGACCGACACAGGCACAGCTACAGCTCACAGGCCCCTATGTCCTGCTGCTCCTACTCCATGCCTGGTGTCATATTTAACCAAATGGTGAATCTTTCACGCGACCAATCCCGTGTGAAACCAATTCCCGAACTCGCGAGTAGATTCCAACAACTCGACTTCTACCGAAGCAACTATAACATTAAGCATAGCATGGTCATATAGAGGACTTAACCATCTACCCTTCTCTCATGGGTTCTCTGGTCATGCATGTGGAAAACTCCAATAAAATCCAAGACTTAATGCACATACATCCTAACCCATAATGAGTGATACAAATAAAATTTAAAACGTTGTTAAATGCAAACCGGGGCTTGCCTAGCTGTGAGACAGGAGTAACGTTAGTCTCTGGATTCATGACTTCCAATGGCTCCGGGGTCTCCTCGAGCTCGGCAACTATTCGATATGTAAAGAGAAATGAAATTGAAAATCACTATTGGCATTATTAGATAGCTTAAAGGAAAGACAGTTAAGTATATTAATTTATGGCCACTGGCTCTGGAAATTTAACAGAGGACACTAGGCACTATGGGTGAGGTTCTGGACAAATTTTGGCTAAGTTCATGGAAGTCTCTGTTGTATAAAATTCAATGAATATAAATCCGTCCCAGCATTTTCATGGGCAACCTGGGACTTTAACATGGCTAAAAGTTGGTTTTCTGTTTTAGGAGGTCAAGAGAGACTCAACAAAATTGGTTTCACAATTTTCTAAGCATTCTACTGTGAGATATTGAATTTAGAAGTTTGGACAAATTTCTGAAATGTTTCTGCACATTTTGGAATTTCCAGGTACATAGAGATTGGAAACTCTATTTGGCTCTTCAATTGGACTCCAATGGACCTGAAACTTTTACTTGAACTCAAGGGAATTATTTGTAATTATTTGGACAAATTTGAGAATTTTGAATGAAGGAAGCACCAGTAATTAATTCCAAAGGCATTTTACTTCGTGGAATTATTAAGGATAATTTATGGATTTTCATACATATCCAAGTGCACCACTTGAATTTACAGATCAACCTGGTTCTAAAAAAATTATTTGGGAATTTTTGGACAAATATTATAGGAGATATGGATTTTCCAAGTTGGAGCAATTTCTGGAACAAAATTCCAATTGGAAACATTTGAATAAAGGACGGGCCCACAGGTTTAAATTGGGCCAATCGCTGGGCGGCAACACGAAGGGTTACTGGGTTAAACGCGTAGTCACAAATCATCCCCTGGACTCAGATGATCCGGGGCGCGCTGTTCTTTCACTGACGACTGCGGCCCACCCAGTCGTCTTCTACCTCCAGCCGCGCGCGCGACCGCGACGGCGCCTCGCGGGACCTCTCTCTTCATGTTGGTCCACAGTACGGTTCTTCCCCAAACTTGCAGCCTAGCCATACTTTGAGGTGGTGAGCACGTCGGTGGGGTCAGCGCACGGCGGCGATGGCCGGAAAAGCTTGCGCGACGGCGGCGGTGGCGGTTAGGGTTTCGGCCATGTCGGTCGAGCTCTACGGTGGGCTAAAACGGTCGGGAACACCTCTGGAATTTTCATGGAAGCATGGGGACCAAGAATCTGGGCATAAGGAGGAGAGAAAAGGTTTGGAAGATGGTGGCGACGATGGACCGAGGAGGGGGAAACCAGCGGTTGGGGAAAAATGGTATCCCGCATCGAATACACGATGAAACTCGATGAATCTTCTTCGAGGTGACACACCTGGTCGTGTAGAATAACATAGCACACGTGCACAAGGAATAATCAATGGTAGAAAAGGAATTTTTCTCACGACCTAGCTCGGCTCATAATCGGAGTTCATTGGAAGAAATGGAAATACGGGGGCTAGGGGGCATGGCATGGGCTCAAATTTTAAGAGCAGCTAGTACATGAATAGGCGAACCTTTTTGCTTCTAGGACCAAGGCGAGATGACGATTGTATCATCGGGTCGACGATGATCAGAGAGGCGGCAAATATGGGAGCTTTTCCAGTGGCCACGGTTTCACTTTGATTGGCGTCGGGGAGGCTCCGACTGGGCAAGAAAATGGTCAGGGAGGTGCGCACGACGTTGGTGAGGGGGGAGAGGCAAAGAAAAGTGATGAAACCCGAGTACCTTTGCTCTTCGGCTGGACAAAGAAGGAATCGGGAGGGAAGCAAAAAATTGCGTTGGGACTTCAGAAAATGAGAAGGGATCGACTCAGGGCCATGGAAAGGGGTAAGGAGGAGTCCTTGACGTGCTGGATGCAGCTGGAGGCAAGCAGGGAGGCAAGCAGCTGGGTGGCAAATTGCATGCGTGTGGTGTCACCCTAGGAAAGAACAGAACAGAGCACACTGCATGACAAGTGGGTCCCACTGTCCTCCCTCATCCTCATCCTTGCTCAATCAATTCCACCACCTAATTCGGTCCAAAATTTGCTAGATATTTTTGGGAAGGCTGGATTAATTAGGTAGAATTTGATTTTGAATACTGATTGTTGATTTGACAAAGTTTCAATTGAATTCAAACTTGAATTTGAATTTGAGTTGAATTCAATGTAGCTATTGAATTAAATAGCAAACTTGCTTAAAAAATTATGAAAGTTTGCAGGGAGGCTATTTGAAATATTTGGAATCTATTGGTCAACTAAAGTCTTCATGTTAACTTCATTGAACAGTAGATAAGTTTATTTTTTGAATTCCCTCATTTGGAATTTGAATTTATTTGTTTTGCTCATTTCCTTTTTATTGCTTTTTATCATTCAATTTTTTTGTCCTAAGAGAACTTTGAATTGTTGAAATTAGGGCTTTTACACCGACCCCCTCCGCGCGTCCTCAAGATCCGCAGAGACCGCATCGCTGCGGTGTTAGCCTTGGAGAAGCTCCAAGCACTCGTAGCAGACCCAACATTTGCCATGGGTGGCGCTAGACCAAGTCATCCACCGCCGAGCTCGTGTCAGTGCGACTCGTCCACTGCACCCCATCTGCAGCCCTTCGACAGCACCGACATTCCCGTCAAAACTATCAAGATAAGTTCTGGCTCTGCCTAGACCACTCGCAAGGTCGGAGGCCAAGGCAGAAAGTAGGGACACTAGCTCATCGCCCCACTGGTAGCTTGTGTTGGCAAGTTGCCCAAAAACTGTCACAGTTATCCTCGGAACTTTGGGCACCCCTGTAAGTTAATCTTAGATTAATAGTAGGACAGTGTAAAGGTTTCATAGAGTCTAGGAGTAGCACTTAGGACAACCAAGCTCCGGGAGGGTTAGGCCTAGAGTGCGCAGTCAACTTAGCCTGATCCCGAACCCTAAGCCTGTGCACCCTGCCTCCCTCATAATCTAGAAGCGATTCATTGCCTTTCTTTTGTAAAAGTCTATCTCCTCCTATGAATACAAATATAAAAGAATTACTGTCTCACTCCATGTTACCCTAAAAATTTTCATTTAATTACTCATTAATTTTATGATGAACCATGCTAGGCTCATTTTTCGTATATTGCATTCATATACACGGTTATATGCTCTATGTCTTACCCTTGGTGGAGTTGTGCAATCCTATTGCGGGTGGGCCTGCTTGAGGTACCTGCAATGTGTGAGAGGTTTTAACGGCTCCCCCTTCCTTGGAGTCCTATGATGCAGGATGACCTCCCAGGAAAGGTCTACGCCAAGCCGGAGGTCCAGGGGGATTTAAAATGCTTCTTCTGATCCTGTACCCTAAGCATGCATACCCTGCCTCCTAGCGCTACAGCCATACTGGGGCCGGAAAGCTTGCACCCTATGGAATGCGGGAGCCAAACTCTGAAACACTAGCGCATTGAATTACCCAAGCCCCATGTGCCAGCTTAGGACAATAAGACATGACAAAATCTATAGAGAAAAAAGAGGTAAACCGGCGAGCAAAGTAGTCCCTCCTTTATCATGAGTGCAGGACATCCAGCTCTGACACCTCCCAAGGGGTCCACTGTCGACATCCCAACACGTTGATGACAGTAACAAGTGCTGATTCATGAGTACACTCTACCACACCACTCTTGTTACTAATAGGGTTCTCTTGCGGTAACTTGTATCCCAGGGGCCTGCCTTCGAAGTTGCTACACATCAATGGTGGATGACGCCGAAGCAGCCAACTCCGGCCCCTCCCAGGTGGCCCGCCGTCAAAATCCCATCACATAGATGACAGTAACAAGCGCTGATTCGTGAGTACACTCTCCTGCCCCACTCTTGTTGCTAATAGGGTTCTCTTGTGGTAACCTGTATGATGAGGACATCAACACGGTCGATACATCCACACCCACTCAACTACCTGTTTGTTGTCTGAATACTCGCACTCGTGCATGTCAACTAAACTATCAGGTGAACTCATTCTTGACCTTATGTCCATCTTATCTAGACCGTGGAACCACATGCTTTCCGGTTTTGCTTAGGAACAATGGAGAGGAGCCAAAGGGAAGGGAATTCACGCGGACTGGATTTGGACAGCAGAACAGCACCAACGTGTGATGGCCACCACGACGTCATACAGACTGCGATACGGGAGTTCAATTACCTTCTGGAAATATTACCAAGTCTACTTTAAAATGGATCTGACCTCATATCCATATCTGTCCGGAATCGGCCGCAATCGTTATTTTAATACCAAGACCTTTTCTATCCATGGTGCTGCGTCAACAAAGTTGGGCCCATGGCCCATGTATTGTTAGGAGTGTAACACCCTTATTTTCATGCATAATGCATTGCATGCATCCTCATACATGTTTAACATTAAGCAATCTAAAAGGAACATGATTAAAATCAATTTAGGGCTAATCAGCAATTTAAGCCTTTCTGGGAGTGGACTTGTCCGGCCTTCACTCCAAACTAGTCCGATGTCCCTCTCCTGTTTCAGAACCCCGAACTTGTCCGGTACGCTGCACGGACTAGTCCAATTTTGGTTCTGATTTTTTTCGGACTTGTCCGACCTTCGACGGAATTGTCTGATGCTGTCTCTATCAAATCAATTTACTTGCCAAGCCCCGGACTTATCCGACCTCCAGTACCGAACTTGTTCGAAAACCTTTCTGTTCTAAAACGAACTTGTCCAATCACCTTGCAGACTAGTCCGACCTTCAGAAGTCAAACTCGGATTCTATTGTTCTTCCATGTCAAGTTATTGGTTAACTGCCTTAATTGGGCCCAAGAACATGGTGCCCAACCCCAAAGGAGCTCAAGTGGACCCCACTATGGACCCTATTCGTCTTCCACCGAATTATACTCCAAATCCAACCCAAAACCCTACCACCCCAACCTATATAAGCAACCCAATACCCTCACCTCTGCAACCCTTTGAGAAAACCCTCGCTGTCGTATTTTGTCGTGTACCACCATCAAGAGGAGAGCCAACAACAAGGAGAAGGAGGAGAAGAAGGAGAAGGATCAATCAAGCACAATCTTCATCAACTTTTCTACATCGACGTTCCACACCACCAAATCATCATCAATTCTTCACTATCAACCCTATGCATTGAGATTCAAGTGTTGCAACAACTCTCGACCTTTGGAGCTCTAAAGCCCTAGTATACCCTATACATTCAATTGTCCACGTGAATTTATTCCTTGATCTCATTGCCCAGAAAAAACCCTTTTGTTGCTGTTCTGGACAGGGGCGAACTAGTTTGATCCCATGTGCGGACTTGTCCGACGATCTGAATATGTTATTGTTGAATTGATCCCAGTTACACTCAAATCAACTAGAAACTTGTTCAAACTTGTTATAATCCATTGTATCCAGTTAGAAAACATTAATAGCAACTCATTGACAAGTTTTACCTCACAATTGCACCAATCATGCATATCATGGCATAATGAGTAATATTTGAGCAATATTTGATTGGAATGTTTGTTTCGCATGTTTGTCGTGTGGAATAGAAGGTATCGATGTAGAGAGTGGTTTTGAGGACATGCAGAACCAGAACTTCGAAGCTTTCAATCCAAACCAAGCTCAAGAGCAAGGCAAGTGTCCTTGATCATTTTGATCCAGGTTTTTAATGTTTTGTTTTCAAAATTGCATGCTTGTGTCATATTGATGGGAAAACCCAATTATAGGAGTTTACTAATTTTGTATGATCACCCTTGTCGCTTGAACACAATGTAGAGAGTCGGGAAGGGTGTTTTACACTTTTTGCTTCGCTATACTCAACTGTGTTTGGGAAACAATAATATTGCTTAATTATGAACTATTTTACACTTTAATGATGATAACACTTTTTACATAGGATCTAAGCAAGCCGATTGCATGGAATGGGTTGGACTGTTTTGGTGGTTTGCTTGCTCTATATCTAAGGACTAGTTCGTGGAGAACCACCCAGGTTTTACAGTACCACCATAGGGCCATGTATGGGTGCGGCTTAGCTGACTAATTAGTGTGTTGCCAACACTGTTTGGACCATTTGGAAAGCTCGGGGAAGAGGATCTTAGATGGGTTTGTAGTGATGGTGGGACTACACTGGGATCCGAATGGCGCAAGGGGGGGCCATTGGATGGATGTGCTCAGTCGGAGACATCACCACCGGTGAAACCTCAGTGGTGTTCGAATAGGCTAGTAATCACTTTGTAAAGGCTATTTTGTTATCTCCTGGCCACACACCAAAGGAAGTGTGAGACGACATAATTGAGATTCCTTAGTCATCGAAAGGTGATGAAATCACAAACATGTGGGTAAAGTGGTACAACCTCTGCAGAGTGTGAAAAACTATCATGATAGCCATGCTCCCAGTTATGAGCGACCTGGACCGTCACATCATTAGAGTTATGGACCTTGAACATGGTTTAATGGCTGAAATTGAATTAGGAATCGGTACTGTTATATTAATTGGGGTTGGAATATGAAAATGGTAATATTGAGTTGGATGGACAATTATGAGCTGAACATGGTATATTATTGATGTTTTTGGTTATTCATTTTGGAATTATAGTATTGGTTATGAAAGAAAACTTTGTTGGGTTATGAAAGGATTGACCTCACTTAATGATCATATTATTGCATTTTCAACTGTTTTGAATGTACTTTTATGCAATCAACCATTTAATTATCATTCCTTGTTTAAGCTACATGACATGTTTTCCTACACTTTCAGAGTACGATATGTGCTGACCCTTGCTATTCCCCCAACAAATTCAGTCGCAGGCGACAATGTGGAGTACTCGAAGGTCTTTGAGGAGTTCTAGGTGTGCGTGTTACCATCATGCTTGCCTCTGGAGTTATTGTCATTAGTGTTTAATGTTTTTCCGCTGCAGTCTTTTGGAGCTTGTATTCAAGACTATTTGGTTTGTAATAATGTACTGTTATTAGTGTTATTATTCGAGACGTGGTTGTAATCTGGCTATCATTTGTGAATAACTTATGTATGTGTGTTAAACATCCTGGGCACACATATGCATCACACTTGGTTCATTTTCAGAACTGGGTGTCACAAATTGGTATTAGAGCCATGTTTGACCGTAGGATGCAAGCCTAGGTAGAATGGACACCAAAAATAACTTATGACTTCTTCCCTATTCAAAATTTGTCGGTTTTGCATTATTTTGCCCTCCACTAGCTATACAATCGGGAAAAATTGTGTTTTTGCTGCTGCTGCAATTTTTGCCAACTTTTCCATATTTTTGGGCAAACGCACATCCTCTCATCTTAATTTATGGCTGCTGCAATTTCATAACATATATTTATGTTTTATTCTAATATTCTCATGTTTTTTTATAGATGGCTCACACCAAAATGACAGCACGGAAGAGAGCTCGTTTGCCGCTGCTTGGAGGCAAGCTTAGGCCTCATGAGGAGCCGCGAATGGAACCATCCAAGAGGAGGAATAAGTGAGTTCACCCACAAAGGAAGTTGATCATGAACACCCCAACACGACAGAGGAAGATCCTGAGGAGGTGAAACTCTATAATGATGAAGAGGAGGAAGATCCTCAAGAGGTGAAAATCTATGATGATGAAGAGGAGGAAGATGATACACATAAGGACGGTGAAGACGAGGCTCATGAGCAGGAACCACAAGAGGATGAACCCGCAGGCCCAGAAGTGGTACCCGAAGCCCAAACGAGTACATCACAGCCTAGTGAAGCTAGAAAGGAGGACAAATGCCCAGTTTTCTGTTTCACCCAAGAATTCTGTTCCGACGGCATTGATGGAGGATTTGCAGCTAAGCAATTGAAGGAGTTTCTTGAGTTATGCAAAATGCACTCGGAATACTATGTTAAGAGGATTCCTAGCCATGGACGTGAAGAATGGAGGGTTCAAGTTACTATTCTTACCAAAGATGAGGTGATCACCTGACACTTCACATCCAAATGGAGATCAACCAGAGAGCAAGCTATTGATGACATTTCTTGGGAAGCACTATCTAGATTGTGCCACATCTACCGAGAGCAGATTGGAGGTTCTAGTTTTGTGCTGCACCCGCATCGCAGGAATGGAACAAGGAAAATCTTAAGACCACAAGAAGGAGCTCAAACCAGTTCTTGTGTCATTGACATATCTCAGGAAGTAATGGTGAATTTGGAAAATCGCTATGCTGATTCCATGGAAGATATCAGCTACCTCCATAAGAAATTGTTCATCATGGCGAAGCAAGAGGAAGTCCATGCCACCGTGGATGTCAACGGTGCAACAACCTCTCCAGCGCCTACATGGATGGCCAACTCACCTTGGCTTTCACCCATGTATGACTCGCCGCCACCGTCGTCTTCGCCGCCTCATGGCCAGGACAACCATAGCTCTTAAAATTATGTCTAGGTCTCCTATCTAGAAGTTAGAAAAGCGTTTAGATCGTATTAGTTATATTTAGTGTGGTGTGCTGAATTTTTATGGTGTGTGCTTGTGCTTGGCACTGGGTGTGAGTTGTGGGACGCTTAGCATTTGTCCACATATGCATGTAGTAGAGAGTTGTGGGATGCTTGTCCACATCCTCAAATAGGGTTTTTAGTAATAATAAGAGAGTTGTTTAGTTACATATACTTTGATGCATATAATTGGGGGATTTCTTTTCAAATTCTGAATTGTCCCGTCTCTACTATTCTTTAAACAATAGATCCTCAAATAGGGTTTTAAAAGGAATGCCAATGGTGAGGAGGAGAATGACAGAGTACCCGTGAACAATAATCTTGGACCGAAGGCTAGAAACATAGAGCGCCTCATAGCCATGTAGAACCAGCTCATGCAAACTGTGATGCCAAGCTTGGGACAGCTGCAAGCTAATAATAACAACCAGCCCAACATGCCTCCGCCACCACCACCTCTGCCACCCCACAATCGTCTGGGAGAGTTCATGAGGAACAGACCGCCTACCTTTGCTCAAGCCAATGATCCTATGGAAGCTGATGATTGGCTGAAATCTGTTTAGAAGAAACTTGGCACCATCTAGTGCAGTGACAGGGAAAAGGTTCATTTTTGCCTCACACCAATTGGTTGGAGCTGCTGCAGATTGGTGGGAAGCCCTTTGCAATGCCCATGAAATTCAAGAGAGAATCACATGGGCTGAATTTACGGAAAAGTTCCGTTCTCACTATGTACCTAAGGGAGTCATGATACTGAGAAGACACGAATTTGAATACCTCAGGCAAGGAAGGATGAGTGTGAGTGAGTACCTAAACAAATTTACTCAATTGTCTGGGTATGCCCTAGAGAACATCGGTACTGATAGCAGGAAGCAATACTTGTTTATGAGGGGTCTTAACAATAAAATTCAAGTCCAGTGGCTCAACACTAATTATGCTAACTTCCAGAAGCTTGTTGACAAGGCCATTGTGGTTGACAACAAGGTTCGTGAGATGGAACCAAACAACAAGAGGAAAATGCCATATCATGGACAACAGTGAGGAAGCAATGCCCGCCCTTGCTATGCACTGTCTGCTGCACCATATTACAACCCCTCTACTATTGCATACTGCCCTGCTTATCCATCGCGACTGCAACAGCCAATGCAGCAACGCCCATCCATGCAAACACCTCACTTACCTATGCAGCTTGCACCGTGTCTAAATATGACCGCCTGTGTTCAGAATCAGCCTCGCCCTAACTTCTCTGGCGCCACTGGCATGAAAAATTGCTTTAATTGTGGTCAAGTGGGACATTTTGCTAATCAATTCCCAAAATCAGGTCAGGGATAGATGAACAATGCTCCAAGGCAGAATCCTAGGCCCACAGGAGGAGCAACTTAAGGCAATCGAAGACCACATAATTTCGCTCGTGGCTAGGTGAACCATGTATCTGCTGAAGAGGCTCAACAAGCTGAAGATGTTGTGATTGGTATGTTTCTCGCAAACTCCAACCCCACTACTATACTATTTGATTCTGGAGCATCCCATTCATTTATCTCATCAAAGTATGTTGCGAAGCATAACATGCCTATATCATACCTCAAGTATACCTTGTTGATTAAATCTGTTGGATGGGAGATAAGGACGAATATAGTATGTCTAAAAGTAAGTACTTACATAAGAGGGGTAGATTTCCTCGCCAACCTTATAGTCCTGAATTCACAAGGATTGGAAATTATACTTGGATTGGCTAAGGAAGCATAACAGAGTGATTCAGTGTGCCACTCGGACAGTGCAATTAACAAACGAGGAAGGAGTCGGTATATAATTAAAGGCTATTCGGCCGACAACCGAGATGGCAATGGCAAATCATGCAGAAGGAGTAACTTTGGAGGAAACTTCAGTTGTTCGTGAGTACCCAGAAGTGTTTCCTAAGGAATTGTCAGGTATGCCACCTAATCATGACATCGAGTTCGTCCCTCGTCTAATACCTGGAACTGCACCTATAGCAAAGAGGCCATATAGGATGCCTCCTGAGGAATTAGCGAATCTCAAGGGTTTTATATGCCCAAGCTCGTCACCATGGGGAGCCTCAGTGCTTTTCGTAGATAAGAAAGATGTATCCCAAAGAATGTGTGTGGATTATCGATCTTTCATTGAGGTGACAATTAATAATAAGTACACATTGCCCCGCATAGAGGATCTGTTTGACCAAATGAAGGGAGCCAGAATATTCTTTAGAATTGATCTTCGATCTGGATATTTTCAGATGAAGATTAGACCGCCAGACATACCCAAAACAGCTTTCAGGACAAAGTATGGATCCTATGAGTACAAGGACATGTCGTTTGGATTGACTAATGCACCTGCATACTTCATGTATCTTATGAATAAGGTCTTCATTGAGTATTTGGATAAGTTCATGGTGGTGTTCATTGATGACATCATGATCTACTCAAAGAGTGAAGAGGAGCCCCAAGAGCATTTGAGGTTGACGTCGTAGAAATTGTGATAGCACCAGTTGTATGCCAAGTTTAACAAGTGCCAATTCTGGTTGAGGGAGATATCGTTCTCGGGCCATGTCATCTCTAGAGGGGGATTGTCACTTGACCTAGGAAAGGTTAGAGATGTGCTAAAGTGGGAACCATCGCAGAACGTGAAGGAAATAAGGACGTTCCACTGAATGGGTGGATACTACAGTCGGTTCATCAAGGACTTTTCTAAGATAGCGAAGCCCATGACTGAACTGTTAATGAAGGAGAAACCCTTCAAGTGGACTCAAGCTTGTCAAGACAACTTTGAGGAGTTAAAGAAGAGATTGATGACCTCACCTGTGTTGACGTTGCCAGACATAAGAAAGAGTTTTGATATCTATTGTGATGCTTCAAGGGAAGGACTCGGTTTTGTGTTGATGCAAGAAGGCCGAGTAGTAGCTTATGCATCCAGGCAATTGAAGAAACATGAGCAGAATTATCCTACACATGATCTCGAGCTTGCAGCCGTAGTGCATGAGTTGATGATCTGGAGACATTACATTCTTGGCCATAGATGTGAGATTTATACATATCATAAGAGTCTCAAGTACGTATTCACGCAAACGGACCTGAATTTGAGGCAATGATGATGGTTGAAACTCATTAAGGATTATGATGTGGGAATCAATTATCATCCAGGAACATCCAATATAGTGGCTGATGCTTTGAGTCGAAAGGGAGCAAGCCACTAGCTTACCGTTAGGGAGTTGTCATCCGAGCTATGCAAGGAGTTTTAACGATTAAATCATGGATTTGTGAATGAGATGGGAATAATGGAGTTAAATCCGATCTTGGAACAGGAAATACAAGAAGGTCAAACGAATGATAAGGAAATCCAGGAAATCAAGGAAAGGACCCAAGAGGGGAGAGAATATAGATTGGATGGGGATGACCATGGTACTCTATGGCTTGGGAAGCGGATTGTTGTGCCTAATGAGAAGCGTATCTGACAAGCGATATTAAAGGAGGCACATGACTCCCTTTACTCCATCCATCAAGGTTGTACGAACATGTACAAGGACCTAAAGACGTGCTACTGGTGGGATGGTATGAAAAGGGACATAGCTGAATTTGTTGCCTGGTGTGATGTATGCCAACGAGTCAAGGCTGAACATCAAAGGCAGCCTGATTATTGTAGCTATTGAAGATTTTGGAATGGAAGTGGGAAGAGGTTGGTATGGATTTCATAGTTGCTTAGCCTCACACTTTAGCAGGTTAGGATTCAATATGGGTTATTGTGGATTGGTTGACAAAATTAGTGCATTTCATTCCCGTCAAAACTACCTACAGTGGAGCGCAGTTGGCAGAATTATATATGGGAAGAATAGTGTGTTTGCACGAAGTACACAAGAAAATAGTGTCCGATAGAGGTTCTCAATTTACCTCAAGATTCCGGAAAAAACTGCATGAATCGATGGGAACTCAAGTGAATTTCAGTTCTCCATATCACCCTCAGACGGATGGACAGACCGAGAGAACAAATTAGATTTTGGAGGACATGCTAAGAGCTTGTGCGCTAAAGTATGGAGGAAGTTGGGACAAAAGTATGCCATATACTGAATTCTCCTACAACAACAGTTATTAAGCATGTTCGAAAATGTCGCCATATGAAGCACTATATGGGAGGAGGTGTAGAACACCCTTGTTCTGGAATGAGACAGGAGAAACTCAAGTGTTTGGGCCTGATGTAATACAGGATTCTAAAAAGCAAGTTCAGACAATCCATGAAAGCTTAAGAGCTGCTCAGTCAAGAAAAAAGGGCTATGCGGATAATAGACGAAGAAGCTTAGCTTTTGAGGTGGGAGACTTCGTAAACCTCAAAGTATCACCCATGCGAGTGTGACACCCGGTTCTGAAAATGAACCAAGTGAACGCAAATGTGTGCCCAGGACGTTCAACACACATACATGAGTGCATTCACAAAAGGATATACAAAAGATTACCACATAACAAGATTAATTAACCACTTTTATTACAAATTCAAAATATCCTCGAATACAAGCTCTAAAGAATATTAAAGACAAGTTGATCTAATGCAGCAGAAATAAAACTAACTAAGCAACTAAGCAGCTAAGCAAAACAAGCATAAGAGCATATGGCGCACCTCCAATCAACACCACGGGCAAGCTGACGGTAGACACGGCCTAGAACCCCGCATTATCAACTTTATACTCCGAACCCCGACCTACAACTGCTGGGGGGATTGCAGGGGTGAGTACATGTCATACTCAGCAAGTGTGGAAAGTATGACATGTAGCTGATTCAAATGACGAATATAATAAAGGCTAAGTGCTGAAAAGTACATTGAAACATTTGAAAAGCAGTATCAAATATGTATGTAAAGTAAACCCATCATAAATCATGTAGTTATCATAATACCAATCCATATTTCATTACCATCATCTGTATTCCCGATTTCTCACTACCATTAACAACATCCATTGCCATAAACCATAATACCTTCGATAAATAGTTCCAAACAATCCCAATACCAAAACCCCTCTAATCATGTAGGTCATCCAGGTGCTCTTAACTGGGAGCACGGCTATCTTGATAGTTTTAATACTCTGCAGAGTTTGTACCACTTTACCCACACGTTTGTGATTTCATCACCCGTCGGCGACTAAAGGAAACCTCCATTATGCCAAAACACTACCATAGGTGTATGGACAAGAGATCACAAAATAGCCTTTACAAAGGGACTACTAGCATGTACGGACCCACTGAGGTTTCACCGGTGGCGATACCTCCAACTGAGAACATCTTTAACCAAGGGCCCCCTCTTGTGCCATTTGAATCCCAGGGAGACCCGCCACAAATCCAAACCCAATCTGACTCCCCTTCCTTGGTGTGTCAAATGATCTACTCAATACTAGCAATAACCTAATTCATCAGCTATGCCGCACCCATAGTTGGCCTCGTGCTGGCACTGTTGTTCTGGCTTATTCTTGCATGAACTAGTCCTTAGATCTAAAGCAAGCCAAACCACCATAAAATCCCTCCCATCCACATACCAGGCTTGCTTAGATCACCCATTACCATGTCATATTACCAGTTCATATTAACCATGATCTCATTAATGCATAATTAAATTGTATAATTGTTCTCCCATCCCAATTAATTATGCGAAGCAAAAAGGTAAAAAGCCCTTCCTGACTCTCTACCATGTATTCCAGGTGACAATGGTGGTTAAACAAAGCTAGTAAACTTCCTATCTTAGGAATCAAATCCAATTGACACAAGCATGCAGTTTTGAAAACAAAACATTTATCTTAAAATTGAATCAATATGTTCAAGGACACATTCCTTGCTCTTGAGCTTGGCTTGGGTCAAAGTCTTCAAAGTTCTAGTACAGGAGTCCTCCGTAGCACTCTCTAGCGCGAAACCTTCTATTCCACGCATCAAACTTACAAAACAGCAATTACAATCAAATCATGCTCGTATAGTACTCAATATGTCATGACATGCATGATTAATGCAATTATGAAGTGAAACTTGTTAATAAGTTGCTATTAATGTTCACTAACTTGTTCTAATAGTTTTTAACAAGTTTGGACAGGTTTGGAATTGATTCGAGTCAATTTGGAATCAATTCAGCACAATTCAGATTCAGAGGCCGGACAAGTCCGGTTTTCGGGGCCGGACTAGTCTGCCCTTGACAGACTGCAACTTAGGGTTTTCTTGGTCTACGAGAATTTGGAAAATTGGAGTTGAATTCACGTGAGAAGTAGAGAGTAGAAGGTATAACAGGTGTTTAGAACTCCAAAGATCAAGAATTGAAGATGGAACTTGGATCTTGATGATCTAGGGTTGATGATGAAGAGTTGAAGGTGAATTGGCGATGAAGAACACAAAGTCAATGAAGATCTTGATTACTTGATCCTCTTTCATTTCCTCCACTTCTTCTTCTTGCTCGAGATCTCCTTCTCCCTCCTTGATGGCGGCTCTCTACGAACTAGGGTCTGTGGTCTTTCAATTGAGGCAAAAGGATGTAAAGTCAAGAGGTGGGGTTGTTTATATAGGGATGGAGGGCTAGGGTTTGATGGATTTTGAGGTTGGGGTGGGTGGAGGAAGTGTAGCGGTCCCACATGGGCTCCACAGGGGTTAAGCACGACGTCCTTGGGCCAAAGAAGGCGGTTACCCAAAAACAAATCATGAGGAAATCATAGAAACCGGGTGGAACTTAGCAGGCTAGACTAGTCCGTACAACGGACCGGACTAGTCTGTTTTGGAACATAAACAATATTGTACAAATCCGGTGGAAGGTCCGGACAAGTCCGGTCTTGTCCAGAGGGCAAAACAGACAAGTCCGACATGGATTGGACAAGTTTGAGGATTTGGTAACTTATTCAAAAACCATACCAAAAATCGTACTAGTCCGCACTCAATCGCGGTCAAGTCCGGAATGGAACAAAGAGTCAATCGGACTAGTCCGTAGAAAAAACAGACAAGTCCAGAGGGCAACAGAGAGGGAAACCGGACTAGTCTGGGTTCCGAACCGGACAAGTCCGTTCTCCTACAGACTTCTAAGTGCTGTTTTGCTTCTAATTCATTTTTAACTTGTTCCTTTCTTTGTTGCTTAATGTTAAACATGCATTAGAATGTATGCAATGCATGACGGATAAAAATGAGGGTGTTACAAACCTACCCCCCTTAAAATGAATCTCGCCCTCGGGATTCGACGTGGAAGAGAAGAGATAGGGAAATTCCTTCTAGGGATCATCCTCCAACTGCCAAGTTGCCTCTGATTCTGTGTGATGCTTCAATTATACTTTGCACCATCAAATAAACTTGTTCCTTGTGACTCTCTCCTTGGTTTCCAAGTTTTTGTCTGGTTGCACAGCATAAGTCAAATCTGTTTCTAATTCGTTCTTACAATGGCACTTGTTCTTCCGATGCCCTTAAGCACTTCTTGAGCTGTGAATCATGAAACACATCATGAACATCCGATAGATGTGCTGGCATGTCCAACTTATATGCCACTTCTCCTCTTTTGTCGAAAATCTCGAACGTCCCAATGAATCGAGGTGCTAGCTTGGCCTCTTATGTTAAACCTCTTGTGACTTCTCATCGGTGATACTTTGAGATATACGAAGTCTCCTACTTCAAAGGCTAGTTTCTTTTTCCTATTGTACGCATAGCCTTTTTGTCTTGATTGAGCAGCCCTCAAGTTTTCATGAATAATCTAGACTTGTTTCTCAGCTTCTTGCACCATATCAGGTCAAAACACTTGATTTTTTCTTGTCTCATTCCAAAACAAAGGTGTCCTACACTTCCCCCCATATAGCGCTTCATAGGGTGACATTTTCGAGCTTGCTTGGTAACTATTGTTATATGAGAATTCCACATACGGCAAGCTCATGTCCCAACTTCTTCCATGCTTCAAAGCACAAGCTTTTAACATATCCTCTAAAATCTGATTAGTCCTCTCAGTCTGTCCATCCGTTTGAGGGTGATATGTTGAGCTAAAATTCAACTTTGTTCCCAATGCTTCATGCAATTTTTGCCAAAACCTGGAGGTAAATTTAAAACCTCTATCCGAGACTATCTTCTTTGGGACTCCATGTCGACACACAATATGCTCCATATATAGCCCTGCCAGCTTCGCGGTGGTATAGGTGGTCTTGACGGGAATAAAGTCAGCTGACTTGGTCAAACAATCCACAATTATCCAAAGTGAGTCATAACCGGACTGGGTACGCGGTAAACCAACTATAAAGTCCATCCCGATTTCCTCCCACTTCCATTCTGGAATCTTCAATGGCTACAATAATCTGGCTGGTCTTTGATGTTTCGCCTTGACTCTATAGCACACATCACACAATGCTACATATTCAACTATGTCTTTTTTCATGCTAGCCCACCAATAACATGTCTTCAAATCCTTGTACATCTTTGTAAAACTGGGGTGAATTGAGTATGGCGAGTCATTTTCCTCCTTTGATATTGTCTCCTGAATATGCTTCACATTAGGCACGACGATCCTCTTTCCAAGCCATAAAGTACCATGGTCATCCTCATCAAACCTCAATTCTCTTCCCTCTTGGGTCCTTTGCTTGATCTCTTGGATTTCCTCATCCTTCGTTTGACCCTCTCGAATATCATGCTCCAGGGTCACATTTAACTCCATTATCCCTATGTCATTTACAAATCCAAGATTCAACCATTCAAACTCCATACATAACTTGGATAGCAATCCTCGAACCGTGAGTTGGTGACTTAATCCTTTCTGACTCGAAGCATCGGCCACTACATTAACTTTGCTCGGGAGATAGTTGATTCCCACATCATAATCCTTGATGAACTCCAACCATCTTCGTTGCCTCAAATTCAGGTCCGTTTGTGTGAAAACATACTTAAGACTATTGTGATACGTATAAATCTCACACCTATGGTCAAGGATATAGTGTCTCCAAATCTTCAATGTGTGTACCACGGCTGCAAGTTCCAAATCACGTGTTGGATAATTCTTCTCATGTTTCTTCAATTGTCTTGATGCATAGGCGACCACTTGACCTTCCTGCATGAGCACACATCCAAGTCCTTGCCTTGATGCATCAAAATATATATTAAAAGTTTTGCTCACATTCGGCAATATCAAAAGTGGGGCTGTTGTTAACCTTTTCTTCAACTCCTCAAAACATTCCTGACAAGCTTGAGTCCATTGGAAAGCCTTAGCCTTCATCAACAACTCGAGCATGGGCTTGGATATCTTGGAAAAGTCCTTGATGAATCGACGGTAATATCCAGCCATTCCAAAAAAACTCTGGATCCCCTTTACATTCTGTGGGAGTTCCCTCTTCAACACGTCTCTCACTTTTTCGAGGTCGACCGATACTCCTCCTCCCGAGATGATATGACCCAAAAACTTCACCTGAATTTGGCATACAATTGATGCTCCCTAAATTTCTGCAACGTGAGCCTCAAGTGTTCCTCATGTTCCTTCTCATCTTTTGAGTAGATCATAATGTCACCAATGAACACCACTACAAACTTGTCCAGGTACTCCATGAAGACCTTATTCATGAGGTAGATAAAATAGGCAGGTACGTTTGTCAAACCAAAGGACATAACCGTATACTAATAAGATCCATATCGTGTCCGAAAAGCTGTTTTGGGTATGTATGATGGTCTAATCTTCATTTGGAAGTAACCTGACCTCAAATCAATCTAGGATAAAACACAAGCACCTTTCATCTAATAAAACAAATCCTCTATGCGAGGTAAAGTGTACTTGTTCTTGATTGTCACCTCATTGAGAGCTCGGTAGTCCACACACATGCTTTGTGATCCATCCTTCTTATACACGAAAAGAACGGGCGCTCCCCAAGGTGAAGACCTTGGGCGGATGAAACCTTTCTCTAGTTGCTCTTGAATCTGCTTTTTGAGCTCTGCCAACTCCTTAGGGGGCATCCTATATGGCCTCTTAGCTATAGGTGCAGTTCCAGATATTAAATCAATAACAAACTCAATGTCTTGATCAGGTGGCATACCTGGCAACTCATCCAGAAACACATCCAAGAGTTCACACACCACTGGAATCTCCTCAGTTGCGGCACCATCCATGTGGTTCAACTCCAATTGCTTTGGTGCATGTTGAGATGCTTCAAATTCTACGGTGATCCCTTCCTCATTTGTCAACTTCACCGTTTTTGTGGCACATTCAGTGACATCATTGAGCTTTCTTAACCAGTCCATAACAAGTATAATGTCCAATCCTTGAGACCGAGACAATGAGGTTGCAAAGAAGTCTACCCCCTTTATTTTAAGGCTTACTTTTGGAAATAATATATTTGTCCTCATCTCTCCTCCAGGAGACATAACCAATAGAGTAAACTTCATATGAGAGATAGGAAAATTATACTTGGAAACATATTTCAATGCAATGAATGAATGTGATGCTCCAGAATCAAATAACATAGTCACCGGGTTGGTGTTTGCGAGGAACATACCAATCACCACGTCATCCGCTTGTTGAGAATCCTCCGTAGATACATGGTTCACATTGCCACGAGCAAAATTCTGCTGTCCACGATTCTCTTGCAGCTGTCCTCCATTGGGTCTTGGGTTCTGTCTTTGAGCATTGCTTCCTTGAACAAGGCCTGACTTAGGACATTGGTGTGCAAAGTGTCCTGCTTCTCCACATTTATATAACTTCCTTGCTGCACTAGAATTTGGACAAACTTGATTCTGCACATTTGCACCAGGAAAATTGGCACGAGGTGCAAAAGGCATTGGAGGCCTAGGTGCTTG
Organism: Tuctoria greenei; assembly: GCA_036927565.1. Taxonomy (NCBI): domain Eukaryota; kingdom Viridiplantae; phylum Streptophyta; class Magnoliopsida; order Poales; family Poaceae; genus Tuctoria; species Tuctoria greenei. The sequence goes on from JAYESD010000001.1 coordinate 122,109,870, forward strand.
CATGATAGGGCATTGCTGCACAAACTGAGTTAGGCGCGGTGCATAACCAGGGCACTGTACTAGAGCAGAAGAGCTGTGGAAAGGGTGAGTACATGTCGTACTCAGCAAGTGTGGAAAGTATAACATGTAGCTGATTCAAATGATGAATACAATAAAGGCTAAGTGCTGAAAAGTACATTGAAACACTTGAAAAGCAGTATCATATATGTATGTAAAGTAAACCCATCATAAACCATGTAGTTATCATAATATCAGTCCATATTTCATTACCATCATCCATATTCCCAATTTCTCATTACCATTAACCATATCCATTGCCATAAACCATAATACCTTCCAGAATGAGTACCAAACCATCCAAATAACAAAACCCCTCTAATCATGTAGGTCATCCAGGTGCTCTTAACTGGGAGCACGACTATCATGATAGTTTTAATACTCTGCAGAGTTTGTACCACTTTACCCATGTGTTTGTGATTTCATCACCTGTCGGTGACTAAAGTAAACCTCCATTATGCCAAAACACTACCATAGGTGTATGGCCAAGAGATAACAAAATAGCCTTTACAAAGTGACTACTAGCATGTACGGACCCAATGAGGTTTTACCAGTGGCGATGCCTCCATATGAGCACATCTTCAACCAAGGGCCCCCTCTTGTGCCATTCGGATCCCAAGGAGTCCTGCCACAAATCCAAACCCAATCCGACTCCGCTTCCCTAGTGCGCCAAATGATTCGCTCAATACTAGCAATACCCTTATTAATCAGCTACACCACATCCATACTTAGCCTTGTGGTGGCACTGTTCTGCTGGCTTATTCTCGCATTAACCGGTCCTTAGATCTAAAGCAAGCAAAACCACCATAGCATCCAACCCATCCACATACCAAGCTTGCTTAGATCACCCATTACCATGTCATATTACCAGTTCATATTAACCATGATCTCATTATTGCATAATTAAATAATATAATTGTTCTCCCATCCCAATTAATTAAGCGAAGCAAAAAGGTAAAAAGCCCTTCCCAACTCTCTACCATGTATTCCAGGTGACAAGGGTGGTTAAACAAAGCTAGTAAACTTTCTATCATAGGAATCCGATAAAAATGACACAAGCATGCAGCTTTGAAAACAAAACATTTATCTTAAAATTGGATCAATATGTTCAAGGACACTTGCCTTGCTCTTGAGCTTGGTTTGGGTCAAAGTCTTCAAAATTCTGGTATTGGAGGTCCTCCAAAGCACTCTCTAGCGCAAAACCTTCTATTCCGCGCAATGAACATACTAAACGGTAATTACAATCAAATAATGCTCATATAGTACCCAATATGTCATCACGTGCATGATTAATGCAGTTATGAAGTCAAACTTGTTAATGAGTTGCTATTAATGTTACTAACTTGTTCTAATAGTTTTTTACAAGTTTAGACAGGTTTGGAATTGGTTTGAGTCAATTTAGAATTAATTTAGTATAATTCAGATTCAGAGGTCGGACAAGCCCGGTTTCAGGGGCCGGACTAGTCCGCCCTGGACAGACTGCAAATTAGGGTTTTCTTGATATACGAGAATTTGGAGAATTGGAGTTGAATTCACGTGAGAAGTAGAGAGTAGAAGGTATACTAGGTGTTTAGAACTACAAAGATCAAGAATTGAAGATGGAATTTGGATCTTGACAATCTAGGGTTGATGATGAAGAGATGAAGGTGAATGGGAGACGAAGAACACAATGTCGATGAAGAACTTGATTACTTGATCCTATTTCGATTCCTCCTCTTCTTCTTCTTGCTCGGGATTTCCTCCTCCCTTATTGATGGCGGCTCTCCACGAACTAGGGTTTGTGGTCTTTCAATTGAGGCAACAGGATGTAAAGTCAATAGGTGGGGTTGTTTATATAGGGGTGGAGGGCTAGGGTTTGATGGATTTCGAGGTTGGGGTGGGCGGAGGCTGGGTACGGGTCCCACATTGGCTCCACAGGGGTTAAGCACGATGTCCTTGGCCCCAATAAGGTGGTTACAAAAAACAAATCACGAGTAAATAATAGAAACCGAGTAGAACTCAGCATGTCGGACTAGTCCGCACAACGGACCAGGCTAGTCCGTTTTGGAACAGAAAAAATATCAGAAAATTCCAGTGGAAGGTCCGGACAAGTCCGGTCTTGTCCAGAGGTCAAAATGAACATGTTCGGCATGGATTGGACAAGTCCGGGGATTTGGTAAGTTATTCAAAAACCGGACCAAGGATCGGACTAGTCCGCACTCAATCGCGTACAAGTCCAGAATGGAACAGAGAGTCAATCGAACTAGTTTGTAGCAAAAACAGACAAGTCCGGAGGGTAACAAAAAGGGAAGCCGGACTAGTCCGGGGTGCAAACCGGACAAGTTCATACTCCTGCAGACTTCTAAGTGCTGTTTCGCTTCTAATTCATTTTTAACTTGTTCCTTTTCATGTTGCTTAATGTTAAACATGTATTAGAATGTATGCAATGCATGACAAATGAAAATGAGGGCGTTACAATGAGGACTAAGCGATTTAATTTCAAAAGCATGTTGGCACCTCGCTATATTGTACCATTCAAGATTCTGGACAAACGGGGAGAAGTAGCATATATGTTGGAGATGCCATCAAATTTTTCCGATGTTCATTATGTGTTTCATGTTTCCTAGCTCAAGAAGTGCCTGAGGGTTCTAGAAGAGCAAGTACCAATGGAAAAATTAGAGCATGAGGAAGATTTGACCTATGCTGAGCAACCTGTCGAAATTTTGGAAACCAAGGAGTGGGTCACAAGGAACAAGGTGATTTGATGGTGCAAAGTGCAATGGAAGTATCTTACAGAGTCAGAAGAAACCTGGAGTGAGAAGATATTCTTAGGAGAGAATTTCCCTATCTCTTTTCTTCTACGTCGAATCTCGAGGGCGAGATTCATTTTAACTGGGGTAGGTTTGTAACACCCTCATTTTCAAGCATAATGCATTGCATGTATCCTCATACATGTTTAATATTAAGCAACCTAAAAAGGAATATGATTAAAATGAATTTAGGGATAAGCAACAATTTAATCCTATCTGGGGGCAGACTTGTCCGGCCATCACCCCGAACTAGTCCGGAGTGCCTCTTTTTTTTCCAGAAAGTTCAGTCTTCAGAACCCCGGACATGTCTGGCAGGCTGCACAAACTAGTCCAATTTCGGACTTGTCCGACATTCGGCGGACTAGTTTGATGCTGTCTCTATCAGATCAATTTACTTACCAAGCCCTGGACTTGTCCAACCTCCAGTATTGGACTTGTCCGAAAACTTTTCTGTTCCAAAACGGACTTGTCTGGTCACCTTGCGGACTAGTTCGGCCTTCACAAGTCCAACTCGAATTCTATTTTTCTTCCACGTCAAGTTATTGGGTAATTTCCTTAATTGGGCCCAAAAACTTTGTGTCCAACCCCAAAGGAGCACAAGTGGACCCCACCATGACCCCTATTCATCTTCCACCGAATTCTACTCCAAATCAAACCTAAAACCTTACCACCCCACCCTATATAAGCAACCCAATACCGTCACCTCTTAACCCTTTGAGAAAACCCTCGCTGCGGTCTTTTGTGGTGTGCTGCTATCAAGAGGAGAGCCAACATAAAGGAGAAGGAGGAGAAGAAGGAAGATCAGTCAAGCACGATCTTTATTAACTTTTTGACATCGACGTTCCTCACCACCGAATCATCATCAATTCTTCACCATCAACCCTAGGCATTGAGATTTAAGTGTTGCACCCAACTCTCGACATTTGGAGCTCTAAACCCACGGTATACCCTCTACATTAAATTGTCCATGTGAATTTATCCATTGATCTCGTAGACCAGAAAAACCATATTGTTGTTTTTCTGGACAGGGCAGACTATTCTGGTCCCCTGTGTCCAGCCACCTGAATCTGTTATTGCTGAATTGATCCCAATTTGACTGAAATCAACTCAAAACTTGTTCAAAATTATTATAATCCATTGTAACCAGTTACTAAACATTAATAGCAACTCATTGACATGTTTTACCTCACAATTGCACCAATCATGCATATCATGGCATATTGAGTAATATTTGAGCAATATTTGACTGTAATGTTTGTTTCACATGTTTATCACGCGGAATAGAAGGTATCACTGTAGAAAGTGCTTTCAAGGACCCGCAGAACCAGAACTTCGAAGCTTTCAATCCAAACCAAGCTCAAGATCAAGGCAAGTGTCCTTGATCATTTTGATCCAGATTTTTAATGTTTTGTTTGCAAAATTGCATGGTTGTGTCAAATTGATGGGAAAACCCAATTATAGGAGTTTACTAGTTTTGTATGACCACAATTGTCGCTTGAACACAATGTAGAGTGTCGAGAAGGGTTACACTTTTTCCTTCGCAATGTTAAATTGGGTTTGGGAAACAATCATATTTCTTAATTATGAACTATTAAACACTATAATGATGAGAATTGATATTAATGACCCTTTTAGCAACATGGTACCTAGGGATCTAAGCAAGCCGGTTGCATGGAATGGGTTGGACTGTTTTGGTGGTTTTGCTTGCTTTAGATCTAAGGACTGGTTCGTGGAGCAACCACCCAGGTTTTACAGTGCCACCACAGGGCCAAGTATGGGTGCAGCTTAGCTGACTAATTAGTGTGTTGCCAGTACTGTTCGGACCATTTGGAAAGCTCGGGGATGGGGTAGTCGGATGGGTTTGTAGTGATGGTGGGACTACCCTGGGACCCAAATGGCGCAAGAGGGGGCCCTTGGATGGATGTGCTCAGTTGGAGACATCACCACCGGTGAAACCTTGGTTGTGTTCAAATAGGCTAGTAATCACTTTGTAAAGGCTATTTTGTGATCTCTTGGCCACACACCAAAGGAAGTGTTAGAAGGTATAATTGAGATTACCTAGTCATCAAAAGGAGATGAAATCACGGACTTGTGGGTAAAGTGGTACAACCTCTGCACAGTGTTAAAAACTATCATGATAGACGTGCTCTTGGTTATGAGCGACCTGGACCCTCAAATGATTAGAGTTATGGACCTTGAACTGGGTTTAATGGCTGGAATTGAATTTGGAATTTGTATTGTTATAGTAATTGGGCTTGGAATATGAAAATGTTAATATTGAGTTGATTGGACAGTTATTAGTTGAATATGGTATGTTATTGATGGTTTTGGTTATTCATGTTGGAATTATTTTTTAGTTATGAAATAAATTATTGTTGGGTTATGAAGGGATTGACCTCACTTAATGAACATATTATTGCATTTTAACTGTTTTGAATGTACTTTTATGCAATCAGACATTTAATTATCATTCTTTGTTTAAGCTACATGTCATACTTTCCTACACTTGCTGAGTACGACATGTTCCCACATTTGCTATTCCCCCAACAAATTGAGTCGCAGGTGACAATGCGGAGTACCCGGAGGTCTTTGAGAAGTTCTAGGCGTGCGTGTTACTGTCAAGCTTGCTTGTGGAGTTAGTGTCATTAGTGGTTAGTGATTTTCCTCTGCAGTCTTTTAGAGCTTGTATTCAACATTATTTGGTTTGTAGTAAGGTACTATTATTAGTGTTATTATTTGAGACATGGTTGTAATCTGGATATCGTTTGTGAATCACTTGTGTATGTGTGTTAAACATCCTGGACACACATATGCATCATGCTTCGTTCATTTTCGTAACCTGTGTCACAAAGAGCCCATTAGGGACTCGTGATTAGGGTTTCTCACGACCCTAGGCAGGTATTAAACAGTAGCTGCCACCCTCATTAGATGGCGGGTTTTGTTTATTCGAAAGTTAGCTTTTGTTGCTTCCTTGTACACGCGCGTGTCGACTACATCGCATGTCTACTTGTATTCGGAACCTCACTTTTTGATTGTTGTAATAGATCAGTGCTTGTTCTTGCGTGTTCTTTGATTTCTTCTAAGAACAAAGGCCCTCGTGGTCAGGTTGATTGTGTGCCAGCAAGAACCGGAGTCGGTGTACTGATCGCTAAGGCACATCGTCCTGGGGATAGTGTAGTCGGATTGCCAAAGTATTCTCCACAAATCAAAGCCTCCGATTCTCATTGAAAGATCGGAAACTATGATCCTATCATGTGGTAATCAGAGCAACGTTAATCGGTGAGAGTTCTACCATTGCTTTTCTTCCTGCTGTTATCATCCTATAGTCCAAATAAAGCCAAGAAAATACTAGATCTGTTTTTCCATTATTCCTAGACCATTGTGCCTTTTACTTTCACTACTTAGTTCAGACTTGTTGAGTTCATGGTTGCTTCAACTAGTCATGTTGCTGGTCTTAGTGTTTAGTCTTTTAGAGTTTCAAGCTCTTGTCACGTTTGATCTGCAAAAATAAAAATAAAAGCCATCATCCCCACCATCACAAAATTAGGGAGATATTCACTTCATTATTTGCATCTCCAAAGGAGGAAATAATCAGATCAGATCTGGTTTTGAGTATCTTCTTGGTTTTTGAAGAAAAAGGTAATAACTTCTTCATACATTGTCCGTTTGGAAAGTATAAGCACAATCTGGAAAGTTTTATCTCGCCATGTTTCCAACAGATGAAACATTGTCCGAAAATTTCATTTGTGCGCATCGCAATAACCTAAGAGATTTTGAGATCTTATGTGTATTTTTTCTTTCTCTGGAAAGCAATATTTACAAGACCTGCAAGGAACATGTGAAAATAAGTGTTCTATATGTGGTATTTGGTAGCTTATCATCCGATCCTTGTGTAATCTTTTAGAATTGCAGGGCTTTGTAAAAAAAGAAAGAAAGAAAAAAGAAAGAAAGAGAGAAAGAACGAAGGAAAAAGAAAGAAAAGAAAGAAAGAAGTGGTGAGCTTCAGCTGCTGCTGTTGTAGGCTATTGTGTGACTGGTGTGAATTCCCTTGTGTCTAGGCTCGCGTCTCTAGAACGATCTAGTCTAGGACCAGCACAATACTATCATAGAACATTTATTCAGCTTGTTGTAACTAATGTAGTGAAAGTTTGCTCCATGTGCTAGTTCAGCCACCTAAAGCTCCATGGATTGACACCTACTCTTGAAATTGTTCATTACTTGCTGGTTGCAATCACCTCCTTTTCGAGGTTGGTAAGAATAGGTAAGAGCTTGATTGAACAGTTTGAGAGTGAGTGAGCTATCCCCACCAGCACCGTTGTAGATAGGGATAAAGTTACCCTTTTATATTGGATTGTTCCTTTTTTTCTACTCATCATGGCAGGAGAAGCAAATGCAAACGAAGACGTGCATTCACCTCGCACACAGGGAATAATACAGCACTACGAGCGCCAAGTGCGGATACACACAGAAGCGCTTGATGAGGATGTTCGTGTTACCAGTGACCACCTTGGTCAATTGGAAAACGTGCATATTGACACCAACACAAAAATTAGCATGTTGGATGTTTCCATACGAACAATGAACAGTTCTATTCTAGCCATCCTGCAGCGCCTTGAGGACAGGGATCGAGGACGAATCGTGGATGGACATGTGAGCAATGCCCCTAGCATTGTACCTGACAATGAAGATGACTATCTTGTAGATACTGAGATCGGGGAAGATGAGGATGCTAGGCCACGACGCTGGCTACATTGCAACCGTCAAGGTATGGGTGGACATCATCGGCGTGAGGTACACAATAATGATGATCCTTTTAACAAGAACAATTTTAAGATACCTCATTTTGATGGTAAATAAGACCTTGATGCACATATTACTTGGGAGAATTCTGTTGATAAAAAATTTGCATGTCACGAATTTCCTAAAAATGCAAGGGTTACAACATCCACTAGTGAGTTCACTGATTTTGCTTCTGTTTGGTGGATAGAACATGGCAAGAAAAATCCAAATAACATACCGTGAACTTGCGAAGCTTTGAAACGGCTCATGTGGGCAAGATTTGTTCCTTCTTACTATGCACGTAATCTATTAAATAAGTTACAACAGTTCATACAAGAAGCAAAATGTATAGAAGAGTATTTTCAAGAACTACACATGGGTATGTTGCGTTGTAATTTAGACGAGGATGAGGAACCAGCTATGGCTAGATTTTTGGGTCGTTTAAACCGTGAAATTCAGGAGATCCTTGCTTCTAATGATTACAATAATGTTACTTGTTTGTTTCATCTTGCTTGTAAAGCTGAAAGGGAAGTGCAGGGACGACGAGCTAGTTCTAGAACTAATATTTCTACAGGAAAGACTAGCTCATGGCAACCACGCATGACTACTCCTCTGATTGGGTGTGCTCCCCCACCATCTTCTTCACCGAGTCGGGTAGGACCTTCTTCCTCCGACAACAAGCCACGTGCTCCTTCCACTAGCTCAGCAGCAAAGACCACCCAAATTTCATTCATAGCATCTTGTAGTTTCTTATCAAGATCATCACAAGTAGAACAATGCAAATCAATTGTAGAATAGCTAGCATTTTTCAAGTTTTTATCATTAAGTGCAACAAGCTCTCTGTTCTTTTCAATTTCTAACTCAAGTTTATCAAGTCTGGAGGTGTGCGCACTTCTTAATGAGGACAATTGTTCATATATTAAATCACATGAGGAACAAGAATCGTCACTTGGAATCAAGGATTTCAGACGATTAAATTCAGATTCTAGTGACTCAATTTTAAAAGCATTGTCCCTAAGCTTTTTGTCCTTTTTCTTAACTATAACAGTGGCACGAGAAATAGCATCACACATTTCTTCGCAAGTGGGACATACCTCTTCATTATCACTGTTGTTTTCAACCTCCTCCATACTTGATCTTGACTTGCCCACCATGAAGCACAAGTTTGCCAAATCATCTTCATCTTCGTCACTTCCAATGTCCACATCGCTTGAGCCAAGTTCCTGAAGTGCGGTGATAAAGTTGTTTATCATCTTACATCCTATAATATCCTTCTTTTTCTTGTTGGAGTTTCTAGAGGTGGTCTTGAGATTGTTCTGCTTTTCCTCACGGGTAGAAGGACCTGAAAGATTAGGATATTCCGTACGAAAGTGTCCTGTCTTACCACATTCAAAATAGCGCTGAGGTCCGGAGCTTCCTCTCCTTCTAGTTCACACATTTTGCAATGATTTTGAGAATCCGGTAGAGATGAGTGCTAACTCCTCTTCTGGAAATTCCTCGATCTGCTCCAAGATTACTGAGGACAACAAAGCGAGAATATTGCAAGATGATGATTGGCCAGAGCTAGGCATTTCACGTTGTGAGATGAATGCAATAGAATTATTTTGATTCTATCGTGATAAGATGCCAATTTCATGAGTTTATAGTTTAGAGGGAAGTACATCTAGTGTAAGTGTACTCATGAGAGTAGATTCACTAATAGATGTGACTTTCATCTCCCCAATTGACATGTCTAATGCACTTAGTAATTGCCTAGCATTTTCAGCATCTGAAAAATTAACATTGACACTATGCAAGTTGCTGATAATTTTATTAAACTGAGCAAAGAGATCATCAATAGACTCACCGGGTTGCATCTCGAAGTGCATGTATTCTTTCTTGAACATGTCTTGCCTTACCTCCTTGATCATATTGGATTCTTCTTGGTAGTCACAAAGTGCTTTCCACACATCGTATGCAGATCGGAGGTGTGCATCACGGTCGAAGTCGCTTTGAGTTAATCCTTGTATGATTAAGTTCCAAGCCTTGTTGTTGTCGTCGACATCTCTCAGATTTGTAGCTATAACTTTATTGTTTGACGGCACTTCGTAAAGCTTGTATATCTTCTCCCATATTGCGAAGCCTTGTGCCTGGATGAAAGCTTCCATACGTGCCTTCCAAACCTAAAAATCAATACCACTAAACAAACAAGGTTTGGCGGAGTATTTATCCATGATGATTAGTCAAAAACACGTGCAAATCACAAAGACTAGAGCACCGTCACTCTGATTATAATTGTAGGATAGAAGAGGACGTGTAAAGATACCAGAGGGGGGTGAATGGAAGATTAAAACTTATCAGCGGAAGCAACAAAAACAGCACTCGACAGAAAACTGATCTGTTAAAGAAACCGTGCGTGCAACTAATCTAAACGTGTTCAACTATGAAAAATTTAGTATATATTGTAGATAACCAAGTCATGAAGACGTCACAACAAGATTCACATAAATTCGTCGAGAAAAACTCATGTTACGATCGAAAGATCGAACAAAGGTCACTCTGTCCTACCCGAGAAAAACAGTTCTGGAACACTACAAAGAAACTCGTGTAGATCAGAAACCACAAATCCAATGACCGTGAAATTTTGACAGATGATAGAAAATTACGTTGTGAAGAGAACCCAAAATAAATAACGTCAATCGAAACTATAAAACTTGAGTTATGATAAAACCACCAAACCAAGGTAGTGCTGTGCAGAAACTCGACGAGAAAGACTTGACAAAAACAAGTCGGACGAACAAGGAAAAAAAAGTTCCCTTCAACTATGAATTTTATTCAATATAACACAATAGGAACAACTCCAAAGTCGTGCACCATGAGCTCTGGCCTCCCTTGCTTATATAACCAGCCCTTAGGCCAACCCAAACCTCACTAGGACTCTAATCCTACTCAATTCATGAATCGCAATTTTCCATAACTGCTCAAGACTCTTCTATATGCAGATAGAAGAAATCTTAAGACTTTCAAACACCTTAGAAACGTATCCCACATTCCTAAAAAACCTCAAATTCGTTACCCACATGAAATCTTATCATAACCAACTCAAAACTTTCCATATTTGAGTCAAACACGACTCAGCCACAGCCTGAGTCCATAACCTAGTCGTTTGGACCTTTCCTACCAATTCTTTATGTCCACATCTCTTCATCATGCCTCAGAACCATGTAGCCACGTCCATGCACTGCTTGCACACATGCAAACATCTTCCATCAATATCCATGATACCTTCATATGCATTGTTCTTGATTCATACATGTTGTGCGACCTCCCGATCAACTCAACAACAAATCCTCCCGAACTTGGTTGTTGAACCTCATCTTCTCCTTAAGACTAGTTCAATGAATCACGTCACCAGCAATGTCTTGAAATCAAGCAACACCTGCACATGAATAAACAACCAATACTTCCAAGCACAAGTCCACGACTTGACTCTCGTTAGTTCTGAAACTACAACATCTTACATGAGCACCTCACATAAGCACGTTGCAAACCATAGAAAAATGATATCAACCATAACCACCAAAACACACCAAAAACTTAGTAAAAGAATACTAAGCAAATTTTCCATAAGTGTAAAGCAAGTTTGAGACATTGCAAGATAAAAGCAGAACAATTGCAATCAAGTTCCGAACCTTGCCAAAGCTACCGGGTCCTTGAGTCGGAGCTTAACAAAAAGATGTTTTGGGAGTATTCAAAACTTTTATCGTCAAAGCTAATGTATTCAACACACATAGGTCTCACAGATACACGTGCTTTTCTTGCACCTGACTATGCAGGTAGTGACGAACATCAAGAAGAGCATATTGGTGCAAAAGATGCAGCATGCTATGAAAGCCTCATTGTGCAGCATGTGCTTAGTGCCCAAATGGAGAAAGTGGAGCAAAACCCAAGGTTTATATGAGTGGTTAGTCATGCCCTTTTGGTTAACTAATGCACCTAGCACCTTCATGAGATTAATGAACTAGATTTTGCGTGCATTCAATAGAAATTTTTTTGTTGTGTACTTTGATGATATATTGATTTACAGCAAATCCATGGATGAACGTCTTGATCACTTACATGCTGTTTTTAATGCTTTATGTGAAGCACTTTTATTTGGTAACCATGAGAAGTGCACCTTTTGCACGGATCAAGTCTCTTTTCTTGGCTATGTTGTTACTCCACAGGGAATCGAAGTTGATCAAGCCAAGGTGGAGGATATTCTGGGGTGGCTGGTACCAAAGACTATCACACTTTTCTAGGACTGGCTGGGTTCTATTGTTGCTTTGTGAAGGATTTCAGCACCATTGTTGCTCCATTGAATGACTTTACGAAGAAGGGAGTGCCCTTTTCTTGGGGCACCACGCAAGATAACGCCTTTACCATACTGAACGATAAGTTGACACATGCACCTCATATCCAACTTCCTGATTTTTGTAAGACTTTTGAGCTTGAATTTGATGCTAGCGGGATTGGATTGGATTGTGTTTTGTTACAAGAAGGGAAACCTATTGCATATTTTAGTGAGAAAATGAGTGGGCATGTTCTGAATTATCCTACCTATGATAAGGATATATATGCTCTTGTACGGACTTTAAAAACATGGCAACATTATTTGTGGCCCAAAGAATTTGTTATCCACTCTAATCATGAATCACTAAAGCATATTAGGAGTCAAGGGAAACTGAACCGTAGGCCTGCTAAGTGGATGAAATTTATTGAGTCTTTTCCTTACGTCATCAAACACAAAAAAAAGGACCATGTTATTGCTGATACTTTACTAGACGTTATACTCTTTTATCTCAACTTGACTTTATTTTTGGATTGGAAATGATTAAAGGTCAATATGAACATGATACTGATTTCAAAGATGTATTGCTGAAGTGTAAAGAGGGAAGAATGTTGAATAAATTTGTACTGAATGATGGGTATGTGTTTAGAGCTAACGAGCTATGCATTCCAAGCTAGCTCCATTCGTTTGTTGTTGTTACAGGAAGCGCATGGAAGTGGACTCATGGGGCACATTAGAGTGAAAAAGATGGAGGACATACTTTCTGGACATTTCTTTTGGCTAAGGATGAGGCGATACGTGGAGCGCTTTGTTGATCGCTGCACGACATGTCAAAAGGCTAAGTCATGACTTAATCCACATGGTTTGTACATGCTCTTCCTGTTCCTAGCATGCCTTGGGAAGATATTTCTACGCACATTGTTTTAGGACTTCCTAGAACAAAGAAGGGGAGGGATAACATCTTTGTTGTGGTGGATAGATTTTATATAATGGCACAGTTCGTACCTTGTCATAAAAGTGATGATGCTATACATGTTGCTGATTTGTTTTTCTGAGAGATTGTTAGGTTTCATGGTGTGCTAAACACAATAGTTTCAGAATGTGATGCTAAGTTTCTTAGCCATTTTTGGAGAAATTTATGGGTAAAATTGGGGACTAAGCTTTTATTTTCAACTACTTGTCATCCCCAAACTGATGGTCAAACTGAGGTTGTGAATATAAGTTTATATACCATGCTTAGGGCTGTTTTTTTTTAAGAAAAATAAAAATATGGGAAGAGTGTTTGCCTCTTGTTTAGTTTGCCTATAATCGCTCCTTACATTCTAGTACTATGAGATGCCCATTTGAGATTGTTTATGGATTTGTACCCCGTGCTCCTATTGATTTATTACCTCTTCCCTCAATGGAGCGAGTATATTTTGATGCTAAACATCGTACTATTGATCTTAAAATTGCATGAAACCACTAGGAAGAATATAGAGCGCATAAATTCTAAGTACAAACTTGTTGGTAGTAAGGGAAAGAAACCTATCACTTTTGAACCTAGTAATTCAGTTTGGCTACATTTGTGAAAGGATACGTTTCCTGATTTGAGCAAGTCTAAATTGTTACCTCGAGCTGATGGTTCATTCAAAGTGTTGGAAAGGATTAATGATAATTCATATACACTCGAGTTGCCTGCGGATTTTGGGGTTAGTCCCACATTTAACATGGGAGATTTGAAGCCATATTGGGGAGAAGAGATGAGCTTGAGTCGTGGACGACTCAAATACAAGAAGGCAAGGACATAATACGATCATAGTTCCTGATCTTTTGATGAGAATAGGAGGGTTCGATTTGTGGAGGAGAAGACGTTGGCGATCTGACTACATCGTCCCCAGGACGATGCGCCTTAGCGATCGGTACACCGACTCCAAAGTTGTATTGTTCTTGCTGACACACAATCAACCTGACCACGAGGGCCTTTGTTCCTACAAGCAATCGAAGAACACGCAAGAACAAGAAGAACAAGCACTGATATATTGAAACAATCAAAAGTGGGGTTCCGAATATGTGGGGACCAGAATCCTGACATCCAAGGATAGCATCGGGTGGTGTCGTGCGATGCGACACCCAACAGTATACAAGAAAAAACGAGAATAAAATACAATACTAAGTCTTTATTTATAAACATAGCGTAAGTTTTACAATACTAAGCAGAAAGGAAAGTGACCTATACATCGTAGCTACGTTCTCGGCACTAGCTATGCAAAAGCAATGTCATCCATGTCCTGGATGCTTTGCACTAGCAACATCATACTTACGGCCGCGTGCAGGGCTCCCACTCGGCTGTAAACCCTAGAGGGGGTGCAGCCTCGTCGTCGAACCCGTCATCAGTCGCATAATCTGCAAAAACTTGTTAACTGCAAACGTGAGCTTAAGGCTCAGCACGACTGACCCATCTCACTAGACATATGCAGGTTGAATACTAAGCATAGGTAAGGTAAAGTAGTAAAGGACTCTCCTACAAGTGGATCCTTAGCTATCAAGTTATTATCAGCAGCTCACCAGTTAAATGAAAGTATCTTTAGTGATCATATTGGACAACAATCAAGTTCCAAAATAATTATAATTAAATACATTGTATTCTCCTGACTTCTTCATTATTTACTAGGTCACAACACGGTGAACAAGTGGTATTTTATTACGGTGAGGGACGGTGATTGCAATCAGGACAGACCCGGTCAACATGACACATACGCACTTTCGGAAGCGCCAGCGAGTACTTACAGCAGTACCTACGTAGCACATCAGTACTAGTCGTATATGGCCACCTTTTACCCAACACTAGAATGTCGAACCGGTCGATCCGTCACGAGTAGGAGGTCCCTGCGTGGGGCGTACTCTGACGTGCCCACCAGCTGATTCACACCTCGCTGCCCTCAACCCACGCCTATAAAATGCAACGGTATTCCTCGACAAACCAGTATCAAGTTACGTCAGTTTGCTGGAGCCCATTTATCTAGTATGTCGTCGGTACAATTCAAGCTTCTCCAGCAAGGCTGCACACGGATCGGTCCTCAATTGACACAAGCAGGGCTACGCGCGTGAGACAACGTCTCGCTGCATCCTACCCGCTGCTCAGTCTCAATTTCATATTCATAAACCATTGCTTGATCCAATTCATACCGTGTGATAAAATCCTATCTCGCGAGTAGAATCCAACTACTCAACTTCTACCAGATCCCTATGAATATAAGCATGGCAGTTTCTACTCATCGGGCTGTAGACCTACCCAAGAATCCATAGGATTTGTGTCCATGCAAGTGGATGTCAAACACCTTAAACGTAATGCACAAACATCTGAAGACATAAGGTGAATGAAAACTGCAAGGAGATAGTAAGGAACTTAAATGCAAACCAGGGCTTGCATGAAAATGAGTCCGGGTCCAAGTTAGTCTCCTGTACATGGACTTCCAAGGCTTCCGGGTGCTCCTTCACTTCAGTTACTACACGATTTGCATATACTATATATGAATGACTTTGGAAATAAATAATATATTTAAGGTCACAAGCTAATATGTTGTGATCAAAATAAGATAATGATCTTAATTGGCTTTGTAACTTTTATGGTAGATACAAGGGACTATAGTGGAGACTCTTGCAGGGAACAAGAGATGGTCAAGGAAGTTTGTCGCAATAACCTTCACTGAATTTTGGTTGAAATTCTGGAGGTCTATCATGGCTACCAATGGTTGTAGCATGCAGAGAGGGTCTCACTGGTTCTAGGAAAATTTGTTTCATAATTTTCTAAGCTTCCTACAGGGAGAAATTGATTTAACAAGTTTGGGAGAATTTCTGAAATGTTTTCTGTATTTTTCCCAACTTTTCAATTACATAGAGATTTGGAACACTGATCAACCCAGTAAATGAAGTCCAATGAGCTTGAATTTTTTTCTGGAGCTCAATTGTATTATCAAGAGTATTAAATTGGGAATTTTCTAATAACAGAACAGAAGTAATTAATTTGTCAAGCAGTTACCTCAAAGGAATTAATTATGAAAATTCTAGGAGTTTAATGTCCAACAAATTGCACCACTGCAAAGTTGAGATTGAGATGAGCCTATCAAAATTTATTTGGAAAATTTTGAGCAAATCTACTA
The DNA here is from genome assembly GCA_036927565.1 of Tuctoria greenei. Lineage (NCBI taxonomy): Eukaryota > Viridiplantae > Streptophyta > Magnoliopsida > Poales > Poaceae > Tuctoria > Tuctoria greenei. The sequence continues at coordinate 122,125,946 of JAYESD010000001.1, forward strand.
GGAGTAATGAATTTTATAAGTTTGATTGAATCCATGAATTATTTTCCAATTGGAAATTTTAAATAAAGCTGTTAGCCCCACTTCATTTGAATTGGGCCAATCAGCGCTGGGCCGCACCGAGGGCCACGGGGTTAACCCGCATAGCCGCACCAGATCCGGGCACAAATTGATCCCTCTCCTCTCGCCGAACGACTGACGTGCGGGGGCCGCAAGTCGTCTTCTTTGTCTCGATGTGCGACGCAGCCGCGGCAGCGCTGCGCCGGTGAGCTCACCGCTGGCCTTTCCCGTGCGCGGAGCTTAGCCAAACTTGTCGCCTGGGGGTTTTCCACCATGCTGAGCACGTCGGTGATGTCCCCAGAACTTGCCGACGGCTGGAACAGGCAGTGCGACGGCGGCAACGGCGGCTCGGACAGGGTGGAACTCTCTCATCTCTAGCTCAGATGCCTTGGTTTCTTGTCCAAAAGCCTCCTTGTACCTTGAGGATCATGAACAAGGACTAGGGAAGGAGAAAACGGCCGGGAACTATGAGCTTGATGGTGAACCACGACTTTTTCACCGGCGGTGACCAAAACTCGGCTATCTCGATCAACACTCGATGTTTCCAAATATTTTTGATCCGGAGTGTTCACAGGGAGATAGGTAAAATATCCCTTAACTATTGCCAAGATTTATTAGACGTAGAAAACGAATTAAATACCAAACCTAGAGACATAGGTATGAACTATCATCGGGAAAAATAGAAATAAGAACGCTACAAGGCATGGCATGGCTTCAAACATGGTGAGAATGCATAAGGCATGATAACACACCTTTCTCTTATAGAAACTGGGGCCTAAAAAGGCTTCCTTCGGCTTGTTGACGGTGGAGCAGGGGCGGTTCTTGGCGGCTTCTTCCGCGGTCGTCGGAAAACTGCGGAATACCGCACAACCGGCTGAGAAAACACTGAACCAAAAGATGAATAAGGTGCGCAAGCAAGTTTTGAACAAGTTTGCTAAAGAACTCACGATCGATCCTCGGCTAGACGGCAAGTTATCGTCGGAGTTCCGAGGTGAGGTCGGCAGCGCGCGAGCGGGGCAAAACTGCGGCATGGTAAGGCAAAACCAAACGGGATCTCGATGCCGTTGACCAGGTGTAAGACCTATGTGTGCTGAATACATTGGCTTGTAGTGAATACACTTGGCTTTGATGATAAAAGTTTTGAATATCACAAAAACACCTTTTTATCAAGGTCCGAGTCTAGCTCTGAGCTATAGCAAGGTCCGACCATAGCTCTGACTTGTTTTGGGTAGCTCCGGATACGTTAGATGCTAGGTCCGACTTCTTGGTAAGGTTCGACTAGCTTTGGTTAGCTCCGGTGAGCTTTATCTTTAGCCCCGACATGTCTTTGTTAGCTCCGGCATATATTTGATAGCTCCGGCATGTCTTTGTTAGCTCCGGCATATATTTGATAGCTCTGGCATGCTTTTGCTAAGCTTCAACTTACTTTGTCTAGCTCTGGTTTTGGGTTGACTAGTTTTGACTAGTTTTTGGTAAGCTCTAGTGCTAGGATCTACTAGTTTTGGTAAGCTCCGGCAGGTGCTTCATTGTACTAGTTTTGGTAAGCTCCGGCGCTAGGTTCTACTAGCTTTTGTTAGCTCCGGCTCAAGGTCCGGGTTGCACTGGCGAGGTCTGGAACTTGACCTTAGTGCTTCTACTATTTATTTGCAATGTTTTGTACTTGCTTTACATTATTGGAAATATTGCTTAGTATTCATTTGCTATGTTTTTGGTGCGTTTTGGTTGATATGGATGATATCGTGTTACTGTGGTTTTTGCAACATGCTTATGTGAGGTGCTCACATAAGGTGTTGTCTTCGGAACTAACTTGAGTCAAGTCGAGGACTTGGGCTCGTATGGATTCGTTGTTTATTCATGTGCAGGTGTTGCTTGAGTTCAAGTCATAGCTGGTGACGGGATCCATTGGACTAGTCTCAGGGAGGAGATGAGGTTCCAACAACCAAATTCAGGAGGAATTGTGGTTGAGCTGATCAGGAGGTTGCGCAGTATGATTGAATCAAGAACAATGCATATGAAGGTATCGTGGACGTCATTGGATGATGTTTGCACGTGTGCAAGGAGTGCATGGACGTGGCTACATGGTTCCGAGGCGTGATGAAGAGATGTGGACGTAATGAATTGGTCGGAAAGGTCCAACCGACTAGGTTATGGACTCAGGCTGCGACTGAGTCGGGTTTGACTCAAATATGGAAAGATTTGAGTTTGTTATGATAGGATTTCGTGTGGGTCACGAATTTGAGTTGTTTTGGAATGTGGGATACGTTCCTAAGGTGTTTGGAAGTCTTAAGATTGCTTCTATCTGCGTATAGAAGAATCTTGAGCAGTTATGGAAAGTTACGATTCGTGATCTGAGTAGGATTAGAGTCCTAGTTGACATTGAGTTGACTTTCAAGCTGGTTATATAAGCAAGGGAGCCCAGAGCTCGTGGTTCACGACTTTGGTGCTGTTCCTCTTGTGTTCTATTGAATAAAATTCGTAGTTTGAAGGAACTTTTGTGCCTTGTTCATCCGACTTGTTCCAGACAAGTTTTACTCGTTGAGTTTCTGGACAGCACTACCTTTCGTTGGTGGATTTATCATAACTCAAGTTTTACTGATCCAATTGACGTGATTCTTTTTGGGTTGTCTTCATAACTTGATTGTCTATTATCTGTCAAAATGTCACGGTCATTGGATTTGTGGTCTATGATCTACACGAGTTTCTTTGCAGCGTTCCAGAACTGTTTTTTTTTCTCGGGTAGGGCAGATTGACCATTGTTTGATCTTTCGATCATAACTTGAGTTTTTCTCGACGGATTTGAGTGATTCTTTTTGTGTTGTCTTCGTGACTTGATTCTATCTGATATCTATCACTTTTTCACTGTGAAACACATTTATATTAGTCTCACACATGATTTCTTTAACAGATCGTTTTTCTGCCGAAAGGGTTTGGGGTTTAGTTTTTTCCGCTGCGTAAGATTTTTAAATCTACCATTCACCCCCCCTCTGGTAGCTTTTCACGTGCTCTTCGATCCTACAATTGGTATCAGAGCCACGGTGCTCTAATCTTTGTGATTTGCACGTGTTTTTAACTAATCATCATGGAGAAGTACTCCGCCAAACCTTGTGTGTTTGTTGGTATTGATTTTTAGGTTTGGAAGGCACACATGGAGGCTTTCATCCAGGCACAAGGCTTTGCAATATGGGAGAAGGTATACAAGCCCTAAGAAGTGCCATCAAACGATCAAGTTACAGCTACAAATCTGAGAGATGTCGAACAACAACAACAACAAGGCTCGGAACTTGATCATACAAGGATTAACACAAAGCGACTTCGACCGTGTTGCACACCTCCGATCTGCATACGATGTGTGGAAAGCACTTTGTGACTACCACGAAGGATCCAACACGTCAAAGAGGTAAGACAAGACATGTTCAAGAAAGAATACATGCGCTTCGAGATGCAACCCGGTGAGTCTATTGATGACCTTTTTGCTCGCTTTAATAAGATTCTCAGCAACTTGCGTAGTGTCAATGTTAATTTTTCAGATGCTGAAAATGCTAGGCAATTGCTAAGTGCATTAGATATGTCAATTTGGGAGATGAAAGTCACATCTATTCGTGAATCTACTGTCATGTGTTCTCTTACTTTAGATGTGCTATATTCCAAGTTAAAAACTCATGAAATTGACATAATATCACGTAAGAACCCCAACAAGTATATTGCTTTTGTTTCTCAATGTGATATGCCTAGCTTCTGCCAATCTTCATCTTGTAGTACACTTGCTTTGTTGTCCTCTCTAACCCTTGAACAGATTGAGGAGTTTCCAGAGGAGGAGCTAGCACTTCTCTCTACGAGGTTCTCAAAAGCATTGCAAAATGTGAGAACTAGAAGGAGAGGAAGCTCCGAACCTCAACGATGCTTCGAATGTGGTAAGACAGGACATTTTCGTTCAGATTGCCCTAACCTTTCAGGTCCTACTTCCCGGGATGAAAAGAAAACAAGAACGAAGCACTCCTCTACAAAAGATATGAAGAAAAAGAAGGGTGCCATAGGACGCAAGATGATTAACTGCTTCATCACCGCACTTCAAGAACTTAGTTCAAGTGATGTAGACTTTGAAAGTGATGAAGATGATGATGATCTGGCCAACTTATGCTTCATGGCGGGCAAAACAAGATCAAGATCAAGTCAGGAGGATGTAGAACACAACAGTGACAATGAAGAGGTATGTCCTACTTGCAAAGAAATGTGTGATGCTATTTCTCGTGCCACTATTATTGTTAAGAAGAAGGACAAAAAGCTTAGGGATAGTGCTGCTAAAATTGAATCACTAGAATCTGAAATCAACCGTTTAAAAACTTTGATTCCTAGTGATGATGCATGTTCCTCATGTGATTTAATATATGAACAATTGTCCTCATTAAGAAGTGCGCACACCTCCACACTTGATAAACTTGAGTTAGAAATTGAAAAGAACAAAGAGCTTGCTGCACTTAATGATAAAAACTTGAAAGATGCTAGCTGTTCTACAATTGATTTGCATTGTTCTACTTGTGATGATTTTGATAAGAAACTACAGGATGCTATGAATGAAATTTCTATATTGAACAATGCTTTACATTCTCATGAAGTTAAATTTTGTTCCAATTGCAAACTAAAAGGAAAAACTTCATGTGAAAATTGCCTTGATCTGTCCAACAAACTTGATAACATGCATAGGACATTAGATTGGTTTTGTAATGGGAATAAGAACGTAAACTTGCTGCTGAATTCTTCCAAGTCTTGCAATGATAAAACTGGTTTAGGTTTTGATTTTCATGCTCATTCTAAGGCACATCCACCTAAAATTGTAAAGACATTAGGAAGTGGTTTGATTCAAATGGTTCCTAAACAAAAAGGAGTGGTTTTCAAATCTGCAGGAGTGTTGCCTCATTCGGTTTCAAATAAAAATATTGCTTGCTCATCTAGACATGAACACAAAGTTAAATTTCATTGTACCTTCTGTGGTAGAGATGGTCATGTCATAGATTTTTGTTATAGACTAGCTAAACAATAGAAAAGGGAAAGAATGGTTGCTAGATCTGATAACTTTCATGCAAAATTTGTTGCACACATTGAACCGAATGTACAACCTGCTGTTTTGAGTCAAAAACATTCAAAGTTTACCTCCGGACCTTCTGTTTTTGCCTCCGGAGCTACTGATTTTTGTGCTACACAAGTAACACCTTATAGGTCAGTAGTCAAGAATAAAAAATCTCAAACTTTGACTCATAAACCTGCTGTTTTGTCTCAGCTTTCGCGTGTTTTTCCTGCTGCACATCGCGTGACTCAGTACTGGATTCCTAAATGCCTTTTAACTAACCCCAGTATTGAGTCATCGACGTATTGTGCCTTTATGTAGGTTACACGTTTGAGGAAGGAGAACATTTGGATTGTGGATTCAGGTTGCTCACGCCACATGACCGGTAACAAAGATTGGTTCTCCTCCCTCTCTTTTGTGTCACGTGTAGAGAATGTTACTTTTGCCGATAATTCTTCAACTCCTATAATTGCTAAGGGTTCGGTTAGAGTAAATGATCACTACACTTTGAAGGATGTGGCACTTGTCAAAAATTTGAAATACAATTTGCTTTCTGTTGCACAATTGCTAGATGAAAATCTAGAAATTATTTTCAATAAAAACTGCTGCAAAGTTGTAGGTTCAAATAGTGAGCTTATTTTTAACATGTCTCGGTTTGGAAGAGTTTTGAAAGCTGATTTTGATATGTCTTCCTCTAAGCATAGGTGTCTAGTTGCTAATGATTCAAAGGACTTATATTTTTGGCATCGTAGACTTGGTCACGTAGGCTTTGATCACCTAACACGTGTTAGTGCTCTTGATCGCATACGTGGGCTGCCTAAGCTTAAAGGGGACAAAGAAATTGTGTGCTCTTCTTGTAGACATGCTAAGATGGTTGCAGGTTAACATACTCCTATCACAATGATCATGACAACTGAACCTTGTCAACTTTTGCATCTTGACACCGTAGGACCTTCACGTGTTCAATCCTTCGGAGGTAAATGGTATGTTCTTGTTATTGTTGATGATTATTCTAGATACTCTTGTGTTTACTTTATGGCATCTAAGAATGAAGTTTTTAGTCACTTTAGAACTTTATTTCTTAGATTATCAATTATCATCCAAAATCATTAAAAGCAATTAGAAGTGATAATGGAACTGAATTTAAAAATTAATCTTTTGATCACTTTTGTGCTGAAAATAGAATAGATCATCAATTCTCTTCACCATGTGTACCTCAACAAAACGGTGTTGTAGAAAGAAAGAACAGAATCTTAGTTGAGATGGCTAGGACTATGCTTGATGAATATCAAACTCCAAGGAAATTTTGGGCTGATGCGTTAGCAACCGCTTGTTATGTCTCAAATCGTGTTTTCTTGCGTGCTAAGCTAGGTAAAACACCATATGAGCTTCGGTTTGGACATAGGCCTAGTGTTTCACACTTTCGGGTCTTTGGATGCAAATGCTTTGTTAAGAAACATGGTAATCTTGATAAATTTGAACCTAGATCCATTGATGGCATGTTTCTTGGTTATCCATCTCATACTAGAGGCTACCGTGTGCTTTTACTTGACACTAACAAAATTGTGGAGACTTGTGAAGTGTCTTTTGATTAAGCTAGCCCTGGTACAAGCTCCGGTGTTGCAGGACCAGATCCGTATCCTCAGGGAGAGGGTATTTTTGAAGATGAAGAAGAGCTGGTGATACTGCCTGGTAGTTCCGAAGTTGACACGGGTCCAGCTCCGGACATTGAACAAGCTCCGGCTATCACCTATGCTGGTCCTGATCGTCCACAACTCACAAGCTCATCAATCTACGATGAACCTAATGAAGAAGAAGCTTGTGAGACATTTGTTTCCTTACGTTTTTACAAAGATCATCCCCCACAACAGATGATTGGAAGCTTGCACAAACGAGTCACACGGTCCAGGTTTTGTGATCCAAACTCTCATGCTCATTCTACTTTTGTTGCTTCTTTTGATCCAAAAGATATATCACACGCACTCACTAATGAATCTTGGATTATTACCATGCAAGAAGAGTTAGAAAATTTTGAAAGAAATAATGTTTGGAAACTTGTACCTCCACCTCTAGGTCACACTTTAATTGGAACTAAATGGGTATATAAAAATAAACAAAGTGAGGATGGGGTTGTGGTTAGGAATAAGGCTAGGTTGGTTGATAGAGGTTTCACTCAAGTTGAAGGTCTAGATTTTGATGAAACTTTTGCTCCTGTCGCTAGATTAGAAGCCATAAGAATTTTGTTAGCTTTTGTAGCTTCTAAAGGTTTTAAGATATATCAAATGGATGTTAAAAGTGCTTTTCTTAATGGCTACATAGATGAGGAGGTTTATGTCAAACAACCACCAGGTTTTGAAAATCCAGATTTTCCTAATCATGTTTACAAACTGTCCAAAGCCTTATACGGTCTCAAACAAGCCCCTAGAGCATGGTACGATAGGCTAAAAACATTCTTATTTGAAAAGGGTTTTACCATGGGCAAGGTTGATAAAACTCTTTTTGTGCTTAAACATGGCAATGACTCATTATTCGTTCAAGTGTATGTGGATGATATTATCTTTGGTTGTGCTTCTCATGATCTTGTGTCCAAGTTTTCAGCAATGATGAGTGCCGAATTTGAAATGAGTATGATCGGTGAACTCACTTACTTTTTGGGGCTACAAATCAAGAAAACCAAGGAGGGTACCTTTGTGCATCAAACGAAGTATACCAAAGACCTCCTAAGGCACTTTCAACATGGACAAAAGCAAGCCTCTTCGGATACCAATGGGAACAACAACAACACTTGAACTTGATGAAGATGGTGAACTTGTGGATCAAAAAGAATATAGAAGTATGATCGGATCACTTTTGTACCTCACGGCATCAAGACCGGACATACAATTCAGCGTATGTCTTTGTGCACGGTTTCAAGCTTCCCCATGTGATTCACATCCTCAAGCCGTCAAAAGGATTCTCAGGTACTTACATGGAACCCAAGAATTTGGCATCTTTCTTCCTTCTTCCTCAACCGTTACTTTGAAAGCTTTTTCGGATGCTGATTTTGGGGGTTGTAGGATTGATAGGAAAAGTACTTCCGGTGCTTGTCATTTTCTTGGTAATTCTCTTGTTGCTTGGTCCTCTAGAAAACAAAATTCAGTTGCACAATCCACAGCCGAATCTGAATATGTAGCTGCTGCTAGTGCTTGCTCACAAATTCTTTAGATTGTTCAAACACTTAAGGACTATGGGGTTGATCTAAATAGTGTTCCACTGTTCTGTGATAACACTAGTGCCATTTGCATTGCTAAAACCCCGTGCAACATTCTAGAACTAAGCACATTGACATTAGGTATCACTTTCTCCGAGATAATGTTGAAAGAGGAAACATTGTGCTTCACCATGTAGATATCGAACAACAATTGGCTGACATTTTTACAAAACCTTTGGATTTCACTCGTTTTTGTTACATTCGTAGTGAAATAGGGGTTATGCATCCTCATGGCTTAAATTGAGGGGGAGTTTTTGAAACATGGGAAGTCTGTGTGTGAATCTGAAATTAAAATAATATGAGCATAGTATTTCATACATATATGACTTTTGGTTCCTTTTACATGCTGAAAGTTCTTACTACATTACTCGTGTTATACATTTCGTAGTTTTTGCTATGTCTAGTAATTGGAATAATTACTTACACTAAATCTTGTCATGGTCGAACTTTCTTGCTGTTTTGAACTTGTTGCATGCTCACAAATGCTTTTAATCATTAAGAATTTATCAAGTAATCAACTCACATGTTGAGTTTTTATGAACAAATATAAACTGAGAAAAGATCAAGAGAATATGCATGCATCGCACTTCTTCTTTTGAGATGGCTTGTCATTGCACTTAGATATGAACTTGGAAGAAGTTGTGTATGACTAAAACCATGTCCTTAAGCTTCTGATTGTCAAATGACATAGGCTTGGCTTGGTTGGTTGGAATTAGGCAGATGCGCATATAATCTCTTGCAAATATCATATGATCTAAATGTATGCTTTGAAAAATAATATAATGCAGCAATTAGTGTACATGCTATCAGGTTTTGAGATAGTTAAGTTTGTGAGATCATGACTTGCTTAAATTTAAAATTACATTTGATCTCTAGCATGGCTTACATTACTTTATGTATTTCATTGATGTGATAATGTAAGGTACTTGATAGTATGACTTGGATGAGCTTTGTTTATATGTATATGTTATAATATGCTCATAACAACTAAAGGGGGAGAGATAATTTTTTTATATCTCATGACTTGCTGAATACATTGTCAAAGGGGGAGAGATAAGCATGAAGAGAGAGAGACTATGTGCATAAGGAGAGATAATAAAGGGGGAGAGATAATATGGGATAATTTTTATGTGAATAAAGGTGCATTATTTACAAAGGGGGAGAAATTGTCTTCAAAACTTTTATGTGAATAAGCCAATGTTCGGATTTTAAATGGTGTTGCCAATGCATTCATCAAGGGAGAGATTGTAAGACATATGTGTGCTGAATACATTGGCTTGTAGTGAATACACTTGGCTTTGATGATAAAAGTTTTGAATATCACCAAAACACCTTTTTATCAAGGTCCGACTCTAGCTCCAAGCTATAGCAAGGTCCGACTTGTTTTGGGTAGCTCCAGCTACGTTAGATGCTAGGTCCGACTTCCTTGTAAGGTCCGACTAACTTTGGTTAGCTCCGGTGAGCTTTATCTTTAGCTCCGGCATGTCTTTGTTAGCTCCGGCATATATTTGATAGCTCTGGCATGTCTTTGTTAGCTCCGGCATATATTTGATAGCTCAGGCATGCTTTTGCTAAGCTCCGACTTACTTTGTCTAGCTCCGGTTTTGGGTTGACTAGTTTTGACTAGTTTTTTGTAAGCTCCGGTGCTAGGATCTACTAGTTTTGGTAAGCTCCGGCAGGTGCTTCATTGTACTAGTTTTGGTAAGCTCCGGCGCTAGGTTCTACTAGCTTTTGTTAGCTCCGGCTCAAGGTCCGGGTTGCTCTAGCGAGGTCTGGAACTTGACCGTAGTGCTTCTGCTTTTCATTTGCAATGTTTCGTACTTGCTTTACATTATTGGAAATATTGCTTAGTATTCATTTTCTAAGTTTTTGGTGCGTTTTGGTTGATATGGATGATATCGTGTAACTGTGGTTTTTGCAACATGCTTATGTGAGGTGCTCACATAAGGTGTTGTGTTTGGAACTAACTTGAGTCAAGTCGAGGACTTGGGCTCGTATGGATTCATTGTTTATTCATGTGCAGGTGTTGCTTGAGTTCAAGTCATTTCTGGTGACAGGATCCATTGGACTAGTCTCAGGGAGGAGATGAGGTTCCAAAAACCAAATTCAGGAGGAATTGTGGTTGAGCTGATCAGGTGGTTGCGCAGTATGATTGAATCAAGAACAATGCATATGAAGGTATCTTGGACATCATTGGAAGATGTTTGCACGTGTGCAAGGAGTTCATGGACGTGGCTACATGGTTCCGAGGCGTGATGAAGAGATGTGGACGTAAAGAATTGGTCGGAAAGGTCCAACCGACTAGGTTATGGACTCAGGCTGCGGCTGAGTCGGGTTTGACTCAAATATGGAAAGATTTGAGTTGGTTATGATAGGATTTCGTGTGGGTCACAAATTTGAGTTGTTTAGTAATGTGGGATACGTTCCTAAGGTGTTTGGAAATCTTAAGATTTCTTCTATCTGCGTATAGAAGAATCTTGAGCAGTTATGGAAAGTTACGATTCGTGATCTGAGTACGATTAGAGTCCTAGTTGACATTGAGTTGGCTTTTGAGCTGGTTATATAAGCAAGGGAGCCCAGATCTCGTGGTGCACAACTTTGGGGCTGTTCCTCTTGTGTTCTATTGAATAAAATTCATAGTTTGAAGGAACTTTTGTGCCTTGTTCGTCCGACTTGTTCCAGACAAGTTTTACTCGTCGAGTTTCTGGACAGCACTACTTTTCGTTGGAGGTTTTATCATAACTCGAGTTTTACTGATCCAATTGACATGATTCTTTTTGGGTTGTCTTCACAACTTGATTGTCTATTATCTGTCAAAATTTCACGGTCATTGGATTTGTGGTCTATGATCTACACGAGTTTCTTTGCAGCGTTCCAGAACTGTTTTTTTTTCTCGGGTAGGGCAGATTGACCATTGTTTGATCTTTCGATCATAACTTGAGTTTTTCTTGACGGATTTGAGTGATTCTTTTTGTGTTGTCTTCGTGACTTGATTCTCTCTGATATATATCACTTTTTCACTGTGAAACACATTTAGATTAGTCTCACACATGATTTCTTTAACAGATCGTTTTTCTGCCGAAAGGGTTTGGGGTTTAATTGTTTCCGCTGCATAAGATTTTTAAATCTACCATTCACCCTTTTGCTTGGCAAATTTCCCTCTGGTAGCTTTTCACGTGCTCTTCGATCCTACACCAGGGGGGTTTAAATAGGCAGAGAGGGATGAGAGGAGCTCGCCACGGCGCAAACAAGCAAGCAGCTCGGTGGCTTGCATGCCGGAGGTGTCGCCACGGTGAAAACAGGGGAACTGCTCGGGAATGGGTCACTGGACAGTGGGTCCCACATCCCCTTCCTAGTCGATCCTCTCTGGAACTTTAGTTCCCCTACCAAACTTGATACAAAAATTCTAGATTTTTGTGAGAAGCCAATGTGTCGAGTCAGATTCTGAAATTGGATATCAAATTTGGAGAAGTTTCAATTGGAATTCAAATTCAAATTTGAATTTGAATGAAGCTCAATGGAGTCACTGAATTAAATAGCAAATGAGCTTCAAAAAAATATGAAAATTTGCAGGGGTGTTATTTGGAATATTATGAGGCCATGGAAAAATATATAGCCTCAGACTTGAATATTTTGACAAGGCCTAAATGTACAGTAGCTATATTCAAGTTTTGAATTAATTTGAATATATTTAGTACTGCATAGTGTTTTGCCCTAGCAAATTTCCATTCAATAAATTCCAAAATTTGCAGAAAGGTCACTTGAAATATCCTAGGGTCATTGGTGAAGTCCAATCCCTATGTTAATAAAATTTAAGTATGAGTGAAAAAGATTTTTGATGATATCAAGTTAATGTGTACAACCATAATTGATCTCCACTATGGTTGATAAGAAACTGGTAACTGAACTTTATATTAAGGAAAAACTGGGATTTTACATTCCCCCCCCCCTAAAAGAATCTTGTCTCAATATTACAATAGGAAGGATGAAAGAAAAACATCTAATGAACATATGCCGCTAACAAGTCCGGATAGTTTGCTCTAAGGTATTCCTCGCTTTCCCACATTGCTTCTTCAGCGGTGTGGTTGCCCCACAAGACCTTGTAGAAGTGTATGGTGCGGCTTCTTGTGTTGTGAGTCTTCTCATCGATTATATAGGTTGGATGCTCAGAGTAAGTAAGATCTGGTTGGAGAGCTTCCAAATCCTCCATACGGACGTCAGCTGGGGCCTTGTGACATTTCCGCAATTGCAAAATGTGAAACACATTGTGGACCCCTGAAATCAACGCTGGTAGCTCTAGCCGATAGGCCACATGTCTGCATCGTTCAATTACCGCAAACGGCCCAATGAAGCGTGGAGCTAGCTTCCCTTTGACTCCAAGGCGATGAATCCCTTTCATTGGGCATACACGAAGATAAACGTGATCCCCGACATCAAAGTGAAGGGGTCGACGCCGTTTTTCCGCATATCTTTTCTAATGAGACTGAGCAGCCTTGAGGTTGGCTTGAATAACTCGTACTAGTTCTTCGGCTTCATTCACCAAGTCGATACCATATATCACTCGTTCACCGGATTCACACTAGTTCAAAGGTGTGCGGCAATTCCGGCCATAAAGAGCTTCATATGGTGCCATCTAGATGCTAGCCTGATAACCATTGTTGTATGAAAACTCCGCCAATGGTAGATGATCATCCTAATTCTTACCATGCTGGATGGAACAGGTGCGGAGCATATCTTCTAGATCTTTGTTTACTCGCTCCATTTGACCATCATTTTGAGGATGATAAGTTGAGCTTCGAATTAACTTGGTACCCAGGGATGCATGGAGCTGATCCCAAAATCGAGCAACAAAAAAGGTTCCATGATCTGATATGATAGTGTGGGGTACTCCGTGTAGGCACAGGATCGTGGCAATATACAACTCGGCATATTGTCGTGCCACATAATTGACATTGACCGGAATAAAGTGAGCCGACTTGGTGAGTCGTTCGACTATCACCCAAATCCAGTCATGCTTGCAAAAGGTGAGAGGTAATCCAACAATGAAATCCATGTCGATGTCCTCCCATTTCAAGGCCGGTACGCTCAAAGGTTGAAGCTGTCTTCAGATGGTCGGCTTTCACTCGCCGACACGTATCACACTCGGATGCGTACTTCACTATTTTCCTGTTCATCTGAGTCCACCAAAATTTCTTCTTTAATTCTTTGTATATTTTGTTACTTCTCGGATGAATAGAATACTTGTACAAATGAGCTTTGTCCAATATCTTCTTCCGAAGTTCCACATTGTGGGGCACAACGATGCGGTCTTTGAACCAGATGGTACCATCATCGTCACCTCGGAAACACATCATATCCCCCTTCTTCATTCTTTGGCAAATGTGCGACATGCCCCTGTCTTCCCTCTGAACCTCTACAATATCTTCCCTTACGATTGGAATGAGAGCTAGATTGTAGAGCGCCCCATATGGAACCAAGTAGAGAGTCGGCTCTTCTTCTTCCATCGAGATGATGTAAAGATTATTGACATGGGACTTGCAACTCAATGCGTCTGCAACTACTTTCGCTTTGCCATGATGGTAGTGGATCTCAATCTCATAGTCTTTGATCAATTCCAACCATCTTCGCTGTCGCATATTCATGTCATTCTGAGTGAAGATGTATTTCAAGCTTTTGTGATCGGTGTAGAGATGCACTAGGTTGCCCAACAGATAGTGTCTCTACATCTTTAATGCAAGCACCACGGTAGCGAGCTCAAGATCATGAGTTGGATAATGCTGCTCATGGTTTCACAGCTGCCGTGATCCATAAGCGATCACCCTTCTGTCTTGCATCAATACACAACCCAAACCAATCCCAGATGCATCACAATAAACATCAAATGACTTGGTTGTGTCCGGTTAAGCTAATGCTGGTGCTGTTGTGAGGTGTTTCACTAATGCTTGAAAACCTTCCTCACATTCCTTCGTCCTTACATACTTCTTCCCTTTCTTCAGAAGTTCTATGATAGGTTTAGCTATCTTGGAGAAACTTGGAATGAACCTTCGGTAATATCCTGCTAAACCCAGGAAGCTTTAGACTTCATGTACATACTTCAGAGACTCCCATTTGATTACCTGCTTAATCTTGCTGGGATCAACTGCAATCCCCTCAGCAGAGATGATGTGCCAGAGAAATGACACTTGGCTGATCCATAACTCACATTTGCTGAACTTAGCATACAGTGCAATCGTTGAAGCACAATGCGCAAGTGTTGAGCATGTTCTTCTTCGGATTTCGAATACATAAGGATGTCGTCGATGAAGACCACGACAAACTTGTCCAATTCCAGCATGAACACCGAATTCATGAGATACATTAAAGGAGCCGGTGCATTGGTCAATCCAAAGGACATGACAAGGTACTCATACAATCCATACCTCATCGAGAATGTCGTCTTAGGTATATCCTCTGGTCGAATCCCGATCTAATGATACCCAGAACGAAGATCCATCTTCAAAAATATCTTAGCACCCACCAATTGATCGAACAAAATATCGATGTGTGGTAGTGGATACTTATTCTTGATCGTGACAGCATTGAGTGGACGATAGTCCACACATAGTCTCAATGTCTTATCCTTATTCTTCACGAACAATGTAGAACAACCCCAAGGTGATGAACTTGGACAAATGAAACCCTTGTCCATAAGTTCCTTCAGCTGCTCCTTCAGAGCGGCAAGTTCCTTAGGTGCCATCTTGTATGGCTTCCTCGAGATCGTCACTGTTCCAGGTACAAGTTCAATCTTAAACTCGATGTCTCTTTCAGGTGGCATACCAGGAAGATCCTCGGGATATACGTCCGGATATTCATGGACCAAGGGAATGTCCTCAAGCTTTGCGGCTTCCTTGTTATAGGTGCCTGGAATTTCCTGGATAAGGTGGTCTAAAATGAGAGCGTGTGGTTCATATAGTGGAGAGTTTACATGGACCACACGTGGAACGATGTGAGGAACAGCACCATGATGGTGCAGCCACGACATCCCTAAGATAACATCAAGATTTTGGCCTTCAAATATAATTAGAGAGGTCGGATAGATATTCCCACCCAACTTAAGTTGTGCTTTATGGACTTTCATGTTCGCTGCTATTTTCCCATCCGGAGAGCAAATCAAATATGGACTTTCTGTGAGAGTGATAGGTAATTGATGCTTGATACCATATGACTGACTAATGTAATTATGGGTGGCACCGGAGTCAAATAATATGACTATGGGATGAGAAAGCAGAGAGAACATACCCGTGAGTACGGGTGCGTCTTCTGGAACATCCTCGATGCCGAGGTGGTGGATGTTGCCGAGTTTCGGTGCTGGTTTCTTGGGATGGTTACGGGGCTGGTTTGCCCCCTTATACGACGACTGTCCCCCGCCCTGCCTATCCTGCGGGCAGTCCTTTGCAAAGTGCCCCGTACGACCACACGTGAAACACATGTATGGGGTCTGACCGGCACAGAAGGGAGGACGGAATCCCGGTGCACACGGTAGAGGTGGAGGTGTATGCGGAATCATCCCCCGCTGCTGCGGACGAAAGCTGGCGTTGTTGAATTGGCGACCACGAAACATCGGTGGTCGCGATGGCGGCTGCCACCTCTGGCCCGATGGTGATCGATACACCATTCCGCACTTCTGAGGAGCACCACCTCCGCTGCCCTACGGAGCACTCCTCTTCTTCTTGTTAGAGGACAACTCCCTAGTTGCGTCCTCCTGTGCGATCACGGCGTTGACAATGTCATTGAAGCTAACGCGATTGAACAAGGCAAGATTGTCCTTCATCTTGCGGTTCAAACCCCGGTAGAAGCACTCATGGTTTCTATCTTCAATACTCACATGGTCCTAAGCATACTGGGCCAAGTGGTTGAAGGTCTTGGTGTGCTCGTAAGCACTCCTTTCTCCTTGCTTCAGCTCCAAGAACTCTAGAAGCTTCCTCCTCATGATCCCGGGAGGTATATGATAGGCGCGAAACGCCTCCTGGAACTCTTCACAGCTCACGAAATAGTTTGCTGGTCGTGCGGTGAGATAATTATCCAACCACGCACCAGCAGAACCTTGCAACTGTTGTGCCACGAATAGGATCTTCTGCTGTTCAGTTAATCGCAGTAAACCGAACTATCCTTCTATGGAGCAGAGCCAGTTGTCCGCCTCCAATGGTTCATCGGCCTCCATGAAGACGGGCGGGTGCGTTGACGTGAAGTCTGAGTATGAACTCGGATAGGGCTATCGTGGACCGCGTCTGGTCGCCCCCCTTGACGGGACGAATGTTGAACCAAGGTCTGCAGCAACTCGGTTTGCTCATCGCGCGAGCCGAGCACTGCGGCGAGAACCTCCACGAGACTCCTCGGAAGTTTAGGAGGTGGTGGTGGTGGAACTTGTTGCTGCGGTGTTGCAGCTTGCTCCCGGGTCAGAGTTTCGTCCTCACGACCACGGCTCGAGCCTCCAATCTTTGGCGTCGAATGGGGACGCACCATGCTGCATCCACATGTTTTAAAAATCAGCAACATGCTTGTTTTTCCTTCATCCATTTCATATCACAGTAGTACGAATCTTTACAAGAAAATAAGTGCATAACAATCACATATATTGATAAAGTACTAACTTTATACAAGATATATTATCTCATGACCATTTTACTGTAGTGAACTCCAAAATGACGGACTCTCACTATGGAAGTGCATCTCTACTATACTTGGTCTCCATGAGACGTCATACACACCTTGTCATCTTATACACACCACTACTATTTTTAATATGACACAAACATGGCCACAAAATAAACACGAGCAACTACTAACTATACGTTGCCCCGTGATGGCAGGAGTGCTGCCCCGCCCTACTCCGATACGTCTTCGGTGTACTTGAGTATCTCAGGATCTTCTTTGTCCTCGTCCTCAGGATTTGGTGCCACAGGTGCGGGTGCTAGAGCAGGAGCTGCTGCCTCACCCACCATCGATGATGTCGTGGCAACTAATGATTGCACACCAGTCTGTAGAAGAAACATCTTATAGTCTTCCAGTTGCTTTTGTGCATGCTCGCAATTGGTTTTCCAATCCTGAGTCTCCTCCCTGGATTGATCCCATTCTTGAGTCACCGTACTCAACTGATCATCCAAGAGCTGCACCTCAAGTTGACTCGCCTCCAACGCGCTTTCTGCGCAGTGTGTTTCCTAGCGAGCTTCTGATAGATCTTGAACAGCTCGGTGCCACTAATTCTCCTTAAAATTTAAACGTCGATTGAGAGGAGCAATCATGGCTCTAAGTGAGTCATTGGCCCACTCAAAGTGATCTCCTCGAATAATAGCTTGCTTCAGATCACCCATCAACCTTTCAATGCAAGCAGCTGTGTAACGCTCACTTGACATGATGATGCTGCATATAACGCCAAGATTATCTTGGGTACCTCTTCGGGAATGCCATAAGCTGCACCCATTCGACTCGACCACTCATCACTACCCTACCATCAACTGGATACTGCGCGAATGGGGTGCCCACCATATGACGATAATGAAGCTTGCAAAACCTCGCAATAGCAATACTCGCAGAACACACCGTGTGTCTTCCAACTGAGTCCGTTTCACCTGGATGGAGAAAGGAGCCCATCCAATATATGACGGACCAGCGAGCACATCGACATAGATGGTGCATCTCGTGACACCTCCATCATCGAATTCCCTGCCCCAGTAGCTCGGTATGTCGCGATACCCGAACCGTTGAAGCAGCACGAACAACAACTCCGGAAAACCCCTTCGAAGAGCACACGTCGTGAACACCCATCCGTTTGGTAAGTGTACCATCAAATCCTCCATCTGTGGAGAGGAAACTTGAACATAAAAAGTTTTCCCACTTCCAATAGTTCAAGAAAATTTAAAGCTGGAGTAGTAATCACAGTCTGTTCCGGCTGACCTTCCTGTATAAATTAAAAATTTTCATAGAGGAAATTTCAGAAAAAGACGTTGGGTTGAATACTAAAGTTGTAGTACACTTTACAACCTTTCCAGATTGTACTCATAGAGCTCCAGGTGAACTAGGAAGAGGAATCTATACAGGTTTAAATTTGACCCAAGTTTTCTGGAAATTTTGACAGAACCTCCCCTGTATATGTGGTTATTTCCACAATTTAAACAGGTATATCATAACAATATATTGAGTTAATGACAAAATAAAAATTGTATAACATGAAGTTAACAATCCAGAAGTAAAATCGTTAAGCCTTGAAAAAATTTTTATACAGGTATAGTGCGCAAATTTGAAACCATGTGCAAACTGTTTCATGTTCTGGTCTGCCAGAACAAGTTTGCGACAATAGGAATTACACACCGTTACACCAATATTCAGATCATGAGTGCAACATAAAGTTGATAGAGGACTTCCTAATATTTCCATAAATGTATATATGTGAACATGTCACTATTCTGAATTGAGAACTATCACTATCCAAATTTAACAGATGAACTGACTGGTTTTCACCAGCAGACCTGCAGGTCACTGTTTTGAACTCAAAATTTTATTTGACTCAAATTTGAATCAGGAAAAACTTTGAATAGAAAATCTGTATATATACTTATACCCTTTCCATATATGCATGACAATAAGGCAGAAGATTTTTATACAGTGATTTATGGTAAAAACACAGAGACTGGTACAATTGTATGGTCATCTGGAGCAGTTTTAATATACTCCAAATTTCAACAGATTATCAAGATTTTCTGCCTTGATGGTCAACAGAAAGTTGTAGAAGTCTTCAAGAGCTTTCCATCCATATAGCATACCCCTATGGTAAATAACAATTAACCAAGATCATAATCCAGCGAAGTTGAGCAAACTTCTGCCAGATATTAAGAATCTTGGTTCTAACCCTTTGTCGAGTCGAAACCCATTTTGCGGAGTCCAAGCCAACCAGCATCAGATAGTGAGACTTTCCAAAATGTAATGTAGCCATTCTGTCGTTGGGGATGGTCAAGTATCAAATTTGATACTGACGGTACTACGTGCCTCACCAAAGAAAATTCTAACCGATATATCCGGATACGTTTATTGGTGGCCCTAGTGTCGTTCACTTGCAAACGTGTTCTACACGGGTTGCTACCATAGTCAATGTAACTGCAAAACAAAAAACAAATAATCCCCTTTCACACCTGCATAAGACAAGGGCGGTTCGGGGAAAACATGATAAGTGATCACAATAATATATATGAAAGTAAATTCATACGACTATGGTGTGAGTCACCCTCGAGCGAAGTCATGTCTCGAGGTAGATGGCTATACTATCTCTGTACAGCAATGACTCCCGCACGAACTGGCTTATACACGCTTGGGCATACGTGTTTCGCATGCTCCCATAGAACATGAATAGTTCTAGAGATGCATACTATCGGGTTATCAACCACCCGACGGGTGCTCCCACTAATTTTGCGTCACGCTGGGATACTGCGTGTCATATGTTCTCAGAAACATAAATAGTTTCAGAGACTCGTATTGACGTTTCGTTCCAAGCCATGGAAATAACACATACCACTCCTCGTATGCTGAGCGTACCGAGATTGATCGGCTCTCGGTGGCGTACGTTACCTCTTACCTGTCGTCGGAGCATCGTTACAGAATTAATAACACATAAGTCAGTTTATCTCCTTTGTATCTTGTACTAATAATACTCCTTATATGGGCATTTAGCTAATTCCTCACTCATATAATCCTAGGTTTTTGAAAATATGCTCTTTTCAAGTACACTGTTCCCAATGATGCTCTGATACCATGTTGTGGAGACCGGAATCCCAACATCTCACATCGGGTGGTGTTGTGCGATGCGACAACCAACAGTACACAAGAAAAGAACGAGAATAAAATACAATATCAAGTCTTTATTTATAAACACAGCGGAAGTTTTACAATACTAATCGGAAAAGAAAGTGACCTATACATCATAGCTACGCTCTCGGCACTAGCTATGCAAAAGCAAAGTCATCCCTGTCCTGGATGCTTTGCACTAGCAACACCACACTTACAGCGGCGTGCAGGGCTCCCACTCCGCTATAAACCCTGGAGGGGGTGCAGCCTCGTCATCGAACCCGTCATCAGTTGTATAATCTGCAAAAACTTGTTAACTGCAAACGTGAGCTTAAGGCTCAGCAAGACTGACCCGTCTCACTAGACGTATGCAGGGTGAATACTAAGCATTGGTAAGGTAAAGTAGTAAAGGACTCGCCTACAAGTGGATCCTTAGCTTTCAAGTTATTATCAGCAGCTTACCAATTAAATGAAAGTAGCTTTAGTGATCATATTGGACATCAATCAAGTTCCAAAATAATTATAATTCAATACATTGTATTCTCCTGACTTATTCAGTATTTACTATGTCATGACACGGTGAACAAGTAGTACTCTATTACCGCGAGGGACAGTGATTGCAATCAGGACACACCCGGTCAACACGACACATACGCACTTTCGGAAGCGCCAGTGAGTACTTACAGTAGTACCTACATAGCACTTCGGTACTAGACGTATATGGCCACCTTTTACCCAACACTAGAATGCCGAACCGGTCGATCCGTCATGAGCAGGAGGTCCTTGCATGGGACGTACTCTGACGTCCCCACCAGCTGATTTACATCCTGCTGCCCTCAACCCACGCATATCAAACGGAACGGTATGCCTCAAAAAACCAGCATCAAGTTATGTCAGTTTGTTGGAGCCCATTACTCCAGTATGTCGCCGGTACAATTCAAACTTGTCCAGCAGGGCTGCACACGGATCGGTCCTCAATCAACACAACCGGGGCTACACATGTGAGACCACGTCTCGCTGCATCCTGCCCGCTGCTCGGTCTCAATTTCATATTCATAAACCATTTCTTGATCCAATTCATCCTGTGTGATAAAATCCTATCTCGCCAGTAGATTCCAACTACTCGACTTCTATTGGATCCCTATGAATATAAGCATGGCAGTTTCTACTCATCGGGCTGTAGTCCTACACAAGACTCCATGGGATTTGTTGTCATGCAAGTCGATGTCAAACACCTTAAATGTAATGCACAAACATCTGAAGACGTAAGGTGAATGAAAACTGCAAGGACACTGTAAGGAACTTAAATGCAAACCGGGGTTTGCCTGAAAATGAATTTGGGTCCAAGTTAGTCTCTGGTAGATGGACTTCCAAGGCTTCCGGCTGCTCCTTGACTTTAGTTGCTACACGATATGCATATGCTATATATGAATGACTTTGAAAATAAATAATATGTTTAAGGTTACAAGCTAATATCTTGTAATCAAAATAAGATAATGATCTTAATTGGCTTTGGAACATTTATTGTAGATAAAAGGGACTATAATGGAGACTCTTGCAAATAACAGGAGATGATCAAGGAATTTTGTTGTCTCTAAAAATTATGGCAAGCAATAACGTTCTCTGAATTTTGGTTGAATTTCTGGATGTCTATCATGGCTACCAGTGGTTGTAACATGTAGAGGGGGTCTCACTGGTTCTAGGAAATTTTTTTTCACAATTTTCTAAGCTTCCTATAGGGAGAAATTGATTTTATAAGTTTGGGACAATTTCTGAAATATTTTCTGTATTTTTTCCAATTTTTCAATTACATAGAGATTTGGAATACTGATCAACCCAGTAAATTAAGTACAATTAACTTGAAATTTTTACTGCAGATCAAAGTAAATTATTAAGAGCGTTCTGACAAAAATTGGGAATTTTCCAATTAACAGAACAAGAGTAATTAATTTCCCAAGCAGTTAGCTCAAAGGAATTAATTTTGAAAATTCTGGGAGTTTCGTGTCCAACATATTGTACCACTGCAAAATTTAGATTGATATGAGTCTATCAGAATTTATTTGGAAATTTTGGAGCAAATCTACTAGGAGTAATGGATTTCAGAAATTTGATTGAATCCAAGAATTATTTTCCATTGGGAAAATTTAAATAAAGCTGCTGGCCCCACTTCATTTGAATTGGGACAATCAGCGCTGGGGCGCACTGAGGGCCACGGGGTTAACCCGTGTAGCCTCAACGGATCCGGGCCACAGCTGATCCATCTCCTCTCACCGAGCGACTGACATGCGGGGCCCACGAGTCGTCTTATTCCTCCCAACGAGTGACGCGGCCGCGGCGGCGCTGCGCCGGCGAGCTCGTCGCTGTCCTTTCCCGTTCGCCGAGCTTAGCCAAACTTGTTGCCCGGAGGTTTTCCACCACGCTGAGCACGTCAGTGGCGTCCCCGGAGCTTGCAGATGGCTTGAACCGGTAGTGCAATGGCGCCGGCGGCGGCTCGGACAGGGTGGAACTCTCTCATCTCTAGTTCAGATGCCTTGGTTTCTTGTCCAAAAGCTTCCTCGTACCTTGGGGATCATGAACCAGGACTAGGGAAGGTGAAAAACGGCTGGGAACATGAGCTTGACGGTGAACCGTAGCTTTTTCACCGGCAGCGACCAAAACTCGGCTATCTCGGTCAACACTCGATGGTTTCCAAATCTTTTTGATCCAGAGTCTTCGCAGGGAGAAAGGTAAACTATCCCTTAACTATTGCCAATAATTACTAGACGTAGAAAATGAATTAAATCCCTAACCTAGAGACATAGGTATGAACTATCATCAGGAAAATGGAAATAAGAACACTACAAGGCATGGCATGGATTGAAACTTGGTGAGCATGCATAAGGCGTGATAACACACCTTTCTCTTATAGAAATCGGGGCCTGAAAAGGCTTCCTCCGGCTTGTCGACGGTGGAACAGGGGCAGTTCTTGGAGGCTTCTTCCGCGGTCGTCAGAAAACTGCGGAATATCGCACAACTGGGTGAGAAAAAACTAAACCAAAAGATGGAGAAGGTGCGCAAGCAAGTTCTGAACAAGTTTGCTATGATCGATCCTTGGCTAGATGGCAAGTTATCGTCGGAGTCCCGAGGTGAGGTCAGTGGCGCCCGAGTGGGGCAGAACTGCGGCGTGGGAATGCAAAACCAAATGGGATCTCGACGCCGGTGACCAGGGGTTTTAAACTGGCAGTGAGGGACAAGGGGAGCTCGCCATGGCGCAAACAAGCAAGAAGCTCGGTGGCTTGCATGTCGGGAGGTGTCACCGCGGTGAAAACAGAGGAACCGCTCGGGAATGGGTCACTGGACAGTGGGTCCCACATCGCCTTCCAAGTCAATCATCTATGGAACTTTAATTCCCCTACAAAACTTGATCCAAAAATTTTAGTTTTTTGTGGAGAAGCCAAATCAAATGTTTAGAGTTAGATTCTGAAATTGGATTTCAAATTTGGACAAGTTTCAACTGGAATTCAGATTCATATTTGAATTTCATTGAAATTCAATGGAATCACATAATTAAATAGCAAATGAGCTTAAAAAAATATTAAAATTTGCAGGGGTGTTATTTGGAATATTATGAGGCCATGGAAAAATGTATAGCCTCAGATATGAATATTTTGACAGGGCCTAAATGTACTGTAGCTATATTCAAGTTTTGAATCAATTTGGATATATTTCATACTGCATAGTGTTTTGCCCTAGCAAATTTCCATTCAATAAATTCGAAAATTTGCAGAAAGGTCACTTGAAATATCCTAGGGTCATTGGTGAAGTCCAATCCCTATGTTAATAAAATTTAAGTATGAGTGAAAGAAAGATTTTTGATGATATCAAGTTCATGTGTACAACCATAATTGATCTCCACTATGATTGATAACAAACTGGTAACCGAACTTTATATTAAGGAAAAACTGGGATTCTACAGAATACAAGTAGACGGGCAATCTAGTCGACACGCGCGTGTACAAGGAAGTAGCAAAAGCTAACTTTCGAATAAACAAAACCCATCATCTAATGAGGGCCGCGGGTACTATTTAATACTTGCCTAGGGTCATGAGAAATCCTAATCACGAGTCACTAATAGGCTCTTAATGATACATGGGCCATGGGCCCAACTTTGGTGACATAGCACCATGGACAGAAAAGGTCTCGACATTAAAATAATGATTGCGGCCGACTCCGAATAGATATGGATATGAGGGCAGATCTGTTTGAAATTAGACTTGATAATTTTTCCAGGAAGTACTTGAACTCCCAGATCAGAGTCCGTATAAAATCGTGGAGGCCGTCACAAGTTGGTGCTGCTGTCCAAATCCAGTCCGCGTGAATTCCCTTTCCTTTGGCTCCTCTCCATTGTTCCTAAGCAAAACAAGAAAGCGTGTGGTTCCACAGTCTAGATAAGATGGACATAAGGCCAAAAATGAGTTCACCTGACAGTTAGTTGACGTGCACGAGTGCGAGTAATCGGACCAAAAATCGGTAGTTGAGTGGGTGTGGAAGTATCGACGGTGTTGATGTCCTCATCACTGTATACCAGGGGCCTGCCGTCGAAGTTACTAAACAACGATGGAGGGCAACGCCGGAGGAGCCAGCTCTGGCACCTCCCAGGGGGCCTGCCGTCAAAGTTCCTACACATCAGTTGTGGACGCACCGGAGCATCCAGCTCCAGCACCTCCTAAGGTCCTGCCGTTGACGTCCCTACGATGATGATGGGTGATGCCGGAGCAGCCAGCTGCGGCACCACTAGGGGGCCTGCAGTCGATGTCTCTACAACGATGGCGGGCAACGCTGGAGCAGCCAGCTCCAGCACCTCCTAGGGGCCTACCGTCGATGTCTCTACCACGATGGCAGGCGACGTAGGAGCAGCCAGCTCCAGCACCTCCCAGGGGGCCTGCTGTCGATGTCTATACAGTGATGGTGAGCGACGCCAGAGCAGCCAACTTCCACACCTCCCAGGGGGCCTGCTGTCGACGTCTCTATGATGATGGTGGGCAACACCAGAGAAGCTAACTTCGAGATCCCATGGGGCCTGCTATCGATGTCTCTACAATGTTTGCGGGCGACATCAGAGCAGCCTACATCGGCACATCCGAGGGAGCCTTCCATCAATGTCTCTTTGAAGAGGGCGGGTGATGCCGGAGCAGCCGACCCCAACCACGAGATTCAAAAACAAAATCTTGGCACCCCTAATGGGGCCCGCCGACATCAACCACTAAACCTTAACCCGCTCTGCTGGGGGCCCATCAAAGACATCCTGCGATCAAGTGGTAGGCTTGCCCCACTAGTTGGCCACATCTACCAGGGGGCCTTTAAGGGGGTTCCATAGGCAGGACGTCAGCTGACGGCAGATCGACTATGTCAATTGTGCGACCGTTGGTTCCTAAAAAACTAACGAAGTCGTCAAAGTTCTTGAGGCCCTTATGCTGCTAAGAGCCTGGGTGAAAACAGTATGAAGGACAAGACACAACTAATAAGCCAAACAAGAATTCTAATTCATTGAAGAATTTTTACAAAGGGGCAAGGCACGGATACAATGGTGCCCCCACCTAGGGGCCACTGACCTCAATCTCGTGCGAATTGTGCGGCGACATGTTTGGCGGCATCCTTGACTTCTACCATTGTTGCCTCGTCACGCGCTGCGATGGGGCCGTCGGATACCGGGTCCAGAGGTATCTCTGGGTATCGACTCTAGTAGCACACCAGAACATGGGATGCCACTGTCTCTACCAGCACTCTACCCTCGTCTTCTAGGCGGCAGGCCAGCTATTGCTTCTGAAGATCGAGCTCCCAGGTGTGGTGCTCCGAAGTCTTCTCCCGAGACCAGACGTCAAAATCTAGCAGGAGGAGTTCTTGGCTCTCAGCTAGGTGCTGCCCCTAATCCCGCACCTTGTTGCTCTCGTGAAGCTCATGGTCTTCAATGCGGGACTACAACCTCGTTCTACCTTAGCCTGAATCTTTATTGCCTGAGCTGCCGCCTCTTGCTCAGCAACATCGACATCCCGCTCAACAACAGCAGACACCAGGCGTCTGAGGGTCACTCAAAGCTCTTCAAGGGCACTGAGGCGGGCGTCAGCTGCCCGATTAGTTGCCTCACCATCTTCCAGAATCTTGTGGGACATTGCGCCCATGGCATTCGCCAAGCGGCGCCTCGACTCCAGTTCCTCACCCTCCTTTCGGTGCTTCTCTTTCGCCTCATTGATCTTGGACCTCAGAAGGTTCTCCTAAGCCCGGAGGTGTCCGTCCTCCGCTTGCATCTTCTCCTACTCTGTGGCGAAGGCGTGCTGCGCTTTGCGGAGGTTGCACTGCACCAAGCTGATGATGGATTGCGCTAAGTCGATGACGGCGGAGAGGCACTTTGGTTCTCCAAAAGCTATGGAGGGCCGGCCAATGATCGACTCGAGAACTTCTTCCCCCTGTGGCGAAGAGGGAAAGGTCACCAGCACTGGGGGCCTCGCCATCTAGAGTTGAGCAAAAGTTGAGGCGCCACCAAAAGCGGCAACACCACCATCGTCTGAGGCGCCACCTGCTGGAAAAATAGCCTTCGGGGCCGGACCCTCATCTTGCTGTGTGGACTCCAACATTACCTTCGGCACGTTAGCTGGAGGTGCTTCATTGCTGGCGCCAGGTGCGAGCCTCGGAGTAATACTCCCTAGTAATGGCTTGGCGGTCTTCTCCCTCGATGATGTCGTGGCGCCCTGGGCTGACTTCAGAGCGCTCCAGACCACAACCCTCGGCTGTAAGGGCGTCACCACAGCTGACGAAGACCTATCGCCATGGAACACAATCGTTGCATTAGGATCTGTTGCCACGATTCACTAGTTCGTGGCATTAGGATATATCGCCACAAATCTATTGCCACGATTCACTAGTTCGTGGAATTAGCATCTATTGCCATGGAACACGATCGTTCCATTAGGATCTGTTGCTACAATTCAATAGTTCATGGCATTAGTATCTATTGCCACAAATTTGTTGCCACAATTCACTAGTTTGTGGCATTATCATCTATCGCCTCGGAACATGATCGTTGCATTAGGATATGTTGCCACGATTCACTAGTTCTTGGCGTTAGCATCTATCGCCACGGAACACGATCGTTGCATTAGGATTTGTTGCCGCGATTTACTAGTTCATGGTGTTATCATCTATCGCCATGGAACACAATCGTTGCATTAGGAACTTTTGCCACACTTCACCACTTCATGGCGATAGGATCTATCGCCATGAAACACAATCATTGCATTAGGACCTGTTGCCATGAAATACAGGTCAATTTCTGGCATTACGATCCATCGCCACGGAACAAAATCATTGCATTATGAACTTTTTTTCATGATTCACCAGTTCATGGCGTTAGGAACTATCACCACAAAACACAAATGTTGCATTAGGAACTTTTGCCACAATTCAGCAACTCGTGGCATTAGGATTTATCGCCACGAAACACAAATGTTGCATTGGGAACTTTTACCATGATTCACCAGTTCGTGGCAATAGGATCTAACGCCACGAAACACTATCGTTGTATTACGATCTGTTGCCACGAATTACTGGTTCGTGGTGTTAGGATCTATCACCATGGAATAGAATTGCTGCATTAAAAACTTTTGCCACGATTCACTAGTTCGTGGCGTTCGGATCTATCGCCACGAAACACGATCATTGCATTAGGAACTTTTGCCACGCTTCACCAATTTGTGGCGTTAGGATCTATCGCCGCAGAACAAAATTGTTGCATTAGGATCTTTTGACACAATTCACAAGTTCGTGGCATTAGGATCTATCGCCACAAAAACACAAACATTGCATTCGGAACTTTTTCCATGATTCACCAGTTCGTGGCGATTGGATCTATCATCACGGAACACAACCATTGCTTTAGGAACTTTTGCTACGATTCACCAATTATTGGCGTTAGTATCTATCGCCACGTGACACAATCATTGCATTACGAACTTTTGTCACGATTCACCTGTTCATGGCGTTAGAATCTATCGTCAAAGAACACAATCGTTGCATTACGAACTTCTGCCACGATTCACCACGATTCAATATTGGCTTGCTTCTAAGCTTGCTGCTAAATAGAATAGCGGCTTCTATCATTTCAAAAAAAAAAAAAAATCAAAGAGTTCACGTACAGCTAGCTCACACAGTATTTATATAAAAGAAATTATCACCTTCACTGCCCTCCCCCAATTTTGGAGGTACAATACCATCATTGATATATGTATTATTGTCATCATCGTCGTCATCATCATCTTCATTTTCTGAGGGAACTCTATGTGTCTCAAAATGAGCACATGTTCCCATTTGAAGAGTGAAAGCATCACCGGTTGCTCCCTCAATGTCATTCCTATCCCATGCGGTCCTATCCTCATTTATATCAGTAAGTCATCGATCATTAAATGTCTCAGCCTCCATCGTCTCAATGACATTATTTTCACTGTCTCCAAGGTATGGCAAAAAGGTTTTTTGGCTTCGTTTTAAAAACTGTAGCCCATTTAGGTTGCTTCACACTTCGAACGTAAAAAACTTGTTCTGCTTGGGTGGCTAGAATGTAAGGCTCATACTTAAATTTAGAAAGAGTAGTGTCAACATCTATCATTTCATACCGATCCATTTTGTAGTCTCTGCTTTGGCTCTGACCAAAACGAGACCGATCATACCACTCACATTCAAATAACAAAACCTCTTAATTTTTTTCAAAATCGATAGAAATCATTTTCTGGATTAATCCATACCACTCATGATCACCATCCCGAACAACAACACCATTGTTTTGCGTTTGTAAATCTTTTTCCACCTCTTCTATTTGAAAGAAGAAGCCATTTATGAATGCTCGACTAAAAAACATGCTCGATGATCAGGTCCTCTAGATAATGCATACAAATAAGCGGTTACTTTGCCATCTTTGTGTAATGTCATAATCTATACACATTAATTAGTATAAAAAGGGTCATCGATAAACCAACTTCAGAACACATATTTGTTCAATATTTCATCAAAGTAAAAAACTTGCATGTACTTACTCGTTTCTGAAACCAATAAACAAACTCATCTCCACGGCGTTTTTCAACATCATGAGAATGAATCTTTTTTAGATCTTCAAAATGCTCACTAAAAAGGGTACAAAATTAAATTATCCATCTACAATAAACATGATACAATATAGTATAGAACATCTGAGTTATACGTACTTGATCCATGGAGCAAACTCTTCAACATTAGAAATAATATAATGCCTGATGTTATGTAGTTCCACCATAGTAAGTTGGCCCCATTTAAACTCTTTTTTAGAATTATCAACTTCTATAAATACATTAGAATCGAGAGAAGGTTCATTCCTAGCTACAGCTTCATGACGTTCTGGCCTATTAAGCTTGGTGCCGATGTTATCTAAAAACTGACTACAAAAAGTCATACACTCTTCCATAATATATCCTTCAGCTATAGAACCCTACGGGTGAGCTCTGTTACGTACATACCTCTTCAATGTACCAAGGTACCTCTCAATTGGATACATCCATCTGTAAGAAACAGGTCCACCCAAGTGAGCTTCTTCGGCAAGATGGATTGGAAGATGTACCATGATATCAAAGAAAGCAGGAGGAAGCAACATCTCAAGCTTACAAATTATTTCAGAAAATTGTTTAATCATCTTATCCAGATCTGGTTCCGTCAATTCTTTAGAACAAATTCCAGAAAAGAATCTGCTAAAATTAATTAAAGGTGCAACAACCTTTTCGGGCAATATGTCACGTATTGCAACAGGAAGGAGCTTCTGAAATATATTATGGCAGTCATGAGTTTTTAGACCTGATACCTAATGTGCTGTTATGTCCACACATCTCTTGATGTTTGAGGCATAACCATCGGGCATCTTTGCATCCGCCAAACATGCACAAGTTGGTCTTCTGATCTTTTGCATAGTATATGATTCTGATGGAAAATCATACTTCCCTTTCATACCCACCGGATGGTTCTTTGGCTGTATACGCATTTCTTGCATATCAAGACGAGCTTGTAGACTATCTTTTGTTTTACCATACATATTAAGCAATATCCCCAATATTCTATCACAAATATTTTTTCTCAATGTGCATGACATCCAAGTTATGGTTTATTAGCAATGTCTTCCAATACGGGGGCTAAAAAAAATATACTTTTCTTCTTCCAACTATGCCACCTATCTTCCTCAGTGCGCTTTCTCTTATTATTCGTCTGTCCATAACTCAGTTGATCAAAAGTCTCGTATTGTTTGAGTATTTTGTGACCATAGAGTGATGTTTGAGCCTCTCTATTCTCTATCTTGATGTTGTAAGAAGCTTTGTCTCGACGCCACATGTGATTCTGAGGTAGGAAACAACGATGACCCATGTAGCAATACTTACGTCCATGTTTCAACCACAAGACGTCAGTGTTTACATGGCAGTATGGACATGCTAGCTTACCTTTTGTACTTTATCCACATAGCATTGAATATGGTGGAAAATCATTTATTGTCCACAATATAGAAGATCGCATGAGAAATGTCTCTCTCTTTGAACTGCGTATGTTTCAACACCATCAGACCATAACTTTATTATCTCATCAATCAAAGGCTGCCGATACACATCAATGTTGTTTCTAGGTGACTTTGGCCCAGGAATTATCATTGACATCAACCAAAAAGGCTTCTTCATCCAAAACCAAGGTGGTAGATTATAAGGGATTAGAATCACAGGCCATGTACTGTAAGAAGCATTCATTACTCCAAAAGGACTGAAACCATCAGATGCTAGTCCAAGTCTTATGTTGCTAGGATCATATGAGAAATTTGGGTGAATGCCATCAAAATGCTTCCATGTTTTCAAAATCTGCAGGATGGCGTAGCGTAATATTCTATCATCAATACGTCCTTCTTTGTGCTAGCGCATGTTGGATGTCATTGATTCAACCATATAAAACCATTGAGGATGGGGAATAAGACAGAAGTATCGTTGAATCTTTCGTGCTACAAGCTTCTTGGCTTTTCCACAAGGTAAATCCTCTCATGCACCCCAACCAGTACTATTTTTCCATCTTAATTCATCACATTTTGGGCATCGATCTAGTAGAGAATAGTCCTTCCAGAATAACACACAGTCATTGACACATGCATCGATCTTTTTGTAGTTCAACCTGAGGTCACGAACAACCTTCTAAACATTATGAAGTGTATTAGGAATGCAATGGCCCGATGGAAGCACATATGGGAATAGTTCAAGGATCAACTCACACACTTTTTTGCTCAAACAAGTTAAACACTTTATCTGGTACAACGTCACCTTCTCACAACCTGGATACAAGTTCTTTTTGGCATCATTTAATAAGTCATATAATGCCTTTGCACACCTAGTTGACTTATGCTGGTTTATAGCATTTTCTAGATCATCAGCATCTGCTGAAGTACCACCATGATTAGTGCCTCTAAGTAGACTGGAAAACATATTTTCCATAGCAGCGTCATCAGAAATTCCTCATTATTTGCTGATTGCTCAACAATATTTTCTCAACTCGTTTTTCTCCATGGTATACCCAACAATATAATCAAATGACACCCCATTATGAAGCATGTGAAGATGAACTTCCTTGCGTGTCCCATGGCAAATATTATGACATTTCATGCAAGGACAAGGCCTAGTTTCTTCTTCACAAGTGCAATGGAATCCTAAATTTAAAAATGACTTCATTCCATCCTACCACTCCTTCGTACGCCTGTCGTTTCCCATCCATGTCTTATCTTCTGACATCGCTTCCAACAATTCAATCAGCGTATCTGTAAGAGGATAGAACTACAATAACATTATGTGAGCAATTGTACCAAGCGCTGTTGCTCCTGCACGTGCAGCGGCCGGCGAATGCTCCTCCAAGCCGGTGGACGGCGAATGCTCTTCCAAGAGCGTGGCGGCCGGAGAATGCTCCTCCAAGAGGGTGGCGGCCGGCGGATGCTCCTCCAAGAGTGTGGCGGCTGGCGGATGCTCCTCCAGACGCGTTTCGTGAAATCGGGAGAGGGGCATTTGTGGATCGAAGGGCCCGGCGGGGAGGCAGCTAGGACAAAGCGTACGTGAAGCTATCAGAGTAGGCCCAACACTATGTTGGGCCGCTTGTTATTCGTGGGATGAAACAACGCTAAGTCTATTCCCGGGCCGAAACTATGCTGGGACGCTTGGTGTTCGTCCCCATGACGTGTGAGCCCATCTACAGGCGTGCATCTGGCTCTGGCAATTTGTTATCTAAATAAGTTAATGTAGCAATGCGGGTGGTATTCCGATCAAAATAAAGCATACGCGACTATTCCAGTCTTTTCAATTATAACATCGCGACTGTTCAAATTTTGGCAGGAAAACAACATGACAAAACATGAAAATAAAAAACATCAAAAAAAAGAACAAAAGCACGACATCACGACTTGGATTAATCTGCGTCAATCGATTTCCTGTTTCATAGTTTTGTTCTCGAGGCTCTTTCACCTTAAATCTCACACGTAGTACCTATTTTTTCTAACATTTTTCTCTTCCTTTATTTTCTTTTCTTTTCTGGATGTTATTGTTTGCACTTTTCATTTCTTTTCTGGAGTTCATTGTCTCCACTGTAGAGGCCCCCGAAGTGGAGGGTCACACAATTCGATTCACGGACGAAGTGGGTTAAAGGGGAAAACTTGGCGTAATTAAAGGAGATGTCTTTTGATAAAAGGAGAAATTCTTAATTTGACACGCAAATGGCCCAACATATGTGGGGAAAAATTATGCTTATAAAAAAACGCATCTGGCTCTGGCAATTGTGCTTATAAAAACCGTGGTTTGCATCCCTCTCAGTTATTGCAGTGGATCGACGTGATCCATCGGCTTCACTGACAGTTTTTTAATTTGACATGGAAAGGGCCTAGGGCTTATATAAAAAACATCCGCCCCATACACGCCTCATACACGTCTCGTTCGACTTCGACCGGGTGAGCGGACGATGTCGAACGGAGCGTGGCCAAGTCTTGTATGACATCTTTTTCAATCGGATGTGTAACGACAATAGAGTGCGTTGCCTTATATTCTCGTTGCAACGAGCTCAACTTTCTGAGGTGGGACAAATCGTTCACAGCTTGTCAAAATCGCTCGCATGAATTTGTTACAGACACCGCGCGCGGTGGAAGACATAGGGAATATGCTAGGTGACCAGTGCACAACCTGGGCCCAGGTGGTGCATAGAATGCAAATGACGAGGATACGATTCCTAGAATTAATCTTGGCGTTATCCCTGTCATGTCATTTCCGGCCATCATACGACCTCGTTTGGGTAGGAGTGGATCCACTTCAGTCTAAGTGGATTGGAGAGTGTCCGGCCATCATACGACCCGGCGTAATGAAGATTTTTGAATCTGATATACTCCTCTTTTTTAATTCTTATCGTTATGACCACAAGTTGCATTGTCTCAACGAAACACCACGTACAACAGCGACTCAGCAGAATTGGGAACTGGCTAATTAAAATGGAAGGAAGTATGTGGTTCCATCTGATAACGGTATGCACTTGCTCTTTGGTGCGTCGTTAAGGGAGATGTTTTTCGATAAAAGGAGAAATTTTAATTTTAAAATGCAAAGGGCCCAGCGTATGCGGGGAAAAACTATGCTTTTAAAGAACCACGGTTTGCATCCCTCTCGGTTATCTCAACGGCTCGACGTGTCCCATCAGCTTCACTAGCAGTTTTTTAATTTGACATGGAAAGGGCCCAAGGCTTATATAAAAAACATTCGCCCCATATACGCCTCCTACACGCTCTGCTTTACTTCGACCGGGCGAGCGGACGATGTCGAATGGAGCGTCGAGAAGTCTTGTACAACATCTTATTTCAATTGGATGTCTACCTACAATAGCGCGAGTTGCCTTATATTCTCGTTGCAATGAGCTCAACATTCTGAGGTGGGACAAATCATTCATAGCTTGTCAAAATCACTTGCACGAATTCGTTACGGACTCCGCTCGCAAAGGCAAACATATGGAATATGCTAGGTGACTAGTGCACAACCTGGGACTAGGTGGTGCATAGATTGCAAGTGACGAGGATACGATTCGTGGAATTAATCCTAGCGTTATCCCTATCATATTCGGCCATCATACGACCTCGTTCGTTCATGTGGACACGTGTCATAGTCATGAACCTGCTTCATCTGTCCGTTCATGTGGACACGTGTCACAAATTTGGAACGGTATGCACAACCTTGGATATCTATATGGTATCCATAAAAAAATTTCCTCGTTTGGGTAGGAGTGGATCCACTTCAATCTAAGTGGATTGGAGAGTGTCCGGCCATCATACAACCTAGTGTAATGAAAATTTTTGAATCTGATATAATACTCTTTTTTAATTCTTATCGTTATGACCACAAGTTGCATTGGCTCAACCAAACAACACGTACAACAACAATGACTCAGTGGAATCGGAAACTGGCCAATTAAAATGGAAGTCAGCAGTCTCACAGTTCATGGATCGAAATGCACACCTTCCTTTTTCTTCTTCCTTTTATTGGTCCCTTTATTAATGCTTAGTTTAACAACCATACCTTCACAACAAATAAGATAATGACATTTCAGCAGTAGTACGCATGGGAGTACAAATGGTAGGAGGCAAGCGGGCGACATGCAAGTTTTTTGTTGAAAAATTGACTGCGGGGGCTGCAGTCAATTTTTCATCAAAAAACTTGCATGCCACCCAACACCGAGGATTTGTTTGTTTGTCTGGTGGTGAACCGCTTGCTTCATCAGAAACCTAGAGATGGAGTTGGAGGAAAGGAATCAGAGCATACCTGCAAGGCTCTTCCCAACAACCACCGGGGACGAACGACGGGGGGTTAAGGTACACCGGCACACCCGTACCGCACGTGTACCCGGCCAGCCGTGTAATAGTTTCCTTCGAACCTCCGGCTGGCTGCCTAGATGACATACTCCATCCTTCCAATAACATTGTCATTTTGGAAAAGATTTTTAGTTCAAAATGAACTAAAAATCTTGTTCAAAACGACAAATATTGTGGAATGGAGGAGTGCCTTTTATCATCAAACCGTCGATGGAACATCCTTCCTGTGAAACATGCATGGCCGAGGCCCGCCCCTGTAGTCAGTTTCTCATCAAGAAACTTTCATGTCGCTCATCACCGAGGCTTTGCAGGGTTTTGGACTCGACATCATGGCAGAAGAAAGTGGAAGCATGCAAGGAAAGATTACTGGTCTCGAGACTATTCTGTATGGAGAATGTTTGTTGTGTATTCATCAAGGAATACAAATACACATTATATAGGCTAGCTAGTGTAGTGTGAAACCAAAACTAAACCCTTTCGTACTACACAGATTCAAAGGCTAGCGTTAATGACTAAACATAGGCCAACACAGTCAAACAATGACGTTGGGCCAACGCAGTCAACAATGACTGTTATATGTGTGCGTGCTTATCCTTTCTAAAGTCTCATGGTGAGCCGCTTGCGTTACCAGAAGCCTAGATGGAGTTGGAGGACAGGAATTGGAGCATACCTGCCTGGACAAGGATCGCCTGACGTAGCGACATTTTACTGCATGCGTGCTGTAAAGACTGCATCCACCGTTTGTTTTGATCCGATGGTTGTACTTCCCAGCTATCCAACTAAGGGGTCCATTCAAATCGTTTCTTAAAATCTTTCCTGCTTGCTTCAATATGAGAAAGAGTTTACATGCATATAATGCTGCATATTTCAAACATCTAAATAAAATAAACTTCTTTAACAAATTAACAGTGCCGGTACCCTGTGTACCGGACACCGCTTGGAACTGCAAAGAGTGCAATGGATCTCCACCTATCTGAGTTGAAGACCTCCGAAGGCCCCACGTGTCACTTGTAACCGAACCTGCCTCCCTCATATGGTTAGTCCTAGTGCCGCCACGTGTATCATAAAACTGGAGCTACAATCCCTACATGGGAATGCTCCGGACTGTATACCTGTGTGGCACCGCCGGACCTAACCCCTGACAGAGGGAAGCTCCAGTACCGACACGTGTAGCACGGCGATGGATCTACTCGTCCAAGACGGTAAGCTCTGAAGCTTCCACGTGTCCAACCGCCGGACCTTCAACCTCAACAGGTAGATTGGTGGACCTCCAACGGCTCGGACCTTCAAGGGACATTTAAGGCTTCAAGACCTGATTATGTGTCATTAATACTCTCTTAATGACACACGATTAGACGACCCTTAATACTAGTAATGCCACCATTAAGGTGCGTTACCATGCTATTAAGGGGAATTAAGTACATTAAACTGTGAATTAGACATCAGAAACCACCTGGGCCACATGTCGGA
Organism: Tuctoria greenei; assembly: GCA_036927565.1. Lineage (NCBI taxonomy): Eukaryota > Viridiplantae > Streptophyta > Magnoliopsida > Poales > Poaceae > Tuctoria > Tuctoria greenei. The sequence continues at coordinate 122,162,495 of JAYESD010000001.1, forward strand.
CTAGGCTAACGATGTAACGGCCAACCCTTGTACTATAAAAGGACTGGCCGAGCGATATACATGGGGGACTTTATTTGGCTTCTCTCTAGCTCACACTCTCATACACTCAATATAACAACAACATCACACCCGTGGAGTAGGGTATTACGCTCAGGCAGCCCGAACCTCGTAAATCCTCATGTCAAGTAACCATCTTGTTCTGAATCTCCGCGCGCCCCAACGGAACTAAGAAACTTCGTGGGCTACTAGCCCCAACAGAACTAAGAAACTTCGTGGGCTACAAACAGTAGTACCAGGAGAATTGCCGGAACCAGACTCTGACAAACAGGATTACAAACATTAACTATCGAGGACATTAGGGAGGGTTCCGATGCTTTCATATTGTAAACTTGACAAGAACTCAAGAGCTTTTATTTTAATTGCCTCTTGTTTGCCTCAACATGAAGTACAATCTTTTTTTTTCCTAGAGCATGAAGTGTCATATAGATCGAACGCAATAATTAACGAGAAAATACCATATTTAAAAAGACTCCTAAAAATAGGATGCAATAAAATTCACTACGGCAGGTGATCCTGGTCTTCCTGCAAGGGTCTTCCCAACAACCACCGGGTACGCATGATAGGAGTTATCCCATGCAACTACGTAAATCCACTCCAAACAATTAGCTAGTTATTTTTCTAGATGATAAAAAATTATTATCTTTTTCTAGATGAGGTGGTCGGGTAGATGGTGTACTTTGCATAATAGCTTATGTGGCATGCCAATGTGGATGCCCAACTGAGACTAAGGATGAAAGTGAAACAGTTTTTTGAAGTTGATGGACTAAATAATTGACCCATTTGAAAGTTTAAGGACCAAACTTAGTTTTGATTGAAAGTTTGAGGATGAAGTTGAGTATTGCCAGCTTGATGAGCTCAAGCTCAAAAAGTTCGAGTAAGCTCATTTGTTGTTGTCATCTATGATATGTACGTATGATTAACTAAACTATATAATTCTATTTAAAATGTTCTATGGGACACAGTTTTTATATATCATAGAAACAAACTCGCTCGAGTTTGACTCGATGACAGCTCTACATGCAATTAAAGTTTTGGTGCAATCGTGTAATCAAAGATTTTCATCAGTTGGATCTACATCTTACGGTTATTATATCTTTTCATTTAACCCCTTCCACCACCACCACCACCCCTCCACCTGGTGGAGAGGGTTAAATAAAAAGATTCAACGATAGTAATGTAGATCGATCCAACGGTTGAAGATGGTTGATTGCACGATTGCACCAAACATCTGATTACATCCTAGTTGAACCCAACTTTAAAACAGAAAATCTTTTGACATAGATTAATCCAGTCATGATGTTTTTCTCTTCTTGTTTTTGTGATGTTTTATTTTTTCTTGTTTCATGATGTCGTTTTTCATGTTTTGTACTTCCTCCTTCCCATATTACTTGTCGTTAATAATCAGGACAAGGTTTCTAGTTCAAATAGGAACCAAAAAACTTGTTCTAACGACATGTAATATAGGAAGGAGGGAGTAATGTTGTATGATAATGAACTCAATGTTGTTCATCTGTTCCATATGTTATTTTGTTTTCTATGTGTTGTTTAGTGAACTATCTATTATATATGTATTATCTGTTAATGAACGACCCTCCACACCGCTAGTGGCCTCTAAAGCGGCCTATACGATACTTTAGCCGCTGGAGGTGCTAGGAGATCACTCGCAGCGGGGCCTGCAAAGCGGTCTGTAAAGTAGTCTACAATACTAACATGTAGCGACGACTGGAAACAAAAGTGGAGATAATCAACAGAGTGAAAAGAAAAGAAAGGACGAGAAAAATGTTAGAAAAAGATAGGTAGAACTCCAACGTACTACTGGCCCTATGCGCCTATACGCGGTGTAATCATTACCACTACTCCAATACGCGGCCAGAAGTTATTACTGCTGTTTGAAGGGAAGTGTTGCGAACTAGATGTGCTTATTAGTTCATTTTGTGTTTATTAGGGATTATATAATAGCTAGTTCTGTCGATTAGCGACGACTGGAATGAAAAGTGGAGTCAACGAACAGAGAGAAAAGAAAATAAAGGATAAGAAAAATGTTAGAAAAAAATAGATAGTACTGTAAAATAGGAAATGTTTGGCGCAAATTACTGTCAAACATAGTATGTTATCTCTATTGATGACAAAATATTATTCTTGTTCTGATGCTAAAATTAGAGTGGTTCCATTACTGCGCACGTCCCATCAGTGCATGCGAGAGGCGTGGGTCCCATAGGCTGTGCGTTGACATGTCAGCCACCCTTAATGCACCTGTAGTACTGCAGAGGATGTGGAATCTGCCACCGTCGGAAGTCAAACCATCACTGCGCACGACCCCCATCTCATACTCCGGAGACTCCCAAGAAACCGCAACCCGAATTACTAAAGTAGTACACCCTTTGTTCCTCTTAGGCAGATTTGTTTCTTCACGGCTCGTCGATCATTAATGGACAAACTTCTCCATCGACCCCCGTTAGTTTTGTCCACACCTGATGATCCCAGAAGATGGTGGTCCGCTGTGCTACATATTTGGCGAAATCGCGAATAAAATGAGGAATATGCATCTGCGGTCACAAATGAGGTACTAACTCTAGTAAATTTATGGACCAGATAGTAGTGTACATCCAAGATCAGGCAAGAATGCACCTACTAGTTACTTACTGAATATGCATCTAGGCATCCCTTGTGAGTTTTGGTTGATTTATGACAAACAAATGAGATCCTAACCAAATTGTTGATATAAGCGCATGTTTTAATGAAATTATGACGAAAGCGCAAAAAGAAAGGAGAATGAGGATCTATATGGGAAAGAGCTCAAGAGCTGAATAGATTAGATCAGGGCTGAGAAACACACCCCAAGAGCTCAAGCACAAGAAAACTCATTCACTGCACAATTTTACACAGGTCCAAACTTGTCTGATATACCATGGACTAGTCTGACAATCCCTCTGTTCACAATCCGACAAATCCTCCCAGTGCGGACTTGTCTGCACAGTCCAGGTTCACACAGACCGGACTAGTCCGATATCACCACGGACTAGTCCGATATCTTTCTGACTAAAATCGGACTAGCCCTCCCTAGTGCGGACTAGTCCTCAACACTTCACAGCTTTGCACGGAATCGGACAAGTCCGATAATATCCAGACTAGTCCGATAACCTTTCTGACTAAAATCGGATAAGTCCTCCAAGTGCGGACTTGTCCCCAATTTACTAAGAGGTTGACCACAGCCTGACTAGTCATATAATAATCGGATTAGTCCGAACATTTATAGAGACAAAAACGTAGTAGTCCGCCCTAGCCCGGACAAGTCCGATAATTCGGGGCACTTAGGGTTTCCCACTCGCCGCACACCGGACTAGTTTGGACTCCACCACAGACTAGTCAGGACTCTCAAAACACTAACAATAACCTTTGGAAACCTCCATATAAATAGATGTGCACGGCCCTACTTTCACCTCTCTCGACTCCCTGGGACGTCACACCCTCCAAGAGCCTAAAAAACACATCTCTCCACACAATCCAACGCAAGAAAGATCAAATCCTTGAGGATTAGCTTTAGATCAAAGGAGAGACACGATTCTCACATTTTGAGCTCTTGGGTTTGATTCTGTAACACACTCCTGTTGTTTTATTGTGTATCTTATGAGTGTGTTCTTTGTGGTTTTCGATTTGTAATCATGGGGAGCCCTCAACTTGTGAGAAGGCCCCTTGAACTTGGTGATTTACCCTTTGTGATTAGTGGAAGAGAATCGGCCTTCGTGGCGATTCGACGAGGGTAGGGTTGGAGAAGACCTGGTCCTTTTGTGAGATCCTCAACGTGGACGTAGGTTTCCTCTCTAGGAACCAAACCACAGGATAAAATCTTGTGTCAATCTTGTTCTTAGTTTTTCATATCAAATTCTAGGGTTTACTTGATCTTTCATATCTTATGTTAAAACTTTGAATCTAAATATTACCTTGTGATGTAATAAGTTAAATTGAAGCAACGTACTCTAGTTACATATTAATTTCCGCTGCATAGAGTACTTAGATTGAAACCATTGATCTAACTTGATCAATCTAGTCTGCACGCTTCGGATTAGTCCGCACACAACCGGACTAGTCCGATTTCTCGGCATTTGATCAAGTTGATGAGTGTTGCAGGTTCCGACTAAAATTCAAAGAGGCCTAGTCACCCCCCCTCTAGGCCACATTCAGTTGGTGTCAGAGCAGGAATCTTCAAGAGGAGACTAATCGCTTGAAGAGAAAATGTCGGACATGAAGGATGTGCACAAGAGCCTCAACCGAGAGAAGGTTGAAGATGAAAAGGCGCAAAAGTTGGAGAAGCTCCTCGACGCCATTCAGGACTTCGACGACGACGACGAGGAGACACTGAACTCAAGGCGCTCCTAAGGAAGAAAGCTCTCTCCAAATGGAAAATAAAGATCGAGGACGAGAAGAAGACGAAGGGGAGTAGTCACACCGACTACTCCCGATATCCTTTCAACTACGATCGTCTAAATTCTAACAATAGACATTATTTGTCTATTCCTCTAGGAAAAGCCGCACACTTTGATGGCAAGATTGCTCAATGTGGAGGCAAAACATGAAAATGCATTTAATCTCACTAAACCCTAGCTTGTGGCATATAGTGTGCACATGTATAGATATCCTAGATGACAATGAAGAGCTGACACCAAGCCAAGAGCAAGCAATTCATCGAAATGTTCAAGCTGCAGCGGTCATCACATCATCACTAAGTCGGGATGAGTTCACCAAGGTGGATGGACTCGAGATTGCAAAGGAAATATGGGACACATTGCAAACTGCACATGAAGGCAATCACCATGTGTGAGAGGCGAAGATCGAAATGATTGAAGGCGAATTGGGAAGATTCGCCATAGAAGAAGATGAGTCGCCGCAGGACATGTACAACCAGTTGAAGACTCTCATCAACAAGGTTCAAGCATATGGAAGTAAAAAGTGGAACGATCACAAGGTGGTGAAGCTCATCCTTAGAGCTTTCATGCCTCGCAATGTTACCCTATGCTCGATGATTAGAGAGAGTCACGGGTACAAGAAAATGACCCCAAAAGAATTCCTTGGAAATACCATCAACTTCAAAATGATGGAGAAGCAAGCTAAACATGTCAAGGAGATTGCCGACCTAAAGAAGAAAGGGGTCACCTTAAAATCCACTTGCAAGCCCTAGTCAAAAGAAGCTCGAGAGGCTCAAGATGAAGATGGCAGTGATGATGAGAGCAACGACATAGATGAGGAAGACATGATCCTCTTCATGAAGAAATTCAGATGAATGATGAAGAGACGACAAGGGGGAAAATCAAGTGAAGGAAAACTAAAAGAAAAGACAAGACCAAAGTTGAGGAGGGTCTGCTATAACTGTGGTGAATATGACCACTTTAGAGTTGACTGACCTTATGAAGAAAACATGAAGAAGACCAAGGAAACAAAGCCTCAACCTAAGAAATTCTTCATGAAGAAAAAGCAAGCTGGACAGGCGCACCTAGGAAAGGAGTGGGACTCAAATGATGAGTCCTCGTCTGAAGAGAAGAGGAGATGGCTAGCATAGCCATCAACAAGACGACCAAGAAATCGACCCTCTTCCCCAACATTGGCGCAAGAAAGGACTATGACACATGCTTCACGGCGAGGGAAGATAAAAGAAAGGTAACATCTAAATCCTCCTCCTCACATTCTTACTCTAGCGATAATGATGCCTATAGTTATAATGAAGATATGCTTGTTGGCCTATATAAGAAAATTGCCGCTAAAATGAAAATCTTAATCGATAAACTTATTGATAAGGAGGAGCTTATTGATCGCCAAGAAGATATGATCATCCATCAAAAGGAGGAGTATCTTAAGATCATAAAGCTCTCTGAACTTGAAAAAGAGCGAAGCAAGTCACTAGAGCTTGAATTAGCTTCAAGCAAGGAAGCTTGCTTGAAGTTAGGTGACTCAAATGTAATTATCAAGGATGAAATTTATATCTTGACCAAAGTTAACAAGATCCTTGAAGTTCAAGCTGAGTCACTCAAGCAAAGTGACCCTTCATCTTCTTCAAGCTCATCTTCTAAACACCTAAAATCTGAAACTGCTACTACTTGTACATGTGCCAAAGTTGAATCTAACATGATGGATAAATCAAACTTTGCTAAGGACAAGCATCCTTCCCATAGTGGCATATTTGACAAGGAGAAGATCAAGTATGCATGCAGTGCATACTTGACCACAAGGCCTCCTAATGTTAAATATGGCACTGGGTATTCTTATGGATAAAAGCAAAGTGCTAGAATCCATAAGAATAACAAGGAGCGCATTTCCTTTATCTAGGGAAACTCCCCTAAAGCTAGAAAGGCTAATAATGTTGACAAGTCCAAACATGTTAGTTCATATGAGCAACAACTTTTGTTTGGAACTTTTGATGCATCTTATGTTCTTATTAAAAGCAACTGTGGTAATGTGTATGGTAAATATGTTGGGCCACGCCATGGGAACCCCAAGTCCCATGTGTGGGTGTCCAAATCTCTTGTGACTAACCTAAAAGGACCCAAGCAAGCTTGGGTACCTAAAACCAAGACATAATTTGTTTTTTCATCCCTATTCCTCCGGTGGAGCAAAATGGGTGCTAGACAGTGGATGCACCAACCATATGACCGGAGAACGAAGAATGTTTGTAGAATATGAAGATAATGAGGATCCAAGCAAGGGCATCTATTTCGGAGATAATAGTCAAGGAAGGGTGCTCGGTACTGGTAAAATTGCAATCTCATCTCAAAACACGCTTTCTCATGTTTTGCATGTTGACTCCTTAGATTATAACCGTTTGTCCATATCTCAGTCATGTTATAAAGGTTATAATTGCTTGTTCGCTAATGAGGGTGTGACCATCTCTAGATGGAGTGATGACTCGGTTGCATTCAAGGGTGTGTTAAAGGGAAAACATTATCTTGTTTACTTCAACAATGATAAAGCCGAACCTGACACATGCTTGATTGCAAAGACCAACATGGGTTGGTTGTGGCATAGATGGCTAGCACATGTTGGTATGAGGAATCTTCAAAAACAACCCAAGGCGATCACATCCGTGGTTCGAAGGATGTTGCTTTTGAGAAACACAGGCCTTGTAGCGCGTGCCAAGCCGGGAAACAAGTAGAAGCACCCCATCCTGTGAAGAACGTCATGACAATGACAAGGCCGCTCAAGATACTTCACATGGACCTATTAGGTCCAATCGCTTACATAACCATCGGCGATAACAAATATGGCTTAGTAATTGTTGATGATTTTTTGCGCTTCACGTGGGTTCTCTTATTGCATGATAAGACAGAAACTCAAGGAACCCTCAAGAAATTTCTCAAGCGTTCCCAAAATGAGTTCTCATTGAAGATCAAGAACATACGAAGCGACAACGGCACGGAGTTCAAGAACACTCAAGTTGAGGAGTACCTAGATGAAGAGGGCTTCAAACAAGAATTTTCAGCACCATACTCACCTCAACAAATACAGTGGCTGAAAGGAAGAACCTAACCCTCATAGAGATGGCGAGGACAATGTTTGATGAGTACAAGACCTTGGATTGGTTTCGGGTGAAAGCGGTCAACACCGCTTGTGACGCCATAAACCGACTCTATCTTCATCACCTACTCAAGAAGACATCATATGAGCTACTCATGGGTAACAAACCTAATATTTACTATTTTTGTGTTTTCGTTTCTAAATGCTATATCGGAACAAGAAGCCTGGGACTTCATAGTTTGATTCAAAGTCCGATGAAGGTTTCTTGCTTGGCTACGATTCGAACTCTTACGCCTATCGTGTCTACAACAAGGTCTCTAGACTTGTTGAAGTTGCACGTGACATAGTGTTCGATGAAACTAACGGCTCTCAAGAAGAGCAAGTTGATCAATGTGTGCTAGATAGAGAAGAAGCTCCTTGTCAGGCGTTATGAAGAATGGCATTAAGCGATGTTCGACCACAAGCGCCACCTCCAAATGAAAATGAAGAAGATGAATTACAAGTGGAGGTAATGGATCAAGGGGGAGATTTTGCACAAGATCAACCTCAAGAAGACGAAGATGATCAACACACAAATGAGGGCAACCATCTAGGGGGAGTAGAAGATGACCATGAAGTCTCAAGACCACGAGTGCCACACCCAAGAGTACACCAATGTGTCCAAAGAGATCACCCCGTTGACAACATAATCAAGGACATCCAAAAGGGAGTAACCACTAGATCTCGAATTGCTAATTTTTGTGAACACTACTCTTTTGTATCCTTTCTGGAACCACGTAGGATTTAGGATGCATTGAAAGATCCGTATTGGGTGGTGGAAATGTAAGAAGAAATTAACAACTTCAAACGGAACAAGGTGTGGGAACTAGTCGAAATACCCAAGTTCAACGTCGTCGGCACCAAATGGGTATTCCACAACAAGCAAGACGAACACGGGGTGGTGACAAGGAACAATGCACGACTTGTGGCTAAAGGGGATTCACAAGTCGAAGGTTTGGATTTTGATGAAACCTTTGCTCCGGGAGCTAGGCTTGAATCTATTAGAATATTACTTGCATATGCTACTCACCATGATTTCAAGCTCTATCAAATGGATGTGAAAAGCGCCTTCCTCAACGGTCCAATCAAACAGGAGGTGTACATGGAGAAACCCCCCGGATTCAAAGATCAAGAGTTCCCCAACCACGTGTTCAAGCTGCGTAAGGCACTCTACGGCCTCAAACAAGCTCCTAGAGCTTGTTATGAGTGCCTTAGATATTTCTTAATTGAAAATGGTTTTGAAATTGGCAAAGCTGATTATACATTGTTCACAAATCATTTTGACAATGATCTTTTTATCTGTCAAATTTATGTTGATGATATCATTTTAGGTTCAACTAATAAATCTTTTTGTGAAGAATTTAGTAAGATTATGACAGATAGGTTTGAAATGTCTATGATGGGAGAGCTAAAATACTTATTAGGATTCCAAGTGAGGCAACAAAAGGAGGGGACGTTCATAACCAAACCAAGTATACTCAAGAGATACTCAAGAAGTTTGGAATGGACAAGGCGAAGCCCATAAAGACTCCCATGGCAAAAAACGGACACTTGGATCTCAATGAAGACGAACCAAGCGTGGATCAAAAGGTATATCACTGCATGATTGGATCCCTACTTTACTTATGTGCATCTAGGCCTGATATTATGTTGAGTGTGTGCTTGTGTGCAAGATTTCAAGCCAATCCTAAGGAGTGTCGTTTGACAGCCATAAAAAGAATCTTGCGGTATTTAGTTCATACACCCGACCGAGGCCTTTGGTATCCAAAAGGTTCCAAATTAAATCTCATTGGATACTCCGATGCTGATTATGCCGGATGCAAAGTAGATAAAAAAGTACCTTCGGTACTTGCCAATTTCTAGGTAGATCCCTAGTTTCTTGGTCCTCCAAGAAACAAAACTACATTGCCTTATCCACGGCCGAAGCGGAGTATGTTGCAGCCGGGAGTTGTTGTGCACAACTCCTTTGGATGCGACAAACTCTAAGGGATTACGGTTACAATATGAGTTGTATTCCACTCCTTTGTGATAATGAGAGTGCCATTAAAATTGCCCATAATCCCGTTGAGCACTCTAGGACCAAACACATTGGCATCCGACATCACTTTTTGAGAGACCACTCATTGAATGGAGACATAGCCATTTCCCATGTCAACACCAAAAAACAACTAGCTGATATATTTACCAAGCCACTTGATGAAAAACGTTGTTGCGAGCTCCAAAAAACTATTTAAATTACTTAATTTTGGTGAGTTATGGTCATAGCTTGATTGTTGGATGTTTACTGATCATATTCATCAAGATTTTTTGTGCGCCTTGCCTCCCCTATTTTCTATAGAAATACCTTCGAATATATACGAATGGGATAATTTATTTTGTTCTTGTGACCACGGACTAGTCCGTGGTTATCCGGACTAGTCCGCACACAGCAGACTAGTCCGCTGAGTGTCTGGTAGTCCGGACTAGTCCGACAGACCACGGAATAGTCAAATTTTTCGACTCCATAACCCTAGACGCCACCAAAACCTAATCTCCTTCACCCTCACAACTCACCTCACATTCTATCTCTTCACTCGAGAGCCCCCAAGGCAATTTGGCGATTTCTCTATCAAATCTCTTCAAGTTTGGGTGGAAATCGATCTCCATTGCCAGGGGATTGAAGACCACGGACTTGTACGCACCTCCAACTCCTTCTTCAAGAATTAAAAATTTTTTAGTAAATTTCCCCCCAAGCCCTAGAAACTTCGATTTCATTCGTTTTGGATCAAATACCTTAGTTCCTTTCAGCTAATACATGCTTCCTTGCTGTATTACATCTTTCTTATGCTAGTTTCGCATTGAGCAACACCATTTGTCTCATAGTTAGGGTTTAAGGTGTTGAACACCGGACTAGTCCGGTCCCTGTAAGGACAAGTCCGATCCCTCCGTACTAGTCCGTACCTGAACATTGGACATGTCTGATTTTCAACTAAATTCAACACTAATTTCCAACTACTCAATGCACTTCCTTGCCATCAATTCTCATTCATACATTGTATAATCCCTTCTCAGGACAATGTTGAGCTCCAATTATGAAATATCCGATTATGAGGCCGAGATGGACCAAGACTCCTTGCTTCGGTCCTCAACGAGCCAAGGGAAGAAGAGGCAAGAGCGTCCCTCTGAGCTGGCACCTTCTCCACCTCAGCTGCGGCGCAAAGTTCTAGCCAAGAAGTCTACATCTAAAGCCATGGATGTAGCTGGCCCTTGCTCGGTGGCTTCTCGCCAAGCTAAGGGCAAGGGAAAGGGAATTGCCTCAGGCCCAATCAGCCCACTGAAGATGGCAGCCCCGAGGCAAGGGAATAGAGATCCCTCCGAGAAGAAGTTTAATGGCAAGGAAAGCGATATAACTTCCAAACTCAGATTTGTGGACTGTTACAACCGGTCAAAGAAGATAGCCGATGCCAGATTTTTGAGTAACTTCCACGCAGATTTCTATAGCTCTGTGTACCTCACATGAAAACTCCAGTTGCCCGCAGCTAGTGGATTGACTGGAATCATTTTGAAAGGAAGAGTTGTGGTGCCTTTGATCAAGTGGTGGAGGCTGCAACTAGGCATGGACTGAAGGACATGTTTGCCTTCAGATATAACTACAATGATGAGATTATTGCTCCGTTCAATGCCACATGCTTCTTTTCTAGTGATGAGGAGGAAAGGGTGACTTGGATGACTCATGGATCCAAGTACACCGTAACTTATGATGATTTTGCAAGACTGCTTCACCTAGAAGACACCAGCAACAATGAGCTGGCTATCATCAACATTGGTGTCTTGGGAAAAGATAAGATGGACTTTCTTTATGATGCTAGCTTGAAGTACAACCCTCCATCGACCAAGAACATGAAGCCCTTCTTCATGGTTCTTAATAGGGTGCTAAGGAAGACCATAGCACCAAAATATGGGGATGCAGGAAGTGTGCAAGGGTACTTGAGGACCCTAATGAAGGTGATTAGCAAGACCTGATGTTTGATATCTTCGACTACATTTGGAATGACATGGTCAACATCTCCTGCACACCTAACAGATCCTGTGGCTATGCCCCTTACTTGATGTTTATGATTGAGAAGGTCACATGAATCGAGTTCATGAAGGATGTGAAGCACACTCCTCTGAGGCCCGAGAAGCCTCCACAAGCCACTGTCCAAGTTGCTCCATCTCCGGTGTCTAGTGAAGAGGCTCCAAGGAGAGCTCGAGGAGATGCCAGGACCGCTCCCACCACTAGAGCCCATCCTCAAAGAGGGTGCCCAAGTGGTCTTTTGAAGTATTTGGCCGCCATTTTTGGGTCATGCAAGAAAGCTGAAGTGAAACTTCATAAGCTGAACAAGGCAAGGAAGGCAGCTATGAGATATGTCAAGCAAAATGTCAAGCATATCTACCAGATGTTGGAGATCGAGCCCATTGGATCCCCCGTTATCTCCGATAATTCAGCTTCAGATTTCTCAGAGTTGCCACCTCTTTCACCTTCTGAGCTTGCCTATTTTGGCATTGGGGGCACTTCGAGTGGATCCGTTCCTCCTCCTCCTACCCAACCTGAAGATGAAGAAGAAGACGAGGAGAGGACCGACAATGAGGAATGAGCTACTAGATCCCTCCTCTCCTTCTTTTTGGTGTCTTGATGCCAAAGGGGGAGATATTGAGGTGGAGTCACTATGTCCTAGCTGTAGGTTGAGAGATGAGATTTGTGTATCTTTTTGTGTCTCTTTTGGGTTGTAAAACTTTAATTCTGTTATCTCTACCTTTAGTATTGTGATGTGATGGAATGACTAAGTTTATGCTTATGTTATGAATTTTGTGATGATGATTTGAGATAATTTGTGATTTTTCTTTGGAATTGACATATATGCTTGATATTGGTATTTCTATGTCAATCATTTCATTCTCATGACGATTATTGCACACACTCACGTAGTTTTGCACCCCACCATAAAGATTGCACATATGCCTTATGTTTTAATTGCTCAATTTGTTACAAGCTCATATGTGCACACTTTATGAAAATTCTGTATTTTTATCATATTTTGGTGAAATCCCAATTGGTTGTCATCAATCACCAAAAATGGGGAGATTGAAAGTGCATCTAGGCATCCCTTATAGATTTTGGTTGATTTATGAAAAACAAATAATATCCTAATCAAATTGTTGAGATGAGCGCATGTTTTAATGAAATTATGAAGAAAGTGCAAAAAAAGGAGAATGAGGATCTATATGGAAAAGAGCTCAAGAGCTGAATAGATTAGATCAGTGTGTATGGAGTGTGTTTGAGAAACACACACCAAGAGCTCAAGCACAAGAAAACTCATTCACTGCTCAATTTTACCTAGGTCCGAACTAGTCTGATATACCCCAGACTAGTCCGATAATCCCTCTGTTCAGAATCGGACAAGTCCTCGCAGTGCGGACTTGTCTGCACAATCCAGGTTCACATAGACTGGACTAGTCTGATATCACCACGGACTAGTCCGATATCTTTCTGACTAAAATCGGACTAGTCCTCCCCAGTGCGGCATAGTCCTCAACACTTCACAACTTTGCAGGAAATCAGACAAGTCCGATAATATCTGGACTAGTCTGAAAACCTTTCTGACTAAAATTGGACAAGTCCTCCAAGTGCGGACTTGTCCCCAATTTACTAAGAGGTTCACCACAGCCGGACTAGTCCGATATTGATCGTACTAGTCCGAACATTTCCAGAGACAAAAACAGACTAGTCCGCCCCGGGCCGGACAAGTCCGATAATTCGGGGCACTTAGGTTTTCCCACTCGCCGCACATTGGACTAGTCCGGACTCCACCATGGACTAGTCCGGACTCTCAAAACCCTAACGGTAACCTTTGGAAACCTCCATATAAACAGATGTGCACGGCCCTACTTTCACCTCTCTTGAATCCCTGCGCCGTCACACCCTCCAAGAGCCTAGAAAACACATCTCTCCACACAATCCAACACGATAAAGATCAAATCCTTGAGTATTAACTTTGTACCAAATGAGAGACACGATTCTCACATTTTGAGCTCTTGGATTTGATTCTCTAACACACTCCTGTTGTTTTATTATGGATCTTATGACTGTCTTCTTGGTGGTGTTTGATTTGTAATCTTGGGGAGCCCTCAACTTGTGAGAAGGCCCCTTGAACTTGGTGATTTACCCTTTGTTATTAGTGGAAGAGAATCGGCCTCTGTGGTAATTCAACGAGGGTAGGGTTGGAGAAGTCCCGGTCCTTTCATGGGCTCCTCAACGTGGACGTAGGTTGCCTCTGTGGGAACCAAACAACGGGATAAAATCTCGTGTCAATCTTGTTCTTAGTTTTTCATATCACATTCTAGGGTTTACTTGAACTTGCATATCTTACGTTAAAAATTTGAATCTAAAGATTACCTTGTGATATACTAAGTTAAATTGAAGCAACATACTCTAGTTACATATTAAATTCCACTGCATAGAGTACTTAGATTGAGACCATTGATCTAACTTGATCAATCTAGTCCGCACGCACCGGACTAGTTCGCACACAACCGGACTAGTCCGATTTCTCAGGATTTGATCAAATTGCTGAGTGCTGCAGGTTCTGACTAAAATTCAAAAAGGCCTATTCACCCCCTCTCTAGGCCACATTCACTAACAGTGCACATCCCCATGGGATTGGCATGTCTACATCTAAAGCCAAGGATGTAGCTGGCCCTTGCTCGGTGGCTTCTCGCCAAGCTAAGGGCAAGGGAAAGGGAATTGCCTCAGGCCCAATCAGCCCACTGAAGATGGCAGCCCCGAGGCAAGGGAATAGAGATCCATCCGAGAAGAAGTTTAATGGCAAGGAAAGCGATATAACTTCCAAACTCAGATTTGTGGACTGTTACAACCGGTCAAAGAAGATAGCCGATTCCAGATTTTTGAGTAACTTCCACGCAGATTTCTATAGCTCTGTGTACCTCACATGAAGACTCCAGTTGCCCGCAGCTAGTGGATTGACTGGAATCATTTTGAAAGGAAGAGTTGTGGTGCCTTTGATCAAGTGGTGGAGGCTGCAACTAGGCATGGACTGAAGGACATGTTTGCCTTCAGATATAACTGCAATGATGAGATTATTGCTCCGTTCAATGCCACATGCTTCTTTTCTAGTGATGAGGAGGAAAGGGTGACTTGGATGACTCATGGATCCAAGTACACCGTAACTTATGATGATTTTGCAAGACTGCTTCACCTAGAAGACACCAGCAACAATGAGTTGGCTATCATCAACATTGGTGTCTTGGGAAAAGATAAGATGGACTTTCTTTATGATGCTAGCCTGAAGTACAACCCTCCATCGACCAAGAACATGAAGCCCTTCTTCATGGTTCTTAATAGGGTGCTAAGGAAGACCATAGCACCAAAATATGGGGATGCAGGAAGTGCAAGGGTACTTGAGGACCCTAATGAAGGTGATTAGCAAGACCTGATGTTTGATATCTTCGACTACATTTGGAATGACATGGTCAACATCTCCTGCACACCTAACAGATCCTGTGGCTATGCCCCTTACTTGATGTTTATGATTGAGAAGGTCACATGAATCGAGTTCGTGAAGGATGTGGAGCACACTCCTTTGAGGCCCTAGAAGCCTCCACAAGCCACTGTCCAAGTTGCTCCATCTCCGGTGTCTAGTGAAGAGGCTCCAAGGAGAGCTCGAGGAGATGCCAGGACCGCTCCCACCACTAGGCCCATCCTCCAAAAGGGTGCCCAAGTGGTCTTTTGAAGTATTTGGCCGCCATTTTTGGGTCATGCAAGAAAGCTGAAGTGAAACTTCATAAGCTGAACAAGGCAAGGAAGGCAGCTATGAGATATGTCAAGCAAAATGTCAAGCATATCTACCAGATGTTGGAGATCGAGCCCATTGGATCCCCCGTTATCTCCGATAATTCAGCTTCAGATTTCTCAGAGTTGCCACCTCTTTCACCTTCTGAGCTTGCCTATTTTGGCATTGGGGGCACTTCGAGTGGATCCGTTCGTCCTCCTCCTACCCAACCTGAAGATGAAGAAGAAGACGAGGAGAGGACCGACAATGAGGAATGAGCTACTAGATCCCTCCTCTCCTTCTTTTTGGTGTCTTGATGCCAAAGGGGGAGATATTGAGGTGGAGTCACTATGTCCTAGCTGTATGTTGAGAGATGAGATTTGTGTATCTTTTTGTGTCTCTTTTGGGTTGTAAAACTTTAATTCTGTTATCTCTACCTTTAGTATTGTGATGTGATGGAATGACTATGTTTATGCTTATGTTATGAATTTTGTGATGATGATTTGAGATAATTTGTGATTTTTCTTTGGAATTGACATATATGCTTGATATTGGTATTTCCATGTCAATCGTTTCATTCTCATGACGATTATTGCACACACTCACGTAGTTTTGCACCCCACCATAAAGATTGCACATATGCCTTATGTTTTAATTGCTCAATTTGTTCCAAGCTCATATGTGCACACTTTATGAAAATTCTGTATTTTTATCATATTTTGGTGAAATCCCAATTGGTTGTCATCAATCACCAAAAATGGGGAGATTGAAAGTGCATCTAGGCATCCCTTATAGATTTTGGTTGATTTATGAAAAACAAATAATATCCTAATCAAATTGTTGAGATGAGCGCATGTTTTAATGAAATTATGAAGAAAGTGCAAAAAAAGGAGAATGAGGATCTATATGGAAAAGAGCTCAAGAGCTGAATAGAATAGATCAGTGTGTATGGAGTGTGTTTGAGAAACACACACCAAGAGCTCAAGCACAAGAAAACTCATTCACTGCTCAATTTTACCTAGGTCCGAACTAGTCTGATATACCCCAGACTAGTCCGATAATCCCTCTGTTCAGAATCCGACAAGTCCTCGCAGTGCGGACTTGTCTGCACAATCCGGGTTCACATAGACTGGACTAGTCTGATATCACCACGGACTAGTCCGATATCTTTCTGACTAAAATCGGACTAGTCCTCCCCAGTGCGGCATAGTCCTCAACACTTCACAACTTTGCAGGAAATCGGACAAGTCCGATAATATCTGGACTAGTCTGAAAACCTTTCTGACTAAAATTGGACAAGTCCTCCAAGTGCGGACTTGTCCCCAATTTACTAAGAGGTTCACCACAGCCGGACTAGTCCGATATTGATCGTACTAGTCCGAACATTTCCAGAGACAAAAATAGACTAGTCCGCCCCAGGCCGGACAAGTACGATAATTCGGGGCACTTAGGTTTTCCCACTCGCCGCACATTGGACTAGTCCGGACTCCACCACGGACTAGTCCGGACTCTCAAAACCCTAACGGTAACCTTTGGAAACCTCCATATAAACAGATGTGCACGGCCCTACTTTCACCTCTCTTGAATCCCTGCGCCGTCACACCCTCCAAGAGCCTAGAAAACACATCTCTCCACACAATCCAACGCGATAAAGATCAAATCCTTGAGTATTAACTTTGTACCAAAGGAGAGACACGATTCTCACATTTTGAGCTCTTGGATTTGATTCTCTAACACACTCCTGTTGTTTTATTATGGATCTTATGACTGTCTTCTTGGTGGTTTTTGATTTGTAATCTTGGGGAGCCCTCAACTTGTGAGAAGGCCCCTTGAACTTGGTGATTTACCCTTTGTTATTAGTGGAAGAGAATCGGCCTCCGTGGTAATTCAACGAGGGTAGGGTTGGAGAAGTCCCGGTCCTTTCATGGGCTCCTCAACGTGGACGTAGGTTGCCTTTGTGGGAACCAAACAACGGGATAAAATCTCGTGTCAATCTTGTTCTTAGTTTTTCATATCACATTCTAGGGTTTACTTGAACTTGCATATCTTACGTTAAAAATTTGAATCTAAAGATTACCTTGTGATATACTAAGTTAAATTGAAGCAACATACTCTAGTTACATATTAAATTCCGCTGCATAGAGTACTTAGATTGAGACCATTGATCTAACTTGATCAATCTAGTCCGCACGCAACGGACTAGTTCGCACACAACCGGACTAGTCCGATTTCTCAGGATTTGATCAAATTGCTGAGTGCTGCAGGTTCTGACTAAAATTCAAAAAGGCCTATTCACCACCTCTCTAGGCCACATTCACTAACAGTGCACATCCCCATGGGATTGGCATGTAGTACAAGTTAAGAAATAAACCTGAGAGTGATGCTTTAGTCCGAGCAAATCCCCGCGGCAAATGACCTTCAGAAGGGAACACTGATTTCCTTTGTTCAAAACTATTGTATGATTGAATGTATTTCATTTACGGAAGAATCCATTTCTTTAAATTGCCCCGTGAGTTTCCTTCGATGCAAATGGGGCTAAACAAAAGACAAGCGCGCATAGGGGAAACACAAGTGCAACATTCATCAGAGACGAGCGCGCATAGGGGAAACACATACAAGTCTATTTTATGTACTCCCTTTGTTATCTTTTAATTGGCGTTGGGACAACTAGGGATGCATCCAAAAGAGAATGGAGGGAATATAACCCATAGAATGTGATGCCTCACGGCTCAACCAGTCATGCTCGTGCTTAATCCTACAGTTCTCCTCCACTCCTCCCACCCTTGCCTGCCGCAGCGGGCAGTTCCCTGGTTCCCCCCTATTGGGCAGCCCGAAGCATCATCGTCAATGTTGAGCACCGCCACCGGCGGTACTCCCAGACGAGGCCTGCCCAGGAACCTCCAGACGACACCATAGACACTCTTCATGGCTTCATGCCGACACCGGCAACACTCCTTGTTGGTCCACTTCAACGCGACGGACCCGACCGCGTTATAGCCGATGTGGGCCTCACCTTCGACCTGTCGGATATACTAGAGGGCATTGCAGGCCCCGCAGTCGTCGTCGTAACGAAGCGTGGTGAGGACGTAGGCCGCCACTACGTGGCCGTTAGCGACCGCCCGGGCAAGGAACTGGGTGCCCGGCTGTGCGCGACCCTCCAGGAAGACGAGGTCGAACCCAGTGACGTAGCACACATGAGGTTTTCCGACGATTGACAGGCGCTCCACGAGGGCGTCGTAGCTCCCGTTAAGCTTCCAGATGCTCTCCCGCTCCAGCGCGACGCGCCTGTCCACAACGCGATTTGAGCACGCCGCGTGCATGGCCTTGCAGGTGGTGTGTAGACTAGAGAGGTTGTCCATGGGCTGCGTGGAGGTTACGGTGACCCACCCCGCGATCAGGACCGCAATATCGTGTGGCAAGGGGAACTCCATGGGCTTCGAAAGGAACCAATGAGGGCGCACGCGACAGAGACGAAGAGGAAGAGTACGCATGGAGAAGTGGATGGCCTCTGTGTGTTGTGGAGAAGAGGTAGGTGTGCCTCTATTAGTACGCACGGAGAAGACGAGGAGACGTGCGCAGACGCGTGCAGTGATGGTTATGGATTCTAAAGTGCACCGTTTGGAATGCTACTTACGAAACTACAGTACATGAATGTCTTTCCCTTCCGGAAGATTCCATTCCTTTAAAATGTCCCATGAGTTTCCTTTGATGCAAACTGGGCTAAACAAAAGACGAGCGCTGGAGTTATGGCTTCCTTGGAATGCTACTTTAGCCGCTGGAGTTGTCCGAAGGCAAGAGAACGCCCGCAGCGGGGCCTTCAAAGGGGTCTGTAAAAAGTACTTCTCCCTCCGTCCCAACTCAACTCGATTTGTATCTTTGGTCAAACTTACCTTTGACCAATTATTTCTTGCCTGGTCCTTATCCTGATGATCAAGGTCCTCCGCCTATTGCCCCAAATGACTTGGGGCAAAATGATCCTAGTGACTAGAGTGAAGTGTCAGATATGTTGTCCATGGCGCAGGGTTATTCAACACAAGTAAAAGGTAGCATATCCTAATATTTCTCCTCATATATAGCGTGTTAACTAATTTTTTGGCCCCAAATGATCTAGAAAAATTACTTCAGATTTGATGATGCCATAAACTAATTGCTGCTCAAAACAATGACGGTGCTCATCAAGCTCGCAAGCTCAACTTCAACCTCAAAGTATCAATCAAAACTTAGTTTTTGGTCCTTGAATTTTCGAATGGATCAATTATTTAGTCCCTCGACTTCACACAACCGTGGCATGCCACATAACCTATTGTACCACATCATGTACCCCGGCGACTTCACTTAGAAAAGATAATAATTTTAATAATTTTTTATCATCTTAAAAAGTAACTACCTAACTAATTTGGGTGGATTTACGTTGTTGCATGGGATATACATATTTCTCCTCCATGTTTTTTGCAAAACTATCAAGTGATATATCCTATGTGCATATTACATATGTAAAAATATTGTATAATATAAAACTTTTAAGCCTAGGGAAGAGCAAACAGAGCAAACAGGGACGATGATGAAACTTTTAAGCCTAGGGAATAAAATATAAAACGATGCTACACGGCTGGACGGGTACACGTACGGTCCGGTTGTGCCGGTGCACCATAACCTCCGTGGTGCGTCCCATGTCAACTCTATTTTTAGGCTCCCTTTGGATTCAAGGAATGGAAAAGGAATTTTGAAAGATAGGATTTGTAAAGGATTTTTCCTACATGACCATTTGGCTCACATGAAAACAAAGGGTAGTTTCTATAGGAATGGATTCCTTTGCTAAAATTTTGTAGGAAACATAACATTAGCTTGGACCTCTTTTTTCTTTCCTGGCTCATGTTGCAGGTTCCTTTGTTTTTCCTATGATGCTGCCAAAGGGCTTCTCATCTCAATTCCTATGTTTTTCCTATTCTTGTGCTTTTCAATTCCTTATCCAATGGGAGTATTAGGTTTCGTCAAATCTATCTTTAACCAATGATTTACGTAATTTTGATCTGTTTTAACAATACAAGGAGTGTACTTTTAGATTCACCATGAAAATATTTCCATAATATACAATCTAGTACTGTACATGTTATTGAAGTTAATAAATTCCATATAAATCATTGGTCAAAGGTATGTTTGACCAAAACAGAAATAGAGTTGAGTTGGGGCGGATGAAGTATATATGTTGCTGTTTGCCGCATAAGGTTTGGTCCTTGAAGCCGTAGCCATTTGTATAGGCGGTTGATGCGACCGGGCGCACCGAGCTTACGTGTGCGCCAGTTGCCGAGGCGCCTTAAATGCGCGCAACGCATGCACATCTTTGAATTCAATTGGAACCGATCCGCGTCCCATCACCACTACTGCGCGCGTCGAGAGATGAACAGCCAGGCTGCTACTACGCTATAAGATCACCCGGACACGCCATTGTCTTCTCCGCACAACTACTCTTCCTCTCTTCCCAAGACCGCGCCAAGAACACCATGGCTTATAAGAAAACGCCGCCGCCAAGGCCGCAGAAGGACGCCAAGGGGAAACGTCCCCGACCGGACTCCCCTCTGGACAAGGAGTGGGCTCTCCGGAAGATGGCGCGCGATGTATTTGATAATACATCGCGGTCCATGTGTCGCCTTGGGCTTGGTACCCTACCAGAGTATAGTGCAATTGGTCCCACGGGTCACTACGTCTTCGGCATGACGCACTTGGCCAGTCGCTTCGACGTTCTCTAGGACACACTGGCGGACGAGCTCGGCGTCGCCAGCCACGACAACCTAGTGGCGGCAATGTCTAGAAACTTGGGCTTCCTGTCTCTGCCGTGGGAGGCGTCCCCACCCTACCAGGAGCCCAAGAAGGAGGAGGAGGAGGAGGAGGAGGAGGAGGAGGAGGAGAAGGAGAAGGAGAAGTGGGTGGAGGTAGAGGAGAAGTAGTTTTTTTTCTTGTTCCTATTCGTGTTGTTTTTCTTTTCTTGTTTGTAGTTTGTGTTTTTCTTTTTTCTTGTTTATAATGTATCGTCTTAAGGTAATGTACATTATTTTGCTGTTCATTGGTGTGCAAAAATAGTTCTAATGTTGTTGTTCTAATGATAAACTAGTGGACTATTTATCTCTTTTATTCTTTAGAATGGAATATATTTCTACTTCCAACTCTACTGAGCTGGAGATGCACAAAGTGACTACCACCTAGTTTATCTGATAGCACCAGTTGGGAGAACATTCCCCCTCACCCTCTGCCCACTCTCTATGTTCAAATCGAACACGGATCCAACATAATGAGCAATCAAACAACAAAGTACGTAGTAAATCACAAAAGACACTACAACAGTTTCTGGAGTATCAACTTTAGCCCAGATTAAATGCTCGTGGGTGTCATTGCAGAAGGGCGAAGAAAAAAAAGACTCGATTGAATGGCTTGCAATGTCATAGTACTAGAAGTCAAGGTCATCAAAGTTTTTGCCCGATTTGGATTGAGTCTTAGTTATAGACTTCCATATTAATAAAATGTATCGGGTGTTTTACGTTCACTAGTGTGTCGGGTTGAGTCTTTTGTTGTTGATTTTCACAACTTGGTGTATCAGTGTGGTCGTACTCTGTACTAAGGAAAAGGTCGGTTTAATGGCAACGACTGCTATGCAATCTGAACTTTTGTGAAAGCATGCAATTATCTATTATCTAAAAAAACTTTAGCCAAGATTAACAAAGCGCCGTCCACCGAGCACCGTCCTCACTCTCGTCGTGCATGTTTGACATGAAGAATGTTCCCTCGAGGGTTCGAGGATAGACTACCTCCTAGGAACAGCTCACTACGTACGTGGTTCATCAAATTAATCGCATGCCTTGCTACAATATAATTTCCATCCATGTTGTACTCGTCCTTTCGAAGAAATGACAGCCATAGGTGCTAGCTGCTACGTGTTCAGATTTTACGAACAAATGAACACACTTGTTAAAACACGTACGCCACATCCAATCCTCAGTGTCATCAAATTCAACAAAGGGAGCAACATCTCTCCATGATGTTCCGCTTGGTGTTGCACAATGTGGCCTAGAGGGGGGGTGAATAGGCCTTTTTGAATTTTAGTCAGAACCTGGAACACTTAGCAACTTGATCAAATACCAAAAATCGGACTAGTCTGGTAGAGTGCGGACTAGTCCGGTGCGTTTGGACTCGATTGATCTATTTAGATCAATGATCTCAATACCAGCACCATACGTAGCGGAATATAGTATACAACATGAATGTATTGAGTCAGTGATATTAAATTTAGCACAAACTAACTTTGGTTTCAAATTTTTAACGTAAGATATGCAAGATCAAGTAAAACCTAGAATGTCATATGAAAAACCAAGAACAAGATTGACACAAGAGTTTATCCCGTGGTTCGATTCCCAGAGAGGCAACCTACATCCACGTTGAGGAGCCCACGAAAGGACTGGGTCTTCTCCAACCCTACCCTCACAAAGGGTAAAACACCAAGTTCAAGGGGCCTTCTCACAAGTTGAGGGCTCCCCAAGATTAAAATCGAACACCACCAAGAACACAATCGTAAGATCCACAATAAAACAACAGGAGTGTGTTAGAGAATCAAACCCAAGAGCTCAAGACGTGAGAATCGTGTCTCTCCGTTGACCCAAAGTTAATACTTAAGGATTTGATCTTTCTTGCAATGGATTGTGTGGAGTGATGTGTTTTCTAGGCTCTTGGAGGGTGTGACGACACAGGGAGTCGAAAGATGTCAAAGTAGGGCTGTGCACATATATTTATATGGAGGTTTCCAAAGGTTATTGTTAGGGTTTTGAGAGTCCGAACTAGTCCCTGGTGAAGTCTGGACTAGTCCGGTGTGCGACGCGTGTAGGAAACCCTAAGTTCTTAGGAACATAGGAGTCGTCTGGCCTTGGGCTGACTAGTCCGATTTGGGCTCTGGAAGAGTTCGGACTAGTTCGGTTATTAAAGGACTAGTCCGTCTTTGGTGAACCCCTTAGTGAATCGGGGGCATGTCCGCATTTGGAGGACTTGTCCGATTTTAGTCAGAGAGGTTATCAGACTAGTCCGGATATTATCAAACTTGTCCAATGTCGTGCAAAGTTGTGAGGTGTTGAGGACTGGTCTACACTGGCGAGGACTAGTCCGATCTTAGTCATAAAGATATCGGACTAGTCCGTGGTGATATCGGACTAGTCCGGTCTATGTAAACTTGGACTGTGCAGACAAGTCCGCACTGGAGGACTTGTCTGATTTTGAACAAAGAGATTATCGGACTAGTCCAGTCCTGTGTAAATTTGTGCAGTGAATGAGTTTTCATGTGCTTGAGCTCTTGGGGTGTGTTTCTCCAACACACTCCATACGCACTAATCTAGCTCTTGAGCTCTTTTCCATATAGATCCTGATTCTCCTTTGTTTTTGCGCTTTCATCATAATTTCATTAAAACCTGCGCTCATCTCAACAATTTGGTTAGGATCTCATTTGTTTGTCATAAATCAACCAAAACCCACAAGGGATGCCTAGATGCACTTTCAATCTCCCCCTTATTGGTGATTCATGACAACCAATTGAGGGTTCACCAAATACGATAAAAGCACAGAATTTTCATAAAGTGTGCACATATGAGTTTGGTACAAGTTAAACAATGAAAACATAGGGCATATGTGCACTCTTTATGGTGGGGTGTAAAACTACGTGAGTGTGGGCAATAATCATGATGAGAATGAAATGATTGACATGGAAATACCAATATCAAGCATATATCTCAATTCCAAAGCAAAATCATAGATTATCTCAAATCATCATCACAAATTTCATAACATAGGCATAAACATAGCCATTACATCACACCACAATATTAAAGGTAGAGATAACAGAATTAATGTTTTACAACCCAAAAGAGAAACAAAATGATACACACATGAAGCTCTCATCTCTCAACCTGCAAGTAGGATCTAGTGACTCTCCCTCAATATCTCCCCCTTTGGCATCAAGACACCAAAAAGAAGGGGAGGAGGGATCTAGTGGCTCATTCCTTGCTGTCAATCCTCTCCCCGTCTTCATCTTCATCTTCAGGTCGGGTAGGAGGAGGAGCGGATCCACTCGAAGTGACCCCAATGCCAAAGTAAGCAAGATCGAAGGGAGTCAAAGGTCCAAGCTCAGTGAAATCAGAGTCTGAATCTTCAGAGATAATAGGTGATCCAATGGGCTCGATCTCCAGCTTTTGGCAAATATGCTTGACATTTTCTTTGACATACCTCATATCAGCGTTCCTCGCTATGTTCAGCTTGTGAAGCTTTACCTCAGCCTTCTTGCATGAGCCAAAAATGGCTGCCAAGTACTTCAAGATTCCACTAGGAGACTCTTTTTGGGCAGGGGCCCTAGTGGTGGGAGCAGTCCTCTCATCTCCTCGAGCTCTGCTCGGAGCCTCTTCACTAGACAACAGAGATGGAGCAGCTTGGACAGTGGCTTGAGGAGGCTTCTGGGGTCTCAAAAGAGTGTGCTCCACATCCTTCACGAACTCGATTCCTGTGACCTTCTCAATCATAAACATCAAGTAAGGGGCATAGCCACAGGATCTATTAGGTGTGCAGGAGATGTTGACCATATCATCCCAGATGTAGTCAAAGACATCGAACTTCTGGTTCTTGCTAATCACCTTCATGAGGGTCCTCAAGTACCTTTGCACACTTCCTGCATCTCTTTCTTTCAGAGTTATTCTTTTTCTTGGCACCCTATTAAGAACCATGAAGAAGGGCTTCATGTTCTTGGTCGATGGAGGGGTGTATTTCAGGCTAGTATCATAGGGGAAATTCATCTTATCCTTTCCCAAGACACCAATGTTGTGGATAGTCAGCTCATTGTTGCCGGTGTCTTCTTGGTGAAGCAGTCTTTCGAACTCATCATAATATATGGTGTACTTGGATCCATGAGTCATCCAAGTCACCCTTTCCTCCTCATCACTAGTAGAGAAACATGTGGAATATAACTGAGCAATAATCTCATCATTCTAGTTATACCTGAAGGCAAATAGGTCCTTCAATCCATGCCTAGCTGCAGCCTCCACCAATTGATCAAAGGAATCACAACTCTTCCTTTCAAAATGATTCCAGTCAAGCCACTGGCTGCGGACAACTGGGGTCATCATGGTGAGGTACACAGAGCTGTAGAAATCTGCGTGAAAGTTGCTCAAAACCTGGCATTGGCTGCCTTCTTGGGTCGGCTGTAGCAATCCAAAAATCTGAGCTTGGAAGCCGTATCACTTCCCTTGCCATTGAACTTCTCCTCGGAGGTATCCCTGTTCCCCTGCCTTGGAGCTTCCATCTAGAGGGGGCCAATTGGGCCAGAGGAAATTCCCTTTCCCTTGCCCTTAGCTTGGCGAGAAGCCACCAAGCTAGGGCCAGCTCTATCCTTGGCCTTGGATGCAGGCTTCTTGGCTAGCACTTTGCATCGCACCTGAGGTGGAGAAGGTGCAGGCTCGGAGGGACGCTCGTGCCTCTTCTTCCCATGGCCCTGTCGAGGACCGAAGCAAGGAGTCTTGGTCCAACTCGGCCTCATAATCGGAGATTTCATCATTGGAGCTCGACATTGTCCTGATATGGGATTACACAATGTATGGATGAGAATTGATGGCAAGGAAGTGCATTGAGTAGTTGGAAATTAGGGTTGAATTCAGTTGAAAATCGGACTTGTCCGGTATGCAGGTATGGACTAGTCCGGGGTACCATACTTGTCCGTACATGGACCGGACTAGTCCGATATTCATCACTTAAAACCCTAACTTTGAGACAAATGGTGTTGCTCAATGCAAAACTAGCTTAACATAGATGTAATACAGCAAGGAAGCATGTATTCGCTGAAAGGAACTAAGCTATTTGATACAAAACAGAAGGAATCAAAGTTTCGAGGGTTTGGTGGGAACTATACCAAAATTCTTTGATTCTTGACGAAGGAGGAGTTGGGGTGCGGACAAGTCCATGGTCTTCAATCCCCTAAAAATGGAGATCGATTTCCACCCAAACTTGAAGAGATTTGATGGAGAAATCGCCGAACCGCCTTGGGGGCTCTCGAGTGAAGAGAGAGAGTGTGAGGTGAGTTGTGAGGATGAAGGATATTAGGTTTTTGCGGTGCCTAGGTTTATGGAGTCGAAAAATCGGACTAGTCCGTGGTCAACCGGACTAGTCCGTGGTCAACCGGACTAGTCCGGACTACCGGACCTCTACGGACTAGTCTGTAGTGTGCGAACTAGTCCGTGGTCACCAAAACATATATAATTAGCCCATTCATATATATTCGAAGATTCTTATAGAGAAAATAGGGGCCAAAACAATCAAGTAATCTTGATGAATATGATAGTAAGTATACAACAATCAAGCAATGACCATAATCCATCAAGATCAAGTAATTGAAATAGTTTTTCGGAGAAAATTGAGAGAGATGATTTTCACAACACAATTAAGATATTTTGAAGAAGCCATACAGGTATGCAAGTTTTCAAGCCACATTTCAAACATCAAGGATGTTTAGTTCGTTCCGGAGTTCGCAAAAACGTTTTTCATCAAGTGGCTTGGTGAATATATCAGCTAGTTGTTTTTCGGTGTTGACATGGGAAATGGCTATATCTCCTTTCATTGAGTGGTCTCTCAAAAATTGATGCCCGATGTCTATATGTTTGGTCCTAGAGTGCTCAACGGGGTTATGGGCAATCTTAATGGCACCCTCATTATCACAAAGGAGTGAAATACGACTCATATTGTAACCGTAATCCCTTATAGTTTGTCGCATCCAAAGGAGTTGTGCACAACAACTCCCGACTGCAACATACTCTGCTTTGGCCGTGGATAAGGCAATGAAATTTTCTTTCTTGGAGGACCAAGAAACTAGGGATCTACCTAGAAATTGGCATGTACTGGAGGTACTTTTTCTATCTACTTTGCATCTGGCATAATCAGCATCGAAGTATCCTATGAGATTAAATTTCGAACCTTTAGGATACCAAAGTCCTAGGTTGGATGTATGAACTAAATACCACAAGATTCTTTTTACAGCTGTCAAATGACACTCCTTAGTATTGGCTTGAAATATCGCACACAAGCATACACTCAATATAATATCAGGCCTAGATGCACATAAGTAAAGTAGGGATCCAATCATGGAGCAATATACATTTTTATCCATGCTTGGTCCATCTTCATTGAGATCCAAGTGTCCATTTGTTTCCGTGGGAGTCATTATGGGTTTCGCCTTGTCTATTCAAAACTTCTCGAGTATGTCTGGAGTATACTTGGTTTGGCTTATGAACGTCCCTTCCTTTTGTTGCCTCACTTGGAATCCCAAGAAGTATTTTATCTCTCCCATCATGGACATTTTGAACCTACCTGTCATAATCTTACTAAATTCCTCACAAAAGTATTTTTTAGTTGAACCAAAGATAATGTCATCAGCATAAATTTGACAAATAAAAGATCATTGTCAAAATGCTTTGTGAACAACGTATAATCAGCTTTGCCAATTTTAAAACCATTTTCAATTATGAAATCTCTGAGGCACTCATACGAAGTTCTAGGAGCTTTTTGAGGCCATAGAGAGCCTTAGGCAGTTTGAACACGTGGTCGGGGAACACTTGATCTTCGAATCCTGGGGGTTGCTCTACGTACACTTCCTCATTGATTGGTCCGTTGAGGAAGGCACTTTTCACATCCATTTGATAGAGCTTGAAACCATGGTGAGTCGCATATGCAAGTAATATTCTAATAGATTCAAGCCTAGCTACCGTAGCAAAGGTTTCATCGAAATCCAAACATTCGACTTGCGAATGCCCTTTGGCCACAAGTCATGCCTTGTTCCATGTCACCACCCCTTGTTCATGTTGCTTGTTGCGGAAGACCCGTTTGGTGCTGACGATGTTGAACTTGGGTCTTTCGACAAGTTCCCACACCTTGTTCTGTTGGAGTTGTTCAATTCTTCTTGCATTGCCACCACCCAATCCGGATCTTTCAATGCATCCTCAATCCCGTGCGGTTCCAAAAAGGATACAAAAGAGTAATGTTCACAAAAATTAGCAATTCGAGATCTAGTAGTTACTCCCTTTTTGATGTCCCCGATTATGTTGTCGACGGGGTGATCTCTTTGGACGCATTGGTGTACTCTTGGGTGTGGCTCTTTTGGTATTGAGTCTTCATGGTCATCTTCTACTCCCCCTAGATGGTTGCCCTCATTTATGTGTTGATCATCTTCGTCTTCTTGAGGTTGATCTAGTGTAGAAGCTCCCCCTTGATCCATTTCCTCCGCTTGTGGTTCATCTTCTTCATTTTGATTTGGAGGTGGCACTTGTGGTCGAACATCGCCCAACGCCATTCTTCTTAATCCCTGACATGGAGCTTCTTCTCTATCTAGCACACATTGATCAACTTGCTCTTCCGTGAGCAGCTCATATGATGTCTTCTTGACTAAGCGATGAAGATAAAGTTGGTTTATGGTGTGACAAGCGGTGTTTACCGCTTCAGCTCAAAACCGATCTGATGTATTGTACTCATCAAGCATAATTCTCGCAACCTCAATAAGGCTTCGGTTCTTCCTTTTGGCCACTCGATTTTGTTGAGGTGAGTACGGTGCTGAAAATTAATGTCTGATGCCCTCTTCGTCTAGGTACTCCTCAACTTGAGTGTTCTTGAACTCTGTGCCGTTGTCGCTTCGTATGTTCTTGATCTTCAATGAGAACTCATTTTGAGCACGCTTGAGAAACTTCTTGTGGGTTCCTTGAGTTTCTGTCTTAACATGCAAAAAGAGAACCCACGTGAAGCGCGAAAAGTCATCAACAATTACTAAGCCATATTTGTTACCGCCGATGCTTATGTAAGCGATTGGACTGAATAAGTCCATGTGTAGTACCTCGAGCGTTCTTGTCATTGTCATGATGTTCTTCACGGGGTGGGGTGCTCCTACTTGCTTCGCGGCTTGGCATGCGCTACAAGGCCTATCTTTCTCAAAAATGACATCCTTCAAACCTCGGATCTGATCATTGTTAAGGAGTTTTTGAAGATTCCTAATACCAACATCTGCTAGCCGTCTATGCCACAACCAACCAATGTTGGTCTTTGCAATCAAACATGTGTCATGTTTGGCTTTATCTTTATTGAAGTCAACAAGATAAAGCTTTCCCTTCAACACACCCTTGAATGCAACTGAGTCATCACTCCTTCTAGAGACGGTCACACCCTCATTAGTAAACAAGCAATTATAACCCTTTTCACATAATTGAGATATGGACAGAAGGTTATAATTGAAGGAGTCAACATGCAAAATATGAGAAAGTGTGTGTTGAGATGAGATTGCAATTTAAGCGGTACCGAGTACCCTTCCTTGACTATTGTCTCCAAAATAGATGTCCTCTCTTAAATCCTCATTTTCTGCAAACATTCTTCGTTCTCCGATCATATGGTTGGTGCGTCAACTGTCTAGCACCCACTTTGCTCCGCGCGGAGGAATAGGCCTGCAAAAACAAGTTATGCCTTGGTTTTAGGTACCCAAGCTTGCTTGGGTCCTTAGAGGTTAGTTGCAAGTGATTTGGGCACCCACACATGGGACTTGGTGTTCCCATGGTGTGGCCCAACACATTTGGTATGCATTTTACCAAAAGTATTTTTCGTAAGAACATAAGATGCATCAAAAGTTCTAAATAATAATTGTTGCTCATATGAATTAACATGTTTGGACTTGTCAACATTATTAGCCTTTCTAGCTTGAGGGGAGTTTCCCTTGATAAAGGCAATGTGCTGCTTGTTATTCTTATAGCTTCTAGCATTTTGCTTTTCACCATAAGAATACCTAATGCCATATTTGACATTGGGAGGTGTCAATGTTTGTATCCGACAGATCTCCTGATACTACTGTTGGTAGATCGCAGAGTTGTAGTTCGGTAATGGGCGCGTAGAGATTCAAGAAGGTGAATGACAAGTGGACACATAGATTTACGTGTTTCGAGCCGCCTGAGCGTAATACCCTACTCCACGGGGTGTGTTAGTGTTGTATTGAGCGTGTGAGTCTAGAAGAAGCTCCAGAAGAAGAAGCTTGTCTAGGTCAGGGAGTCCAGAAGAGGTCTGGAGAGGTCCCTTGTGTATCGTCGACCAATCCTTTTATAGTACAAGGACTGGTCGTTACACTGTTAGCCTGGCCCGACATGTGGCCCCAGCGGTTACACATGCTTGAAACACAATTAATGAGGTTAATTACCCTTAATAGCCTGGTAACGGGCCTTAACAGTTCTGTTACCGGCATTAAGGGCCATCCGATCGTGTGTCATTAATATGGCATTAATGACACTTAATCGGGTCTTGAAGTCTTTGATTGCTCCTTGAAGGTCCGGAGCCGTTGGGGGTCCACCAGCCTGATTGTTGAAGTTGAAGGTCCGACGGTTCTGCCACGTGGCAGCTCCGGAGCTTAGCGTCGTGGACGGGTAGGTTCGGTGCTATTGGACACGTGTCGGTACCGGAGCTTCTCTCTGTCTGGGGTTAGGTCCAGGGATGCCATACTGGTATCTAGTTCGGAGCTTTCCCATGTGTGAGCGATAGCTCCAGTCTTATGATACACGTGGCGGCCCTGGCACTAACCATGTCGGGGAAGCAGGTCCTGTTACACTTGACATGTGGGGCCTTCTGTGGTCTTCAAATCTGGTAGATGTAGTTTCCTTGTGATCTTTGCAATCTCAAGGGGTATCCGGTATGTAGGGTACCGACAGTGGCCCCCTGGGCCCACCACTGGGAGAGACCTTTTGGATGAAGTCATTTTGCCGGAGGTGGGTCCATTCTTCGGTTTTTGAGCCGTGTCTTCAAGGGTCTTCAGACGTGTTGTTGGCGATAGTTCGCAGTTAAACCACTGCCGCGTGGCATATCGTGGATGCGGCAGGTGAGATCTCAACATGCGGATCTCACGCAATTGAAAGTCGCCGGTTCTCGATATGAAAATCGTATTGGTTCCACGTGCTCTGTCAGGCCGCTGCCTTCGGGTTTCCCGCCTTTCATGATGACAACCGTTCGCCTGGGGTAAGGACCTCGACTTGATCGTCAGGGTGGCCCCGGGCCCCCTTGTCATTGGCAGGGTGAAACTTTTGACTGGTATCGTCGGCTCCTCTGCTGTTTCCATCCAAGCTTCATGGTGGCTTACTTAAGATGGAAAGCACACACCGTTTGGTGGTTCTTTACGCCTTTCATTTGAACTTGCACTCAAACCCTCCAAACTTTCGCTTGTTTTCCATCTCTTGCCCCGCTCTGCCGCGATGGAGTTGGGTCTCCACCATAGCCGACTGAAGACCAATGGTGATTTGAAGAATGTCTGGGCCCTCATGGGGTGCTCCCCTGACTTCTTCAACCACTTGGTCCGCGTCGGCAAGCTTCCGTTCGAGAAGGAACACTCCGGCGACATGGTGTACTTCTCCGCATACGCTATGGTGGGACTGATCCCACCTTTCTCTTCTTTTTTCATGATGCTGCTAGACTTCTATGGTCTGTAGGTGTACCACCTTTGCCCCCACTTCATTCTCTTGGTGTCGATCTTTGTCCACTTCTGTGAGATGTGGGTGGGCATTCCCCACTGCGTTGAGCTCTTCCGCACCTTCTTCACTGTCCACACTACCGGCAGGAGTGACGAGTACCTTGGCTTCTACTATTTTGTGAAGCGCAAGAAGTGCATGTTCAAGTACTTGCGGTTGTTCCCTTCTTGGAAGTGGGACGACTGGAAGAAGGATTGAATCGTCATCAGGGTGGAGGAGCACAAGAAGATGGAGCTGCCCGAAGGCCTCCCCAACGTCGACACTACAGCTTCGAGTGAAGCTCCGATGTTGTCAGACGCCTTCAACCCTGCTCTTACCAGGATCCGCCAGTGCGTGGAAGGAGGGGTGACTCCTCAGGCGGTGTTTTGCAACTTCCAAACCAACAGGTGGGCTCCGCTGAAGAAGGGGGAGAAGCTTGCTTGGGCCCTCAACGGTATGCTGGACGAAGACCGGATCGAGACCGGTTTGAAGTCCAACATGGAGGGTGCAACTTTGGAGTTCCACCTCAAGAAGTTCCAGCACAACATCGACGTCGAGGGTGACGACTTGGCTCCGCCGGCAGCTTTACTCCCTCTGAACATGGAGGCAGAGTTTAGCAGGGAGCTCCGACGGACAATGCTGGTGCTTGACGACCTTGGTGTCGTTGAGAGATGTTCAACCACCAGGTTGGCGATCTATGGAGCTCCTGTAGGTGGCTCCGCTCCAGCCCCAAAGCCAAGAACCAAAGTCGCAAGCAAGGGAAAGGATTTGGCCGAGCCCTCGAGGCGTAAATGGAAGCTGAAGCATGCCGACGGAAGGTCCGTCAGGCCTGCTTCTTCCACGGCGGCTCCTTCTCCCTAGAGGGGAAGGTCTTTAACGGCGGCATATACTCCAGCAGCAGCATCTTCCCAGGGTGCTAGCTCCGGCCAAGTGACTCCAGTACCAGGGCTAGCTAAGGGCTCTCGGTCCGGAGGTCCTTCCCGGTCGAGGGGGGCCTCGACCAAGGCAACGCCGATAGCAACAGCAAGCTCCGGGGGACCTTCCGGGACTACCACGCCAGTGGCGGCTGGGGCCAGTCCGGAGCATCCGGAAAAGAGTTTCCGTGCTAACTGGTGCGGAAGCCTTCCAAGGTAATTTTTGATCTTTTACCTCAGCTAGTATTTTTATTGTTGTATCTGTATTTTTAGTTTCTTCATCCTTCATCCACAGCGTGCCTAAGAAAAGGGCTGAAGCTCCGGTCCGTGCAGCAGCAGTCGAGGTTGTGCAGGCTGAAGCTCCGACTCCAATTCCAGCACCGCCCCAAGAGGTGGCTAAGGCTGCGCAGCCCTGACGCCTGTCATGGTCTTGGACCTCGACTCATCCCCAGAAGCTCCCGTGGTAGTGTTGGACCTCAGGAATGAAGATGTACCAGCGGTTCCAGCCTCGGAGGTTGAAGCTTCGGGCTTGGATGTTGAGATGTTGGACGCTCCGGCCACAGAGCTGGAGGTAGCTGCAATTCCGGCCTAGAGCCGGATGTTGTTGAAGCCCCGACAGTCGAGCCGATATTTGATGAGGCCCCGGCGGTGGATCCAGGTGTTGATGAAGCTCTGGCGCTTGATCCAATTGTCGAGGAAGCTCTGGCGGTAGAGCCGGTTGCTGCAGAAGTATCGGCTGTAGAGCCGGTCGTTGAAGAGGTTTTGGTGTCTGAGCTAGTTGTTGCGGAGATGTCAGCGCCTGAGCCCATGATGGTCGAAGCGCCAGCACCTGAGCCCATGATGGTCGAAGCGCCAGCACCTGTGCCAGCGGCGGAGGAGGCGCCAGCGCCGGAGCCGGAAGTAGCTTCTACTCTGACCAAACCTTCAACACCTGCTCCGGAAGTGGTGATCCAGGAGGTTCCTGCTGCTGAGCCAGGGTGCCAAGGTGAAGCTGCTGGCCCCCCGCTTGAGGGACCAATTGTTGATGACCTAGCGACGGGACCTTCGGAGTCAATTCCGGAGGTCGGAACTTCTGCTGCAGAAACTTCCTCGGCGACGGCCGAGGCTATCCCGGTGGACGGCCCTAGTGCCGTGGAAGCTTAGGGGACCGCTCTTGTAGAGTGGGAACCAATTTTTGTCACTGAAGATCCGCTGGAGCCGGCGAAGAGGACCCCAACAGGTCCGGACCCGATCCCTCTATCGTTGTCTATTGACAACGCCTGCTCCAGTCTTCCCCAGGTCCAGCTGGCTTTCTACCACAACAGCAAGGCCCTCGAGGAGGAGCGCCAAACTCATAGGAGGTGGCGCGACCGGCTCCATTTCTAGATCAAGCTGGCGCAGTTGAGGCTGGCTTACGACAAGGAGTGGGTGTATAGGGAGAAGGTCCGCCTGGAGTACTGTGATAAGCTGTTGGATGAGATGGAAAGTATGACGCAATCCCTTGACAACCAGTCCCGGGCCATCTACGAGCAGACCAAATCTGCTAATAGCGCAGCGGATGATCGCCAGGAGAGGCTTGCCGCCATCCACGCTAGTCTCGTCAAACACCGGGAGGCTCTTGAGGTGCGGGAGAGAAAGCTCGAAGATGAAGAGCAAAAACTCCTAGAGTTGCGGGACGACCTCGTGAAGAGGGAGGAAGAGCTTATCCAAAAGACAGCTCTGGCTGACAAGAGCCTCAAAGAGTGCACTAATAAATTGGAGGAGCATTGCGAGGAAGAGGAGAAGAAGGCCTGGGAACGGGGGCATGATCTCTACAAGCAGGAGAATGTCGTCTCCGCTAGAGAGAAGAAAGTGCATGGCCGAGGGAAGGATTTGGTCAATGACCAGAACGAGATCCACCTACGGGAGGAAGAGCTCAGTGGACTTGAACGACAGGTTGCTGAAAAGATTCAGCAGAATGCCAAAGAGGTGGAGCGTCTTGCTTGGGAGAACTCGGAGCTTGCGGCGGCCAAAAGATCCTTGGAGGACATGCGAAGCGCAAGGGCGGCGGTTCCCAACAAGTTTGGGACTTGCTGGGCAAAGCCAACCACGCGCTGACGCCAATGGGCTTCAGTCCCGTGCGTCCGGATGATCCGGAGCCGGAGCTGGACCAGGCGTTGGAGGCGCTGAGTTCAGCAGGCAACAAGCTCACCAAGATGGGCGATGTCATCGCGGACCAGCTGGAAACTGAGGGACAGTCCCTGGCAAAGAACATCGTAGAGTTCGTGCTGACGTGCTACACCAGCCGACCCTCAATTCCCTCTGTACCCGGTGCTTGAAGGCCCCATCGAAGGAGAGGGTGAAGCCGCCCGAGCCAGCTAGTCGGAGGTTGCCCAGATGGTCGCCCAGTTCTTCCATAGCGTTTAGGACCATCTCTTTGTAGCTCCCACTTGTATTCTCTCTTTTTCTTCTCCAATTTTGTAATCTCTTCTCTCCAGATGAATGAAATCCAAATTTTCTGTGAATTTCATTTTTTGTCTTCAACACCTTTGTCTCACTTGGCCCCCTGGTAGATGTACACAATTTGATTGTGAACGTGTACCAAGAGGATGCAACAGTTGTTGAAGACTTGCGCACTTCGAACTTGTAGAATGTAGGTCTGAAGTCTTCGATAGTGTAGGCCCCCTGAGGTTGTCGGAGCTTAGTGGCTCCGGCATAGACCATCGTCGGAGCTTAGTAGCTCCGGCAGTAGTCTCCATCAGCGCGTAAAGCATCAACGGTTATCCCCTCTAGGGTGTCAGAGCTTGATACCTCCGGCAGTGACCTCGGTCAACACATGGTGTGTCAACGGCACACTCCATTATAGAGTCTTTCCATGATCTTTTCTTCATGTTGACGGCTTGCCCCCTAGCTTTATCGGAGCTGAGTAGCTCCAGCGATGCTCGTGTCAATGTTTGAACATCGACCACAAGCCGCCTAGAGGATGTCGAAGCTTTGGCAGCTCCGGCTTCATTCATCATCTTTATGAAATATTTATTTTTCTTGCACACTGAAGTCAAGAAAAACAGTAAAATCCATTTCCTATCTATAACATCATTGCGGCTTACTATTCCCGAGAAAGTTTTAGGTCAAACACAATTCTAAATACAATCAAGAGTGTCGTCTTGTTTCCTTCAGGTACGATCATTTCTGGACTCGCCTTACTTCGGCCTGCCGGGGTGTAGGTAGAGTGGCGTACTTAGGGTGCATGACCAGGCTAAGTCGATAGCACACTCCGACCCTAGATTGGCTTGGTAGCATTCAGACAAGTAGACCATCAACAATGTTTGAACCCAGAAGAATAGACAATGCAACTCAAATTGTACATGAACTAGTTGAGCTAAATTTTCTTAAGAACTGCACAACTTTGTTATAGACAAGAAAGAGAAAAATAAAAAATATTGAGCCTGTGCAAAGTAAATGCACATGGAGTCTGTTTTCACACAATGATGTCTTTAATTATAGGTCCGGGGCACAGGGGAAACAAGTACACTCTTAGGGTACGAAATCAGGCTAAGTGTGTTTCGTTTCTCGTTTGACCAAAGGTAGCTAGCTACACTTTTAGTTCTGAGACTGTGACAAGTGTTGCATGGACGTTGCGGACCTAACAGGGTAGGTCCGGCAGCCCTCCCGGAGGAGCTACCTGACTCTATACAATAACTCTATAACATACATCACATGTAGTTACAGACTCACCTTCGTGATATTAAGCGTAGAACTTACGGAGGTGCTCAATGTTCCAAGGATTTGGGAGAGGTGTCACATCCTTAGTTGCCAAGCGAATGCATCCGGGACAGGATACTTTGATCACTCGGAAGGGTCCTTCCCAGCTGGGGGAGAGTTTGTTTAACCCTTCTCTCGATTGTATTCTCCGTAGCACCAGATTGCCTTCCTCGAGCTGTCGGCTGTGAACATGCCGTTGGTGATAGCATTGAACAGCTTGGTGGTATCGGGCATTCCGAACAGCTGCTTCGCACCTTCCCTCTTCAAGGAGGTCAAGGTCCTTACGCCGGAGCTGGTCCTGCGTGGCTTCGTCGAAGGTCCAGACCCAGAGTGACCCCAAGGTGATTTCCGAAGGAAGGACTGCTTCAGCTCCGTACACCAGGAAGAAGGGTGTCCCTCCAGTTGACCGGTTTGGAGTTGTCCTGTTGGCCCATAGAGTGGGTAGAAGCTGTTCGATCCAGTTGGCTCCATGTTTTTTCAAGCGCTCATAAGTGCGCGTCTTGTGTCCTTTCAGGATTTCTACATTTGCTCTCTCGACTTGGCCATTGCTTGGCGGGTGAGCTACGGAGGCGTAGCTGACTTGGATGCTGAGGTCTTCACAGTATCCTTGGAAAGCAGAGCTTGTGAATTGGGTCCCATTATCTGTTATGATTTTGTTTGGGACTCCAAATCTGCATACGATGGACTGCAAGAAGTTGATAGCTGATTGCTTGTTTATTGTCACAACTGGAGTTGCTTCTGGCCATTTGGTGAATTTGTCAATGGCAACATACAGGAACTTGTAACCTCCGATGGCTCCTGGGAAAGGTCCCAAGATGTCCATCCCCCACACAGCGAAAGTCCATGTAGGAGGTATCATTTGTAGAGGCTGAGCTGGTGTGTGAATTTGCTTTGCATGGAACTGGCATGCTTCTCATTTCTTCACCAGCTCAGTTGCATCCTAGAGCGCTGTAGGCCAGTAGAAGCCATGCTGGAAGGCTTTACTAACCAGCGTGCAGGAAGACGCGTGGTTCCCACACTCGCCTCCATGGATTTTTGCGTGGAGGTCGCAACCTTCTTCCCTTGTGATGCACCGCATTAGGACACCATTGGCTTCGCGCCGGTAGAGATCCCCTTCTACCAGCATGTACCTTTTAGCCAATTTTACTATCCGGTCAGCAGATACATCATCGTCAGGAAGGACATTGTCTTTCAAGTAGCTCCAGATCTCCGAGATCCATGCATCGGAGCTAGCTTGAGCATTTGAGTCTTGCATGCTAGGTTGCTCGGAGCTTCCGGCAGCACCTACAACCCTTGATGGCTGCCATGGTAATAGGGCCATCGGGACCGCCAGCTTCGGGATGCTGGTCTCGCCCCCTACGCTCAGTTCGGTAGGCTGAGCTGTGGGTTTTGACAACCTCCAGACGAAGGTTCTGTCAGGAGCCGGAGCTCTGGTTGACGCTTTCATCGAGAGTTCGTCAGCTTCAGCATTATAGACACGCTGGATATGGTGGAGGTCTAGGACTTCGAAGTCCTTCTGAAGCCTTTGGACTTCACGGAGATAAGGAGCTAGTTGAGGATTGTTATAGGAGCATTCACCCTTTAACCGTTTAATGATGAGCTGTGAATCTCCCTTGGCCAACAGCTGCTTTACACCATATGATAGTGCCACCTTTAGTCCGTAAATGAGTGCTTCATACTCCGCCATGTTTTTGGTCACCTTGAAGTCAAGGTGGACCATGTATTTTACCTTCCCCTTGGTTGGAGCGAGGAGAAGGACTACAGCTCCGGCCCCCTGCTTTTGCATGGAGCCGTCAAAATAGAGGGTCCAGTGAGGCTCGGTGAAGACCAGAGCCTTGAGTTCCTACTTCTGCTCACTAGGGCCTCCAGGGTTTGATGGAGAGGGGGTCCATTCCGCCACGAAGTCTGCCAATGCTTGTCTCTTGATCGCTTGTCTTGGGACGAATTCAAGATCGAATTCGGCCAATTCTGCTGCCCACTTTGCAATGTTCCCATTAGAGTTGGGATTATGCAAGATCGAACGCAGTGGATAAGAAGTCACCACTGAGATCATGTGAGCTTGAAAGTAATGGCGAAGCTTCCTGGAGGCGATGAGAACTGCGTAGAGCAGCTTGTGCACCTCTAGGTATCAAGTCTTGGCATCATTTATTACTTCGCTGATGAAGTACACTGGGCGCTGGACTGTTTGGACCCTCCTGAAGGGGCCCGAAGCTCCCTCCACATCCATCCGGACCCTCCTGGAGGGGTCTAGACCTGCTTCGGGGACCTCTGGGTCCTTGCTGTAGGAACCCGGAGCTTCTACTGGAGCGACCCAGACCCTCCCGGAGGGGTCCAAATCTTCTGGAGTAACTCCTTGTAGATCCAAGTCTGGGGGCTGGGACCCAGACTCACCTTCAGGAACCTCCGGACCCTCCCGAAGGGGTCTGGATTCCTGAGCTTGGGATGGTTCTGGTCTCTCCGCAACCAGGACCATGCTGACAACCTCGTCGGTTGCTAAAATTTAAAGCAGTAGAGGCTCACTAGGGTTCAGAGCTACCAAGGTTGGTGGAGTGGTGAGGAGCTGCCTTAGCTCTTGAAATGCCTTTTCTGCTTCCTCGGACCATTGGAAGTGTCCAGACTTCCTCAATAGCTTAAAGAAGGGTAGCGCCCATTCCACCAGTCTTGAGATGAACCGGCCCAGGGCGACTAGACATCCAGTCAGCTTCTGGACGTCCTTGACGCGGGAATGTGGCCGCATATCCTCGATGGCTTTAATCTTTGCCGGATTTTCCTCTATGCCCCGGTGGTTTACCAGGAAACCAAGATGTTTTCCGGAGCTAACCCCGACGACACACTTGTCTGGGTTCAGCTTCGCGCGAGTGACTCGCAACTTGTCGAAGACAGCTTGCAAAGTGTCAAGAAATGACTCCTTGTCCTTGATCTTGACAACGATGTCATCAACATACACTTCCACTACGTCTCTGATGAGCTCTCGAAAGGTTTTGTACATAGCTCGTACAAATGTTGAAGTTACATTCTTGAGACCAAATGGCATGGTAGTATAGCAGTACAATCCATCTACTGTGATAAAAGAAGTATGTTCTTCATCTTCCCGAGACATCCTGATTTGATGGTACCCAGAATATGCGTCTAGGAAACACAATAATTCACACCCGGAGGTGGAATCCACTATCTGATCTATTCTGGGTAGTGGGAATGGATCTTTTGGGCATGCCTTATTCAGTGTTGTGTAGTCGATACATATCCGAAGCTTCTCGCCGGCCTTGGGTACAACAACTGGATTTGCCAGCCATTTTGGGTGAAAGAATTCTCGGATGAATTCAGCTTCGAGCAACTTCTCCACTTCTTGTCGTATGAAGTTCTGTCGCTCTACTGATTGCTTCCGAGGCTTCTGGTGTACAGGCCGACCGTCAGGATAGATCTTTAGATTATACTCGATCACTTCCCTAGGGATCCCAGGCATTTGTGACTGTTGCCAGGCAAACACGTCAACGTTAGACCGGAGGAAAGGGATGAGCGTGAGTTCCTATTTGTCATTCAGGCCTCCCGATATACGGGTGGTCTGAGCGGCATCGGAACTGATTTGGACGACTTTGACGGGGATGTCGGTGTCGTCGCTTGGTTGCACACAGGGTGCAGAGGTTGAGCCTCATTGACGAATGCTCGGGGGTTTCGAAGCTTGTTCCTGCCTGGACTCTTCCTCATGCACTGTACCAAGCGCATGAAGTTCTTCCAGAGCAGTCACTCTGGCAGTGCGGTCTCTGCGGATTCGGAGAGCAGCAGTTGGTGTTGGCATCTTCAACACTAGGTAGCCATAATGAGCAACAGCCATGATCTTGTACAAGGCGGGCCTGCCCAGAATGGCATTGAAAGGTAAGTTGATCTAAGCGACGTCAAAGATCAACTTCTCAGTGCGATAATTCTCCCGAGTCCCGAAGGTCACTGGGAGAGTAATGGCACGAGTGGGGTTATGGCCCCCGGACCTACTCCGGAGAAAGGTCGGGAGGGGCGAAGGTCTGAAGGTCGGAGCTGAAGCTTGACGAAAGCTTTGAAGCTTATGAGGTTCAGCCCCGAACCTCCGTCCACTATTACATGGTGGAGTTGAATGTTGTTGATGGTCGGTGATACCATCAATGGGAGTTGACCAGCTCCAATCATGTTTCGAGTGCAGTCCGACGCGTCGAAAGTGATGGCTGTATCCATCCACTTCTGGTGTGGCTCCGCCCTGGCGGTGGGATCTACCGAAGCCATGTCCTGCCGCATGGTTCTGAGGACACGGCAGGAGGTGATGTCTCATGAACCACCAAAGATGGTGTTCATGGTTTTCCGACGTTCATTGTCGGAGACATCGGAATCATCGTCAACGGAGGTATATACAACCTTTAGGACCTTTTTGGGGTCCTGAAAACCTAACTCCTCTTCAGCCGCAGCTTCATTGACTTTCTGTTTTCCTTCCCTTTGTCGGAAAGGAACTTCTTCCCGGCGCTTGTTGTAGCGCTCGGCAAGGTTTTGGACCTCCCGATAGTCTTCCAAGTTGTGGCTATTCATCTTGTGAATAGGACACCACACTTTGAAGTTGCCACCATCTTCAGAGGATGGCCGAGGTCGTTTCTTGGGGCAGGGCCTCCGGCCACCCGGAGCTGCAGCAGTAGATGTGCCGACCGATGGCTTCTTCTTGCCGTTGGACTTTTTCTTCTTTTTGCCACTCCCGGAGGTAGTGTCTTCGCCTTTGGAGGATTTTTTACCATGCTCCAGAGGTGGTTTGGAGTGCATTTCATGGCCCTCCGCAGCTTTGGCACACTTGTCTGCCAAGCTGAAGAGCTCTGTGACGCTGGTGATCTCCTTGATCTCCAGCTTCTCCAGCATCTTCTTATCTCGTACGCCCGGTCTAAATGCCACAATAACAGAGGTGCTGGAGATAGAAGGAATAGTGTTTCGTACCTGGGAGAACCTCTAGATGAATGAGCGCAGGGATTCTCCCCCCTTCTGCACGATAGCAAAAAGGTCCAGTTTGGTGCCTGGTCGGGTGTATGAACCCCCGAAATTGGCGGTGAACTATTGGCACAATTCCTCCCAACTATTGATGGAGTTGTGAGGAAGGCTCATGACCCAGGACCTGGCGGTCCCAGTCAAGGGCACTGGGAAGTAGTTGGCCATTACGACCTCGTTACCTCCGGCCGCAAGGGTTGCGGTGGAGTAAATCTAGAGAAACTCAGCGGGATTAACAGTCCCGTCAAATTTCTCTGGCAGGTGAGGCCGGAACTTTTGTGGCCATCTGACCATGCATAGGTGCATGCCCAGGGCAGAACAGCCTCCTCCTACTCCCTCGGGAGCAGGACTGTCTCGATCCTCTCGCCTTTCGCGAGCATGCTCGATATGTACACGGTCGTCCTATTAACGGTAATGGCAATCAAGCTCCGCTCGAAGGTCATGAGTTGAAATCCTGGTTACTGTATGAGTGCATCGCACCACAGAAGGTAGCGATGTAACTTGCTGAGATGCATCACACCTCCTATTTTGAGCTTGCGGACCAAGTCAGCCCGACACAGTCCAGCACTGTGATGGGGCCCGCCCCAAAGGGGGAGGACCTTGGTTGCTGATGCGATCGGCTGCTGCTGCAACCAGATGTTCCACGTCATCCCTCCACTGCTCTATTGCACCCTGGGATGCACCTGGAGGTGGTGGACTTTGGAGGAGAGCATGCACTGCATGGAGCGCGTGTTTAGGGTTGTTATTATTTGCCGATGTCATGACTGATGCAGATGCACCGTCACACTGCCCAGCTTGATTTGCTGGTGCAGGCGGTGGCGGTGGAGGCATGACTCCTGCTAGAGCCGTGGCACCTGCTGGTTGCTGCATGTTGGAGGGATTGCCCCTAGCAGGTTGAACAGCAGGATTTCCGTTGGATGATCCAGCAGCTGAGTTCACCATACTTGAAATCTCGGTCGTCCCCCTACCTGGCGTGCCAACTGTCGGTGTTTGGATCCGCCGGATCTCCCGATACTACTGTTGGTAGATCGCGGAGTTGTAGTTTGGTAATGGGCACGCAGAGATTCAAGAAGGTGAATGACAAGTGGACACAGAGATTTACATGGTTCGGGTTGCCTGAGCGTAATACCCTACTCCACGGGGTGTGTTAGTGTTGTATTGAGTGTGTGAGTCTAGAAGAAGCTCCAGAAGAAGAAGCTCGTCTAGGTCAGGGAGTCTAGAAGAGGTCTGGAGAGGTCCCTTGTGTATCGTCGACCAGTCCTTTTATAGTACAAGGACTGGTCGTTACACCGTTAGCCTGGCCCGACATGTGGCCCCGGCGGTTACACATGCTTGATACACTATTAATGTGGTTAATTACTCTTAATAGCCCGGTAACGCACCTTAATAGTGTCGTTACCGGTATTAAGGGACATCCGATCGTGTGTCATTAATATGGCATTAATGACACTTAATCGGGTGTTGAAGTCTTTGATTGCTCCTTGAAGGTCCAGAGCCGTTGGGGGCCACCAGCCTGATTGTTGAAGTTGAAGGTCCGGCGGTTCTGCCACGTGGCAGCTCTGGAGCTTACCGTCGTGTACGGGTAGGTCCGGTGCTGTTGGACACGTGTCAGTACTGGAGCTTCCCTCTGTCTGGGGTTAGGTCCGGGGATGCCATACCAATATCTAGTCCGGAGCTTTCCCATGTGTGGGCGATAGATCCGGTCTTATGATACACGTGGCGGCCCTGGGACTAACCATGTCAAGGAAGCAGGTCCGGTTACACCTGACATGTGGGGCCTTCGGAGGTCTTCAAATCTGGTAGATGGAGTTTCCTTGTGATCTTTGGAATCTCAAGGGGTATCCGCTACGTAGGGTACCAACAGGAGGCCTTGTGGTCAAGTATGCACTGCGGGCATTCTTGATTTTCTCCTTGTCAAATATGCCACTATGGGAAGTATGCTTGTCCTTTGCCAAGTTCGACTTATCCTTCAAGTTAGATTCAACTTTAGCAAATGTACAAGTGGTAGCGGTTTTAGTTTTAAGGGGTTGAGAAGGAGAGCTTGAAGAGGATGAAGCTTCACTTTTCTTGAGTGACTCAACTTGTAACTCAAGGATCTTGTTAACTTTGGTTAAGTTAGCAAGTTCATCCTTGATGATAGCATTTGAGTCGCTTAACTTCAAGCAAGCTTCCTTGCTTGAAGCTAGCTCAATTTGAAGTGACATTCTTAGTGTGACACCTGGTTTTGAAAAATGAACCAAGCTAACGCATATGTGTGCCCAGGATGTTCAACACACATACACGAGTGCAATCACAAACGATATACAGATA
Source organism: Tuctoria greenei (assembly GCA_036927565.1). Classification (NCBI taxonomy): domain Eukaryota; kingdom Viridiplantae; phylum Streptophyta; class Magnoliopsida; order Poales; family Poaceae; genus Tuctoria; species Tuctoria greenei. Next base: position 122,206,361 of record JAYESD010000001.1, read on the forward strand.
ATTACCAGAGAACAAGATTAATTAACCATATTTTATTACACAAACCATATTATCCTCGAATACAAGCTCTAATGAATATTTATGACAAGTTCAACTAATGCAGCGGAAATAAACTAGTTAAGCAACTAAGCAACTAAGCATAAGGGATAGCGCAGCTCCAATAACACCACAGGCAAGCTGACAGTAGACACGGCCTAGAACTCCGCATTCTCACCATTAAACTCCCAATCCTGACCTGCAACTGTTGGGGGGGATTGCAAGAGTGAGTACATGTTGTACTCAGCAAGTGTGGAAAGTATGACATGTGGCTGATTCAAATGACGACAATAATAATGGCAAAGTGCTGAAAAGTACATAAAAACATTTGAAAAGCAATATATTACATGTATGTGAAGTAAACCCATCATAATCATAAGTAATATCACAATACCCATCCATAGTTCACCATCCTCATCAATAATTCCAGATTTCACCATTTACCAATAACCATATTCAATACAAGAAATTAACCCATAACCATAATACCAACCATAACCATCCCAAATACCATCCAAATACCGAGTACCCTCTAATCATGGAACTTGTACAGGTGCTCATAACCGGGAGCACGGCTATCATGATAGTTTTAGACACACTCTGCAGAGGTTGTACCACTTTACCCACGTGTTTGTGATTTCATCACCCGTCGGCGACTAAAGAATCTCCCTTATGCCAATTACACTTCCTTTGGTGTATGGCCAAGAGATCACAAAATAGCCTTTACAAAGGGATTACTAGCCTATTTAGACACCACTAAGGTTTAGCCGGTGGCGATGTCTCCTACAGAGCACATCTTCAACCAAGGGTCCCCTCCTGAGCCATTCGGTTCACAGGGTAGTCCCACCAATCATCAACAAACCCAATCCGACTACCCCTTCCTCGAGAATCCACAATGGTCCAAACAGCACTAGCAAAGCCCTAATTAATCAGCTATGCTGCACCCATACTTGGCCTCGTGGTGGCACTGTAGTCCTGGCTTATTCTCGCATGAACCGGTCCTTAGATCTAAAGCAAGCAAACCACCATGACATCCAACCCATCCACATACTAGGCTTGCTTAGATCACCCATTACCATATCATATTGACCCATTCATATTAATGACAAGCTCATAAATACATCATTAATGTGTAGTATTTTTTTTCCATCCCAATTGATTAAGCGAAGCAAAAAGGTAAACGCCCTTCCCGACTCTCTACCATAAATTCTAGGTGACAATGGTGGTCAAACAACACTAGTAAACTTCCTATCATAGGATTTCCATCAAATGACAAAAGCATGCAGTTTTGCAAACAAAACTTTTATTTTAAAACTGGATCAATATGCTTCAAGGACACTTGCCTTGCTCTTGCTGCTGATTAGGGTCAAAGCCTTCAAACTTTTGGTGCTGTAGATCCTCCACGGCACTCTCTAGCCCAAATCCGTCTAATCCGCACAATAAACATACAAGACAAGAAACACAATCAAAGAGTGCACAAATATTACTCAATATATCATGACATGTGTGATTGATGCAAATGTAAGGTAGAACTTGTCAATAGATTGCTTTTAATGATCAATAGCTAGTTCTAGTAGCTTTTAACAAGTTTATACAGGTTTGGAGTTGATTTGATCAAATTTTAGAATTAGTTCAACACAATTTGGCCAGGAAGACCGGACTAGTCCGCTAGGGACCGAACAAGTCCGCACTTTGCGAGATCAGCAGATTAGGGTTTTCTAGATCGATGTAAGTTTGGAGATTAGGGGTTGAATTCTCGTAAAGAAAAGATAATAGAAGGTATACCAGGTGTTTAGGACTCCAATGAATCAAGAAACTTGGAGGTAGCACTTGGATCATGGTGATCTAGGGTTGGTGATGAACTTGGAGATGAATTGGTGATGAGGAATGAAACATGGTGGAGATCTTGATCCTCTTTCGTTTCCTCCTCTTCTTCTTCTTGCTTGGGATCTTCTCCTCCCTCCTTGGTGGTGGCTCTCCATGAACTAGGGTTTGGGTGAGGTGGAAAAGTTGCAAATAGATGTAAATCCAAGGGGTGGGGTTGTTTATATAGAAGTGGAGGCCAAGGTTAGATGGATTTCGAGTTTGAGATGAGTAGAGGCCGGTTTAGAGTCCCACATGGGCTCTAAAAGAGTTAGGCACGACGTCCCTAGGCCCACTTAACGTGAAACCCAAGAAACAAGTTGTAAACCAAAATATCAACTCGGAGTCGCGAAATATCGGACAAGTCCGGAAAGGACCGGACTAGTCCGAAGTCGTCCAGAGAGAAAATCGGACAAGTCTTGCCAAAAATCGGACAAGTCTGACTTTAAACAGAGAGGAAAACGGACAAGTCCACTCGAACACCGAACTAGTCCGGAAAAGTCCAGGGACTTAGCAAATTTTCAAGGATTCATGGAATATCGGACTAGTCCGCACAAAATCGGACAAGTCCGAAGGTTTCCAGAGGCAAAATCGGACTAGTCCGCAGCAAAAATGGACAAGTCCGTTTTTAGTTAGAGAGAAATTGGACTAGTCCTCAGCAAAATCGGACTCGTCCGCACTTTCCTGCATTTTAAGTGCGGTTTTGTTCCAAATCAATTTTAAATGCTGCAAATCAATTTTAAATCCGTTCCTCTTGTTGTGGGTTAATGTTAAACACGTATATGAGTGCATGTAGGGCATGATGCATGAAAATGAGGGTGTTACACTTAGCTCCTTTTCAATTTCAAGGAGCTTTTTGATATTAAGATACTCCTCCTTTTAAAGTATGATCATATCTTATTGTCGATCAACAAACTCCTCCTTATCAACAAGTTTATCCATTAAGAATTTCATTCTTGCGGCAGTTCACTTATCAAGGCCAAAAAGCATATCTTCATTGTCACTATTGGCATCACTATCACTAGAGTAAGAATGCGAGGAGGAAGATTTAGATGTTACCTTTCTTTTACCTTCCTTCGCCATGAGGCATGTGTCATGGTCCTTCTTTGCGCCAGTGTTGGGGAAGAGGGTCGATTTTATGGTCGTCTTGTTGATGGCTATGCTAGCCATCTCCTCTTCCTTGTCATGCGAGGACTCATCATTTGAGTCCCACTCCTTTCCTAGGTTCACCTGTCCAGCTTGCTTTTTCTTCTTGAAGAACTTCTTAGGTTGAGGCTTTCTTTCCTTGGTCTTCTTCTTGTTTTCTACGTATGGGCAATCAACTATAAAGTGGTCATATTCACCATAGTTATATCATGCCCGCCTCAACTTTGGTCTTGACTTTTCTTTGTATTTTCCTCCACCTGATTTTCCCCCTTGTCTTCTCTTCATCATTATTTTGAATTTCTTCATGAGGAGGATCATGTCTTCCTCATCTATGTCGCTGCTCTCATCATCACTATTATCTTCATCTTGAGCCACTCGAGCTTCTTTTGACATGGGCTTGCAAGTGGATTTTAAGGCGACCCCTTTCTTCTTTGCCGAGCTGAGTTTGGCAATCTCCTTTAGATGTTTTGCTTGTTTCTCCATCATCTCAAAGTTGATGATCTTTCCAAGCAGTTCGTCCAGGGTCATTTTCTTGTACCCGGGGCTTTCTCTAATCATCGAGCATAGGGTAACATTGAGAGGCATGAAGTCTCTAAGGATGAGCTTCACCACCTCATGATCATTCCACTTTTTGCTTCCATATGCTCGAACCATGTTGATGAGCGTCTTCAATCGGTTGTACATGTCTCGCGGCGACTCATCTTCTTCTATGGCGAATCTTCCCAGTTCGCATTCGGTCATTTTGATCTTCGCCTATCGCACATGATGATCGCCTTCATGTGCAGTTTGCAATGTGTCACATATTTCCTATGCGATATCGAGTCCATCCACCTTGGTGAACTTGCCCCAACTTAGTGATGATGTGATGACCGCTGCAGCTTGACCATTGTGGTGAATTGCTTGCTCTTGGCTTGTTGTGAGCTCTTCATCATCGTGTGGAATATCTATACATGTGCACACTATATGCCACAAGTTGGGGTTAAGAGAGATTAAGTGCATTTTCATGTTTTGCCTCCACATTGAGTAATCATTGCCATCGAAGTGTGGGTCTTTCCTAGAGGAATAGATAAATAACGGTTATTTTTAGAATTTAGACGATCGTAGTTGAAAGGATATCGGGAGTAGTCAGTGTGATGACTCCCCTTCTTCTTCTTCTTGTCTTCGATCTTGATTTTCGCTTTGGAGAGGGCTTTCTTCCTTAGGAGCGCCTTGAGTTCAAGCATCTCCTCATCGTCATCCTCGAAGTCCTGAATGGCGTCGAGTAGCTTCTCCAATTTTTGAGCCTTCTCCTCTTCAACCTTCTCTTGGTTGAGGCACTTGTGCACGTCCTTCATGTCCAACATTTTATCTTTGAGCGATTAGTCTCTTTTTGAAGAGTCCGGCTCTAATACCAATTGAATGTGGCCTAGAGGGTGGGTGAATAGGCCTTTTTGAATTTTGTTCGGAACCTGCAACACTTATCAACTTGATCAAATACCAAGAAATCGGACTAGTCTGGTAGAGTGCGGACTAGTCCGATGCGTGCGGAATAGATTGATCTAGTTAGATCAACGATCTCAATACCAGCACAGTACACAGCGGAATATAGTATATAATTTGAATGTATTGAGTTAGTGAAATTAAGTTTAGAACAAACTAACTCTGGTTTCAATGTTTTAACGTAAGATATGCAAGATCAAGTAACCCAAGAATGTGGTATGAAAAACTAAGAACAAGATTGACACAGGAGTTTATCCCGTGGTTCAGTTCCCACAGAGGCAACCTACGTCCACGTTGAGGAGCCCACGAAAGGACCGGGTCTTCTCCAACCCTACCCTTGTTGAATCGCCACGGAGGCCGATTCTCTTCCACTATCACAAGGGGTAAAACACCAAGTTCAAGGGGCCTTCTCTTAAGTTGAGGGCTCCCCAAGATTACAAATCGAACACCACCAAGAACTCACATGTAAGATCCAAAATAAACAATAGGAGTGTGTTAGAGAATCAAACCCAAAAGATCAAGACGTGGGAATCATGTCTCTCCTTTGATCCAAAGTTAATCCTTAAGGATTTGATCATTCTTCTGATGGATTGTGTGGAGAGATGTGTTTTCTAGGCTCTTAGAGGGTGTGATGGCGTAGGGAGTCGAGAGATGTCAAAGTAGGGCCGTGCACATCTATTTATATGGAGGTTTTCAAAGGATACCATTAGGGTTTTGAGAGTCCGGACTAGTCCATGGTGGAGTCCGGATTAGTACAGTGTGCGGCGTGTAGGAAACCATATGTTCTCAGGAACATCGGATTTGTCGGCCTTGGGCGGACTAGTCCAATTTGGGCTCTGGAAGAGTTCGGACTAGTCCAGTTATTAATGGACTAGTCCGCCTGTGGTGAATCCCTTAGTGAATTGGGGACAAGTCCACATTTGGAGGACATGTCCGATTTTAGTTAGAGAGGTTATCGGACTAGTCCGAATATTATCTGTCTTGTCCGATGTCGTGCAAAGTTGTAAAGTGTTGAGGACTAGTCCGCACTGGGGAGGACCAGTCCGATCTTAGTCGGAAAGATATCGAACTAGTCCGGTCTGTGTAAACCTGGACTGTTCAGACAAGTTTGTTCTGGGAAGACTTGTCTTATTTTGAATAGAGGGATTACCGGACTAGTCTATTGCTGTGTAAATTTGTGCAGTGAATGGGTTTTCTTGTGCTTGAGTTCTTGGGGTGTGTTTCTCCAACACACTCCATACACATTGATCTAATCTATTCAGCTCTTGAGCTCTTTTCCATATAGATCCTCATTCTCCTTTGTAGGATCGAAGAGCATGTGAAATGCTACCAGAGGGGGGGGGGTGAATGGTAGATTAAAAAATCTTACACAGTGGAAACAATTAAATCCTAACCCCTTCGGCAGAAAAATGTTTTTGTAAAGAAATCGTGTGTGAGACTAATCTAAACGTGCTTCACCGTGACAAAAGTGATAGATATCAAAGAGAATCAAGTAACGAAGATGAGACAACAAGAATCACTCAAATCCCGCGAAGAAACTCATGTTACGATTGAAAGATCGAACAAAAGTAAATTTGTTTCACCGAGTAAAAAACAGATCTGTAATACTGCAAAGAAACACGTATAGATCAAAAACCGCAAATCCAATGACCGTGAAAGTTTTACATATGATAGATAATCAATTTGTGAAGATAACCCAAAAATAACCACGTCAAATGGATCTGCAAAACTCGAGTTATGATAAAACCACTGAAGAAAGGTAGTGCTGTGCAGAAAACTCAACGAGAAAAACTTGTCTGGAACAAGTCGGACGAACAAGGCACAAAAGATCCGTTAAACTCTTTTATTTATTCAATAGAACACAAGAGGAAAATCTCCAAAGTCGTCTACCACAAGCTCTGGCCTTCCTTGCTTATATAACCAGCCCTTAGGCCAACCCAAAACTAACTAGGACTCTAATCCTACTCAGTTCACGAATCGAAACTTTCCATAACTGCTCATGACTCTTCTATACGCAGCTAGAAGCAATCTTAAGACTTCCAAACACCTTAGGAATGTTTCCCACATTCCTAAAACAACTAAAATTCATGACCCACATGAAATTCTATCATAACCAACTCAAAACATTCCATATTTGAGTCAAACCCGACTCAGCTGCAGCTTGAATCCATAGCCTAGTCGGTTGGACCTTTCTGACCAATTCTTTCTGTCCACATCTCTTCATCACGTCTTGGAACCATGTAGACACATCCATGCACTCCTTGCACACGTGGAATCATCTTCCAACGACGTCCATGATACCTTCATATGCATTGTTCTTGATTCATACATGTTGTGCGACCTTCCGATCAACTCAACCACAATTCCTCCTAAACTTGGTTGTTGAACCTCATCTTTTCTCTAAGACTAGATCAATGGATAGCATCACCAGTAATGTCTTGAACTCAAGCAACACCTGCACATAAATAAATAACCAATACTTCCTAGCACAAGTCCTCGACTTGACTATTGTTAGTTCTGAAACTACAACATCTTACATGAGCACCTCACATAAGCATGTTGCAAACCATAGCAAAATGATATCAGCCTTAACCACCAAAACACACCAAAAACATAGTAAAAGAATACTAAGAAACCTTTCCATAAGTGTAAAGCAAGTTCAAAATATTGCAAGATAAAAGCAGAAACACTACGATCAGGCAATGGACCTTGAACTGGAGCTTAGCAAAGATTGTACAACCTAGCAAAAACTCTAACCTAGAGTTGGACCTTGATGATAAAGATGTTTTGGTAGTATTCAAAACTTTTACCTCCATAGCCAATGTATTCAACACACATAGGTCTCACAATCTTGCCTTGATGAATGCATTGGCAACAGAACTTAAGATCCGAACATTGGCTTATTCACATTAAATGTTTTGAAAATAATTTCTCCCCCTTTGTAAAACAGAAATAAAATGAGAAAAAGAAATTCTCCCCCTCAGAAGAATCGGCCAAAAACAATTGTGAATATGTGCAATGTGTAATCAATTTCTCCCCCTTGCATACATATCTTTAAAAATTCACATATTATCTCTCCCCCATTGACAATGTATTTAGGAAGGTTTATACGACAAATTTTAATTGTTATGAGCATATTATAACATATACATATAAAACAAAGCTCATCCAAGTCATACTATCAAGTAACTTACAATATCACAACAATGAGATACATGAAGTAGTGTAAGCCATGCTAGAGATCAAATTTAATTTTCAATTTAAGCAAGTCATGATCTCACAGACTTAACTATTTCAAAACCTGAAAGCATGACACTTGTTGCTGCATTTTATTATTTTTCGAAGCAAAAAATTAGAGAATATGATATTTGCAAGAGAATATATGCGAATTTGCCTTATTCAAACCAACCAAGGCAAGCCTATGCCATTTGACAATCAGAAGCTTAAGGACATGGTTTTAGTCATATACAACTTCTTCCAAGTTCATATCTAAGTGCAATGATAAACCATCTCAAAAGAAGTGCGATGCATGCATATTCTCTTGATCTTTTTTTTATTTGAACATAAAAACTCAACATGTGAGTTTCTTACTTTATTGATTCATTATAATTAGAAGCACTTGTGAACATGCAACAAGTTCAAAACAGCAAGAAAGTTTGATCATGACAAGATTTAGTGTAAGTAATTATTCCAATTACTAGTCATGGGAAAAACTACAAAATGTATAACATGACTAATGTAGTAAGAACTTTCAGCATGTAAAAGAAATAACAAAGTCATATAGGTATGAAATACTATGCTCATGTTTTTTTAAGTTCAGATTAACACATAGACTTCCCAAGTTTCAAAAACTCCCCCTCAATTTAAACCATGAGGATGCATAACCCCTGTTTCACTACGAATGTAACAAAAACGAGTGAAATCCAATAGTTTTGTAAAAATGTCAGCCAATTGTTGTTTCGTATCTACATGGTGAAGCACAATGTCCCCTTTTCAACATTATCACAGAGAAAGTAATAACTAATGTCAATGTGCTTTGTTCTTGAATGTTGCACGGGGTTTTTAGCAATGCAAATAGCACTAGTGTTGTCACAAAATAGTGGAACACTATGTAGATCGACCCCATAGTCCTTAAGTGTTTGAACAATCCAAAGAATTTGTGAGCAAGCACTAGCAGCAGCTACATAATCAGATTTAGCTGTGGATTGTGCAACTGAGTTTTGTTTTCTAGAGGACCAAGAAAGAAGTGAATTACCAAGAAAATGACAAGCACCAGAAGTAGTTTTCCTATCAATACTACAACCACCAAAATCAGCATCCGAAAAATCTTTCAAAGTAATGGTTGAGGAAGAAGGAAGAAAAATGCCAAATTATCTAGTTCCATGTATGTACTTGAGAATCCTTTTGACGGCTTGACGATGTGAAGCATGCGGAGAAGCTTGAAACCGTGCACAAAGACATACGCTGAATTGTATGTCCGGTCTTGATGCCGTGAGGTACAAAAGTGATTCGATCATGCTTTTATATTCCTTTTGATCCACGGGTTTACCATCTTCATCATGTTCAAGTGTTGTTGCTGTTTCCATTGGTGTCCGAAGAGGCTTGCTTTTGTCCATGTTGAAACGCCTTAGGAGGTCATTTGTATACTTCATTTGATGCACAAAGGTACCATCCTTGGTTTGCTTGATTTGCAGCCCGAAAAAGTATGTGAGTTCTCCCATCATACAAATCTCAAATTCTGAACTCATCATAGCTGAAAACTTGGACACAAGATCATGAGAAGCACAACCAAAGGTAATATCATCCACATACACTTGAACGAATAATGAGTCATTGCCATGCTTAAGCACAAAAAGAGTTTTATGAACCTTGCCCATGGTAAACCCCTTTTCAAGTAAGAATGTTTTTAACCTATCATACCATGCTCTAGGGGTTTGTTTGAGACCGTACAAGGCTTTGGACAGTTTGTAAACATGATTAAGAAAATCTGAATTTTCAAAACCCGGTGGTTGTTTGACATAAACCTCCTCATCTATGTAGCCACTAAGAAAAGCACTTTTAACATCCATTTGATATAGCTTAAAACCTTTAGAGGCAGCAAAAGCGAACAAAATTCTTGTTGCTTCTAATCCAGCAACGGGAGCAAAAGTTTCATCAAAATCTAGACCTTCAACTTGAGTGAAACCTTGAGCAGCCAACCTAGCCTTATTCCTAACCACAACCCCATCATCACTTTGTTTATTTTTAAATACCCATTAAGTTCCAATTAAAGTGTGACCTTGAGGCGGAGGTACAAGTTTCCAAACATTATTTCTTTCAAAATTTTCTAACTCTTTTTGCATGGCAATAATCCAAGATTCATTAGTGAGTGTGTGTGATATATCTTTGGGTTCAAAAGAAGCAACAAAAGCAGAATGAGCATGAGAGTTTTGATCGCAAAACCTGGAAGGTGTGACTCGTTCATGCAAGCTTGCAATAATTTGTGGTGGAGGATGACTTTTGAGAACCCGAAGGGGAGTGGAAACTTCACAAACTTCTTCTTCATGTTAATCACAAATCGATGAGCTTGTGACTTGAGGACGATGTGTACCAGCAATGGTGGTCATTGGTGCTGGCTGTGAATCAAAATCAGGAGCTGGAACAATGTCATTAGCTGCTGAATTTTTGGCCGGCAGCACCACTTCTTACTCTTCTTCAATGAAAATACTCTCCCTCTGCGGATATGGATATGGACCTGCAATGTTCGAGCTAGTACCTTGGCTAGCTTCATCAAAAGACACCTCACAATTCTCCACATTCTTGTTAGTGTCAAGTAAAAGCACACGGTAGCCTCTAGTATGAGATGGATAACCAAGAAACATGCCATCAACAGATCTAGGTTCAAATTTATCAAGATTACCATGTTTATTAACAAAGCATTTGCAACCAAAGACCCGAAAGTGTGTAACACTAGGCCTATGTCAATACCGGAGCTCATATGGTGTTTTACCTAGCTTAGCGCGCAAGAAAACACAATTTGAGACATAACAAGCAGTTGCAATCGCATCAGTCCAAAAATTCCTAGGAGTTTGATATTCATCAAGCATAGTCCTAGCCATCTCAACTAAGGTTCTGTTCTTTCTTTCTACAACACCGTTTTGTTGAGGTACATATTGTGAAGAAAATTGATGATCTATTCCATTTACAGCACAAAAGTGATCAAAAGATTGATTTTTAAATTCGGTTCCGTTATCACTTCTAATTGCTTTTAAAGATCATGGGTGGTCAATTGATAATCTAAGAAATAAAGTTCTAAAGTGTCTAAAAGCTTCATTCATAGATGCCATAAAGTAAACCCAAGAGTATCTAGAATAATCATCAACAATCACAAGAACATACCATTTACCTCCGAAGGATTGAACGCGTGAAGGTCCTACGTTATCAAGGTGCAAAAGTTGACCCGTTTCAGTTGTCATCATCATTGTGAGAGGAGCATGTGAACCTGTAACCATCTTAGCATGTATAAAAGAAGAGCACACAATTTTTTTGTCCCCTTTAAGCTTAGGCAGCCCATGTATGCAATCAAGAGCACTAACACGCATTAGATGATCAAAGCCTACGTGACCAATTCTACGATGCCAAAAATATAAGTCCTTTGAATCATTAGCAACTAGACACCTATGCTTAGAGGATGACATATCAAAATCAGCTTTAGAAACTCTTCCAAACTGAGACATGTTAAAAATAAGCTCACTATTTGAATTTACAACTTTGCAGCAATTTTTAGTGAAAATAATTTCCAGATTTTCATCTAGCAGTTGTGAAACAGAAAGCAAGTTGTAATTCAAATTTTTTACAAGTGTCACATCCTTGAATGTGTAGTGATTATTTATTCTATCCGAACCCTTAGCATTTATAGGAGTTGAAGAATTATCAGCAAAAGTAGCATAATCTACACGTGACACAAAAGAGAGGGAGGAGAACCATTCTTTGTTACCGCTCATGTGGTGTGAGCAACCTGAATCCACAATCCAAATGTTCTCCTTCCTCAAGCATGTAATCTACATAGAAGCACAATGCGTCAATGACTAAATACTGGGGTCGGTCAAAAGGCATTTAGGAATCCAGTACCGAGTCACACGACGTCCAGCAGGAATAACATGCGAAAGCTGAGATAAAACAATAGGTTTATGAGCCAAAGCATGAGGATTTTGTTACCCAACTACTGACTTATCATATGTTACATGTGTAGCACGAAACACAGTAGGTTTGGGAGCAAACTTTGCATGTTTTCGACTCATAACAGCGGGTTGCATGTTCCTATCATACGGTTTAATATGTGGAGCAAATTTTACATGAAAGTTATGAGATCTCGCAATCATTCTTTTTTTCTGTTGTTTAGCTAGTCTATACTAAAAATCTATGACATGACCATCTCTACCACAGTAGGTACAATGAAATTTAACTTCGTGTTCATGTCTAGATGAGCAAACAACATTTTTATTTGACATCGAATGAGACAACACTCCTGCAGATTTGAAAACCACTTCTTTTTGTTTAGGAACTGTTCGAATCAAACCACTTCCTAATGTTCTTACAATTTTAGGTGGATGTGACCTGGCATGGGCATGAGAATCAAAATCTAAACCAGTTTTATCATTGCAAGACTTGGAAGAATTCAGCAGCAAGTTTAGGTTCTTATTCCCATTACAAAACCGGTCTAATGTCCTATGCATATTATCAAGTTTATTGGACAGATCAAGGAAATTTTCACATGAAGTTTTTCCTTTTAATTTGCAATTGGAACAAAATTTAACTTCATGAGAACGTAAAGCATTGTTCAATATAGAAATTTCATTCATAGCATCTTGTATTTTCTTATCAACATCATCACAAGTAGAACAATGCGAATCAAATGTAGAACAACTATCATCTTTAAAGTTTTTATCATTTAGTGCAGCAAGATCTCTATTCTTTTCAATTTCTAACTCAAGTTTATCAAGTGTGGAGGTGTGCACACTTCTTAATGAGGACAATTGTTCATATATTAAATCACATGAGGGACATGCATCATCACTAGGAATCAATGTTTTTAAACGGTTGGTTTCAGATTTTAGTGATTCAATTTTAGCAGCACTATCCCTAAGCTTCTTGTCCTTTTTCTTATCTATAATAGTGGCACGAGAAATAGCATCACACATTTCTTCACAAGTAGGACATACCTCTTTGTTGTCACTGTTGTGTTCTGCATCCTCCATACTTGATCTTGATTTGCCCACCATGAAGCACAAGTTTGCCAAATCATCTTCATCTTCGTCACTTCCAATGTCCACATCGCTTGAGCCAAGTTCTTGAAGTGCGGTGATGAAGCTGTTTATCATATTGCGTCCTATAGTACCCTAATTTTTCTTGTTGGAGTTCCCAGAGGTGGTCTTGACCTTGTTCTGGTTTTCCTCACGGGTAGAAGGAACTGAAAGATTAGGGCATTCTGTACAAAAGTGTCCTATCTTACCACATTCAAAACAACGCTAAGGTCCGGAGCTTCCTCTCCTTCTAGTTCTCACATTTTGCAATGCTTTTGAGAATTTAGTAGAGATGAGTGCTAACTTCTCTTCTGGAAATTCCTCGATCTACTCCAGGGTTAGTGAGGACAGCAAAGCAAGTGTACCACAAGATGAAGATTGACCGGAGCTAGGCATGTCACATTGAGAAACAAAATCAATAAACTTGTTTGGATTCGTACGTGATATTATGTCAATTTCATGAGTTTTTAACTTGGAATATAGCACACTAAAGTAAGTGTACTCATGCCAGTATATTCACGAATAGATGTGACTTTCATCTCCCAAATTGACATACCTAATGCACTTAACAATTGCCTAGTGTTTTTATCATCTGAAAAAATAACATTGACACTACGCAAGTTGCTGAGAATTTTATTAAAGCGAGCAAAAAAGTCATCAATAGACTCACCGGGTCGCATCTCAAAGTGCATGTATTCTTTCTTGAACATGTCTTCCGTTACCTCCTTGATCGTGTTGGATCCTTCGCGGTAGTCACAAAGTGCTTTCCACACATCGTATGCAGATCAGAGGTGTGCAACACGGTCGAAGTCGCTTTGAGTTAATCCTTCTATGATCAAGTTCTGAGCCTTGTTGTTGTTGTCAACATCTCTCATATTTGTAGCTGTAACTTTATAATTTTATGACACTTAAAAAGGCTTGTATACCTTCTCCCATATTTCGAAATCTTGAGCCTGGATAAAGGCTTCCATACCTGCCTTCCAAACCTGAAACCACTGAAGACACAAGGTTTTTTGGAGTATTTCTCCATGATGATTAGTCAAAATACGTGCAAATCACAAAGATTAGGGAATCGTGGCTCTGATACCAATTGTAGTATTTAAGAGCACATGAAGACCTACCAGAGGAGGGGTGAATGGTATATTAAAAAATCTTACGCAGCGGAAACAATTAAATCCTAACCCCTTCGGCAGAAAAACGATCCATTAAAGAAATCGTGTGTGAGACTAATCTAAACGTGTTTCACCATGACAAAAGTGATAGATATCATATAGAATCAAGTAACGAAGACGACACAACAAGAATCACTCAAATCTGTTGAGAGAAACTCAAGTGAGGATTGAAAGATCGAACAAAAGTCAATCTGTTCCACCGAGTAAGAAACAGATCTCCAATACTGCAAATAAACTCGTGTAGATCAAAAACCACAAATCCAATGACCATTAAAATTTTTCATATGATAGATAATCAAGTTTTGAAGACAACCCAAAAATAACCATGCCAAATGGATCTGTAAAACTGGAGTTATGATAAAACCACTGAAGAAAGGTAGTGTTATGCAGAAAACTCAACGACAAAAACTTGTGTGGAACAAGTCGGACGAACAAGGCACAAAAGTTCCTTCAAAATATTATAGTTATTTAATAGAACATAAGAGGAAAAGCCCCAAAGTCATCTACCACGATATCTGGCCTCCCTTGCTTATATGACCATCCCTTAGGCCAACCCAAAACTAACTAGGACTCCAATCCTACTCAGTTCACGAATTGAAACATTCCATAACTGCTCAATACTCTTCTATACGCAGATAGAAGCAATATTAAGACTTCCAAACACCTTAGGAACGTATACCACATTCCTAAAACAACTCAATTATTGACCCACACAAAATCCTATCATAAACAACTCAAAACATTCCATATTTGAGTCAAACCCGACTTAGCCGCAGCTTGAATCAATAACCTAGTCGGTTGGACCTTTCTGACCAATTCTTTACGTCCACATCTCTTCATCACGTCTCGGAACCATGTATCCATGTCCATGCACTCCTTGCACACGTGGAATCATCTTCCAACGACGTCCATGATACCTTCATATGCATTGTTCTTTATTCATACATGTTGCGTGACCTCCCGATCAACTCAACCATAATTCCTCCTGAACTTGGTTGTTGAACCTCATATTTTCCCTAAGACTAGTTCAATTGATCCCGTCACCAGCCATGTCTTGAACTCAAGCAACGCCTGCAAATGAATAAATAACCAATACTTTTGAGCACAAGTCCTCGACTTGACTCTTGTTAGTTCTGGAACTACAACATCTTACGCGAGCACCTAAATAAGCATGTTGCAAACCATGGCAAAATGATATCATCCTTAACCACCAAAACACACCAAAAACTTAGTAAAATAATACTAAGCAACCTTTCCATAAGTGTAAAACAAGTTCAAAATATTGCAAGATGAAAGCAGAAACACTGCGATCAGGCACCGGACCTTGAACCGCAGATTACCAAAGCTAGTACAACCTAGCAAAAACTCGGACCTAGAGTTGGAACTTGATGATAAAGGTGTTTTGGTAGTATTCAAAACTTTTATCGCCATAGCCAATGTATTGAGCACACATAGGTCTCACATCCTTTCTTTTTGCGCTTTCTTCATAATTTCGTTAAAACCTGCACTCATCTCAATAATTTGGTTAGGATCTCATTTGTTAGTCATAAATCAACAAAAGCCCACAAGGGATGCCTATATGCACTTTAACACGACCCTCGCCTCACGCCGGCCACGTATCCTGATCCAACCATACAACTTCAAATAAAGGAGGGCTAGAAGATTGGTGGAAAATAATATGTATAGTATAAGAAAAAGGGAAGAAGAAAAAGGATGGTGCGTGTTTTGATACATGAACCATGAGACTACTGACATTGGCCAGTTCCCGATTCCGCTGATCTCTCCAGCATGCATTCACACTAGCTACTCTCTGGTGGCTGGACCAAAGGTATCCCGTGGCCCACCCGGCATACCCAGTGGGTGGGCCCCTGAGAAATGTTGTTGTTGTTGTACGTGGTGTTAGGTTGAGACAATGCAACTCCTAGTCATAACGATAAGAATTAAAAAATAGAAACAGTATATCAGATTCAAAAATCTTCATTACTCTCTTTAGTCCGGGCTCGGGCCCATCAATTTCGGAAACTCAACCGCTCATATCGTAACTGCATCTGTTATATATCCAGGCCCGTTTCCAATTAAAATCCAAACTAAAGTTGTAGACGAAGGTTTTTCACAATAGAGAAGTTGTGCCGCGCCGCCGCAGACGGCAATCGTAGGGACGACAAGGAGAGAGGAACCAATGGCGGTGACTTAGGTGTACAACGTGACGTTCGAGGAAGACGTCATCACCACCACTGTGACGTCCTCCGGCGAGGCCGTGGAGGACTGGCTCGACGAGGTCCTACCCGTCCACCATCAGCACCTTTACAGGCTCGTCGTCAGGGTCGACGTCGAGTGGTGCCCCAGCTACTCCGCCGACCAGAACTCCGTCGCCGTTCTGCTGCTCTACGTCGGCCGCCGCTGCCTCATCTTCTAGATCATCCATGCTGACTACTTCACCAACGAGCTGGAAGATTTCCTCGGCGATTCCGACTACCGCTTCGTCGGCGTGGGTGTGGAGGGTGACGCCGACAGACTCTGGAAGGACTGGCAGCTAAAGGTGGCCAAAATGGTGGACCTAGCCGAGCTCACCGTGCGGGGCTGAAGGACATCGCGAGCGCCGTGATGGGCACCGACATGGAGAAGCCTTACCGGGTGAGGATGAGCAACTGGGACGCGTACAATCTCTCCGGCCAGCAGATCAGCTATTTGGCATTGATGCCTTCGTCTCCTTCGAGGTCAGCCACAAGTTGCTCTCCGGTGACTACTGATCTAACCACCGAGTTTGAGGATCGGCTGCCGTCGATCATCTCGGCATGGAGTTCGCAGGTGCATCGCTCAAGTTCTAGCTTTTCTGCCTGTGCGCCCAATCTCTCATAATTTTTTTTTGAGGAAACACTATATGTTGCTTTAAAAAAACATGCATGTTATTTTACATGCATCGAGGTATTTCACATGCATGTTAGTTGTCCATGCATGCTACGCCCCAAACATGATCAACGAGCCTCAAACATGACGATCTCTCAACAAAAAGAGAAAACACGTAACGTCATCAAACATGATCGAGGTCTTTCACATGGATGTGTTAGACGTACATATGCATGCTACTCCCCAATCATGTATTTTTAAGAATAGAATATTTCCTACGATGTATATATATTTATCATATTCTCTACCACGCATGTGTATGCTCTCAACCTATATGGCAGTTTATCTACCACACTAATGAAGAATATTATCCTGTCATGAATAGACATAACAAATTTGACACAAGGATGTTCCCTCGATGGTACGAGGATAGAATGTGGACTACCATCTGAATGTAGGCCTAGAGGGGGGGTCAATAGGCCTTCTTGAATTTTCTCGGTTCCTGTAACACTCAACAACAGAGTCAATACCAGAGATATCGGACTAGTCCGGTAAAGTGCGGACTAGTCCGGTTTTCACGGGCTAAGTTGATCAAGTTTAAACAATTTGATTGATTCGTTAATGTTTGCAGCGGAAATATAAACTTGAATGACAGTTTAATAGTTGTATGTCCAATTCTATTACAATTAAGGCTCTTGATCAACAATTTAACTCAAATTTAACAAAGTGAATCAAACCCTAGATTAAGTTGATCAATTAAGAGAAGAACGCAAAAGGACAAGACACACGATTTATCCCGTGGTTCGGCTACCATGAAGGCAACCTATGTCCACATTGAGGAGCCCACAAAAGGACCGGGTCTTCTCCAACCCTTTCCTCGTCGGATCGCCACGAAGGCCAATCCTCTTCCACTAATCACAAAGGGTAAATAACCAAGTTGAAGGGGCGTTCTCACACGTTGAGAGCTGCCTTGATTACAGCTTACAAAGCCACCAATAACACACTCAAAATTACAAATTGAAACGCAAGAGTGTGTTAGAGAATCAAACCAAGAGCTCAATTATGTGTGCCAAGTGTCTCTCCAATGATCTAGAAGTGATCTTCAATAGATTGATCGATTTTGCACTTAATTTTGTGGAGAGGGGTGGTTTTTTGAGTCTCTTGGGAGGTGTGACGGCGCTAGGGTTCGAGAGATTGTAAAAGTGGGCCGTGCACCTCTATTTATATGGGGTTCCTAAAAGTGACCGTTAGGGTTCAGAAAGATCGGACTAGTCCGTGGTGGTCACCGGACTAGTCCGGTGTGCTGTGTGTAGCAAACCCTAAGTGTCCAGAAATATCGGACTAGTCCGGTTGAAAACGGACTTGTCCGATTTCACTACTGGAAATCTTCGGACTAGTCCGATTGCCATCGCACTTGTCCGAACATATGAAACCCTAAGTGTTTAAGATGACAAGTCCGCACTTCGAGGACTTGTTCGATTTATATCAGTGTGTATATCGGACTAGTCCGTGTAGAAACCGGACTTGTCCGAAGAGGATCAGAAAGAATATCGGACTAGTCCGGAACACAACGGACTTGTCCGATTTCGAGTGACTTGTGCATTGTGTTGAGGACTAGTCCGCATTGGGGAGGACTAGTCCGAAGTGGATCAGAAAGATATCGGACTAGTCCGGTGGATACCGGACTTGTCCGATCTAGTGCAGAAAGTGATATCGGACTAGTCCGGCTGATATCGGACTAGTCCGGTCCTGTATAACTTTGTGCATTATGTGAGTGTGCTTGAAAGTGATTGAGCTCTTGGGTGTGTTTCCTTAACACACTCCACACATAATAGTCTACTATTTTCTTCTCCTTGAGCTCAAATTCACCTTGCTTTTCATTTCCCTTCTTTTTGGCATTTTGCTCATTTTTCGCTATTTGCCTGCATTCATCTCAACAAAAGGATTAGGATCCCAATTGCTTGTCATAAATCATCCAAAACCCACAAGGGAGTCCTAGATGCACTTTCAATCTCCCCCTTTTTGGTTATTGATGACAACCAATTGAGATTTCACAAAATGAGGCAAAAAAATGAGATTTTCATAAAGTATGCACATATGACTCAAAAATACATCAAGCAACAAGAGAATTATCCATATGTGCATTCTTTATGGTGGGATGCATACTACGTGCATGAAAACATTGAGAATGACATAATTCACATTAATCAACCGATACCAAGTGCATATGACATTCAAGGAGCAAAAATGCAGTTTTCATCACATACTCGCAAATAATTGCAGTTTTCATCACATTGAGAATAAATTGAGCAATTCATCACAAGACCAAGCTTAATATGAAAACAGAGTTAAACTATTACAACCACAAATAAAAGATAAAGAGAAGTCTCTCCTCGCACCCTACTACAGCTAAAGATAAGACTCTCCCTCAATCTCTCCCCCTTTGGCATCAAGACACCAAAAAGAAGGAGAGGAGGGTCCTAGGGTCTTCACTCTTCACTGTCGGTCCTCTCGTCATCGTCTTCATCTTCTTTGCTTTCCGCTTGAAGAGGAGGAGAGGGAGGAGGAGCGGAGCTGCTCGAGCCCCCAATGCCAAAGTAGGCAAGCTCGGAGGGATTCAGGGGCCCGAGCTCGGTCATGTCAAGATCAGAATCTTCAGAAATTACTGGAGATCCAATGGGGTTGATCTCCAGCTTTTCACTCAGTTGCTTCACATTGGCTTTGATGTATCTCATATCCTCCTTCCTCTTCTGATTGAGTTTATGAAGCTTTACTTCAGTCTTCTTGCAGGAGGAGAATATTGCGGTCAAGTATTTGAGGATCCCACTGGCGGATCCTCCCTGAGGGGCTTCCCTGGAGGGGGGAGGAGCCCTAGCATTTATTTCTCTTGCCGGTGCCTCAGGACTTGAGGCCGGCGAGGGAGCAGCCTGGACACTCACTGGTTGAGGCTTCTGAGGCCTCAAAGGAGTGTGCTCCACATCCTTCACGAACTCAATACCTGTGACTTTCTCAATCATATACATGAGGTAGGGAGCATAGCCACATGACCTGTTAGGCGTGCAGGATATGTTGACCATATCATTCTAAATGTATTCCGCCACATCAAATGGGCGGTCCTTGCTTATGACTCTCATTAGGGTTCGGAGGTAACCCTGCATGCTCCCAGCATCTCCATCTTTGGGAGCAATAGTCTTCCTCAGCACTCTGTTGAGGACCACAAAGAATGGTTTCATGTTCTTTGTAGAGGGAGGGACATACTTTGAGTTCGGCTCATATAGGAATTTCATCCTATCCTTCTCCATGACACCTATGTTGTGGATGATCAGCCTGTCATGTCCAGAGGTGTCCAGATGGAGCAGATTGTTGAAGTCCTTTTGAGTGATGCTATACTTAAATCCGTGTGTCATCCAAGTAACACTCTCTTCATCCTCACTCGAGAAGTAGCAAGTTGCAAAGAACTGTGTATCACATCATCATTCCAATTATGCCTGAAGGCAAAGAGATCCTTCAGGCCATGCCTCTCAACTGGGCAATGACTTCATCAAAAGCTGAGCACTTCTTCTTCTCAAGGTGTGCCCAGTCAATCCACTGACTGCGCACCACCGGTGTCTTCATTGGGAGATATACCGATTTGTAGAAGTATGCATGGAAGTTGCACCAAAACCTTCCATCGACAGCTTGCTTTGGCCTGCCATACCAGTCAATGCTCCCGAACTTGGCCGCTGAATCACTGCCCTTGCCGTTGAACTTCTCCTCAGCAGGGTCCCGGACCCCATCCCTGGGAGCATGGAGCTTCAAGGGCCCGACTGGCCCCGTTGCTATCCCCTTGCCCTTGCCCTTGGCTTGGCTAGAGGATGCTCCTGCCTTTGACACTGGCTTCTTTGCCAGCACCTTTCTCCGAACCTGGGGAGGAGAAGAAGCTGGCTCTGAGGGTCTTTCTTGGCGTTTCTTGCCAAGACCCGCTGAGGACCGAGGTGTCACCTCGTGGTCCAACTTGGCCTCAAAGTCAGAGGCTTCATTGTCGGAGCGCGACATGATCTGAGAATGATTGAGCAAGAATAATGACAAGTTATACAAGGCATAGGCAAGACAAGATAGCAATGGATGGCATTAAGGAATTAAGGAATTAGGTTTCAGGTTCAGAAACATCGGACTTGTCCGGTGCTCAGGCACGGACTAGTCCGGGGTACCGGACTTGTCCGTGCATGGACCGTACTAGTCCGGTGTTCATCCTCAAAAACCTAATAGATTGGACAAGGAATGATTCCTAATGCAAATCTAGTCTAGCATACACGTAGTACATCAAATGATCATGTATCTAGTGAAGGATGCTAGGCTATACGATCAACAATGGAGAAAAACACGATTTCTCGGGTTTTGAAGAATTTTTACCGAAGAAATCGATGGAGGCTTGAAGTTTTGGGGTTGGAGGCCGAACTAGTCCGCTAGCTTCAATCCCCAAGTCTTCAAGCTTGATCTCCGCCCAAATGAGTCGCTTTTCGACGGAGGATGCAAAAGATTGCCTTGGGAGCTCGAGCGCAGGAGAGAGGAAGGCTTGAGCAATTGTGGGGATGTGAAGATTAGGGTTTGGTGGCGGCTAGGGTTATGGACACGAAAAATCGGACAAGTCCGGACATGACCGGACTAGTCCGAAGTTATCCAGAGACCTATATCGGACTAGTCCGTGGTCTATCGGACTAGTCCGGCCTAACCGGCACTCTGCGGACTAGTCTGCATGGGCGGACTAGTCTGGGTAACCATGGACTAGACCGTGGTCACCAGGAAAGATTTCATAGCCCATTCATATATATTTGAAGGTTCAATAATAGAAAATAGAGAGGCAAAACAATTCAAGTAATCTTGATGAATTTGACCAGTAAGCATACAACAAACATACAATGATCAAAATTCATCAAGATCTAATAATTAACATAGTTTTTCGAGAGAAAAATGGAGAGGGATGATTTTCACAATTCAATCAACATTTTTGAAGCAATCATACAGGTATGCAACTTTTCAAGCCACACTCTGAGAATCAGGAATATTTAGCTCATTTCGGAGTTCGCAAAAACGCTTTTCATCAAGTGGCTTGGTGAATATGTCGGCCAATTGTTTTTGGGTGTTGACATGTGAGATGGTTATATCTCCTTTCATGGAATGGTCTCTCAAGAAATGATGTCTTATGTCTATGTGTTTAGTCCTAGAGTGCTCAACTGGATTGTGGGCTATTTTAATGGCACTCTCATTATCACAAAGGAGAGGAATACAGTTCATATTGTAACTGTAATCCCTTAGAGTTTGTCGCATCCAAAGGAGTTGTGCACAACAACTCCCGGCTGCAACATACTCCGCTTCGGCTGTGGATAATGCAATGGAATTCTGTTTCTTAGATGACCAAGAAACCAAAGATCTTCCTAGGAATTGGCATGTGCCAGACGTGCTTTTTCTATCAACTTTGCACCCGACATAATCTGCATCGGAGTAACCAATGAGATTGAATTTGGAGCCTTTTGGGTACCAAAGACCAAGGTTGGGTGTATGAACTATATATCTCAAGATTCTTTTTACGGCTGTCAAATGACATTCCTTAGGGTTGGCTTGAAATCTTGCACACAAACATACACTCAACATAATATCTGGCCTATATTCACACAAGTAGAGTAAAGATCCAATCATGGAGCGATATACCTTTTGGTCGACGCTCGATCCATCTTCATTGATATCCAAGTGGCCATTTGTAGCCATGGGAGTCTTTATGGGCTTTGCCTTGTCCATGCCAAACTTCTTGAGTATGTCCTGCGTGTACTTGGTTTGGCTTATGAATGTTCCTTCCCTTTGTTGCCGCACTTGGAATCCCAAGAAGTACTTCAATTCTCCCATCATTGACATTTCAAACCTGTCTATCATAATTCTACAAAATTCTTCACAGAAAGATTGGTTAGTTGACCCAAAAATTATATCATCAACATAGATTTGGCAAATAAAAAGATCATTATCTAGATTCTTTGTGAATAATGTATAATCTACTTTGCCAATTTGAAACCCATTATCAATTAAGAAATCTCTAAGACACTCATACCAAGCTCTAGGAGCTTGTTTGAGCCCATAGAGAGCCTTACGCAGTTTATATACGTGGTCGGGGAACTCTTCGTCTTCAAACCCGGTGGTTGCTCCACGTACACCTCTTCCTTTATCGGTCCGTTGAGGAAGGCGCTTTTCACGTCCATTTGATACAGCTTGAAATCATGGTGAGTAGCATATGCAAGTAATATTCTAATTGATTCAAGCCTAGCTACTGGAGCAAAAGTCTCATCAAAATCCAAACCTTTGACTTGTGAGTAACCTTTGGCCACAAGTCGTGCCTTGTTTCTTGTCACCACTCCGTGTTCGTCTTTCTTGTTGCGGAAGACCCACATGGTGCCCACTATATTTGCATTGGGTCTTGCCACAAGTTCCCAAACCTCGTTTCTCTTGAAGTTGTTCAACTCTTCTTGCATTGCCACCACCCAGTTCGGATCCTACAATGCATCCTCAGTCCTGCGTGGTTCCAAAAAGGAGACAAACGAGTAATGCTAACAAAAATTAGCTATACGAGATCTAGTGGTTACTCCCTTTTGGATGTCACCGATGATGTTGTCAATTGGGTGATCCCTTTGAATGCATTGGTGTACTCTTGGGTGTGGCACTTGGAGAGTTGTGTGTTGGTGATCATTTTCTTCTCCCCCTGAGTGGTTGCTCTTGTTGATTTGATGATCATCTTCATATTCTTGTGATTGATCTTGTATCGAAGCTCCCCCTTGATTGTTGATCTCCTCTTGTGGTTCACTTTCCTCTTGTATTTGTGACGATGACTCTTGTGGTAGAACTTCGCCTAGAGCCATTCTCTTCAATGCTTGATAAGGAGCTTCTTCTTTACCTAATTCACATTTATCAACTTGCTCCTTTTGGGAGCCATTAGTTTCATCGAACACTACGTCACGTGCCACTTCAACAAGTCCGGAAGCCTTGTTGAAAACACGATAGGCGTAAGTGTTCGAATCATAACCAAGCAAGAAACCTTCATCGTACATCGAAGCAAACTTTGAAGTCCTGGGCTTCTTGTTCAAGATATAACATGGAGAGCCAAAAACTCGAAAATATGAAATGTTTGGTTTGTTACCGGTGAGTTGCTCATAAGGAGTCTTCTTGAGTAGTCGATGAAGGTAGAGTCGATTTGCGGCGTGGCAAGCGGTGTTAATTGCTTCCGCCCAAAATCGATCTGAAGTCTTGTATTCATCGAGCATTGTTCTTGCCATCTCTATAAGCGTTCGGTTCTTCCTTTCGGCAACTCCGTTTTGTTGTGGAGAGTATGGTGCTGAAAATTCGTGCTTGATTCCCTCCTCATCAAGGTACTCCTCCACTTGTATGTTCTTGAACTCCGTGCCGTTGTCGCTCCGAATACTCTTGATCGATAGTGAGAACTCATTTTGCGCTCGCTTGAAGAATTTCTTGAGTGTCCCTTGTGTTTCTGACTTGTCATGCAAAAAGAACACCCAAGTGAAGCGGGAAAAATCATCAATAATGACTAAACCGTATTTGTTACCGCCAATGCTTATGTAAGCAATCGGACCAAACAAGTCCATATGAAGTAGTTCGAGCTTATATAACTTGAACAAGATTAGTTGAAGTGGGTTGAGAAGGTAGACTTGAAGAGGAGGAAGATTCACTTAGCTTGAGTGACTCAACTTGCACTTCAAGGATCTTGTTGACCTTGATCAGGTCATCAAGTTGTTCCTTGATTGCAACGTTTGAGTTGGTTAACTCCAAGTAAGTTTTCTTGCTTGAAGCTAGCTCAAGCTCTAGTGAGCCGTTTTTCTCCTTTTCAAGAACTAGAAGATTGTCAAGTTCGACATACTTCTCCTTTTGGGAGATAATCATGTCCTCTTGACGATCAATCAGTTGTTCCTTCTCAACAAGTTGGTCAAGCAAAAATTTCATTTTAGCAGCAGTTTTTCTATCTAATCCAATTAACATATCTTCATCATCAGTATCTAGTTCATCATTACTTAAGTAGGAATGCATGGAACGAGTTTTGATGTTTACCTTGTGTTTACCTTCCTTTGTTATGAGGCAAGTGCCATGTCCCTTCTTTGTACTGAGCGTGGGGAAAAGTGTGGATTTCTTGGACGTGCTTTCAATGGCTATGCTAGCCATCTCTTCTTCATCGGATGATGAGGACTCATCGTTTGAGTCCCACTCCTTTCCAATGTGTGCTTGTTCATCTTGTTTCTTCTTCTTGAAGAATTTCTTCGGTTGAGTCTTGGCTTCTTTATTCTTCTTCTTATTGTCCTCATATGGGCAATCGACTATAAAGTGGTTATACTCACCACAATTATAGCACGCCCGCCTCATTTTCGGATTTGTTCTCTCCTTGTACTTGCCTTCACTTGATTTTGTTCCTTGTCTTTTCTTCATTATTCTTTTGAACTTTTTCATCAACAAAATCATATCCTCTTCGTCCAGCTCACTGCTTTCATCAACGCTGTCCTCCTCAAGCTGTGCTTCTCTTGCTTCTTTGGATAGAGGCTTGAGTGTGGACTTTAAGGCAACTCCCTTCTTCTTGGCTGATGTGAGGTCGGCTATTTCTTTGACGTGCTTGGCTTGTTTTCCATCATTTCAAAGTTGATGATTTTGCCAAGCAACTCATCTGGAGTCATCCTCTTGTACCCAGGACTCTCTCTGATCATAGAGCATAGTGTGACATTGCGAGGCATAAAGGCTCTAAGGATGAGCTTTACAACCTCGTGGTCATTCCACTTCTTGCTCCCATATGATCGAACCATGTTTACAAGTGTTTTCAGTCGGTTGTACATGTCCTGGGGAGACTCGTCTTCCTCAATTGCGAACCTTCCTAGTTCGCCTTCGATCATTTCAATTTTCGCCTCCCGCACATGCCGGCACATTCATGGGCTGTTTGTAGTGTGTCCCATATTTCCTTGGCAATCTCCAGTCCGTCCACCTTTGTGAATTCATCTCGACTTAGAGAGGAGGTGATTACGGCTGCGGCTTGAGCGTTTCTGTGGATGGCTTGCTCTTGACTTGGGGTGAGCTCTTCGTCGTCATCTGGGATGTCTATTCCTGTGCACACAATATGCCATAAACTTGGGTTAAGGGAAATCAAGTGCATCTTCATATTTTGCCTCCACATGGAGTAATCACTCCCATCGAAGTGTGGCGCTTTTCCAAGAGGAATAGATAGGTAATGGCTGTTGTTTGAATTTAAACGATCATAGTTAAAAGGATATCGGGAGTAGTCGGTGTGACTACTCCCCTTCTTCTTTTCTTCAACTTTAGCTTTCCCTTTGGAAAGTGCTTTCTTTCTGAGGAGTGCTTTCAACTCCAGCGTCTCCTCGTCATCATCATCGAAGTATTGAATTGCTTCGAGATACTTTTCAAGCTTTTGGTTCTTGTCGTTGTTCACTTCTTCCTGGTTGTTGATTTTCTGAACTTCCTTCATGTCCGACATGATCTCTTCGAGTGGTTGCACTCTTTCTTGAATAACCTGCTCTGATACCAATTGAATGTAGGCCTTGAGGGGGGTGAATAGGCCTTCTTGAATTTTCTCGGTTCCTGTAACACTCAACAACAGAGTCAATACCAGAGATATCGGACTAGTCCGGTAAAGTGCGGACTAGTCCGGTTTTCACGGGCTAAGTTGATCAAGTTTAAACAATTTGATTGATTCGTTAATGTTTGCAGCAGAAATATAAACTTGAATGACATTTTAATAGTTGTATGTCCAATTCTATTACAATTAAGGCTCTTGATCAACAATTTAACTCAAATTGAACAAAGTGAATCAAACCCTAGATTAAGTTGATCAATTAAGAGAAGAACGCAAAAGGACAAGACACACGATTTATCCCGTGGTTCGGCTACCACGAAGGCAACCTACGTCCACGTTGAGGAGCCCACAAAAGGACCGGGTCTTCTCCAACCCTTTCCTCGTCGGATCGCCATGAAGGCCAATCCTCTTCCACTAATCACAAAGGGTAAATAACCAAGTTGAAGGGGCGTTCTCACACGTTGAGAGCTCCCTTGATTACAACTTACAAAGCCACCAATAACACACTCAAAATTACAAATTGAAATGCAAGAGTGTGTTAGAGAATCAAACCAAGAGCTCAATGATGTGTGCCAAGTGTCTCTCCAATGATCTAGAAGTGATCTTCAATAGATTGATCGATTTTGCACTTAATTTCGTGGAGAGGGGTGTTTTTTTGAGTCTCTTGGGAGGTGTGACGGCGCTAGGGTTCGAGAGATTGTAAAAGTGGGCCGTGCACCTCTATTTATATGGGGTTTCTAAAAGTGACCGTTAGGGTTCAGAAAGATCGGACTAGTCCGTGGTGGTCACCGGACTAGTCCGGTGTGCTGTGTGTAGCAAACCCTAAGTGTCCAGAAATATCGGACTAGTCCGGTTGAAAACGGACTTGTCCGATTTCACTACTGGAAATCTTCGGACTAGTTCGATTGCCATCGCACTTGTCCGGACATATGAAACCCTAAGTGTTTAAGATGACAAGTCCGCACTTCGAGGACTTGTTCGATTTATATCAGTGTGTATATCGGACTAGTCCGTGTAGAAACCGGACTTGTCCGAAGAGGATCAGAAAGAATATCGGACTAGTCCGGAACACAACGGACTTGTCCGATTTTGAGTGACTTGTGCATTGTGTTGAGGACTAGTCCGCATTGGGGAGGACTAGTCCGAAGTGGATCGGAAAGATATCGGACTAGTCCAGTGGATACCGGACTTGTCCGATCTAGTGCAGAAAGTGATATCGGACTAGTCCGGCTGATATCGGACTTGTCCGGTCCTGTATAACTTTGTGCATTGTGTGAGTGTGCTTGAAAGTGATTGAGCTCTTGGGTGTGTTTCCTTAACACACTCCACACATAATAGTCTACTATTTTCTTCTCCTTGAGCTCAAATTCACTTTGCTTTTCACTTCCCTTCTTTTTGGTATTTTGCTCATTTTTCACTATTTGCCTGCATTCATCTCAACAAAAGGATTAGGATCCCAATTGCTTGTCATAAATCATCCAAAACCCACAAGAGAGTCCTAGATGCACTTTCACCATCATATAATAAGCACACAACTCTCACTACGTACATGGTTCATCAAATTAATCTATCGCATGCTGCCATTATGTATCGATGTACTCGTCTTTTGAAGAAATGACAGGCGTAGGAGCTACCGGCTACTTGTATTTTTTGTAGACTTGGGTTGGGTGATGGGTATGTAGAGCGTGAGGCTTATGCTATACGACCAATGTTGGTGGTAGTCGATTTCAATCTTCTACAGAGGCTGAATTATGAGAAGAATTGAGACACACCAAGGAGGATATGCAACAACAACAACAACAGACACAGTTGCTGCTGCAAGAACAACAGTAACAGACACAGATGCTGCAGCAACATATGCATTATTTGTATATGTCTCAGGTAATATATAATTTTTTTATTTGACCCATGTCGATTTACAAATGTTTCTACTCAAGATATCACAACTAATTTACTTGATGCAGTTCATGGGTCAAGATAGGTCCAGTTCTCAATTCGGTTCGCCGCAACAACCTTACCTCAACATGATGCCTCGACCAATGCAGCCAACATTACAGATTGGCTCCTCCTCACAGGTAAAACTTCTTATCTTATTGACTTGAGTTATATAATACAATATCGTACCCATTTTTTTTGCAGGGTTTCGAGAGTGGGCAACTGCGTGTTCCACAACCTTACGGATTCATGTCACTGTTGGCTTCTGAATTGCAGCAAAATAATCTAGGTAAACTGTAATTTTTGAATTTGACCAATTTATTCGATTTCAAAATGATTCTAATTATAATCTCACAACATTAAGCAGTTTTCCCTACCGATGCATTTCCCTCCGGTGCAGACTCACCCATCACAATTTGGAGATGCAGCGGTATGCATGACTTGTATACTTGTTACAGTATTTTCATAATAACATCACATATTAATTAACACAATATTAAGAAGAAAAGAGTAAGACATAGCGGAGAGATGAAGTGAAAAAGGGAGCAAATGAGAGAGCGAGAGAGGACGAGATAGAAAGAGAGGGAGGGGGAGACATAGAGAGAGAGGGGTATATAGAGAGAAAAGAAGAGATGGATAGACAAGGAGCTAGAGAGAATAGATAGAGGGAGAGGCAAAATGACAGAGAGTGGGAGAGTGACTGAGGGCGAGGGGGATAGGGAGAGTGAGAGGAAAGGAGAGAGCTTTGATAAGTTTTATTTGAAGTTAACATGTTAAGTTATTAAGTTTCTCTTTTATTTGTTTATCGCAGGTATCTCGTCATGGAACACCCGAAGGTGGCGATGCTTTCCTTAACATCAACGACGGAGGTGCGAGTGGAGGATATGGGAGTGCAGTACGTGCGAGCGGAGGCTCCCACGATGACATTTGAATTTCGTTTACTCATTTTTTGTACTGTTGTGCTTGTGTTTCGTTGTGCTTGTGTTTCAAATGTTTGAAAACTTGTGTACGGTGCTATGTTTGAAATGTTGTTGAATTATAACTATTGTGCTGTATATATTGTTGTTCTTTCTGTAAAATGGAGGCTCCCTAGCAGGGGAGGGAGAGGCATTAAGCAGTTTTTTTTTTAAAAAAATGTGTTATGTGCGTCGGTTTTGCCTAAACCGACGCCCATAGTCGTCCTCTGTAGGCTGCACACGTCTCTAATTATATGCGTCGGTCTCCTGTAACCGACGCACTTAAATACAATAAATGCGTCGGTTTCCTCATACTGACGCTCAAACACACGCCCGGCGTGCTCGCCATGTTTCGCATTATGTGCATCAGTTTGAAAGGACCGACACTTTTAAGTGACGTAAGTGCGTCGGTTGCTGTGGCCGACACATTTAAACCTAAGTGCGTCGGCTAAACAAAACCGACACCCATATGTCGTAAATGCGTCTGCCCCGATGCACTTAAATATTAAAGGTGTCAAAACTATTTCGTCAGCTAAGTGCATCGATTGACCGACACCTATAGTTTATGGGTGTCCAGTCACCCGACGCTCATATGGCCGACGCCCTACTGACGAATTCCTGTAGCGAAATGAACACACTTGTGAAAACACGTACGCCACATCTGATCTTCAACGTCATCAAATTAACATGTTCCTCAACAAGGGGGCACACAAATCCTCAACACGTGACCAAACATGCTTGATCGCGAGTCTCTTTCACATGCATTATATTCATGTCCACCATCATACATGATCACGACAATTATCATCGGTTCGATATGGACTCTCGGTCAGCAACGTTCGGATCATTAAAAAAAAAAGATATGGACTCTCGGTCGATTGCCACGCGCGTTCATGTCAATCACGACACCTCGTTGAAATCATTTGCACGAAATGTTACGAACACCGCCATACGGACCTAATAAATATTCCAGGTGGGCCATTGCATATCCTGGGCCCTTTATGTGTCAAATTAAAAAATTGGCCAATTTGACGTGCCGAGTCGTTGCGATAACCGAGAGGAGGTGAACTGCGGTTTGAGTAACTCTGACCATCAATTCAAAAGCACAAATTTTGAAGCATCCTCTCATCTCCACTCACCCGCTTAGACGACGACCCGCTATAAAGGCACACCGTCCTCTTCTTCTCCGCCGCACCTCTCGATCGATTTTAGCCTCCAAACTTCTCCTCTTGCTTCTCCGCTGCACCACTGTCGACCACCTCTCTCTCTCTTTGTTCTCACCTCCTCCGCCGCACAAATGGGTAGCCCCGCACCGAAGATCTCTAGGTCATCGACGTCCTCTGAACATCCTTTTTTGTTTCCGTCGCCGCCAATGCTAGTGGAACTAGAGGCGGCGCCCGCACCTCCTCCACCCCCGTCTTCGCCCGCAGCGCCCGCACCTCTTCCGTCCGACTATGATGAGGTTGTCCGCCTCATCAAGAAATGCATCGAAAAACGCGTCGGCAAGCTTAAGGAGGTCACCGGCAACCTGTTCGCCGCTGACGTGCAAGCAAAAGCGCTCGACATAACGGCATAGGATGTATTTGACAATACATCTCACTCCTGTCGCCGACTGGGACTTGGGACCCTTCCCCACCACACCAGCATGGACTCCGCCGGCTACTACATCTTCGGGTTCCGCGAGCAACTGGTGAACGCCGTCGGCCGGAAGAAGTTCGATCTACTGCTGGAGGATGCTTCACCAGCGGTTTCGGGGAAGGCAGCGGTGCTGCCAACGGATGCAGAGGCAGCGGCGGAAGAGGTGTACAAGTCCTCCTCCGAGTAGAGTAGGATTAGTAGTAGTTTTTTTCTTTTGTTTTCTATGTGTTTTCTTCTTGTTTGTAATATATGTGTTGTTTTTATGTTAATGAAAAATGTCTTTTATGTTCCTGAACAATGTGTCCTACAGTGCATGCATTAACGAAAAACTCCTCCTTTTATCGAAAAACATCGCATATGGAAAATTAACACATTATTAATATTATATCTAATAAATATTAAACACATTAGGACGTACGTAGTAGTATTATATTTTAGAAAAAATACAAAAATAAAAAGCTATACTCTGTAACTGTATATTGCATCCTGGTGATGCAAATACTAATTAATTTTATTTTATTTTTTCTTTACCAGCTGTCATCGTGCCCCCGCCCACCGACCTGGCCCTGGGCAGTAGCCTCTCCCGCCTAGGCCCATAGTCGGGCCTGTCTTTAAGATGATCCAAGACATAAAGAAATGGATCATCCTATATCTCAAATCCAACTTCGACATCAAACCAAACGCAATTAATGATTGAGCACTTTGTCACATGTCACTAGAGTGTACGCACAAATACACGGCCTCAACACCAAATTTAGGGTGCATCATGGACTAACCACATGACCTGCCCAAACACTCACGTAATTAGCATACACATGCAAGAGCAACTACCTGGCCGCATCCTTCGCGTACGAACGGCAACGCCGACCAACTTATACTTTTTGTACTACGTACAAAGAATTTTCCTTGTCCATGAGCCAATAAACAAGCTCTTCTGATGCGGCAACTAATAATGAGCATGTGATCAACAAGCCTCAAACTATATATATATATATATATATATATATATATATATATATATATGATCTTTTAATAAAAAGAGAAAACACGTAATGTTGCCATCAAACATGATCGTGAGGTTTTCAAGTGCATGTTGTTACTTGTCCATGCTTGCTAGGCTCCAAAAATGATCAAGGAGCCTCAAACATGACGATATTTCAACAAAAAGAGAGAAAACACGCATAACGTCATATCTTACATTATCGTCGACGTCTCTCTCACATTAATGTTACGGGAATGACTAGTATGCAATCTGTCTTATAGTGCAATCATACAATCATCCATCATCAACCATTGGATGTTCATCCTAGGGTGATTGTGTTTTTTTTACTTAACTCCCCAATGTGGTGGAGGGGGTTAAACGAAAAAACGCAACCACCCTAGGATGAACATCCAATGGTTGATGATGGATGATTGCATGATTGCACCATAAGTCAGATTGCATACTATTCATTGCCAAATGTTATAGTTGTCCATGCATATATATATATATATATATATATGTGCTACGCCCCGACATATGATCAACGAGCCTCAAATATGTCGCTTTGTAGTTAAACAATGAACTACAAAGCGACAAGTTCATGGAGACGGGGGGAATATATATATATATATATATATATATATATATATATATATATATTTATCAATCTTTCAACGGTCCACCCCATGTGGGTTGAAGGAGTCGTTGGACCACCCCATGTAGGCCTGGACCTACTTAAAATCGTCATCGGTCGTGAGACGGCTCTTGCGGAGACCCAACTCCATCGTAGCACGGTGGGGCAAGAGAGGAAAAGCAAGCGGAAGTTTGGAGGATTTGAGCGCAAGTTCAAATGAAGGCATAAAGAATCCTCAAACCGTGCGCGCTTTCCTTCTTCAGTAAGCCCCCGCAACGCTTGGATGGAAACTGCAGAAGGGCCAAAGATACAGTTCAAAAATTTCACCCTGTCAATGACAAGGGGGTCCGGGGCCACCCAGACGATCAAGTTGAGGTCCTTACCCCAGGTGAACAATTGTCATGATGACAGGCAGGAAATCTGAGGGCGGCGACCTGACAGGGCGCGCGGAACCGATACGGTTTTTGTATTGGGAACCGGCGACCTTCAATTGCGTGAGATCCGCACGACCAGATCTCACCTGCCGCATCCTCAAGATGCCACGCGGTGATTGTTTAATGGCGAACCACCACCTATACGGCACATCCAAAAACCCTTGAAGACACGGCGCAGAAATCGAAAGATGGACCCACCTCCAACAGAATGACTTAATCCAAAAGGTCTCTCCCAGAGGTGGGCCCAAGGGGCCACTATCGGTACCCTGCGTACCGGATACCCCTTGGGACTACGAAGAGTGCAAAGGAACTCCACCTGTCTGAGTTGAAGACCTCAGAAGGCCCCACGTGTCATACAGAACCGGACCTGCCTCCCACTATGGATAGTCCCAGTGCCGTCACGTGTATCATAAAACCGGAGCTACATTCCATACATGGGAAAGCTTCGAACTAGATACTTGTGTGGCACCTCCGGACCTGACCCCCAAAAGTGCGAAGCTCCGGTACTGACACGTGTACAACAACACCGGACCTACTCGTCCAAGACGGCAAGCTACAGAGCTGCCACGCGTCCAACCGCCGGACCTTCAATCTCAACAGGCATATTGGTGGACCTCCAACGGCTCAGACCTTCAAGGAACATTAAAGACTCCAAGACCTGATTATGTGTCATTAGTGCTATCTTAATGACACACGATTGGAGGACCCATAATACCAGTAACGCCGCTATCAAGGTGTGTTACCACGCTGTTAAAGGTAATTAAGAACATTGACTGTGTATTAAGCATTAGTAACCGCCAGGGCCACATGTCGGGCCAGGCTGATGATGTAACAGCCAGTCCTTGTACTATAAAAGGACTGGCCGAGCGATACACAAGGGACTCTTCCACACGTTCTCAAGTCCAGACGATGGACTTTTTTGGCCTCTCTCACAAGTGCCCAGACGCTCAATACAACAACAACACACACTCGTGGAGTAGGGTATTACGCTCAGGCGGCCCGAACCACATAAATCCTCGTGTCAAATCGCCATCTTTCTCTGAATCTCTGCGCACCCTAACTGAACTAAGAAACTCCGCGAGTTGCCAACGATAGTACCGGGAGAATTGCCAGAACCAGACTCCGACAGGTACATAGAGATTGGAAACAATATTTGGCTTTTCAATTGGACTCCAATGGACCTAAAACTTTTTCTGGAACACAAGAGAATTATTTGGAATGATGTGGACAAATTTGAGACTTCTGAATGAAGGAGCACCAGTAATTAATTCTAAAGGCATTTTGCTTCATGGAATTATTAAGGATAACTTATAGATTTACAGATCATTGGAGTGCACCACATGAATTTACAGATCATCCAGGTTCCAAAAAAAATTTATTTGGGAATTTTTGGAAAATTATTGTAGGAGATATGGATTTTCCAAGTTGGAGCAATTTCATGAATAAAATTCCAATTGGATACATTTGAATAAAGGATGGGCCCACAGGTTTAAATTGGGCCAATCGCTGGGCGACAACACGAAGGGTTACTGGGTTCACCACGTAGTCACAAATGATCCTTGAGTAGCAGATGATCTGGGGCGCACTGTTCTTTCACTAACGACCGGGGCCCACCCGGTCGTCTTCTACCTCCAGCTGCGCGCGCGACCACAGCGGCGCCTCACGGGACCTTTAGCCGCCCATTGGTCCACGGCACGATTCTTCCCCAAACTCGCCGCCTAGCCATATTTAAAGGTGGTGAGCACGTCGGTGGGGTCAGCACACGCCGGCGAGGGCCGGAAAAGCTTGCGCAATGGCGGCGGCGGCGGTTAGGGTTTCGGCCATGTCGGTCGAGCTCTACGGTGGGCTAAAATAGTCGGGAACACCTCAGGAAGCTTCATGGAAGCATGGGGAACAAGAATATTGGCATAAGGAGGAGAGGAAAGGTTTGGAAGATGGTGGCAACGACGGACCGAGGAGGGGAAAACCGGCGGTTAAGGAAAAATGGTATCCCAGCTCGAATACCCGATGAAACTCAATGAATCTTCTTCGAGGTGATGCGCCTGGTCGTCTAGAACAACATAGCACACGTGCACAAGGAATAATCAACGGTAGAAAAGGAATTTCGCGCACGACCTAGCTTGGCTCCTAACCGAAGTTCGTCAGAAGAATTGGAAATACGGGGGCTAGGAGGCATTTCATGGGCTCACATTTTACGAGCTGCTAGTACATGAATAGGTGAACCTTTTTGATTCTAGGACCGAGGTGAGATGATAGCTGTATCGTCGGGTCGATGATGATCAGAGAGGCGGCAAACAGGGGAGCTTTTCCGGCAGCTACGGTTTCACTCCGATTGGCATCGGGGAGGCTCCGGCTGGGCAAGAAAATGGTCAGGGAGGTGCGGACGACATTGGTGAGGGAGGAGAGGCAAAGAAAAGTGATCAAACCTGTCTACCTTTGCTCCTAATCGGCTGGACAGAGAAGGAATCAGGAGGGAAGCAAAAAATGGCGTTGGGACTTCAGGGAATGAGAAGGGATTGACTCAGGGCCGTGGAGGGGGATAAGGAGGAGTCCCAGGTGTGCTGGATGCAGCTGGTGGGATGCAGGGAGGCAAGCATCTGGGTGACAAATTGCATGCGTGTGGTGTCACCCTGGGACAGAACAGAATAGAGCACACTGCATGACAAGTGGGTCCCACTGCCCTCCCTTGTCCTCATCCTTGCTCAATCAATTCCACCACCTAACTCAGTCCAAAATTTGCTAGATATCTGTGACAGGGCTGGATTAATTAGGTAGAATTTGATTTTGAGTTCCGATTGTTGATTTGAGTTTGAGTTGAATTCAATGTAGCTTTTGAATTAAATAGCAAACTTGCTTCAAAAATTATGAAAGTTTGCATGGAGGCTATTTGAAATTGTAGGATCGAAGAGCACGTGAAAAGATACCAGGTGGGGTGAATGGTTGATTTAAAAATCATACGCAGCGGAAACAAATAAATCCTAACCCCTTCGGCAGAAAAACGATCTGTTAGAGAAATCGTTTGTAAAACTAATCTAAACGTGTTTCATCGTGACAAAAGTGATATATATTAGAATGAATCAAGTCACGAATAAAACACAAGAATAATCATTCAAATCCGTCTAGAGAAACTCAAGTTATGATCAAAAAATCGAACAAAGGTCAATCTGTCCTACCCGAGAAAAACAATTCTGGAACGCTTCAAAGAAACTTGTGTAGACCAAAAACCACAAATCCAATGACCGTGAAATTTTGACAGATAATAGATAATTAAGTTGTGAAGACAACCCAAAAAGAATCACGTCAATTGGATCTGTAAAACTCGAGTTGTGATAAAACCACTGACGAAAGGTAATGCTGTGCAGAAACTCGACGAGTAAAACTTGTCTGGAACAAGTCGGACAAACAAGGCACAAAAATTCCTTCAAACTATGAATTTTATTCAATAGAACACAAGAGGAACAGCCCCAAAGTCGTCTACCACGATCTCTGGCCTTCTTTGCTTATATAACCAGCCCTTAGGCCAACCCAATCTTAACTAGGACTCCAATCCTACTCCGATCACAAATCGAAACTTTCTATAACTGCTTAGGACTCTTCTATACGCAGATAGAAGCAATCTTTAGATTTCTAAACACCTTAGGAACGTATCCCACATTCCTAAAACAACTTAAATTCATGACCCACACAAAATCCTATCATAACCAACTTGATACTTTCCATATCGAGCCATAACCGACTCCGCCGCAGCCAAAGTCATCAACCGATACGTTCCGATCCTTCCAACCAGATCTTCCCATCCATAAACCATCTTCGGAACCATGTTGCCACATCATGCACTGCATGCATACATGCAAACACCTTCCTTCTACGTCATGTAACCTTCATATGCACTGCCCTTGATTCAATCATCCTACACGACCTCTTGACCTGCTCAACCACAATTCCTCCTGAATTTGGTTGTTGGAACCTAATCTCCTCCCTGAGACTAGTCCAAAGGATCCTTTCACCAGCCATGACTTGAATTCAAGAAACACCTGCACATGAACAAACAACCAATCTGTACGAGCCCAAGTCCGCGACTTGACTCAAGTTAGTTCCAAAACTACAACACCTTACGTGAGCACCTCACATAAGCATGTTGCAAAGCATATCAAAACGATATCAGCCATATCAACCAAAATGCACCAAAAACATAGAAAATGAATACTAAGAAACCTTTTCATAAGTGTAAAGCAAGTTCGAAACATTTCACATGGAAATTTGGAACATTATGATCAAGCTCCGAACCTTGCCTAAGCTAACCAGAGCTTGAGCCGGAGCTTACCAAAGCTAGTCGGACCTAGCGCCGGAGCTAACCAAAACTAGTCAACCCAAAAGTCGGAGCTAGAAAAACATGTCGGAGCTTAACAAGGACATGTCGGAGCTATCAAAGACATGCCGGATCTAACCAGCATAAGTCGGACCTAGCAAAACATATCGGAGCTTAACAAAGACATGCCAGAGCTATCAAAGACATGCCGAAGCTAAAAACAAAGAAAGTCGGACCTATTGTCCGACCTTGCAGAAGCTCAGAGCTAGAGTCGGATCTTGCTAAAAAGATGTTATGGCAGCATTCGAAACTTTTATTGTCGAAGCCAATGTATTCAGCACACATAGGTCTCACAATCTCCCCCTTGATGAATGCATTGGCAACACCACTTAAGATCCGAACATTGGCATGAAAAGTTTTGAAAACAAATTCTCCCCCTTTGTAAAACAGATATAAAATGAGAAAAGAAATTCTCCCCCTGAGAAGAATCGTGCCAAAAACAATTGTGAATATGTGCAATGTATAATCAATTCCCCCCCCCCCCCCCTTGCATACGTATCTTTAAAAATTCACCATATTATCTCTCCCCCTTTGACAATGTATTCAGCAAGATTCAAAATAGATATTTTAATTGTTATGAGCATATTATAACATGTACATATAAAAAAAAAGCTCATCCAAGTCATACATCAAGTAACTTACAATATCACAACAATGAGATACATAAAGTAGTGTAAGCCATGATAGAGATCAAATGTAATTTTCAATTTAAGCAAGTCATGATCTCACAAACTTAACTATTTCAATACCTGAAAGCATGACACTTGTTGATGCATATTATTATTTTTCAAGGCACAAATTTAGATCATATGTGTTGGTACCCTGCGTACTGTATACCCCTTGGGACTACAAAAAGACCAAAGGAACTTCAATTGTCTGAGTTGAAGACCTGCGAAGGCCCAACGTGTCATATGGGACCGGACCTGCTTCCCATCTATTATTAGTCCTGGTGCTGCCACGTGTATACAGCCACCGGACCTACATCCCACACATGGGATAGCTCCGGGCTAAACACCTGTGCAGCACCCCCAGACCTAACCCCCTACAAGGGGAAGCTTCGGGCCCGACACGTGTACATCTACGCCGGACCTGCCCGTCCTAGACGGAAAGCTCCGAAGCTGCCACGTGTCCAACCGCGGGACCTTCAGCCTCAACAATCAGACCCGTGGACCCCCAACGGCTCGGACCTTCAAGGGTTAATCAAAGACTTTAAGACCCGATTAAGTGTCATTAATACCATATTGATGATAGACGATTGGAAGGCTCTTAATACAAGTAACGACACTGTTAAGGCAGTTACCACGCTCTTAAGGGTAATTAACCTTATTAAATGTGTATTAAGCATCAGTAACCGCATGGTCCACATGTCGGGCCAGGCTAATGGTGTAACGACCAGTCCTTGTACTATAAAAGGACTGGTCGACGATACACAGAGGAGACTTCTCTCGACTCCTCTGACACGTACTCTCAAGTACTCAGACGCTCAATACAACACTACACACCCCGTGGAGTAGGGTATTACGCTCAAGCGCCCGAACCACATAAATCCCCGTGTCTACTTGCCATCGTGTTCTGAATCTCTGCGCGCCCAATACTGAACTACAAACTCCGCGGGCTACCAACGGTAGTACCGGGAGAATTGCCGGATCAACACTCCGACAGTTAGCGCGCCAGGAAGGGGCGCCCAAGATTCAAACATGGTGAACTCCGTTGCTGGATCGTCAAATAGTAACCCTACTGCGCAACTTGCTAGAGGCAATCCCTCCAACATGCAGCCGCCAGCAGGTGTTGTGGCTCCAACAGGAACCATGCCACCGCCGCCACCATCCGCACCGGCGAATCAAGATGGACAGCGGGATGGAGCATATGCGTCGTTTACGGCATCGGCTAATAACAACCCTGAACACGCGCTCCATGCCGCGCGTGCTCTTCTCCAATGCCCACCACCTCCAGGTGCATCCCAGGGTGCAATGGAGCAGTGGAGGGCTGATTTGGAACATTTAGTTGCAGCAGCAGCCAATCGCATCAGCAACCAAGGTCCTCCCCCCTCGGGTTGGGCCCCATCGCAGCATCAGACTGTGTCGCGCAGACTTGGTTCTTACGCTTCCCAGCATAGGAGGCATGCTGCATCTCAACAAGCTACGTCGCTGCCTCTCGGGGTGTGACGCACCCATACGGTAACTAGGCTTTCACCTCACGACCTCCGGGCGGAGCTTGATCGCTGTTACCGTCAACAGGATGGCCGCATCCATATCGAGTGCGCTTCAGAAAGGCGAGAGGCTCGGAACAGTCCTGCTCCCGAGGGAGTAGGAGGGGGCTGTTCCGCCCTGGCCATGCACCTACGCATGGTCAGATGGCCACAAAAGTTCCGGCCTCACCTGCTGGAAAAGTTTGACGGGACTGTCAATCCCTCTGAATTTCTCCAAATCTACTCCACCGCAATCCTTGCGACCGGAGGAAATGAGGCTGTAATGGCCAACTACTTCCCCCTGGCTTTATCTTGGACTGCCAGGTCCGGGTTCATGAGCCTTCCGCCCGACTCCATCAACAGTTGGGCAGAACTGTGCCAACAGTTCATCGCCAATTTCGGGAGTTCATAAACCTGACAAGGCACCGAACTGGACCTTTTTTTTTGTCAAGCAAAAGGGGGGAGAGTCTCTGCGATCTCTCATCCAGAGGTTCTCCCAGGTACGAAACACTATTCCTTCTATCTCTAGCGCCTCTGTTATTGTGGCATTTAGACAGGGCGTACAAGACAAGAAGATGCTGGAGAAGCTGGCAACCAAGGAGATCACCAGGGTGATGGAACTCTTCAGCTCGGCAGACAAATGCGATAAAGCTGCGGAGGACCATGAAATGCACTCCCAACGACCTCTCTAGGACAACTAAAAATCCTCCAAGGGTGAAGCCACTACCTCCGGGAGTGCTAAAAAGAAGAAAAAGTCCAACGACAAGAAAAAGCCGTCGGCCGGCACACCAACTGTTGCAGCTGCTGCAGCTCCAGGTGGCCAGGGGCCATGCCCCAAAAAATGGACTCGGCCGTCGTCTGAAGATGGAGGTAGCTCCAAGATGTGGTGTCCTATACACAAGTCGAACAGCCACGATCTGGAAGGCTGTCGGGAGGTCCAGAACCTTGCCGAGTGCTGTAACAAGCGCCAGGAAGAAGTTCCTTTCCGTCAAAGGGAAGGAAAACGGAAAGTTGACGAAGCTCCGAATGAAGAGGAGTTAGGCTTTCGGGACCCTAAAAAGGTCT
The DNA here is from genome assembly GCA_036927565.1 of Tuctoria greenei. NCBI lineage: Eukaryota > Viridiplantae > Streptophyta > Magnoliopsida > Poales > Poaceae > Tuctoria > Tuctoria greenei. The sequence goes on from JAYESD010000001.1 coordinate 122,246,991, forward strand.
TGAAGGCTGTTTACATCTCTATCGACGATGACTCCGACGTCTCCGACAATGAATGTCGGAAAACCATGAGCACCATCTTTGGAGGTTCATGGGACCTCACCTCCCGCCGTGTCCTCAAGACCATGTGGCGGTACATGGCCTCAGTAGCTCTTACTGCCAGGGCCGAGCCGCGCCAGAAGCGGATGGACACTGCCATCACTTTCGATGCTTCGGACTGCCCTCGGAATATGATCGTAGTTGGCCAACTCCCATTGATGGTATCTCCGACCATCAACAAAATCCAACTCCACCATGTAATGGTTGACGGAGGTTCGGGGCTAAACCTCATAAGCTTTGAAGCTTTGGTCAAGCTTCAGCTCTGACCTTCGGACCTTCACTCCTCCCGACCTTTCTCCGGAGTAGGTCCGGGGGGACATAACCCCACTCGGTACAATTACTTTTCCGGTGACCTTCGGGACCTGGGAGAATTACCGCACTGAGAAGTTGGTCTTCGACGTGGTGCAGATCAACTTACCCTTCAACGCCATTTTGGGCAGGCCAGCCTTATACAAGTTCATGGCTGCTGCTCATTATGGCTACTTGGTGTTGAAGATGCCAGCACCAGTCACTGTTCTCCGGATTCGTGAAGATCGCACAGCCGGAGTGAAAGCTCTGGAAGAACTCCACACGCTTGTTACAACGCAAGAGGAAGAATCCGGAAAGGAGCAAGCTCCAAAACCCCTGAGCATTCGTCATCGAGGCTCAACTTTCGCACCTCGCGTGCAACCAAGTGGCGACACCGACATTCTTGTAAAAGTCGCCCAAACCGGTTCCGACATCGCTCAGACCACCCGTATATCGGGAGGTGTGAATGAAAAATAGGAACTCGCGCTCATCACTTTCCTCCGAGCTAATGTCGACTTGTTTGCCTGGCAACCATCACAAATGCCTGGGATCCCTAGGGAAGTGATCGAGCACAATCTGAAGATCTATCTCGACGCTCGGCCTGTACACCAGAAGCCTCAGAAGCAATCCGTAGAGCGACAAAACTTCATACGTCAAGAAGTGAAGAAGTTGCTCAAAGCTGGATTCATCCGAGAAGTCTTCCACCCAAAATGGCTGGCAAACCCCGTCGTTGTACCCAAGGCCGGCGGGAAGCTTCATATGTGTATCGACTACACTACACTAAAAAAGGCATGTCCAAACGATCCATTCCCACTACCTAGAATAGATCAGATAGTGGATTCCACCTCAGGGTGTGAATTATTGTGCTTCCTAGATGCATATTCTGGGTACCATAAAATCAGAATGTCTAAGGAAGACGAAGAGCATACCTCCTTCATCACATTAGATGGATTATATTGTTACACTGCCATGCCATTCGGTCTCAAAAACACTGCTTCAACATTTGTACGAGCTAAGTACAAAACTTTTGGAGAGCTTATTAGAGACGTAGTGGAAGTGTATGTCGAGGACATCGTCGTCAAGATCAAGAACAAGGAGACATTCCTTGACACCTTGCAAGCTATCTTCAACAAGTTGCGAGTCACTCGCACGAAGCTGAACCCGGACAAGTGTGTCTTTGGGGTTAGCTCCAGAAAAATTCTTGGTTTCTTGGTAAACCACCGAGGAATAGAAGTAAACCCAGCAAAGATAAAAGCTATTGAAGACATTGGCCAGCAGCCCGCATCAAGGACGTCCAGAAGCTGACTGGATGTCTAGCTACCCTCAGCCGGTTCATCTCAAGACTGGTGAAATGGGCACTACCCTTCTTCAAGATATTGAGGAAGTCCGGACCATTCCAATGGTCCTAAGATGCAGAGAAGGCATTCCAGGAGCTGAAGCAACTCCTCACCACCCTACCAACCTTGGTAGCTCCGAACCCTGGTGAGCCACTCGTGCATTACATTTCAGCAACTGACGTAGTTGTCAGCATGGTCCTGGTTGCGGAAAGACTAGAACCATCTCTAGTTCAGGAATCCAGACCCCTCCGGAGCTACCTGAAGTCGAGTCTGGGTCCCAACTCTCAGACCCGGATCCTCAAGGAGAGACTCCGGGGGATCAATCTCCTTCAAATGAAGGAGTCACTGCCACAGAACAAGAAGGTTCGGACCCCTCCGGGAGGGTCTAGATCACATTAGAAGAAGCTCCGGGTTCCTCCAACCGGAACCCGGAAGTCCCTGAACAAGGTCTGGACGCCTCCGGGAGGGTCCGGGTAGATGAGGAGGAAGCTCCGGGCCCCTCAAGGAGGGTCTGGACGGTCCAACGCCCAGTGTACTTCATCAACGAAGTACTCCATGACGCCAAGACTCGGTACCTAGAGGTGCATAAGTTGCTCTACGAAGTTCTTATTGCCTCTAGGAAGCTCCGACACTACTTCCAAGCTCACCAGATTTCAGTGGTAACCTCTTATCCACTGCGTGCAATCTTGCATAACCCCAATTCCATTGGTAACATTGCAAAGTGGGCGGCAGAATTAGCCGAGTTCGACCTTGAATTCGTTCCAAGACAAGCGATCAAGAGTCAAGCATTGGCGGACTTCATGGCGGAATGGACCCCCTCTCTATCAAATCTTGGGGGCCCCAGTGAGTAAATGTCGGAACCCAAGGTTTCGTTCTTCACTAAGACTCACTGGACATTCTACTTCGATGGCTCTGTGCTGAAGCAGGGGGCCGGAGCTGTAGTCCTTCTCCTCGCTCCATCCGGGGAGAAGGTTAAATACATGGTGCACCTTGACTTCAAGGCGACCATAAACATGGAGGAGTATGAAGCACCAATTTATGGACTTAAGGTGGCACTATCATATGGTGTTAAGCAGCTGTTGGTAAAGGGTGATTCACAACTTGTTGTAAAACAATTCAAAGGTGAATGTTGCTGCAATAACCCTCCACTAGATGCATACCTACTTGAAGTCCAGAAGCTTCAGAAGGACTTCGACGTCCAGGATCTTTGCCATGTCCAGCGTCTCAATAACGCTGAAGTCGATGAAATCTTGACGAAAGTTTCAACCGGGGCTCCGGCTCCTGACGGAACCTTCGTCCAGAGGTTGTCTAAACCTACAGCTCAGCCTACCGAACTGAGCGAAGGGTGCAAGACCAACACCTCGAAGCTGGCGGTCCTGATGGCCCTATTACCATAGCGTCCATCAAGGGTCGTAGGTGCTGCTGGAAGCTCCGAGCAACCCAGCACGCAAGACTCAAATCCTCAAGCTAGTTCTGATGCATGGATCTTGGAGATCCGGAGCTACTTGAAAGACAATTTCCTTCCTGAAGATAATGTATCCGCTGATCGGATAGTCAGATTGGCTAAAAGATACACACTGGTAGAAGGGGATCTCTACCGGCGTGGTGCCAACAGCGTTCTAATGCAGTGCGTTACAAGGGAAGAAGGTTGTGAGCTTCTCGTGGAAATCCATGAAGGCGAGTGTGGGAACCACACGTCTTCCCGCACGCTGGTCGGTAAAGCCTTCCGGCAAGGCTTCTACTGGCCTACAATGCTCCAGGATGCAATTGAGCTAGTGAAGAAATGTGAAGCATGCCAGTTCAATGCAAAGCAAATTCACACACCGGCTCAACCTATACAAATGATACCTCCTACATGGTCTTTCGCTGTGTGGGGGATGGATATCTTGGGTCCTTTCCCAAGAGCCGTCGGAGGTTACAAGTTCCTGTACGTTGCCATTGAAAAATTCACCAAATGGCCGGAAGAAACTCCAGTTGTTACAATAAACAAGAAATCAGCTATCAACTTCTTGCAATCCATCGCATGCAGATTTGTAGTCCCAAACAAGATCATAACTGATAATGGGACCCAGTTCACAAGCTCTGCATTCCAAGGATATTGCGAAGACCTCAGCATTCAGGTCAGCCACGCCTCCGTAGCTCACCCGGCAAGCAACGACCAAGCCGAGAGAGCAAATGCAGAAATCCTAAAAGGACCCAAGACGAGAACATATGAGCGCCTGAAAAAACATGGAGCCAACAGGATCGAAGAGCTTCCGCCCACACTGTGGGCCAACAGGACAACTCAAACCGGTCAACTGGAGAGACACCCTTCTTCCTGGTGTACGAAGCTGAAGCAGTCCTTCCTCCGGAAATCACCTTGACGTCGCTTCGGGTGCGGACCTTCGATGATGCCACGCAGGACCAGCTCCGTGTAAGACCTATGTGTGCTGAATTCATTGGTTTGTAGTGAATACACTTGCTTTGATGATAAAAGTTTTGAATATCACCAAAACACCTTTTTATTAAGGTCCGACTAGTTTTGGTTAGCTCCGGTGAGTTTTGTCTTTGATAGCTCCGGCATGTTTTTTTGCTAAGGTACGAGTTGATTTTTCTAGCTCCGACATTTGGGTGACTAGTTCCAAATAGTTTTGGTAAGCTCCAGCGCTAGGTTGTACTAGCTTTGGTAAGCTCCGGCTCAAGGTCCGGGTTTCTCTGGCAAGGTTCGGAACTTGACCACAATGCTTCTTTTTTTCATTTGAAATATTTCGTACTTGCTTTACATCTCTGGAAAGATAGCTTAGTATTAATTTGCTAAGTCTTTGGTGCGTTTTTGGTTGACATGGATGATATCGTGTTACTGTGGTTTTGCAACATACTTATGTGAGGTTCTAACGTAAGGTGTTGTGTTTGGATCTAACTTGAGTCAAGTCGAGGACTTGGGCTCATATGGATTGGTTGTTTATTCATGTGCAGGTGTTGCTTGAGTTCAAGACATGGCTTCTGATGGGATCCATTGGACTAGTCTCAGGGAGGAGATGAGGTTCCAACAACAAAATTCAGGAGGAATTGTGGTTGAGCTGATCAGGAGGTTGCGCAGCATGATTGAATCACGAATAATGCATGTGAAGGTATCGTGGACGTCATTGGAAGATTGTTTGCACGTGTGCAAGGAGTGCATGGACATGGCTACATGGTTCCAAGATGTGATGAAGAGATGTGGACGTAAAGTGTTGGTCGGAAAGGTCCAACCGACTAGGTTATGGACTTAGGCTGCGGCTGAGTCGGGTTTGACTCAAATATGGAAAGATTTGAGTTGGTTATGATAGGATTTCGTGTGGGTCACGAATTTGAGTTGTTTAGGAATGTGGGATACATTCCTAAGGTGTTTGGAAGTCTTAAGATTTCTTCTATCTGGGTATAGAAGAATCCTAAGTAGTTATGGAAAGTTACGATTCGTGAACAGAGTAGGATTAGGATCCTGATTTTAGTTGAGTTGGCATTCGAGCTGGTTATATAAGCAAGGGAGCCCAGAGCTCGTGGTAAACGACTTTGGGGCTGTTCCTCTTGTGTTCTATTGAATAAAATTCGTAGTTTGAAGGAACTTTTGTGCCTTGCTCGTCCGACTTGTTACAGACAAGTTTTACTCATCGAGTTTCTGGACAGCACTACCTTTCGTTGGTGGTTTTATCATAACTCCAGTTTTACAGATCCAATTGACGTGATTCCTTTTGGGTTGTCTTCACAACTTGATTCTCTATCATCTGTCAAAATTTCACTGTCATTGGATTTGTGGTCTATGATCTACACGACTTTCTTTGCAGCGTTCCAGAACTGTTTTTTTCTCGGGTAGGGCAGATTGACCTTTGTTTGATCTTTCGATCATAACTCGAGTCTCGACGGATTTGAGTGATTCTTGTTGTGTTGTCTTCGTGACTTGATTCTCTCTGATATCTATCACTTTTGTCACGGTGAAACACTTTTAGATTAATCTCACACACGATTTCTTTAACAGATCGTTTTTCTGCCGAAGGGGTTGGGGTTTATTTGTTTCTGATGCGTAAAATTTTTAAATCTACCATTCCCCCCCCCCTCTGTTAGCTTTTCACATGCCCTTCAATCCTACAATTGGTATCAGAGCCACGGTGCTCTAATCTTTATGATTTGCGCGTGTTTTTGACTAATCATCATGGAGAAGTACTTTGCAAAACCTTGTGTGTTCGTTGGTATTGATTTTCAGGTTTGGAAGGCACGCATGGAGGCTTTCATCCAAGCACAAGGCTTTGCAATATGGGAGAAGGTATTCAAACCTTACGAAGTGCCATCAAACGATCAAGTTACAACTACAAATTTGAGAGATGTTGACAACAACAACAAGGCTTGGAACTTGATCATACAAGGATTAACACAAAGCGACTTCGACCGTGTTGCACACCTCCGATCTGCATAGGATGTGTGGAAAGCACTTTGTGACTACCACGAAGGATCCAACACGATCAAAGAGGTAAGGCGAGACATGTTCAAGAAAGATCACATGCGCTTCGAGATGCAACCCGGTGAGTCCATTGATGACCTTTTTGCCTGCTTTAATAAGATTCTCAGCAACTTGCGTAGTGTCAATGTTAATTTTTCAGATGCTTAAAATGCTAGGCAATTGCTAAGTGCATTAGATACGTCAATTTGGGAGATGAAAGTCACATCTATTAGTGAATCTACTGTCATGAGTTCACTTACTTTAGATGTGCTATATTCCAAGTTAAAAACTCATGAAATTGACATAATCTCACGAAAGAACCCCAACAAGTCTATTGCTTTTGTTTCTCAACGTGACATGCCTAGCTCCGGACAAACTTCATCTTGTGGTACACTTGCTTTGTTGTCCTCTCTAACCCTTGCACAGATTGAGGAGTTTCCATAGGAGGAGTGAAAGTGCATCTAGGACTCCCTTGTGGGTTTTGGATGATTTATGACAAGCAATTGGGATCCTAACCTTTTTGTTGAGATGAATGCAGGCCTATAATGAAAAATAAGCAAAATACCAAAAAGAAGGGATAATGAGGAGCAAAGTGAACTTGAGCTCAAGGATCAGAAATAGTAGATTATTGTGTATGGAGTGTGTTAAGGAAACACACCCAAGAGCTCAATCATATTTAAACACACACACATATTGCACAAAGTTACAAAGGACCGGACTAGTCCGATATCAACCGGACTAGTCCGACATCCTTTCTGCACCACATCGGACAAGTCCGATATCTGTCGGACTAGTCCGATATCTCTTTGACTTGACTCGGACTAGTCCTCCCCAGGGCGGACTAGTCCTCAACACACTTCACAAGTCACACAAAATCGGACAAGTCCATTGTTAACCGGACTAGTCCGATATTCATTCCGATCCACTTCGCACAAGTCCGATGTTTACACGGACTAAACCGAAATACTCACTGATCTAAATCGGACAAGTCCTCCAAGTGCGGACTTGTCATCCAACACACTTAGGGTTTCATATGTCCGGACAAGTCCGATGGCTATCGGACTAGTCCGAAGATTTCCAGTAGTGAAATCGGACAAGTCCGTTTTCGACCGGACTAGTCCGATATTTCGGGACACTTAGGGTTTGCTACACACAGCACACCGGACTAGTCCGATGACCACCACGGACTAGTCCGATCTTTCTGAACCCAAACAGTCATTTTTAGAAACCCCATATAAATAGAGGTGCACGGCCCACTTTTACACACTCTCGAACCCTAGCGCCGTCACACCTCCCAAGAGACTCAAACACCACTTCTCTCCACGAAATTAAGTGCAAAATCGATCAATCCTTTGAGGATCACTTCTAGATCATTGGAGAGTCACTTGGCACACATCATTGAGCTCTTGGTTTGAATCTCTAACACACTCATGCGTTTCAATTGTAATTTCTGAGTGTGTTTTTGGTGGCATTGTGATTTGTAATCTACGGGAGCTCTCAACGTGTGAGAACGCCCCTTGAATTTGGTTATTCACCCCTTTGTGATTAGTGGAAGAGGGTTGGCCTTCGTGGCGATCCGACGAGGGTAGGGTTGGAGAAGACCCGGTCCTTTTGTGGATTCCTCAACGTGGATGTAGGTTGCCTTCGTGGTAGCCGAACCACGGGATAAATCGTGTGTCTTGTCCTTTTTGTGTTCATCACTCAAATAGATCAACTTACTCTAGGGTTTGATACACATTGTTCAATTTACATTAAATTGTTGAACACAAGCCTTAATTGTGATAAAATCCAATATATAATTGTTAAACTATTGTTTGATTCTATATTTCCGCTGCATACATTAAAGAATCAACCTAATCGATTAATCTTGTTCAACTTAGTCCGTGAACACCGGACTAGTCCGCACTTTGCCGGACTAGTCTGATTTCTCTGGTATCGAACTTGTTGTTGAGTGTTGCAGGATCCGACAAAAATTCAAAAGGCCTATTCACCCCCCCTCTAGGCCTACATTCAATTGGTATCAGAGCGAGGTTCTTCAAGAAAGAGTTTAACCACTCGAAGAGATCATGTCAGACATGAAGGACGTCCACAAAATCAACAACCAAGAGGAAGTCAGCAACGACAAGACCCAAAAACTGGAGAAGTACCTCGAAGCCATTCAAGACTTCGAGGACGACGATGAGGAGACGCTGGAGCTAAAGGCACTCCTCCGAAAGAAGGCACTTTCAAAAGGGAAAGCGAAAGTTGAAGAGAAGAAGAAGGGGAGTAGTCACACCGACCACTCCCGATATTCTTTTAATTATGATCGTCTAAATTCCAATAACAATCACTACTTATCTATCCCACTTGGAAAAGCCCCACACTTCGATGGGAGTGATTACTCCATGTGGAGGCAGAATATGAAGATGCATTTGATTTCCCTCAACCCGTGTTTATGGCATGTTGTATGTACAGGGATAGATATTCCGGATGACAATGAAGAGCTCATCCCAAGTCAAGAGCAGGCCATCCATAGAAACGCTCAAGCCGCAGCAGTAATCACATCCTCTCTCAGTCGAGACGAGTTCACCAAGGTGGATGGACTCGAAATTGCTAAAGAGATATGGGATACACTACTGTCGGTACCCTAGAAACCGTACACTCCTTGAGGTTACAAATATCTCAAAGGAAAGTCATCTATTTGGTTTGAGGATCCTCGGAGGCCCACATGTCAGACATAACCGGACCGGCTTCTCCAACATGGTTAATCCCTGGGTTGCCACGTGTACAACTAAACCGGAGCTACCGCCCACAAGGGGGAAGCTCCGGGCCACGTACCGAAACAGCACCTCCGGACTTAACCCCAGACCGAGAGAAGCTCCGGACCTGACACGTGTCTGGTAGCCCCGGAGCTACCTGTTTCCCACAGCAAGCTCCAGAGCTGCCACGTGTCCAATCGTCAGACCTTCAGCCTGTAACCTCCGGAAGACCTTGTAACGGCTTCGGACCTTCGAAGGAGAGCCAAGGACTTCAAGACCCGATTAAGTGTCATTAATGCCATATTAATGACACTTAAACGGACGATCTTAACACCAGTAACGGTGCTGTCAAAGCCCGTTACAGGGTCATTAAGAGCAATTAAGCGTGTATCAATACTAGTAACCGCCGAGGCCACATGTCGGGCCATGCTAACTTGTAACGGTCTGCCCTTGTACTATAAAAGGACATGCCGACGATACACGCGGGGAGGTACACAGACACAACATTCACGGACGATCATACGCACCCCCATACACTCGTGACAAGCTCTTACTGCTAATACAACAACAACACACCCGTGGAGTAGGGTATTACGCTCAGGCGGCCCGAACCACGTAAATTCTTGTGTCTCCTGTGTCAAACTCCAATTCACCTTCTTGAATCTCCGCGCGCCCACACCGAACATCAAACTCCCCTATCACTTTAGTAGTGTAGGGAGATCTGCCGGCTCCAACCGCCGACAGTTGGCGCGCCAGGTAGGGCGCTTGAGATTTTCGAGAATGGTGAACTCAGCTGCTGGATCATCCAACGGTCAACCTGCTGCTCAGGCTGTTGGGGGCAATCCCTCCAACAGGCAGCCACCAGCAGGAGCCTCAGCACCAGCAGGAGCCACACTCCCACCACCACCGTCTTCTCCAGCAAATCGTGCTGGGCAACGTGATGGTGCGCCGGCGTCGCTTACTGCGTCGGCAAATCACGACAACCCGGAACACGCGCTCCATGCAGCGTGTGCTCTTCTCCAACGTCCACCACCTCCGAATGGATCTTGGGATGCACTGGAGCAGTGGAGGGCCGATGTGGAGCATTTGGTCGCAGCAGCGGCCGAACGCCTCAACAACCAAGGTCCTCTTCCTTTGGGACGAGTCTCGTCGCAGCGGCGGACTTTGTCCGCACGTCTCCAATAGTAGGAGACGTGCTGCATCCCAACAAGTGACGTTGTTGCCCTCCGGGGCTCGACGCACTCACACGGTATCCAGGCTTTCGACTCATGACCTCCGGGCGGAGCTTGATCGCCGATACCGCCAGCAGGATGGCCGTGTCCATATTGAGCGTGCCCGTGAAAGACGGGAAGCTCAGGACCATTCTACTCTGGAAGGAGTAGGAGGAGGCTGTTCAGCCCTAGCCATGCACCTGCGCATTGTAAGATGGCCACAGAAGTTCCGGCCTCACCTGCCAGAAAAATTCGACGGGACTGTCAACCCCGCCGAATTTCTTCAGATATACTTCACTGCAATCTTGGCAGCTGGAGGAAACGAGGCCGTGATGGCCAATTATTTTCCAGTGGCCTTAACTGGGACCGCCAGGTCCTGGTTTATGAGCCTTCCACCCAACTCTATCAACAGTTGGGAGGAGCTGTGTCGTCAGTTCACTACTAACTTCGGGAGTTCATACACCCGACCAGGCACTGAACTAGACCTTTTTGCGGTCGTGCAAAAAGGGGGAGAATCTTTGCGGTCCTTCATCCAGAGGTTCTCTCAGGTACGAAACACTATCCCTTCTATCTCAAGTGCCTCTGTCATTGTGGCATTCAGACAGGGCGTGCGGGACAAGAAGATGTTGGCGAAGCTGGCGATCAAGGAGATCACCAGCGTCACGGAACTCTTCAGCCTGGCAGATAAATGTGCCAGAGCTGCGGAGGGCCGTGAGATGCACTCCAAACCAGCCTCGGAGGATCACAAGAAATCCTCCAAAGAAGAAGCTGCTACCTCCGGGGGTGGCAAGAAGAAAAAGAAGACCAACGGCAAGAAAAAGCCGTCGGCCGGCACATCCAACGTTGCAGCTGCTGCAACTCCGTGTGGCCGGGGGCCACGCCCCAAGAAGCGACCTTGACCGTCTTCTGAAGATGGTGGCAAACCCAAAGTGTGGTGTCCCATTCACAAAACGGGCAGCCACAGTTTGGAAGACTGCCGGGAGGTCCAAAACCTTGTCGAGCGCTACAACAAGCGCTGGGAAGGATCTCCTTTCCGACAGAGGGAAGGAAAGCAAAAGGTCGACGAAGCTCCGGCTGAAGAGGAGTTAGGGTTTCAGGATCCCAAAAAGGTCCTGAAGGCCATTTACACCTCCGTCGATGATGATTCTGATGTCTCTAACAACGAGCGTCGGAAGACCGTGAACACCATTTTCGGTGGGTCATGGGATATCACCTCTCGTCGCGTCATCAAGACTATGTGGCGAGATATGGCCACTGTAGCCCCTACAGTCAGGCCGGAACCTCATCGAAAGTGGATGGACACTTCCGTCACTTTTGATGCTTCTGATTGCCCACGAAGCATGGTTGGAGCAGGTCAGCTACCTTTGATGGTATCTCCTACCGCCAATAACATCCATCTCCACCATGTCATGGTGGATGGAGGTTCGGGGCTTAACCTCATCAGCTTCGAAGCTTTCACTAAGCTTCAGCTCCGACCTTCGGATCTCCATCCCTCTCGACCTTTCTCCGGAGTAGGTCTGGGGGCCATTACCCCACTCGGAGCTATTACTCTCCCCATTACCTTCGGGACCCGGGAGAAGTATCGCACCGAGAAGTTGGTCTTCGACGTTGCTCAGATCAACTTACCATTCAACGCCCGTTATACTTCATTAGTGAAGTATTACATGATGCCAAGACTCGATACCTAGAGGTGCATAAGCTGCTCTATGCAGTTCTTATTGCCTCCAGGAAGCTTCGACATTACATCCAAGATCACAAAGTCTCGGTGGTGACCTCCTATCCACTTCGAGCAATCTTGCATAATCCCAATTCAACTGGGAATATTGCAAAGTGGGCAGCGGAATTGGCTGAATTTGATCTTGAATTTATTTCAAGACAAGCAGTCAAGAGTCAGGCTTTGGCAGATTTTGTGGCATAATGGACTCCCTCTCCATCAAATCCTGGGGGCCCCAGTGAGCAGAAGACGGAGGATCAAGCTCCAACCTTCACCGAGCCTCACTGGACCCTCTACTTCGACGGCTCCATGCAGAAGCAGGGGGCCGGAGCTGGAATCCTTCTCCTTGCACCAACTGGGGAGAAGGTAAAATACATGGTACCCCTTGACTTCAAGGCGACCAACAACATGGCAGAGTATGAAGCACTCATCTACGGACTAAAGGTGGCACTGTCATATGGTGTCAAGCAACTGCTGGTCAAAGGAGATTCACAGCTCATCATCAAGCAGTTGAAGGGTGAATGCTCCTACGATAATCTCCAGCTAGCTGCTTACCTCCTTGAAGTCCAGAGGCTTCAGAAGGACTTTGAAGTCCTAGATCTCCACCATGTTCAGCGTGCCCATAACTCTGAAGGTGACGAACTCTCGACCAAAGCGTCAACTGGAGCTCCGGCTCCTGACGGAATCTTTGTCCGGAGGTTGTCAAAGCCAACAGCTCAGCCTGCCGAACTGAGCGAAGGGGGCGAGATCAGCATCCCGAAGCTGACGGTCCCGATGGCCCTGTTACCATGGCAGCCATCAAGGGTCGTAGGTGCTGCCGGGAGCTCCGAGCAACCCAGCACGCAAGACTCAAAAGCTCAAGCTAGCTCCGATGCATGGATCTCAGAGATCCGGAGCTACTTGAAAGACAACATCCTTCATGACGGTGATGTATCCGCTGACCGGGTAGTCAGATTGGCTAAAAGATACACGCTCGTAGAAGGGGATCTCTACCGGCGTGGTGCCAACGGCATCCTAATGCGGTGCATCACAAGGGAAGAAGGCTGCGAACTTCTCGCAGAAATCCATGGAGGGGAGTTTGGGAACCACGCATCTTCCCGCACGCTGGTCGGAAAAGCCTTTCAGCATGGCTTCTACTGGCCTACAGCGCTCCAGGATGACACTGAGCTGGTGGAAATATGTGAAGCATGCCAATTTCATGCAAAGCAAATTCATACACCGGCTCAGCCCTTACAAATGATACCTCCTACATGGCCCTTCGCTGTGTGGGGGATGGACATCTTGGGACCCTTCCCAAGAGCCGTCGGAGGTAACAAGTTCATGTACGTCGCCATTGACAAGTTCACCAAGTGGCCGGAAGCAACTCCAGTTGTGACGATCAACGAACAATCTGCTATCAACTTTTTGCAATCCATTGTAAGCAGATTTGGAGTCCCAAACAAAATCATCACTGATAATGGGACTCAATTCACAAGCTCAGCATTCCAAGGATATTGCGAAGACCTCGGCATACAAGTTTGCTATGCCTCCGTAGCTCACCCAGCCAGCAATGGCCAAGCCGAGAGAGCAAATGCAGAAATCCTTAAGGGACTCAAAACGCGCACCTATGAGCGCTTGAAAAAACATGGAGCTAACTGGATTGAAGAGCTTCCGCCTACTTTATGGGCCAACAGGACATCTCAAAACCGGTCAACTGGAGAGACACCCTTCTTCCTGGTGTACGGAGCTGAAGCAATCCTTCCTCCGAAAATCACCTTGGGTTCACTCCGGGTCCGGACCTTCGACGAAGCTACGCAGGACCAGCTCCGGCGTGAAGACCTAGACCTCCTTGAGGAGGGAAGGTGCCAAGCAGTTGTTCGGAATGCCCGATATCGTCAAGCTCTACGGCGTTATCACTAGCGGCATGTACACAACCGACAGCTCGAGGAAGGCGATCTGGTGCTACGGAGAATAGTATCCAGAGAAGGGTTAAACAAACTCTCCCCCGGCTGGGAGGGGCCCTTCCGAGTGATTCAAGTATCCCGTCCCAGAAGCGTTCGCTTGGCTACCGAGGATGGGACACCTCTCCCAAATCCTTGGAACATCGAGCACCTTCGTAAGTTCTACACTTAATACCACGGAGGTGAGTCTTGAGTAACTTGGGGTGTATGTTATAGAGTCATTTTACAGAGTCGGGTAGTTCCTCCGGGAGAGCAGCCGGACCTTTCCCGAAAGGTCCGCAAAGATCATGCAACACTTGTCACAGTCTCCGGAGTAAAAGTGCGGCTAACTACCTTGGGTCAAACGAGAAATGAAACACACTTAGCCTGGTTCTGTACCCTAAGAGTGTACTTGTTTCCCCTGTACCCCGGACCTATAATGAAAGACATCTTCATGTGAAATAGACTCCACGTGCATTTATTTTGTACAGGCTCAACATTTTTATTTTTCTCTTTCTTGTCTATAACAATGACGTGCAATTCTTAAGAAATTTTAGTTCGACCAGTTTATATACGATTCGAGTTGTATTGTCAGTTCTTTTGGATTCAAATATCATTCATGGCCAACTCGCCTGAAAGCCGCCAAGCCAATCTAGGGCTGGAGTGTGCTATCGACTTAGCCTGGTCAAGCACCCTAAGTACGCCACTGTACCTACACCCCGGTAGGCCGAAGTAAGGCAGGTCCATGGACAGTTGAACCTAGAAGAAAAGACAACGCATCCGGTTGTATTTAAAATCGCGTTCAACTTAAAGTCTTCTTGAGAATCGTAAGCCGCGACGAAATTATAGACAAGGAACGAATTTTACTATTTTTCTTGGCTTAAGTGTGCAGGAAAAATAAAATCTACGTTGATGGAGAAAAGCCGGAGCTAACTAAGCTCCGACTCCCCAAAGGGGGCCAACCGTCGATGCTGAATAAAAGATGGTGAGAAGACCCCGTAAATGGAGCCTGCTGCCAACAAACCAAGTGTTGGCAAAGGTCACAGTCGGAGCTACTCAGCTCCGACACCCCGGAGGACTAACAATCGATACTCTACGTGTTGATAGAGGCTATTGCCGGAGCTATCAAGTTCCAGCAATGGACAATGCCGGAGCTTCTAAGCTCCGACAACCTCAGGGGACCTTCACTGTCGAAGACTTCGGACCTAAATTCTACAAGTTCGGAGCAAATGAGTCTTCAACAAAAACACAATATCCTTTTGGTACATGCTCACAATCAAATTGTGTACATCTACCAGGGGGCCAAGTGAAGATAAAGGTGTTGAAGACAAAAAGTGAAATTCGCAAAAATTTGGGGATTTCATTTATATGGAGACAGGAGATTACATCTAAAGACAAGGGATTACAAAATTGAGGAAGAAGAAGAGAAAATACAAGTGAGAACTACTAAGAAGGTCCTAGACCCTATGAAAGAATTCGGCGACCTTCTGGGCGACCTCCGATACGCTGGCTCGGGTAGCTTCGCCTTCTCCTTCGACGGGGCCTTCAAGCACCGGGTCCAGAGGAAATTGGGAGTTCCGGCTGGTGTAGCACGTTAGCACATACTCTGCGATGTTCTTCGCCAGGGATTGCCCCTCAACCTCCAGTTGGTCCGCGATAACATCGCCCACCTTGTAGAGCTTGCTACTTGCTGCGCTCAACGCCTGCAGCGCAAGGTCCAGCTCCGGCTCCGGATCATCCGGGCGCACGTGGCTGAAACCCATCGGCGTCAGCACGTCGTTGGCCTTGCCCAGGAACTCCCAAATCTATAGGGAGTCTGCAGTCCTTAAGCTCTTCATCTCTTCCAGGGATCTCCTGGCCGCCGTCAGTTCGAAATTCTCACGGGCGAGGCGCTCAACTTCTTTGGCATTTTGCTGAATCTTTTCGACAACCAGCCTCTCGAGTCTTCCGAGCTCCTCCTCCCGGAGGTGGATCTTGTTCCGGCGATCGACCAGGTCCTTCTCCCTAGCCTGCACTTTTTTCTCCCGAGCAACAAGGGCACACTCGTATTCGTAGAGTTCCTGCCCTCGCACCCAGGTCTTCTCCTCTTCCTCTTGGCAGCGCTCTTCCAATTTCTTGGTGCGCTCCTCGAGGCCCTTGTCAGCCAGAGCTACTTTCTCGGCAAGCTCCTCTTCCCTCCTCAGGACATCACCCCGCAGCTCAAGGAGTTTCTGCTCTTCATTCTCGAGCCGTTTCTCCCTCTCTTCAAGTGCCTCTCGGCGCTTGATGAGTGCAGTGTTAATGACCTCCAGCCTTTCATGGCGTTCCTCGGCCGCACTGTTGGCTGCTTTGGCCTGATTGTAAATCTCCTGAGATTGAGCGTCGAGGGCCCGAGTCATGCTCTCCCTGTCATCCAGCAGCTTGCCCCAATACTCCAGGAGGATCTTTTCCCGCTTGATCCACTCCTTGTCATCCGCTAGCCTCGACTGTGCCAGCTTGGTCTCGAAGTAGAGCCGGTTACGCCACCTCCTAAGGGTTTGGCGCTCCTCTTCACGAGCCTTGCTGTCGAGGAAGAAGGCCAATTGGACTGGAGCAGGCGTTGTCAATAGACATCGACAGCGGGATTGGCTCCGGACCTGCTCGGGCCTCCTCCGCTGGTTCCAGCAGGTTTTAACATAGAAAAATTGGGTCCCACTCTACGAGAGTGGACCCCTGAGCTTCCAAGGCACTAGGGCCGTCCTCCAGGATGGCCTCAGTCGCCATCGAAGAAGGCCCCGCCACCATGTCTTCGTTCACCTCCTCGGGCAGGGGGCCAGCGACTTCGTTTGGGCACTCCGGCTCGGCCGCAGGTACCTCCGACGTCGTCGCTTCTGGAGCAGGAGCTGCTACTTCCTCCGGCCGGGACACCACTTCCAAGGGAGGCTCGAGCTCCATTGCCTCTTCAACCACCGGTTCAAGAGCCGGAGGATCTTCAACTTCGACCGGCCCAGAGACCGGAGCTCCATCAATAACCGGCTCAGCGCTCGGTGCTTCGGAGGTAACCGGCTCAACTGCCAGAACTACCTCGACCTCCGGCTCGCATGCCGGGGCTTCAGTCACCTCCGGCTCAACCGCCGGGCTTCGACACTTTCTGTCTCTGAGGCCGGGACTACAACTTCCTCCGGCTGAACAGCCGGAGCTTCCATCATCGCAGCACCAGGACCCGAAGCTTCAACCTCCGGGATAGGTGCCGCTGGCGTGTCTTCACTCCCGTGGTCCGGCGCTACCACGGGAACTTCTGGGGACGAGTCGAGGTCCATGACCACGACAGCCGGCGCCGGAGCTATCGCAGCCTCAGCCACCACTTCGGGCGGCACCGGGACAGGAGCAGAAGCTCCCACGGCCTCAGACACTGTGGCTGAGGGTGGAGCTTCACTCCCCTTCTTGGGGAAGCTGCAGATGATGGACGAAGAAAATTAACAAACAATTGCTACAATTAAATAGTTAACCAAGGTAAAGATTCAAAATTACCTTGGAAGGCTTCCGCACCAGCTTGCGCGGAACCTTTTTCCTGGACGTTCCGGGCTGGCCACGGTCGGCGTAGAAGCTCCAGAAGGCCCTCCGGAACTTGTCGCAGCCACGGGCGTTTCCCGAGTCGAGGCTCTCCTCGATCGGGAAGAACCCCTGGACCTGGAGGCTCTCGCCGTCCCAGGTGCCGGAGTCGTGTGCTCGGAGCTAGCACCCCAGGAGGATCCCACCACGGGAACATACGCGCTCCGGGAGGATCCCACTGCAGGAACGGTATCGTTCCGGAAGGACCCCACTACGGGGACAGTCGCCACGATGGTAGAAGATCTTCCCCTCTGGGGAGAAGGAACCGAGGCGAAAGTAGCGAGCCTGACGGACCTTCCGTCGGCATGTCGCAGCTTCCTCTCTCGACTCTCCGGCTCATCTGCTAGCTCCTTGCCCTTGCCGACGACCTCGACCCTCGGCTGTGGGGCAGGGACGGAGCCATCTTCGGGCATTCCGAGGATCGCCACCCGGGTGGTTGATCTTCTCTCGACGACACCAAGGTCGTCAAGTGCAGGCATCTTCCGCCGGAGCCCCCTGCTGAACTCCACTTCCACGTTCAGAGGGAGAAAGGCCGACGGTGGAGTCAAGTCATCAACGTCGACGTCGATGCCGTGCTGGAATTTCTTGAGGTGGAACTCCAAGGTTTTCCCCACCATGTTGGACTTCAACCCGGTCTCAACCCGGTCCTCGTCCATCACGCTGTTGAGGGCCCAAGCGAGCTTCTCCCTCCTCTTCAGCGGCGCCCACCTGTTGGCCAGGAAGTTGCAAAATACCGCTTGAGGAGTCAATCCTCCCTCCACGCATTGGCGGATCCTGGTCAAGGCGGGGTTGAAAGCTTCCGCCAGCACCGAAGCTTCACTCCAGATCGTCGTGTCGATGCTGGGCAGACCATCGGGCAGCTCCAACCTCTCGTGCTCCTCCACCCTGACGACTATCCAATCTTTCTTCCAGTCATCCCACTTCCCGGAAGGGAACGACCGGAGGTACTTGAATGGGCACTTCTTGCGCTTCACGAAGTAGTAGAAGCCAAGGTACTCATTGCTCCGGCCGGTGGTGTGAACGGTGAAGAAGGTCCGGAAGAGTTCAATGCAGGGGGGATGCCCACCCACATCTCACAGAAGTGGACAAAGATAGACACGAGGAGAATGGAGTGAGGGCCAAGGTGGTATAGCTGAAGACCATAGAAGTCTAGCAGCATCAAGAAGAAGGAAGAAAAAGGTGGGATCAACCCCACCATGGCGTACGAAGAAAAGTACACCATTTCGTCGGTGCGCTCCTTCTCGAAGGGGAGCTCTCCGCCGACACGGACCAAGCGGTTGAAGAAGTCCGAGGACCACCCCATGAGGGCCCAGACCTTCTTCAAATTGCCATCGGTCTTCAAGGGACTCTCGCGCAGACCCAACTCCATCGCGGCACAGCTAGGCAAGAGAAGAGGAGCGAAGCACGAGTTGGGAGTTTGAGCGCAAGATCAGATGAGAGGCGTAAAGAACTCCCGACGGTGCGCGCTTTCCTTCTTAAGTAAGCCCTCGCAACGCTTGGATGGAAACCGCAGGGAAGTCGAAGATACCACTGAAGAATTCAACCCAGCCGATGACAAGAGGGCCCGGGACCACCCCGACGATCAAGTCGAGGATCTTACCCAGGCGAACGGTTGTCATCACGAGGCGGGAAACCCAAAGGCGGCGGCCTGACAAGGCGCACGGAACCGATACGGTTTCCGTATAGGGAACCGGCGACCTTCAATTGCGTGAGATCCGCACCGTCAAAGATCTCATCTGCTGCACGAGGTGCGCCACGCGGCGGGATCTAACTATAAATCCCTGCCAACGGCACCTTCGAAGACCCTTGAAGACTCAGTTCATGAGTCGCGAGGATGGACCCACCTCCGACGAAATGACTCCACCCCAGTGATCTTCCTCGGAGGTAGGTCCAGGGGGCCACTGTCCGTACCCTAGAAACCATACACCCCTTGAGGTTACAAAGATCTCAAAGGAAAGTCATCTATTTGGTTTGAAGATCCTCGGAGGCCCACATGTCAGACATAACCGGACCCGCTTCTCCAACATGGTTAATCCCTGGGTCGCCACGTGTACAACTAAACTAGAGCTACCGCCCACAAGGGGGAAGCTCCGGGCCACGTACCGAAACGGCACCTCCGGACTTAACCCCAGACCGAGAGAAGCTCCGGACTTGACACGTGTCTGGTAGCCCCGGAGCTACCTGTTTCCCACAGCAAGCTCCGGAGCTGCCATTTGTCCAATCGTCGGACCTTCAGCCTCTAACCTCCGGAAGACCTTGTAACGGCTCCGGACCTTCGAAGGAGAGCCAAGGACTTCAAGACCCGATTAAGTGTCATTAATGCCATATTAATGACACTTAAATGGACGATCTTAACACCAGTAATGGTGCTGTCAAAGCCCGTTACAGGGTCATTAAGAGCAATTAAGCATGTATCAATACTAGTAACCGCCGGGGCCACATGTCGGGCCAGGCTAACTTGTAACGGTCTTCCCTTGTACTATAAAAGGACAGGCCAATGATACACGCGGGGAGGTACACAGACACGACGTTCACGGACGATCATACGCACCCCCATACACTCGTGACAAGCTCTTACTGCTAATACAACACCAACACACCCGTGGAGTAGGGTATTACGCTCAGGCGGCCCGAACCACGTAAATTCTCGTGTCTCCTGTGTCAAACTCCAATTCACCTTCTTGAATCTCCGCGCGCCCACACCGAACATCAAACTCCCCTATCACTTTAGTAGTGTAGGGAGATCTGCCGGCTCCAACCGCCGACAACTACAAACAGCACATGAAGGTGACCGGCATGTGCGTGAGGCAAAAATTGAAATGATCGAAGGCGAACTAGGAAGATTCGCAATTGAGGAAGATGAGTCACCCCAGGATATGTACAATTGATTGAAGACACTTGTCAACAAGGTTCGATCATATGGGAGCAAGAAGTGGAATGACCACGAGGTGGTAAAGCTCATCCTTAGAGCTTTTATGCCTCGCAATGTCACGCTATGCTCAATGATCAGAGAAAGCCCCGGTTACAAAAGGATGACTCCGGATGAATTGCTTGGTAAAATTATCAACTTTGAAATGATAGAGAAACAAGCCAAGCATGTCAAAGAAATTGCTGACCTCACCTCGGCCAAGAAGAAAAGAGTTGCCCTAAAATCTACTCTCAAGCCTCTATCCAAAGAAGCAAGAGAAGCACAACTAGAGGAGGACAGTGATGACGAGAGTAGTGAGCTAGATGAAGAGGATATGATTTTGTTCATGAAAAAGTTCAAGAGAATAATGAAGAAAAGACAAGGAACAAAATCAAGTGAAGGAAAGTACAAGGAAAGGACGAAGCCAAAGATGAGGCGGGCGTGCTATAATTGTGGTGAGTATAACCACTTTATAGTAGATTGCCCGTATGAGGACAACAAGAAGAAAACTAAAGAAACCAAGCCTCAACCTAAGAAATTCTTCAAAAAGAAGAAACAAGCCGAACAAGCACACATTGGGAAGGAGTGGGACTCAAACGATGAGTCCTCATCATCCGATGAAGAAGAGATGGCTAGCATAGCCATAGAAAGCACATCCGAGAAATCCACACTCTTCCCCACACTCGGTGCAAAGAATGGAAATGGCACTTGTCTCATGGCAAAGGAAGGTAAACGCAAGGTAAACATCAAAACCCCTTCCATGCATTCCTGCTCTAGTGATGATGAACTAGATAGTGATGATGAGGACATGCTAAATGGACTAGATAGGAAAACTGCTGCTAAAATGAGATTTTTACTTGACCAACTTGTTGAGAAGGAGAGGTTAATTGATCGTCAAGAGGACATGATTATCTCCCAAAAGGAGAAGTATGTCAAACTTGACAAACTCCTAGAGCTTGAAAAGGAGAAAAATAGTTCACTAGAGCTTGAGCTAGCTTCAAGCAAGAAAACTTGCTTGGAGTTAACCGACTCAAATGTTGCAATCAAGGACCAACTTGCTGACCTGATCAAGGTTAACAAAATCCTTGAAGTGCAAGTTGAGTCACTCAAGCTAAGTGAACCTTCCTCCTCTTCAAGTTCACCTTCTCAACCCACTAAAACTGATCTTGTTCATATGTGCACATGTAGTATAATCAACACCAGTTTGAAGGAGAAGTCAACCTCCACAAAGGATAAAAATCCTACCCAGTATGGAATATTTGACAAGGAGAAGATCAACTATGCACGTAGTGCATACTTGGTCCAAAGACCTCCAAATGTCAAATATGGCATTGGTTACTCTTATGATGAAAAGCAACATGCTGGAAGTCATAAGAATAACAGGGGAAGGATCTCCTTTGTGAAGTGAAGATCCTCTCACACTGATAAGTTGAAGAATAAGAAACTGAACTCGCATGAATACCGGACTAGTCCGGTCGGTGTCC
This sequence comes from Tuctoria greenei, assembly GCA_036927565.1. Classification (NCBI taxonomy): domain Eukaryota; kingdom Viridiplantae; phylum Streptophyta; class Magnoliopsida; order Poales; family Poaceae; genus Tuctoria; species Tuctoria greenei. Next base: position 122,268,709 of record JAYESD010000001.1, read on the forward strand.
AGACAAGTCCAGTCATCCGGACAAGTCCGACCACCCAGACTAGTCCGATTCATAAACAACAGCAGCTTCTATTTAAAACTTTTGATGCCTCTTATTTATTAATGAGAAACAATCTTGGTAAGGTTTATTCTTATTATGTTGGGCCATGCCATGGGAACACAAAATCCCATGTGTGGGTTCCCAAATGTATTGTAACTAACCTCCATGGACCAAAGCAAACTTGGGTACCTAAAACCAAAGCATAATTTGTTTTTGCAGGCCTATTCCTTCGGTGGATCCAAATGGGTGCTAGACAGTGGATGCACCAACCACATGACCAAAGAAAGGACGATGTTCGTGGAATATGAAGAAAACGAGGACCCAAATGAAGGCATCTACTTCGGAGATAATAGTCAAGGAAAGGTGCTCGGTACCGGTAAAATTGCAATATCCTCTGAACACACGCTTTCTCATGTTTTACATGTTGAATCTTTAGATTATAACCTATTGTCCATATCTCAACTATGTGACAATGGTTATAATTGCTTGTTCACTAACGAGGGTGTGACCGTCTCAAGGAGGAGTGATGGTTCCGTTGCATTCAAGGGTATGTTGAAGGGAAAGCTTTACCTTGTTGACTTCAACAAGGATAAAGCCGAACTCGACACATGCTTGATTGCAAAAACCAACATGGGTTGGCTGTGGCATAGACGGCTAGCGCATGTTGGTATGAGGAATCTTCAAAAACTCCTCAAGGGCGATCACATCCAAGGTTTGAAAGATGTTGTTTTTTGAGAAAGACAGGCCTTGTAGCGCATGCCAAGCCAGGAAGCAAGTTGGAGCACATCATCCCGCACAGAACATCATGACTACAACAAGACTGCTCGAACTACTTCACATGGACTTGTTTGGTCCAGTTTCTTACATAAGTATCGGCGGTAACAAATACGGTTTGGTTATCATTGATGATTTTTCTCGCTTCACATGGGTTTTCTTTTTGCATGATAAGTCAGAAACACAAGGAACACTCAAGAAATTCTTCAAGCGAGCTCAAAACGAGTTTTCATTGTCAATCAAGAGTATTCGAAGCGACAATGGCACGGAGTTCAAGAACATACAAGTGGAGGAGTACCTTGATGAAGAGGGCATCGATCATGAATTTTCAGCACCATACTCACCACAACAAAATGGAGTTGCCGAAAGGAAGAACCGAACACTCATAGAAATGGCAAGAACAATGCTCGATGAATACAAGACTTCGGATCGATTTTGGGCGGAAGCGATTAACACCGCTTGCCACGCCGCAAATCGGCTTTATCTTCATCGACTACTCAAGAAAACTCCCTATGAGCTACTCACCGGTAACAAACCAAACATTTCATACTTTCGAGTTTTCGGTTCTCCATGTTATATCCTGAACAAGAAGCCCAGTACTTCAAAGTTCGCTTCAAAGTCCGATGAAGGTTTCTTGTTCGGTTACGATTCAAACACCTACGCCTATCGTGTTTTCAACAAGGCCTCCAGACTTATTGAAGTAGCACGTGACGTAGTGTTCGATGAGACTAACGGCTCCCAAAAGGAGCAAGTTGATCCATGTGAATAAGGTAAAGAAGAAGCTCCTTGTCTAGCATTGAAAAGAATGGCTCTAGGTGAAGTTCGACCACAAGAGTCACTTTCACACATAAATGAGGAAAATGAACCACAAGAGGAGACCAACAATCAAGGGGGAGCTTCAACACAAGCACGAGAGTATGAAGATGATCAACAAGTCAACGAGGGCAACCACTCAGGGGGAGAAGAAAACGATCATGAAGACACAACTCCCCAAGTGCCCCACACAAGAGTACACCAATGCATTCAAAGGGATCACCCAATCGACAAAATCATCAGTGACATCCAAAAGGGAGTAACCACTAGATCTCGCATAGCTAACTTTTGTGAGCATTACTCGTTTGTCTCCTTTTTGGAACCACGCAGGATTGAGGATGCATTGAAGGATCCGGAGTGGGTGGTGGCAATGCAAGAAGAATTGAACAACTTCAAGAGGAACGAGGTGTGGGAACATGGGGCAAGACCCAATGCAAACATAGTGGGAACCAAGTGGGTCTTTCGCAACAAACAAGACGAACACGGAGTGGTAACAAGAAACAAGGCGCGACTTGTGGCCAAAGGGTACTCACAAGTCGAAGGTTTGGATTTCGATGAGAATTTTGCTCCAGTAGCTAGGCTTGAATCTATTAGAATATTACTTGCATATGCTACTCACCATGATTTCAAGCTGTATCAAATGGACGTGAAAAGCGCCTTCCTCAATGGACCGATCAAGGAAGAAGTATACGTGGAGCAACCACCCGGGTTTGAAGACGAAGAATTCCCCAACCACGTATATAAATTGCGTAAGGCTCTCTACGGCCTCAAACAAGCTCCTAGAGCTTGGTATGAGTGTCTTAGAGATTTCTTAATTGAAAATGGTTTTCAAATTGGCAAAGTAGACTATACATTATTCACAAAGAATTTAGATAATGATCTTTTTATCTGTCAAATCTATGTTGATGACATAATATTTGGGTCAACTAACCAATCCTTCTGTGAAGAATTTAGTAGAATCATGACAGACAGGTTTGAAATGTCAATGATGGGAGAATTGAAGTACTTCTTGGGATTCCAAGTGCGGAAACAAAGGGAAGGAACGTTCATAAGCCAAACCAAGTACACGCAGGACATACTCAAGAAGTTTGGCATGGAAAAGGCAAAGCCCATAAAGACCCCCATGGCAACGAATGGCCACTTGGATCTCATTGAAGATGGACCTAGCATCGATCAAAAGGTATATCGCTCCATGATTGGATCTCTACTTTACTTATGTGCATCTAGGTCAGATATTATGTTGAGTGTATGTTTGTGTGCACGATTTCAAGCCAACCTTAAGGAATGTCACTTGACAGCCATAAAAAGAATCTTGAGATATTTAGTTCATACACCCAACATTGGTCTTTGGTACCCAAAAGGATCAAAATTCAATCTCATTGGTTACTCCGATGCAGATTATGCCGGGTGCAAAGTAGATAGAAAAAGCACCTTCGTCACATGCCAATTCCTAGGGAGATCCTTAGTTTCTTGGTCATCCAAGAATCAAAATTCCACTGCTTTATCCACAGCCGAAGCGGAGTATGTTGCAGCCGGGAGTTGTAGTGCACAACTCCTTTGGATGCGACAAACTCAAAGAGATTACGGTTACAATATGAATCGTATTCCTCTCCTTTGTGACAATGAGAGTGCCATTAAAATAGCCCACAATCCAGTTGAGCACTCTAGAACTAAACACATAGACATAAGACATCATTTCTTGAGAGACCATTCCATGAAAGGAGACATTACCATCTCACATGTCAACACCCAAAAACAATTGGCCGACATATTCACCAAGCCACTTGATGAAAAGCGTTTCTGCGAACTCCAAAATGAACTAAATATCCTTGATTCTCGGAGTGTGGCTTGAAAAGTTGCATACCTGTATGACCTCTTCAAAATTTTGACTGGATTGTGAAAATCATCCGTCTTCATTTTTTTCGAAAAACTATGTCAATTATTAGATCTTGATGAATTATGATCATTGTGTGATTGTTGTATGCTTACTGGTCAAATTCATCAAGATTAATTGATTTGTTTTGCCCCTCCTATTCTCTATTAGTGAACCTTCAAATATATATGAATGGGCTATTCAATTTCTCCTGGTGACCACGGACTAGTCCGTGGTTACCCGGACTAGTCCGCTCTTGCAGACTAGTCCGTAGAGTGCCGGTTAGACCGGACTAGTCCGATAGACCACGGACTAGTCCGATATAGCTCTTTGGATGTCTTCGGACTAGTCCGGTCATGTTCGGACTTGTCCGATTTTTCGTGTCCGTAACCCTAGCCGCCACCAAACCCTAATCTTCTCATCCCCACATTTGCTCACGCCTTCCTCTCTCTCGCGCTCGAGCCACCAAGGCGATTCTCTGCTCCCTCGGTCGAAAAAGTCCACATTTGGGCGGAGATCAAGCTTGACCTCTTGTGGATTGAAGCTAGCGGACTTGTCCGGCCTCCAACCCCCAAACCTTCAAGCGTCAATCGATTTCTTCGTTAACTTTCTTCAAAACCCTAGAAATCTTGTTTTTCTCCATTGTTGATCGTATAGCCAAGCATACTTCACTAGATACATGCTATTTGATGTACTACATGTATGCTGGACTAGATTTGCATTAGGAATCATTCCTTGACCAATCGGTTAGGTTTTTGAGGATGAACACCGGACTAGTCCGGTCCATGCACGGACAAGTCCGGTCCTCCGGACTAGTCCGTGCCTGTGCACCGGACAAGTCCGATGTTACTGAACTGAAAACCTAATTTTTCAATTCCTCAATGCAATTCGTTGCTATCTTTTCATATCACTTACCATCATTCTTGCAAAATCATTCTCAGATCATGTCAACCTCAAACAACGAAATCTCCTACTTTGAGGCCAAGTTGGACCACAAAGTGGCACCTCGGTCCTCGACAGGTCTTGGCAAGAAACGCCAAGAAAGACCCTCGGAGCCAGCTCCTTCACCTCCTCAGGTTCAGAGGAAGGTGCTGGCAAAGAAGCCAGTGTCAAAGGCAGCAGCATCCTCAGGTGCCTCTCGCCATGCCAAGGGCAAGGGCAAGGGTATAGCAACGGGGCCTGTCGGACCCTTGAAGCTACATGCTCCCAGGGAAGGGGTCCGGGACCCTACTGAGGAGAAGTTCAACGGCAAGGGCAGTGACTTTGTAGCCAAGTTCAGAAGCATTGACTGGTATGGCAGGCCAAAGCAAGCTGTCGATGGAAGGTTTTGGTGCAACTTCCATGCAGACTTCTACAAATCGTTGTATCTCCCAATGAAGACACCGGTGGTGTGCAGTCAGTGGATTGACTGGGCACACCTTGAGAAGAAGAAGTGCTCAGCTTTTGATGAAGTCATTGCAGCAGTCGAGAGGCATGGCCTGAAGGATCTCTTTGCCTTAAGGCATAACTAGAATGATGAAGTGATTGCACAGTTCTTTGCAACTTGCCACTTCTCAAGTGAGGACGAAGAGAGTGTTACTTGGATGACACACGGATGTAAGTATAGTATCACTCAAGAGGACTTTACTAATCTGCTCCATCTGGACACCTCTGGACATGACAGGCTGATCATCCACAAAATAGGTGTCATGGAGAAGGGTAGGATGAAATTCCTATATGAGCCGAACTCAAAGTATGTCCCTCCCTCTACAAAGAACATGAAACCATTCTTTGTGGTCCTCAACAGAGTGCTGAGGAAGACTATTGCTCCTAAAGATGGAGATGCTTGGAGCGTGCAGGGTTACCTCCGAACCCTAATGAGAGTCATAAGCAAGGACCGCCCATTTGATGTGGCGGAATACATTTGGAATGATATGGTCAACATATCCTGCACGCCTAACAGGTCATGTGGCTATGCTCCCTACCTCATGTATATGATTGAGAAAGTCACAGGTATTGAGTTCGTGAAGGATGTGGAGCACACTCCTTTGAGGCCTCATAAGCCTCAACCAGTGAGTGTCCAGGCTGTTCCCTCGCCGGCCTCCAGTCTCGAGGCACCGGCAAGATCAAGAAGCGGTGCTAGGGCTGTCCCTACCTCTCGGGAAGCCCCTCAGAGAGGATCAGCTAGTGGGATCCTCAAGTACCTGACCGCCATATTCTCCGCCTGCAAAAAGACCGAAGTGAAGGTCCACAAGATCAACAAGAGAAGAAAGGAGGACATGAAGTATATAAATGCCAATATGAAGCAAATCTGCCGAAAGCTTGAGACCGACCCCATTGGATCTCCAGTGATTTCTGAGGAGTCCGACCCGGACTTCACCGAGCTCGGGCCTCTGAACCCCTCCGAGCTTGCCTACTTTGGCATTGGGGGCTCGAGCGACTCCGCTCCTCCTCCCTCTCCTCCTCGTCAAGCAGAAAGCAAAGAATATGAAGACGATGACGAGAGGACCGACAGTGAAGAGTGAAGATCTTAGAACCCTCCTCTCTCTCTTTTTGGTGTCTTGATGCCAAAGGGGGAGAGATTGAGGGGGAGTCTTAGCTTTAGGTGTGGTAGGGTGCGAGGAGAGAGTTCTCTTTATCTTTCTTTGTGATTGTAATGCATTGACGCTGTTTTCATGTTAACTATGGTTCTGTGTTGAAATGCTTAATTAATTTGCAAGTATGTGTTGAAATCTGCAATTTTGCTCCTGAAATGACATATGTACTTTGTATTTATTCATCAATGTAAATTATGTCATTCTCAATGTTTCAATGCACTTAGTTATGCATCCCACCATAAAGAATGCACATATGGATATTTCTCTTACTGCTTGATGTATTTTTTTTAGTCATAAGTGCATACTTTATGAAAATCTCATCTCTTTTTGTCATATTTTGTGAAATCTCAATTTGTTGTCATCAATCACCAAAAAGGGGGAGATTGAAAGTGCATCTAGGACTCCCTTGTGGGTTTTGGATGATTTATGACAAGCAATTGGGATCCTAACCTTTTTGTTGAGATGAATGCAGGCCAATAATGAAAAATGAGCAAAATACCAAAAAGAAGGGTAATGAGGAGCAAAGTGAACTTGAGCTCAAGGAAAAGAAATAGTAGATTATTGTGTATGGAGTGTGTTAAGGAAACACACCCAAGAGCTCAATCATATTTAAACACACACACATATTGCACAAAGTTACACAGGATCGGACTAGTCCGATATCAACAGGACTAGTCCGATATCCTTTCTGCACCAGATTGGACAAGTCCGATATCTGTCGGACTAGTCCGATATCTCTTTGACTTGAGTCGTACTAGTCCTCCCCAGAGCGGACTAGTCCTCAACACACTTCACAAGTCACACAAAATCGGACAAGTCCGTTGTTAACAGGACTAGTCCGATATTCATTCTGATCCACTTTGGACAAGTCTGATGTTTACACGGACTAGTCCGAAATACTCACTGATCTAAATCGGACAAGTCCTCCAAGTGCGGACTTGTCATCCAACACACTTAGGGTTTCATATGTCTGGACAAGTCCGATGTCTATCGGAGTAGTCTGAAGATTTCCAGTAGTGAAATCGGACAAGTCCGTTTTCGACCGGACTAGTCTGATATTTCGGGACACTTAGGGTTTGCTACACACAGCACACCGGACTAGTCCGGTGACCATCACGGACTAGTACGATCTTTCTGAACCCTAATGGTCACTTTTAGATACCCCATATAAATAGAGGTGCACGGCCCACTTTTACACACTCTCGAACCCTAGCGCCATCACACCTCCCAAGAGACTCAAACACCACTTCTCTCCACAAAATTAAGTGCAAAATCGATCAATCCTTTGAGGATCACTTCTAGATCATTGGAGAGACACTTGGCACACATCATTGAGCTCTTGGTTTGAATCTCTAACACACTCCTGCATTTCAATTGTAATTTCTGAGTGTGTTTTTGGTGGCATTGTGATTTGTAATCTAAGGGAGCTCTCAACGTGTGAGAACACCCCTTGAATTTCGTTATTCACCCCTTTGTGATTAGTGGAAGAGGGTTGGCCTTCGTGGTGATCCGACGAGGGTAGGGTTGGAGAAGACCCGGTCCTTTTGTGGATTCCTCAACGTGGATGTTGGTTGCCTTCGTGGTAGCTGAACCACGGGATAAATCGTGTGTCTTGTCCTTTTTGTGTTCATCACTCAAATTGATCAACATACTCTAGGGTTTGATACACATTGTTCAATTTACATTAAATTGTTGAACACAAGCCTTAATTGTGATACAATCCAATATATAACTGTTAAACTATTGTTTGATTCTATATTTCCCCTGCATACATTAAAGAATCAACCTAATCGATTAATCTTGATCAACTTAGTCCGTGAACACCGGACTAGTCCGCACTTTGTCGGACTAGTCCGATTTCTCTGGTATTGAACTTGTTGTTGAGTGTTGCAGGATCTGACAAAAATTCAAAAGGCCTATTCACCCCCCCTCTAGGCCTACATTCAAGGAGCTAGTACTTCTCTCTTCGAAGTTCTCAAAAGCATTGCAAAATGTGAGAACTAGAAGGAGAGGAAGCTGCGGACCTCAACGATGCTTCGAATGTGGTAAGACAGGACACTTTCAAACATATTGTCCTAACCTTTCAGGTCCTACCTCCCGGGAAGAAAAACAATCAAGGTCAAAGCACTCCTCAACAAACAATAAGAAGAAGAAGAAGGGCTTTATAGGTTGCCAACTGGTGAACAGTTTTATCTCAGCACTCCAGGAACTTGGCTCAAGCGACGTGGACATTGGAAGTGATGAAGATGAACATGATTTGGCAAACTTGTGCTTCATGGCGGGCAAGTCAAGATCATGTATGGAGGAGGCAGAACACAACAACGACAATGAAGAGGTATGTCCTACTTGCGAAGAAATGTGTGATGCTATTTCTCGTGCCACTATTATTGTTAAGAAAAAGGACAAAAAGCTTAGGGACAATGCTGTTAAAATTGAGTCACTAGAATATGAAATTAATCGTTTGAAATCCTTGATTCCTAGTGATGATTCTTGTTCCTCATGTGACTTAATATATGAATAATTGTCCTCCCTGAGAAGTGCACATACCTCCACACTTGATAAACTTGAACTTGAAATTGAAAAGAACAAAAAGCTTGCTGCACTTAATATTGGAAACTTAAAAGATGCTTCTTATTCTACAATTGATTTGCATTGTTCTAGTTGTGATGATCTTGATAAGAAACTGCAAGATGCTATGAATAAATCTCTATATTGAACAATGCTTTACATTGTCATGAAGTTAAATATTGTTCCAATTGCAAATTAAAAGGAAAAACTTCATGTGAAAATTGCCTTGATCGATCCAATAAACTTGATAACATGTATAAGACATTTGATCGGCTTTGTAATGGGAATAAGAACATAAACGTGATGCTGAATTCATCCAAGTCTTGCAATGATATAACTGGTTTAGGTTTTGATTCTCATGGTCATGCTAAGGCACATCCACCTAAAATTGTAAAGTCATTAGCAAGTGGTTTGATTCAAACAGTTCCTAAACAAAAAGAAGTGGTTTTCAAATCTGCAGGAGTATTGTCTCATTCAGTTTCAAATAAAAATGTTGTTTGCCCATCTAGACATGAACACAAAGTTAAATTTCACTGTACCTACTGTGGTAGAGATGGTCATGTCATAGATTTTTGTTATAGACTAGCTAAACAACAGAAAAGGGAAAGAATGGTTGCTAGATCTTATAACTTTCATGCAAAATTTGCTGCACATATTAAACCGAATGTACAATCTGCTGTTTTGAGTCAAAAACATTCAAAGTTTACCTCCGGACCTTCTGTTTTTGCCTCCGGAGCTACTGATTTTTGTGCTACACAAGTAACACCTTATAGGTCAGTAGTTAACAGTGTTATCCTAAACGGCCTAAATGGTCTGTTTAAACGTGTTTAAACACTAAACGGAGGGTAACTGCACAGTTTAGCCCCTAAACGGTGGATTAAACGGTTGACCTGTTTAAACGGGTCAACGCCCATTTAAACGAGCTAAACAGGCTAAACGAAACGGATTTTAAACGTGTTTAGAACCGTTTAGGCAAAGTGAACTTACACTTCTAAGTCATATGCAAGTTTAAAATTAATATCACCAAATTGATTAAAATCAATATATTTTCTAAGCTTCACTTAAACACTTAAACACATCAGAAGTAATATTACTTGTATGTCAAAAAATATAATAAAACAACCAATAGCAGTGGAAGTTTAAAATATTTTTTTAGGACTACATGTACTTTTTCAGTCTCAATATTATTATTTGGTGGTGTGGTATTGTGGTCGTCTTATTAATTTTATATGATGTCAAAGTTAAATTGATCCCAAATATGAGTTTGAACTTGATTTGAACATCTACCGTAGCACAGGATAGTAAAAAATATGTTTTCTTACTGCTACAGTACACGCCGTTTAATCTGTTTAAACATCGTTTAAACGCCATCTAAACCTTCTAAACGGTAAACATAGTTCCACCGACTGTCTACCGTTTACCGTTTAGGATAACACTGGTAGTTAAGAATAAAAAATCTCAAACTTTGACTCATAAACCTGCTGTTTTGTCTCAGCTTTCGCGTGTTTTTCCTGCTGCACGTCGCGTGACTCAGTACTGGATTCCTAAATGCCTTCTGACTAACCCTAGTATTGAGTCATCAACGTATTGTGCTTCTATGTAGGTTACACGTTTGAGGAAGGAGAACATTTGGATTGTGGATTCAGGTTGCTCACGCCACATGACCGGTAGCAAAGATTAGTTCTCCTCCCTCTCTTTTGTGTCATGTGTAGAGAATTTTACTTTTGCCGATAATTCTTCAACTCCTATAATTGCTAAGGGTTCGGTTAGAGTAAATGATCACTACACTTTGAAGGATGTGGCACTTGTAAAAAATTTGAAATACAACTTACTTTCTGTTTCACAATTGCTTGATGAAAATCTGGAAATTATTTTCAATAAAAACTGCTGCAAAGTTGTAAGTTCAAATAGTGAGCTTATTTTTAACATGTCTCGGTTTGGATGAGTTTTTAAAGCTGATTTTGATATGTCTTCCTCTAAGCATAGGTGTCTAGTTGCTAATGATTCAAAGGACTTATATTTTTGGCATCGTAGACTTGGTCACGTAGGCTTTGATCACAAACATATGTAAGCAACGCGTGTTAGTGCTCTTGATCGCATATGTGGGCTGCCTAAGGTTAAAGGGGACAAAGAAATTGTGTGCTCTTCTTGTAGACATGCTAAGATGGTTGCAGGTTCACATACTCCTCTCACGATGATCATGACAACTGAACCATGTCAACTTTTGCATCTTCACACTGTAGGACCTTCACGTGTTCAATCCTTCGGAGGTAAATGGTATGTACTTGTGATTGTTGATGATTATTCTAGATACTCTTAGGTTTACTTTATGGCATCTAAGAATGAAGCTTTTAGTCACTTTATAACTTTATTTCTTAGATTATCAATTGATCACCCAGGATCTTTAAAAGCAATTAGAAGTGTTAACGTAACTGAATTTAAAAATCAATCTTTTGTTCGCTTTTGTGCCGAAAATAGAATAGATCATCAATTTTCTTCACCATATGTACCTCAACAAAACGGTGTTGTAGAAAGAAAGAACAGAACCTTAGTTGAGACTGCTAGGACTATGCTTGATGAATATCAAACTCCTAGGAAATTTTGCGCTGATGCGTTAGCAACCGCTTGTGATGTCTCAAATCGTATTTTCTTGCGTGCTAAGCTAGGTAAAACACCATATGAGCTCCGGTTTGGACATAGGCCTAGTGTTACACACTTTTGGGTCTTTGGTTGCAAATGCTTTGTTAAGAAACATGGTAATCTTGATAAATTTAAACCTAGATCCATTGATGGCATGTTTCTTGGTTATCCATCCCATACTAGAGGCTACCGTGTGCTTTTACTTGACACTAACAAAATTGTGGAGACTTGTGAAGTGTCTTTTGATTAAGCTAGCCGAGGTACTAGCTCAAACATTGCAGGTCCAGATCCATATCCGCAGGGGGGAGCATTTTCGTTGAAGTTGAGGAAGAATTGGAGCTGCTGCCCGAAAGTTCAGCAGCTAAAGACTTTGGTTTAGCTCCTGATGTTAATTCTCAACCAGCACCGACAACAATCAATGCTGATTCAAATCATCCTAAAGTCACAAGCTCGTCGATTTGTGATGAACATGAAGAAGAAGAATCTTGTGAGACATCTGTTCCCCTACGGTTTTACAAAGATGATCCCCCACAACAAATGATTGGAAGCTCGCATGAACGAGTCACACGGTCCAGATTTTGTGATCCAAACTCTTATGCTCATTCTGCTTTTGTTGCTTCTTTTGAATCCATATATCACACGCACTCACTAATGAATCTTGGATTATTGCCATGCAAGAAGAGTTAGAAAATTTTGAAAGAAATAATGTTTGGAAACTCGTACCTCCACCTCAAGGTCACACCTTAATTGGAACTAAATGGGTATTTAAAAATAAACAAAGTGAGGATGGGGTTGTGGTTAGGAATAAGGCTAGGTTGGTTGCTCAAGGTTTCACTCAAGTTGAAGGTCTAGATTTTGATGAAACTTTTGCTCCTGTTGCTAGATTAGAAGCCATAAGAATTTTGTTAGATTTTGCTACATCTATTGGTTTTAGGCTATATCAAATAGATGTTAAAAGTGCTTTTCTTAATGGCTACATAGATGTGGAGGTTTATGTGAAACAACCACTGGGTTTTGAAAATCAAGATTTTGCTAATCATGTTTACAAACTGTCCAAAGCCTTGTATGGTCTCAAACAAGCCCATAGAGCATGGTATGATAGGCTAAAAACATTCTTACTTGAAAAGTGGTTTACCATGGGAAAGGTTGATAAAACTTTTTTTGTGCTTAAACATGGCAATGACTCATTATTCGTTCAAGTGTATGTGGATGATATTATCTTTGGTTGTGCTTCTCATGATCTTGTGTCCAAGTTTTCAGCAATGATGAGTTCCGAATTTGAAATGAGTATGATGGGTGAACTCACTTACTTTTTGGGGCTGCAAATCAAGCAAACTAAAGAGGGTACCTTTGTGCATCAAACGAAGTATACAAAAGATCTCCTAAGGCGCTTCAACATGGACAAAAGCAAGCCTCTTCGGACACCAATGGGAACAGCAACAACACTTGGACTTGATGAAGATGGTGAACCCGTGGATCAAAAAGAATATAGAAGCATGATCGGATCACTTTTGTACCTAACGGCATCAAGACCAGACATACAATTCAGCGTATGTCTTTGTGCACGGTTTCAAGCCTCCCCACGTGCTTCACATCGTCAAGCCGTCAAAAGGATTCTCAGGTACTTACATGGAACTCAAGAATTTGGAATTTTTCTTCCTTCTTCCTCAACCGTTACTTTGAAAGCTTTTTCAGATGCTGATTTTGGGGGTTGTAGGATTGATAAGAAAAGTACTTCTGGTACTTGTCATTTTCTTGGTAATTCTCATGTTGCTTGGTCCTCTAGAAAACAAAATTCAGTTGCACAATCCACAACTGAATCTGAATATGTAGCTGCTGCTAGTGCTTGCTCACAAGTTCTTTGGATTGTTCAAACACTTAAGGACTATGGGGTTGATCTAGATAGTGTTCCACTGTTCTGTGATAACACTAGTGCCATTTGCATTGCTAAAAACCCTGTGCAACATTCTAGAACTAAGCACATTGACATTAGGTATCACTTTCTCCGAGATAATGTTGAAAAAGTAAACATTCTGCTTCACCATGTAGATACCGAACAACAATTGGCTGACATTTTTACAAAACCTTTGGATTTCACTCGTTTTTGTTACATTCGTAGTGAAATAGGGGTTATGCATCCTCATGGCTTAAATTGAGGGGGAGTTTTGAAACTTGGGAAGTCTATGTGTGAATCTGAAATTAAAATAATATGATCATAGTATTTCATACATATATGACTTTGTGATTCCTTATACACGCTGAAAGTTCATACTACATTACTCATGTTATACATTTTGTAGTTTTTGCCATGTCTAGTAATTGGAATAATTACTTACACTAGACTGGTCATGGTCGAACTTTCTTGCTGTTTTGAACTTGTTACATGTTCACAAGTGCTTTTAATCATTAAGAATTAATCAAGTAATCAACTAACATGTTGAGTTTTTATGAACAAATATAAATTGAGAAAATATCAAGAGAATATGCATGCATCGCACTTCTTCTTTTGAGATGGTTTATCATTGCACTTAGATATGAACTTGGAAGAAGTTGTGTATGACTAAAACCATGTCCTTAAGCTTCTGATTGTCAAATGACATAGGTTTGGCTTGGTTGGTTAGAATAAGGCAGATGCGCATATAATCTCTTGTAAATATCATATGATCTAAATTTATGCTTTGAAAAAATAATAAAATGCAGCAACTAGTGTCCTGATTTCAGGTTTTGAAATAGTTAAGTTTGTGAGATCATGACTTACTTAAATTGAAAATTACATTTGATCTCTAGCATGGCTTACACTACTTTATGTATTTCATTGATGTGAAAATGTAAGGTACTTGATAGTATGACTTGGATGAGCTTTGTTCATATGTATATGTTATAATATGCTCATAACAACTAAAGGGGGAGAGATAATTTGTTTATATACTCATGACTTGCTGAATACATTGTCAAAGGGGGAGAGATAAGCATGAAGAGAAATAAAATATGTGCATAAGGAGAGATAATAAAGGGGGAGAGATAATATGGGATAATTTTTGGATTTTCTTCTCATTTTACTTTTGATTTACAAAGGGGGGGAAAATGCCTTCAAAACTTTTATGTGAATAAGCCAATGTTCAGATTTTAAATGGTGTTGCCAATGCATTCGTCAAGGGGGAGATTGTAAGACCTATGTGTTCTGAATACATTGGTTTGTAGTAAATACACTTGCTTTGACGATAAAAGTTTTGAATATCACCAAAACACCTTTTTATTAAGGTCCGACTAGTTTTTGTTAGCTCTGGTGAGTTTTGTCTTTGATAGCTCCTGCGTGTTTTTTCCTAAGCTCCAAGTTGTTTCTTCTAGCTCCGACTTTTGGGATGACTAGTTACATCTAGTTTTGGTAAGCTCCGGCGCTAGGTTGTACTAGCTTTGGTAAGCTCCGGCTCAAGGTCCGGGTTGCTCTGGCAAGGTCCGGAACTTGACCACAATGCTTATGTTTTTCATTTGCAATGTTTTGTACTTGCTTTACATCTCTGGAAAGATTGCTTAGTATTCATTTGATAAGTCTTTGGTGCGTTTTTGGTTGACATGGATGATATCGTGTTACTGTGGTTTTGCAACATACTTATGTGAGGTTCTCACGTAAGGTGTTGTGTTCGGAACTAACTTGAGTCAAGTCGAGGACTTGGGCTCGTATGGATTGGTTGCTTATTCATGTGCATGTGTTGCTTGAGTTCAAGACATGGTTGGTGATGGGATCCATTGGACTAGTCTCAGGGAGGAGACGAGGTTATAACAACCAAATTCGGGAGGAATTGTGGTTGAGCTGATCAGGAGGTTGCACAACATGATTGAATCAAGAACAATGCATGCACTACCAGGATTACCGTTTATTGCGATGAAAAAAATCGTTGCAATAGGTCGAAATTCGTCGCGATAGGTTGTGGTCGCAACGAAATAGAACGTCGCGATAGTTTTTCTGACTCATGGCGATAACAGTCGTGGCAATAGGTTATTGCGATGACTTGACATCCGTGGCAAATAGTATGGTATTGTGACGACTCCACGTTGGTGGCAAATAGTATGGTATTGCAAAGGTTTAACATATTGCGATGATTTAACGTATTGCGACGATAATATCGGTGTTGCAATGATGTCACATTCATGGCAAAAAGTATGGTACTGCAACGACTCCACGTTCGTTGCAAATAGTATGGTATTGCAATGGTTTAACGTATTGCGACGATTTAACGTATTGCAACAAAAATAATTGTGTTGCAATGATGCCACATTCGTGGCAAAAAGTATGGTATTGCAACGACTCCACGTTCGTGGCAAATAGTATGTTATTGCAACTGTTTAATGTATTGCGATGATTTAACGTATTGCAACGAAAATAATGGTGTTGCAATGATGCCACATTCGTGGCAAAAAAGTATGGTATTATGACGACTCCACGTTCGTGACAAATAGTACGGTATTGCAACGGTTTAACGTATTGCGACGATTTAGCGTATTGCAAAGAAAAAAAATGGTGTTGCAACGATGCCACATTTGTGGCAAAAATTATGATATTGCAACGACTCCACATTCCTGGTAAATAGTATGGTATTGCAACGGTTTAACGTATTGTGACGATTTAACATATTGCTACGAATAGTACATTATTTGCGACGATTTCACATCTGTGGAGATAAGTACGGTATCGCGACAATTTCATACTCGTGGCGAATAGTATGGTATCACGACGTTTTCACATTCGCAGTGAATAGTACGGTGTGGCAACAATTTCACATTTGTAGCGAATAGTATGGTATGGCAACGTTTTTACATTCGTGGCGAATAGTATGGTGTTGCAATGATTTCACATCCGTGGCGAATAGTACGGTATCGTGACGATTTCACACTCGTGGCGAATAATATGGTATCGCGACGTTATAACATCCGCGGCAAATAGTACGGTATCGCGACGATTTCAAACTCGTGGCGAATAATATCGTATCACGATGTTTTCACATTCGTGGCGAATACTACGGTGTTGCAACGATTTCACTTCCGTGGCGAATAGTACGGTATGGCGACGATTTCACACTCGTGGCGAATAATATGGTATCGCGACGATTTCACAACCATGGCCAATAATACTGTAATGCAACGATTTCACGTTCATGGCGAATAGTACAGTATTGCAACGATTTCAAAACCGTGACAACAGTATTGTATTGCAACGATTTCTGATGTGTGGCAATAGATTCGTAATGCAACATATTCAAATCTGTTGCAACAGGGTCGTCATGCAACGTTCTCTGGGTGGTGGCAATACCAGTCTAGTGCAACGCTTTTTTTGGTCGTAGCCAAATGTTTGTAGTGCAACGTTTTATAATTTGTGGCAATAGCTAGCTTCCTATTGCAACAGTTTATTTTCGTCGCAATAATCTATTAATGCCACGTTTTATAATTAGCGGCACTAGAATCCAAATGCACTAGGTTTGAAAATTAGTGGCAATAGAATCAATTTATTCGCACACGATACGTCTGTCGACTTAACAACAAACATCCAACAATTGATGCAATGCTCAAGGACCCTTGCGTCCTTGCGAGACGATGTTATTTACAGTTTTTTCAGGTTGCAACATTGCACCCATTAAAATAGCAATAGCACCGCAACAAGTTCTAGTATTAGGAATCGTTTCTCGAACATCCAGCTTCGACTTGGTGCGAGCAGAAGCCTTTTGTGGAGTTGCTGCTAGCCATTGTTGATTTTGCAAGCTCTCCATCATTCTACGCATGTCTGCTAGCTCCTTTTCTTGCTGTGCAGAATTGGCTGCCATCTGATCATGTAAAGCCTAGACTTCCTGGTTGAGCTGTTCATTTGCCTGGACGAAGCCATCCATCTGGGAGGTCATATAATCATTTCTTCCTTCCAACTCTTGCACCTGAGAGCTGAGGTCTTCATTTCTATTTTGCAAGGATCGAACTTGCTGGCCGAGCTGGTCAGACATCTGGATACGCAGTCTTTCGGAAACATTAGGTTTAGCCATATAACCACGCCCCCGAAACTGTGATCCTCCAGAACTGGTTGCGGATATATAAGTAAGCTGGAAGATGTTGTTTCTTTCCTCATCTGGGATTGGGACTCCCAGCTCAGCTTCCTTGAAGTTGATTCGGGCACATGCCTGGGTCTATATACAAAAAGAAAAGTCACATGTACATTGTAAATATTTATTTAAATGGGGACTGTTTGAAGTGTTTCTCACATGTACAGCTTCTGCCTGCTCGTTTGCCCATTGACCGTTCTTCACATGGCTTGCCTCCCACAGTTCTATGTCATCGAGTTCTTTTCCGGTCTCTGGGTCTCGCTACATCAAATACAAGTAAAATTTGATTGAATGATTGCAGTGAAAAGTAAAAGCATGATTTAGTTTTCATACCTTCTCGTAACTAAGTTGGGCATAGGATTTCGATCCAAGCAAGTGTTTTGTCTTTTGAGTACCTCGATTTTGTGAATTGGTTCTGCTTATTGACTGCAATTTTAAGAATTAATTTCATGAATGGGTGTTATCAAATAGTTTTTGTAGGATATTAAGGTATTAGAAAGCTAGCTGACCTTGAATCGCTCGGACCCAAAATAGTCCATAAGCGCCAACCAATCGGAATCTGCTACGTCAACAGGCTTGTTTTGTATACGTTCCTCATCGGTCGAATACTTCTTATTGGTGGCATGCAATGTTGATTGCCACCCCTTGTAGCGCTCACCAGCAATCTTCAATATTTTTCTTCTGGAATCATCTGTGTCCTCCAAGTCCCAGGCATTCTGTATATTGTATATCACACTGTTATAAACGTACAAGATGGAGGTCGCTAGAAAAAAATACTTATGTGGGGTGTCACAACACTAACCAGAATGTCTCTCACTATATCGCTCTTCGAAGTATCGCCAACCTCTGCCCACTTCCTTACACCAGCGAGGGGTGTATTTTTTTTGTTGTAATAACCACATCATCGACAAAGCGCCGCTGATTAGGACCAACCGCAGCACCCAAACTATCGGACCACTGAATTTGTAGCTTCCAATTCTGATCATTCATTCTATTTGCAGATGCTAGATAGCGCAATTTAGCAACCTTAAGTCCTTTAGCCACCCCTCTTCCAAACTTCTTTCCTTCTTTTAGTGTCATATAAACAGTAAACGTTTAAAGCAAATTAGCAACTGACCAGGCCTAGTATCATGTACAAATAGTGTGAAAGAAGAAGAAGTTTAATGTTTTACCATCTTCAGGACGAGTGCGGCAAATACGAGCGTGGGAACACCGCGTCGCAACAACATTTTGCTCCATATTGGGCGGTGCATCAACTTGTTGACTTCTTTGTTGCTATTCATACCCTACAATTAGGCATCAGGCAGTAGTCAGTGGCGCTACAGCACCCGTAGTACTGCAGGGGATTTTTAGTCCAATTGCGAAGCAGGCAAGACAACAGCTGGCCATGCTGGAGAAAGAGAGGGTTTGTCGGGTGCTCATCCTCTGCAATACTGCCGGTTCGGTCTGACCGACATCAGTAGGAGGGCGTCTCAAGGCGAATTGGTGGCAGTGCGAGTCATGGACGTCAGCGGTATTAGCAGGTAGAGGATGCAAGACAGATGAGGCAGGCAGCTTGCGACGTTTAACAAAGCTAGGGTTCGGTTTGGCAGTGCAGTGACCACATTTAAGTCAAAGGATCGACGTCCAGATCACACCAGTGATCTCACATGACTTACGTTTTTACTGCAGCCGATGCATTAAAGATCCAACAGTGTGATTCCGTTGGATCTTTACTGCATCGCGTGCAGTAAAAACGTATAAGTCAGGTGATTTGTGTCCATTGATATCACCCCGGAGCAAGTCTCGAGGGTTGGAGGACAGTGTGGCGGATCTAGGAATCAAATTTAGGTGGATTGTATACTGATATTTTGCTCTGCATGTTAGCATCTCACCCTAAAGTGCTACTATAACGGATACATGAATATAATCTTGCGTTAATTACCAGACATCAACAACATATTTGGCAGTGTAAAAAACGGAATTGAGATCATATAAGCAGCAATGAACCCTCATGTACATGCATCTCTAAACTATATGATACTAACATTTCTTAGTGGATACGGGTTAATGATATTGGACTATCTTTTCCAGGGTATGCCATGTCATATGGGGCATAGCATGTAGGTACACCGTAATGGCCAGGTGTTTGCGGGCGGCGGGGTCATCATGGCATGCGAACGATGGGACATGGAGATGGAGGAAGACACGTCGGGGAGGATAGTGAAGTGACCACCAGTAGGGCGTGGGCGCCGGCCGATGCCGCAGTGACTGGCGGTGATATGGGTTTGCGGGCGGCGAGGTCATCATGACACGCGAAGGATGGGATGTGGCGATGGTTGAGGGAGACGCGTTTCTGAGGGCACTAAAGTGAGCAGCAGCAGGGCGTGGTCGCCGGTGCCGAAGTGGCGGCGGCGAGAGAGCCCAGTGTGCGCGTGTAGGCATCAATAAATCACTTCATCACACATACTCACCAGCAGGGTGTGGGCGCCGGCCAGTGCTGGAGTGACCGGCGGCGACAGGGGTTTGCGGGCGGCGGGGTCATCATGACACGCGAAGGATGGGACGTGGCGATGGTGGAGGGAGACGTGTCGGGGAGGACACTGAAGTGAGCAGCAGCAGGGTGTGGTCGCTGGTGCCAGAGTGGCCGGCGGCGAGAGAGCCCATCGTGCGTGTGTAGGCATCAATAAATCATGCCATCACATATAATGATTAACTGTTAACTGGGACTAGGAAACTACAATCGCAATGCTAAAATATTTAGTAGAGCCCGATACATATTTATACTCGTAGTACCAGCATGGGATGACTAATCTCGGGGTTCCTGAGCATCAGGTGCTGCAATATTCTCTGCATACGATGCAAAGGAATTAACATGTTATAAATATGTGTATTTTGATAGTAGTCACATTTATAGTTATACCAGGTGCTTGTTGCCCATCACGATTACTTGTAGATGACATGACGGTTTGGTGTCTTATTCCTAATGTAAAGAGTATATATAGTAAGTAACAGTGATAATGTCAGATTACATGAGGATGTGTATTTTAGATAGGACGGTGTGGTTGCTATGAACTGAAAATGTTTTTTTTTTGAACGGAGGAATTAGAAATGAAGGAGTAGGAAAAAAACCGTACAATCCGAGAAAGAAAAACAAGAAAAACGTGTGCAAACCGTGGGAACTGAAAATCTTAGGAATACAAGTTTGGAACACAGGAATGAGAGTACAACATTGGGAGTGGTTGATAAGATAACCCTGGCGTCATTTACTTCTAAATCAAGAAATTACATAGTACATGCAGTTTTTAATAGTTATCTTTCCTGATAAGAAAAATTGATGAGTCCCGATCTTCCGATAGGTAATGGATAGGTCGATTGATGTGGAGATCTCGACGTTGATGATCCGAGGCTCTCGAGTAGAACACGAACAACCCCTGCAATCACTACACCACCGCTCCGTTGGTTATCAACCGTGCTTCACACGATTGACCTCGCCAAGAAGGCTAATCCCTGCAAGTGCAACCGAGAACACAAGCAAGAACAAGGTAGACACGATCTGAAATCGCGAAGTTGGGGTTTCACAAATCGAAGAACGGCGATATTATTGATCTAAGCAAAACCCAATTGTTCATGGCGGCTACTATGGAGTATATATAGGTGGGAGGACGTCCAAGGGGGTGTTGGGGTCGTGACCTAATCCTAACACACGAAAACAATGGACTTAGACTTGATACAAGTCCCAATGGCCCAATACGGTGGCGCAGCACCCTGACAGATTCTGTACTTGATTTTGTTTCGACGATTCACGTCGACACCTAGGGAATTTTGACATGGGACCGGCGCCATTGGAAAGGTTATCCTCTCCCCTTTCCGTGCATATGTAGAACGTCCAAAACGGAGTTCGTATGCGTCCTGGACGTCCGTTTTAGTGCGTACTGCTCCTGGACTCCGAGTTGGATACGATTTGGAGTTTGGTTCGGTTTCCATCTTCTTTGAACGAATTCTCTGGTCTTTCACGTCCCTAATACTCCCTCCAGGTACTCCTTGAACCTCTCCATGGATCCTAATCACAATTAAATCATTAAGTAGCAATCTATGCTCAAAAATATATAAGGAAATATATAAGAACGAGTTCACCTCTGAAATTAATTGTTGTGTATGAACTCTATTGATTGCATCTTGTATGTTCAATGCAGTGTTGTTTGTATCCATAGAAGTGATGTCCTCATCATCCTCTCCTTCTTGAATTGGAGTCGTCCTCGACTCAAGTTCATCTTCTCTCATGTGTTGGTCCAAATATGCAACGCCATGAAATCTTTTTGTGTGCATCAAAGGAGGAGGCCAAGGTGGTGGAAGACATAGTGCGCCATCTTGATCTTGTCCATCAAATAAGAGTGCACATTCACTTGAGCCAGGATCCCAAACAAATAAATATTGTGTCATGTTTGCAGGTGCAATAATAATGTGCATGATCTTATCATTCTCCCCTTCTTTATGACAAGCCGTCCTCGGCTTGCTCGTATGTCCAGCAAAGAGGCTTGCGTTGGAGGTAGAGTAAGTGCTGTCCATAATGAACAACCACAGTGAATAATGCTTTTGTTGTCCCTGCTGCAAGGAAAAAATACTAGAACAATTTGACAATACATTATTAGTGTTAGTGCATCCATTCATTTCACCATGTTGTTGCAGCACAAAAGGAGCTTCCTCATTTGAACATATGTAAACTTTATGCACCATAAACATACCACTATGTTCATATTTGCCTATAGCATGAACAATATTTCTACTTAACAAAGGCAATTCAGATTGAGAAAATATTATCTTCTCTACGATATCTAGATCACAAAGAGTGTCAAATTCAATATAGCCCAAAGTATTTAGAGAAGATAACAATTTCAGCTCATCCCTTTCACATGTAGTTGGGATCAAATCCTTAATTTCAGCACAAGTGAGTGATAAAGTATCAAATTCATTTGGTTGTTCTAGCATAGGTATAATATAATTATCAGCACACAACTCATTTTTGTTATAAGAATCAGTGGGAAAATCAACTAATAGTAAAGTTGTATTATGTAAAGGTTCATATTGTTGCTGCTCATCGATAGTATGATTGGTAGCAAAATTCAGAACATCTGAAAATGTCATACCGTGGTTAACTGTAGAGCATTGTCCATTAACACTACTCTCATTTTCAGCAAGAAATTCAAATGCATTATGAGTTGATTCATCAAAAAATTGAGAAGAGTTGTTCAACACCTCACTCTCATTTGCATCTCCATTTATTTGTTCATGTTCCTGCAAAAGGTTAGGCAAAGGAGGAGGTACAACAAGAAAATTCTTCTCAAGTTCATGTATTTCATCTTTACAATTAGATACATTAGCAAAAGTTTCTCGCATAAGAATTTTCATATCTTTCCATGTTCGAGGTCTTTCTAAATCACTTAAGTTGTTCCACCAAGTCAATGCACAACCTACTAATGCACTTGCAACATTTCTAATCTTTCTTTTCTCACACATATGACATTGTCCAAAAATTTTATCCAACTCTATTTCCCAAGCAATATATTCATCGTAACCAAAACCATCATAAGAAGGAAGAGATGGAAGAATGTAATTACTTCTTGTGGAAGGTGTTGTAAAGGTGGTCTGAATGTCATGTGAATCCTTGATTGATGTTTGATTTTTAGTGAGCAACTCTATCGCCGTCTTCATCATGTCCATCATCTCAGCATATAATGCATGATTCTTGCTTTTACCTGACATTGTTAGTAGCAAACAGAAGACAACATAAAAAATATGTTATCCCTATCAACTACAAAGGATAATGGAAAAGTGGAAGTGGAATCACACACTCTCAAGCGTCTTACCACGCTCTTACAAGTGTTCTTACCGACACTGCAGGTGGCAAACGGTGGCCGGTATGAAGAAACCAATGAAGCGTGGAATGATTGCAAAGGTGTATCGATTCTGCTCAAGAGTAAGGTGTAGCTTGGATGATACTTTATTTGTAGCAAGGATTAGCAACAATGAAATCAGATAGTAAAGTTGAATAAGTGTCCAAAGTATTTGTCAAAGTTGCAAAGGCTCAATGGTGGTTTGGACAAAATAATGAACAGATCTACTAAACTGCAAGTTTTTTGTGGCTTTTTTGTGGACTCTAGGTATGAATAACAAAACTAATGTAATGGATAGATGAATTACCTAACGGGCAACCTGGAAATCTGATACCAATTGATGAAAAAAATTGGTCCCGATCTTCCGATAGGTAATGGATAGGTCGATTGATGTGGAGATCTCGACGTTGATGATCCGAGGCTCTCGAGTAGAACACGAACAACCCCTGCAATCACTACACCACCACTCCATTGGTTATCAACCGTGCTTCACACGATTGACCTCGCCAAGAAGGCTAATCCCTGCAAGTGCAACCGAGAACACAAGCAAGAACAAGGTAGACACGATATGAAATCGCGAAGTTGGGGTTTCACAAACCGAAGAACGGCGATATTATTGATCTAAGCAAAACCCAATTGTTCATGGCGGCTACTATGGAGTATATATAGGTGGGAGGACGTCCAAGGGGGTGTTGGGGTCGTGACCTAACCCTAACACACGAAAATAATGGACTTAGACTTGATACAAGGCTCAATGGCCCAATACGGTGGCGCAGCACCCTGACAGATTCTGTACTTGATTTTGTTTCGACGATTCCCGTCGACACCGATGGAATTTTGACATGGGACCGGCGCCATTGGAAAGGTTATCCTCTCCCCTTTCCTTGCATATGTATAACGTCCAAAACGGAGTTCGTATGCGTCCTGGACGTCCGTTTTAGTGCGTACTGCTCCTGGACTCCGAGTTGGATACGATTTGGAGTTTGGTTCGGTTTCCATCTTCTTTGTGGTCTTTCACGTCCCTAATACTCCCTACAAGTACTCATTGAACCTCTCCATGGATCCTAATCACAATTAAATCATTAAGTAGCAATCTATGCTCAAAAACATATAAGGAAATATATAAGAACGAGTTCACCTCTGAAATTAATTGTTGTGTATGAACTCTATTGATTGCATCTTGTATGTCCAATGGAGTGTTGTTTGTATACATAGAAGTGATGTCCTCATCATCCTCTCCTTCTTGAATTGGAGTCGTCCTCGACTCAAGTTCATCTTCTCTCATGTGTTGGTCCAAATATGCAACGCCATCAAATCTTTTTGTGTGCATCAAAGGAGGAGGCCAAGGTGGTGGACGACATAGTGCGCCATCTTGATCTTGTCCATCAAATAAGAGTGCACATTCACTTGAGCTAGGATCCCAAACAAATAAATATTGTGTCATGTTTGTAGGTGCAATAATAATGTGCATGATATTATCATTTTCTGACATGAAAATGTACTAGAAATACACTACCATAAACTGTCGGAGCGACATTTATTTCGGGGCAGAGGTGTAGTGTATTTTATATATGGAAAAAAGTAGAATGCAATCAGATGCTAGGGTAAAATAAAAAGATGAATCGATTGTAGGATGCAGATCTAACGATTGAGGATAGTTGATTGCACGATTGCACCATTAATCAGATTTTATACTAGACATTCATGAAACATAAGAGCATATAAGGAGTTGGGACGACAACTAGGAATGAACTGGCTGCAGCTGTTGGGACGACAACTAAAGCGATAAGGAGGGAGTAGCTCTATAAAAAGACAGCATGGATCGTGTAGAACTTATGTAGCACAAAACTGGAGTTCGGGATGTTGCAAGGCGGGGTCGGCGACGAAGAGGTTCAGTAGAGCCCGTCAAACTTGGTCGGTTGACGTTGTACCCACAGTCACCACCACCACTCACACGGGAATTTCTTAGGAATGCAAGTTTGGAACACAACACTAAGAGGATAACATGTGTGCCGGGAACGGAAGCCATTGCAGGATTAGAGGGAGACGCACATTTATATTCGTCGTGGCTAGCTACAAATGGGCGGGACTGGAATTTTGGGCGCACAGAGTGAAGTTTCAATTGTGAAAATCTCAATTGTGCGCGCCAAGAAGAACGAAAAAATTTTCGAGGGACCGCTACCTGCCGTTCATCTTTGTTTTCATGGATATGTAAAAGAAGTCATGTGGTAGTGGAAGATTACAAAAAAAATACGAACAAAAATATGTATCGCCAAATGTATCATTGTGCTAATGCAAACGACATGCAAATACAGAACACCCAAGTCCACGAAAGGAGGACGGCAAATCCATGGTCTAGTAAAAGGTAAACAATCAACATTTTATATATAACATTCGTCGCAATGAAATGATAACATATACAAAGTATATACTACTACAACAAAAATAAAACATTTTCCCCTGTGATGTCTAATGTTCAGGCCGTCGATCCAAAGCCGCCTGTGATACGAGTATCACAGGTACATACGATATATATATCAACAATGTCATCGGATATTAGTTACAACAGATAAAGTACTTTTCATGCACCTGTTGCATCAGGCGATGGACTAGTTAGCAATTTAGATGACATAATTTCCTAATCAAGTTAATTATGCATCATGTATGTTGTTAGTTCTATTACTTGTAAGTATAATGTTTACTGGATTTCATTCATTCAGCCACAAGAAATATAGACGGTCCCAAGTTACAAACATATAGGAGATGTTTTCCATAAAATAAGTTTATCGATACTGCATATATAGAACACATTGTTCATGAACATAAAGACATATTTCATTAACAAACAAGTAATAGGAAAACACGTAGTAGACAGCATGAACAAGATAAACTACACATAATACTACTCTACTCAGAGATCACGAATTAGATAAACTACTCCTAATACTACTCTACTGGGAGAAAACCACGTCCTCCTCCTCCACCGCTGCCGCCTCCTCCGCCTCTGCCGCCGGTGCCACCACCTCCTCCTCCTCCTCCTCCTCCGCCGCTATCGCCGCTGCTGCCGCCTCCGCCGCCGCTGCCGCCTCCTCCTGCTCCTCCTCCGCCGCTGCCGCCGCCTCCATAGCCGCGTCCACCTCCCCCTCAAGAGACGCCTCCTACTCCGCCTCCTCCGCTGCCGCCGCTGCCCAAGCTGCCTCATACTCCTCAACCTCCGTCACAGTCCGAAGCTTCCCAGCGACGTGGTGCTTAATCTTCAGGAGGCCCTCTACCCCAGCAACCTCCACGATCGTCTCGTGGAGGGCGTCGAGATGACCGGCCATAGTCATCAACCCGTAGCAGTAGTGGCCCACGGTGTCCATGCTCATGTGGAGGGGAAGGGTCCCAAGACCCAGACGGCGACACGAGTGATCTGTGTCGGAAAAGACCTTCCGCGCCACTGCGTTGTGCGCTAGTGCGCTACGAGCGGCGGCGGACTTGGCGTCGGTGGCCACTTTAAGGCGCCGATCGAGTTCGTCGATGTGGTCGGTGAGGAGTCCGAGAGCCTGCTCAACCCAACCGGGATGAGGAAGTGCAGGTGCCGCGGGCGGAGATGCAGGCGCCGCCATCAGTTCCACCGGCAGTGCCGGCGGCGATGGAAACGGAGAAGGAGGTTTGGAGGACGTCGATGGCCTAGAGCGCTTAGGCGCGGGGCTACCCATTTGTGTGGCGACGGAGGTGCAGAGAAAGAGCGAGAGGTGGTCGACGGTGGCGGGGGGAGAAGTTTAGAGGCTAGGATCTAAGGAGTGGTGTGGTGGAGAAGCAAGAGGACGATGAGCCTTTATAGCGGGTCATCGTCTATGCGGGCGTGTCGAGATGATCGGACACTAGAGGAAACTGTGCTTAATTATGAACCGGTCGGTGGCCCCAGTTTCCCAAAACCGCGGTTTGCATCCTCTCGGTCCCAACGGCTCGACGCGTCCCATTAGGAGTAAATTTACACGCGGGGAAAAACAATTTTTTTGTTATATAAAAAAATCCGTCCGTACATGCCTAAGCCAACTTCGTGACCACGCGTCCGTTCCAAGGGACGCCTTGCAGCGAACATGGGCCTAGTCCTGCAAGCATTACTTTCATTCGGATTTTTAACTGCAACTGTGCGCCATGCCTTATAACGTCGGTGCACTGACCTCAACTTTCCGTGGTGGGACTAATCCTTCGCACCTGTTCCGTATGTTCTTTTCTTCTCTGTCTGTTGTCTTATACTATTTTTGTTCTATGTTCAACATGCATGTGTGACCTCGATCCACGATCATGTTTCATGATGTTATACGTGTGTTTTCTCTTTTTGTTGAAAGATCGTCATGTATTGTTTGAGGTATATATATATATATATATGCATGCATGTTAGTGTTGTTAAACATGACCGAGGTCCGAGGTGTTTTAATTCTAGCTATGTCTAACATGCACGGACCGCAAACATGATCAACCAATTACACTACATAAGAAACCCAAATAGGATACAACAATGGGTGACAGATCAGATGTCCATCGATCACAAAGCGATGCGAGACGCGCTTAAAGTCATTGTTTGTCTCCTTTAGCTTTGCAATTACAAATCGAGACGAGCTTCAAACCCTGAGATCTTTTGTTTTTGTCCAATTTGCTCGGTTCACTTGTGACAGATTAACACATCACTAAACATAGTGCACATTCACTTGATTGAAATCCAGAAATTCTAACACACCAGTATTCATTGACATGAATGAACACATATATATTACAAAACACAAGAAATATGTACAAGAACAGAATTGAAGCTAAACATGTACAAGAACTCATAAAACTACAAAAGAAAGATGTACAAGAACTCCTAAAAACTGCTCTGCTGGCCTCGCCTCCTCTGCCCTCTCCCCAACTTCTCAAACCACGACAAGCGGTCCTCCTCCTCCTCCTCATCGTCGTAGTCTTTGTCGTGGTGGTGGTGGTCGCCGTCGTCGTCGCCTTTGTCATCGTCATCTTCATCGTCGTCATCGTCGTCGTCGTCCTCCTCCCCCTCCTCATCATCATCCTCCTCCTCCTCCTCCTCCTCCTCCTCCTCCTCCTCCTCCTCCTGCGACGATGCAGCAGGAGAGTGGGCCGGCTGCTCCGGCTGAGCCGATTGCTCTGGCTGCACCGGTGGCAATTTTATCTTCTTATTCTAAATAGGCTAGCTTCGTTCGGAGTGGCGACCACGTTCTTGAGGTTTACTAGGCGGCGCCTAGCTCCGGACCTATAACTGATCAAGCAAGGGACAAAAGGCAAATCCTCCAGCCTTTTTCTAATATCAAGAATCGCAAGGTGTGGCACTTGGATTTGGATGGTGAGGTGAGGCGAGGGGAGGTAGCTGTAGGCGAGAAGAGACACTCTTTTTGAGGGCGTACCTGGAAGTGACGAGGGCGAAGCTCAGCGGCGACGGTGATACTCGGCGGCATACCTGGAAGTGACGAGGGCGAACACTTGGCGGCAAATGAAATTTTGGCAGCCTAACAGCGTCTAAGTGTTTCCCCCAGATTATGTTTTTCCTACGCTGCCGAGGGGTATACATAAACTCCAATTTTCTCAGGCGGATTTTAAGTACCGACCGCCTAAGAAGATGGTTACCCCAGACGGGTTTTACTTACCAACCGTCTGAGAAGATATTTACTTCTTCTTAATTAATATTCTTGATTAAATGTGGGTCCTTTAAAAAGGCAAAATTCCACTTTCTTGTAATATTATTGATATGTAAAGGTTACCATTAAATTTCACTTCATAAATCATTTGAAATTTGTCAGAACATAAAAAACATACAACAAATGCTATTTTTCATTTTTCTATCTTGATGAATATTATGCCTTTTTAATTTATTTTTTCAGTGGACATTTTTACTCATCATACCAACCTCTATGAATTTTTTCAGATTTTTATAAATTTTTTTGAATCAATGTGTGTTCATAATTTGATGAATGCCTCATATGTATATATGAGCATTTAGTTAGAATGATGGATAATTTGAAGTTTGACATGTTGGAATGCTTTTAAAAAAATTTAACATAATTCATACATGTATAAATGATAGAAATAGGTTCATATAAACAAATTTGAGTGAGGGATGTTTTTTTTATGAGATACACAAATGTGAATAATATGTGAGTAGAAATTCATTTGATATTTACCAAAACATTACAATGTCAGCTATACAAGTTTTAAAATATTTTGTTCAGGTGGTAGATGTTAATTTTATACAAATGTAGAAGAAAGAATCATCGAATTCGGACACAATTTGCAGAATCTAAACATGTTTGAGTATTTATATTGGAATATGAATAAAAAAGAAGCAAGGGATAAGGAAACTGAAGAACAGTATCGGGCATTATCTCAGCGGTTGGTAAGTAATATCCGACTGAGATAAACATCTTCTTAGACGGTTATTAAGTATCAACCGCCTGTGAAGATATTTACTTCTTATTAATTATTATTCTTAATTAAATGCGGGTCCTTTAAAAAGGAAAAATTCCACTTTCTTCTAATATTATTGATAAGTAAAGGTTACCATTAAATTTCACTTCATAAATCTTTTGAAATTGGTCAGAACATAAAAAACATACAACAAATGCTATTTTTCATTATTCTATCTTGATTAATATAATGCCTTTATCATTTATTTTTTCAGTGGACATTTTTACTCATCATACCAACCTCTATGAATGTTTTCAGATTTTTTTAAATTTTTTTGAATCAATGTGTGTTCAAAATCTGATGAATGCCTCATATGTATATGAGCATTTAGTTAGAATGATGGATAATTTGAAGTTTGACATGTCGGAATGCTTTTAAAAAAATTAACAAAATTCATACATGTATAAATGATACAAATATGTTCATACAAACAAATTTGAGTGAAGGATCCTTTTTTTATGAGAGACACATATGTGAATAATATGTGAGTAGAAATTAATTTGATATTTACAAAAACATTACAATGTCAGCTATACAAGTCTTAAATATTTTGTTCATGCGGTAGATGTTGATTTTATACAAATGTAGAAGAAAGAATCATCGAATTTGGACACAATTTGCAGAATCTAAACATGTTTGAGTATTTATATTGGAATCTAAATAAAAAAGGAGCAAGGGAGAAGGAAACTAAAGAACAGTATCGGGCATTATCTCAGGCAGTTGGTAAGTAATACTTGTATGAGATAAAAATCTTCCTTGACGGTTATTAAGTAACAACCGCCTGTGAAGATATTTACTTCTTCTTAATTAATATTCTTGATTAAATATCTTATCAGGCGGTTGGTAAGTAAAACCTGCATGAGATAAACTTAAAAACCGCCTGTGAAAAACTGATTTCGAGACGGGGACCCCTCACCACACGCCCGCTATTAGACGACGACCCGCTATAAAGGCTCACCGTTCTCTTGCTTCTTCGCCACACCGCTCCTTAGATCCTAGCCTCCAAACTTCTCCCCCCGCCACTGTCGACCACCTCTCGCACTTTCTCTGCACCTCCGTCGCCACACAAATGGGTAGCCCCCCGCCAAAGCGCTCTAGGCAATCGACGTCCTCCGAACCTCCTTCTCCGTTTCCTTCGCCGCTGGCAATGCCGGTGGAACTGATGGCGGCACCCGCATCTCCTCAGCCCGACTGGTTACAGGAGACTGTCTGCCTCTTTACCGCCCACATCGACGAATTAACGTGCCGAATTAAAGATGTCGAAGACGACGTGTCCTCCGCCATCGAACATGCAAGTGCGCTGGACACAATGTCGCAGGATGTATTTAACAATACATCTCTCATCTGTCGCCATCTGGGTCTTGGGAGGCTTCACCAGCTCCCCAGCATAGACTCCGCCGGCTACTACTTGTTCGAGTTAAGCTTTGTGGCCGCCCATCTCGACGCCCTCCACGAGATGATCGCAGAGGTTGCTGGGGTACAGGGCTGCTGGAAGATTCTGCACAGCATCACCTGTAAGCTCGGTGTGGAGACGGAAGAGGTGTCGCCGCCGCCGTCGGAGGCGGAGTCGGAGCCGCCGGAGGATGCGTCGGCCGCG
Source organism: Tuctoria greenei (assembly GCA_036927565.1). Taxonomy (NCBI): domain Eukaryota; kingdom Viridiplantae; phylum Streptophyta; class Magnoliopsida; order Poales; family Poaceae; genus Tuctoria; species Tuctoria greenei. The sequence goes on from JAYESD010000001.1 coordinate 122,300,004, forward strand.
GCGCGCGCGGCGGAGGTGGACGAGGCCTCCGAGTAGAATAGGATTAGGAGTAGTTTTGTTCTTGTTTCTACGTGTTTTTCGTCCATGTTTTCTTTACTCTTGTTTGTAATATATGTGTTGGTAGTATGTTAATGTAATATGTCTTTTATGTTCATGAACAATGTGTCTGATGTATTATCGATAAATTCTCCTTTTATCGAAAAACATCTCCTTTAACGATGCCAAGTTTTAACCTTTAACCCACTTCGTGCGTGAATCGAAAAACATCTCCAGTCATGATGTTGTGTTTCTCTTTTTTTTTGATATTTTTTCTTTTCACGTTTTGTCATGTTGTTTTCCTGCAAAAATCTAAACAGTCGCGAGACTCGCGATGTTATTATTGCATGGACTGGATAATCCACTTGACATCCCTCGAAGCCTTGTTCTCAAGAGAGGCAACAAAGTCGGCGGGGAAGGACGTTCATGGACCGTACCAGTTTACGTCCTAGGTCTTGATTTTGTGGACCACCTTCCGGGTGATGAGGAGGACCCTCCGCCATTCAATGGCAACCCCCACCCTTACCACGGACCAGTCTTGCCTGGTCCTTATCTTGACGATCAAGGTCCTCCGCCTGCTGCCCCAGATGACTTGGGGCAGAATGATCCTGGCGAACAGAATAATGAAGCGTCGGATATGTTGTCCACGGCGCAGGTAGCATATAATATCCTAATCTTTCTCCTCATATATAGCGTGTTAACTATTTTTTCGGCCCCAAATGATCTAGAAAAATTACTCCAGATTTGTTGATGCCATATACTAATCGCGGTTGAAAACAATGACGGTGGTCCAAGCAAGGTTGTCGTGATGCAGGATGCATGGAGGTAGACCCAAGCAAGGTGGTGGTGCAGGACGATGCATGGAGCTAGCTGACGGACTGAAGGTGCTGCTTGAAGAAATGTGGTGAGGACTAGATGTGCCGATTAGTTTATTTTGTGTTTTTTTATTACGTAAGAGCTAGTACTGTAAAATTAATTAGTTTGTTGCCTGGAATGGTACGTTGAACACTATTGTTTGGTTCCGTTGATGTTTATATCTAGTAATTAATCCTTGTTTATATCACTGTGTTGTTGGTTGAAGAGATTTTATGCGTATGCTTTATTTTAATCCTTGTTTATATCACTGTGTTTATATCTAGTAGTACTTAATTGAGAACCTGTATAGAAGTAGCAATTTATACAACTTTATTATTAGTGAAAGCAAAATTTATAGAACCTAGATTTTTTAAAGCACATGTGTCACTTCCGGAGGAATCCATTCCTTAAAACTGCCCCGCGAGTTTCCTTTGATGCAGACGGGGCTAAACAAAAGACGAGCGCGCATAGGGGAAACACAACAAGTACAACATTCATCAGAGACGAGCATGCATATATAGGAGAAACACATCAACATGCCTTATACAAGTCTATTTTATATAAATTACTCCCTTTGTTCACTTTTCATTGGCGTTGGGAGAACTAGGGGTAGCGAATCCAAAAGGGAATGGAGGGAATATAACCCATATAGTACAACACATTATGGCGAAACAGGTCATACTCACGCTCAATCCTACAGTTCTCAGTACAGAAGACGGTCCACTCGTACCACCCTCATCGGCCGCAGCGGGCAGGCCCCTGGTTCCCCCCTGCTGGGCAGCGGCAAACGTAATCGTCAATTTCGGGCAGCGCCACCGGCTGCGGTCCCGGAGGAGCCCTATGCAGTAACCTCTAGCTCACGAAAATGTCGAGCCTCTGCATGGCTTGATTCCGACACCGGCAGCACTCCGTGTTGGTCCACTTCATCGCGACAGACCCGGCCACGTTGTCACCGATGTGGGCCTCGCCTTCGACCTGCCGAATATACTCGAGGGTGTCGCGGTCCCCGCGATCGGCTTCATAGCTGAGCATGGCGAGGACGTAGGCCGCCACCTTGTGGCCGTTCGAGGCCGCCTGGGCAAGGAACTGGGTGCACCGCTGTGCCTGCGCGCGGCCGTAGTTGAAGACGAGGTCGAACCTGGTGATGTAGCACGCATGAGGGTTGCCCACGTTGGCCAGACACTCCATGAGGGCATCATAGCTCCCATTCCCGTGCCGTTGGAACCACTCCCAGCTGCTCTGCCGCTCCAGCGCCACGTGCCTGCCCACGGCGGGATCACAACACGCCGCGTGCATGGCCTTGCAGGTGGTGCGCAGACTAGAGAGGTCATCCATGGGCTGGGTGGAGGTTGCGGCGACCCACCCCGCGATCAGGACCGCAATATCGTGCGGCAAGGGGAACTCCATGGGCTTCGAAAGGAACCAATGAGGGCGCGCGCGATGGAGAGGAAGAGTACGCGCGGAGAAGAGGATGGTGTGTGTGGCGGGGTAGAGGATGGTGTGTCTTCTTACTAATCTTTATTAGTACGCGCGGAGAAGACGATGAGACGCCCGATAATTTTTAGTACGCGCGGAGAAGAGGGATGGTGGTGTGTGGGCAGTTATTTCTAGCCAATTTTTTTTTGTCCCAGCTCAACTTTACTTTCACTGTATGGTCATGTTAGCTGTGTGCTCTACACATTTTCAGCTACTGTCCTTTGTTGCCGTAGCAACTTGCTAGCATTGAATGGAAAGTGGGATGATATGTATTGATGAAGGGTGTTAGGGTAATTTTATGTGTTGACTAATGTGCGATTTGAATCCTAAAAATAGAGTTCCCTTGGGACGGAGGGAGTATAAGATGGTCACCCGCGCCATCATCTTTTCCGCACAACCATTCCAACATCCTCTCTTCTATCCACAAAACCTAGCCGCGGCTAGTATACAGCAAATTCTTTCGAGCTCGAGCAACCCTCCGCCACCGAGCCCGCTGAGGGACCCGGCCGCCGGTAAGCGGCCGCGGCTGGACCCCCCCCCCCCCCCCCCCCCCCCCCCCCCGCTGACACGCGTGAAGGATACCCTTCTGTTCAACATGGCCCGAGATGTATTTATGGATACATCTGACTACATGGAACGCCTTGGGCTCAGTACCCTTCCACAAAGTAGTGGAATGGACACCACGGGCCACTACGTCTTCGGCCTCTCGCACGTGGCCTCTCGTCTCGACTCCCTCTGGGAGACGATGGCGGCCAAGCTCGGCGTCGCGGGTTGTCACAACCTCGTCGTGGCGGCGGCCTTGAGACTGGGTCACCTTCCGCCGCCGGAGCCCGAGGCGCTAGAGGAGGGTCAGGAGCCCGAGAACCCACTCGAGGAGGAGGAGGTGGAGGCTGAGTAGAGTAGTATTTAGGTTTTTTCTTTTCATGTTTTTAGTTGTAGTTTTTCGTTTAATGTTTTTAGTTGTAGTTTTTCGTTTCATGGTTTTAGTTGTAGTTTATCTTTTCTTGTGTTTGTAATATACTCCCTCCATCCAAAGCGACAAGTATTTTGGGACGGAGATACTCCCTAAATCGAAAGGGATAAGTATTTTGGGACGGAGGGAGTAATATTTTTAAGTAAAATGTACTTGGTGTTCTTGTTTATGGATGTACTATCTGTGCAAAATTAGTTCAAATTTTCCGATAGCCAAACCGTCCTTGTCCCCAAAATGGTGGAGTTGCCAGGAGATCGCCCGCAGCAGGGCCCGAAAATGGTCTGTAAAGTAGTAGTAACAGGAAAATGCAACAGGCCGGTAGCTAGGACTGGAAAGAAAAAAGTGAAGACAAACGAGGAAGAAAATGTTTGAAAAAAGGAAGGACAACCGAAATGTTAAACAGGAAATCTTTTCACGGAAATTAATCCAGTCGTAATCCTCTCAAACATAGGCTCCCTTTGAAGGATAGGATTAATAAAGGATTTTTAGTTTCCATAGGAAACGTAACACATGAGCTAGGACACTTTGGTAGCCATACTAAAAGAGCTGCTTATCCGCCTCATCCACTTCCCCACGCCGCTAGTAGAATCTCTTCGGCCGCGGGAAGGTGTCCCCCGAAGAGTTCGAGGACACCGAGGAGTGTCCGTCAGAAGAGTCGCCTGATGACAAGGAGGCTGGGGAGTTGGGGTGGACCGGTGGCATATAGTCGAGGTAGTGATCCAGGTGGATGATGAGCTCCGTCGTGAGGCCTTCCGGCCGGACCACTGCGGCATGGTTGAAAGGTTCTGCCGGCAGCCCGCCGTCACTCCTAGTCCGGCCATCACTTCCTGCAAAGAAGGTGGCCATTTTGGCCCGAGGCAAGAGGCTTGGGTCTTTCATCCACCCAACGACCGTGCATAGGTCAGCACGCTCTCGGTGGTAAGTGGAAGCATCGAAGTGATCAAAGAGGAAGACGTCACCCAGAACCTGTCTGATGCCCTCCGCAGACCAGACATGCAGAGGGAGGTTCTCGATGACAACCTGCACGTGGAAGAACCACCCGACGATCGGCACATCGACACCAAAGATCCATGGCCAGAAGTAGTGGTTATCATCCGGCATGGAGATGATTGTCGTCTCGATGGTGAGCTCCCGATGGTCATCACGGGTGAACCGCACTAGGAACTCACCATCCCAAACATGGACATGGTGAAAGCCCAATGCGGGATTTCAGGTTGGTGATGGATGGCCGGGGTAATCTCCATGGGCGTCGCCTTGCTGCGACCTCCTCTGGGTCCCAGAACAGCTGCTTTGTGGTGCAAACAGATAAACTCCGTCGTCATGAGGCGGTTGTTGACCACTGTGCATTGCCCCTCATGAGGGCGTAGGGACGGTGAGCCTGCAGGTACCTGCTCGCGTCTAACATGGTTGCAAGGCATGGCACTGCGACAACAGAGGCAAAAGACTTCTCAGGCAACACACGGGAGCATGGATGGGAATCAGTCAAGAACTTGAGCCTGGAAGCAATAGGGGGTGGGGGGGCTTAAGAAGGCGAGGATGAAGAGGCCAAACATCGGAAGCAGCATCCCTTGAGGATCTCACGAAAATCCGGTGATAGGACCGGACCTTTCGAGGCCTTCGGCTCTGTGCAAGCGTCATGAATGCCCGAAGGCCCAGCTTGCATATAAAGTGAATCAGCGCAGTTTTTGCCCACAAATAACAAGCGCCCCAGCTTTTTCGTCCTGCCTACCTGCCTGCCCGTGGCGGGAAATTTTTGTCACGCCGAATGAAGAAGGAAAATAAGAAACGAAATAATATTTTATTACGTTACCCTTTGACACGCAACGCCGGCCCCCTCTCCGGAACGCGCTTGTAGGAGCATTCGCCGGCCACCGCGATTGTAGGAGCATCCGCCGGCCGCCACGCTTGTAGGAGCATCCGCGGGCCGCCACGCTCGGAGGAGCATTCGCCGGCCGCCATGCTTGGAGGAGCATCCGCCGGCAGCCACGCTTGGAGGATCATCCGCCGGCCGCTACGCTTGGAGGAGCATTCGCCGGCCACCACACTTGTAGGAGCATCCGCCGGCCGCCACTCTTGTAGGAGCATCCGCCGGCCGCCAAGCTTGGAGGACCAACCGCTGGCCGCCACGCTTGGAGGAGCATCCGCCGGCCACGACGCTTGTAGGAGAATCCGTCGGCCGCAGCGCGTGGAGTAACAACAGCTAGGTACAATTGCTCACATAATGTGTTCTTGTACATCTATCCTCTTACGAATAGGCTGATGGCTGATTGAATTGTAGGAAGCGATGTCAGAAGATAGGACATGGATGGGAAAAGACAGGCATACGATGGAGTGGCAGGATGGAATGAAGTCATTTTAAAATTTTGCATTTCAGGGCACTCGTGAAGGAGGAACTATGCCTTGTCCTTGCATGAGATGTCGTAATATTTGCCACAAGACACGCAAGGGAGTTCATTTACACATGCTCAATACCAACGGTGGTACCGGGAGAATTGCCGGATCAACACTCCGACAATATGATATTTGCAAGAGATTATATGGGCATCTTCCTTATTCTAACCAACCAAGCCAAGCCTATGTCATTTGACAATCAGAAGCTTAAGGACATGGTTCTAGTCATACACAACTTCTTCAAGTTCATATCTAAGTGCAATGATAAGCCATCTCAAAAGAAGAAGTGCGACGCATGCATATTCTCTTGATCTTTTCTCAACCTATGTTTGTTCATAAAAACTCAACACGTGAGTTGATTACTTGATTAATTCTTTATGATTAAAAGCACTTGTGAGCATGCAACAAATTCAAAACAGCAAGAAAGTTCGACCATGACCAAATTTAGTGTAAGTAATTATTCTAATTACTAGACATGGCAAAAACTACAAAATGTATAACACGAGTAATGTAGTAAGAACTTTCAGCATGTAAAATGAATCACAAAGTCATATATGTATGAAATACTATGCTCATATTATTTTAATTTCAGATTCACACAGACTTCCTAAGTTTCAAAACTCCCCCTCAACTTAAGCCATGAGGATGCATAACCCCTATTTCACTAAGAATATAACAAAAACGAGTGAAATCTTAAGGTTTTGTAAAAATGTCAGCCAATTATTGTTCGGTATCCACATGGTGAAGCACAATGTTTCCTTTTTCAACATTATCACGGAGAAAGTGATACCTAATATCAATGTGCTTAGTTCTATGTTGCACAAGGTTTTTAGTAATGCAAATGGCACTAGTATTATCACAAAACAGCGGAACACTATGTAGGTCAACCCCATAGTCCTTAAGTGTTTGAACAATCCAAAGAATTTGTGAGCAAGCACTAGCAGTAGCTACATATTCAGATTCGGTTGTGGATTGTGCAACTGAATTTTGTTTTCTAGAGGACCAAGCAACAAGTGAATTACCAAGAAAATGACAAGCACTGGAAGTACTTTTCCTATCAATCCTACAACCTCCAAAATCAGTATCGGAAAAAGCTTTCAAAGTAACGGTTGAGGAAGAAGGAAGAAAAATGCCAAATTCATGAGTTCCATGTAAGTACCTGAGAATCCTTTTGACAACTTGACGATGCGAAGCATGTGTGGAGGCTTGAAACCGTGCACAAAGACATACGCTGAATTGTATGTCCGATCTTGATGTCGTGAGGTACAAAAAAGATCCGATCATGCTTCTATATTCTTTCTGATCCACGGGTTCACCATCTTCATCAAGTTCAAGTGTTGTTGCTGTTCCCATTGGTGTCCGAAGTGGTTTTCTTTTGTCCATGATGAAGCGCCTTAGGTGGTCTTTTGTATACTTCGTTTGATGAACAAAAGTACCCTCCTTGGTTTGCTTGATTTGCAGCCCCAAAAAGTACGTGACTTCTCCCATCATACTGATTTCAAATTCTGAACTCATCATAGCTGAAAACATGGACACAAGATCATGAGAAGCACATTCAAAGATAATATCATCCACATACACTTGAACGAATAATGAGTCATTGCCATGCTTAACCACAAAAAGAGTTTTATCAACCTTGCCCATGGTAAACCCCTTTTTAAGTATGAATGTTTTTAACCTATCATACCATGCTCTAGGGGCTTGTTTGAGACCGTACAAGGCTTTGGACAGTTTGTAAACATGATTAGGAAAATATGAATTTTCAAAACCCGGTGGTTGTTTGACATAAACCTCCTCATCTATGAAGCCATTGAGAAAAGCACTTTTAACATCCATTTGATATAGCTTAAAACGTTTGGATGCAGCAAAAGCTAACAAAATTCTTATGGCTTTTAATCTTGCAACAGGAGTAAAAGTTTCATCAAAATCTAGACCTTCAACTTGAGTGAAACCTTGAGCAACCAACCTAGCCTTGTTACTAACCACAACCCCATACTCACATTGTTTCTTTTTAAACACCCATTTAGTTCCAATTAAAGTGTTACCTTGAGGAGGTACAAGTTTCCAAACATTATTTCTTTCAAAATATTCTAACTCTTCTTGCATGGCAATAATCCAAGAATCATTAGTGAGTGTGTGTGATATATCTTTGGGTTCAAAAGAAGCAACAAAAGCAGAATGAGCATGAGAGTTTGGATCGCAAAACCTGGACCGTGTAACTCGTTTGTGCAAGCTTCCAATAATCTGTTGTGGAGGATGAATTTTGAGAACCCGGAGTGGAGTGTACACTTCACAAGCTTCTTCTTCATCATGTTCATCACAAATCGATAAGCTTGTGACTTGAGGAGGATTTGGACCAGCAATGGTGGTCGTCGGTGCTGGCTGTGAATCAAAATCAGGAGCTCGAACAATGTCATTAGCTGCTGAATTTTCGGGCAGCAGCTCCACCTCTTTCTCATCTTCAATGAAAATGCTCTCCCCCTATGGATATGGATCTGGACCTGCAATGTTTGAGCTAGTACCTGGGCTAGATTCATCAAAAGACACTTCACAACTCTCCACAATTTTGTTAGTGTCAAGTAAAAGCACACGGTAGCCTCTAGTATAAGATGGATAACCAAGAAACATGCCATCAATGGATCTACGTTCAAATTTATCAAGATTACCATGTTTCTTCACAAAACATTTGAAACCAAAGACCCAAAAGTGCGTAACACTAGGCCTATGTCCAAACCGGAGCTCATATGGTGTTTTACCTAGCTTAGCGCGCAAGAAAACACGATTTGAGACATAACAAGCGGTTGCAATCGCATCAGCCAAAATTTCCTAGGAGTTTGATATTCATCAAGCATAGTACTAGCCATCTCAACTAAGGTTCTGTTCTTTCTTTCTACAACACCATTTTGTTGAGGTACATATGGTGAAGAAAATTGTTGATCTATTCCATTTTCAGCACAAAAGTGATCAAAAGATTGATTTTTAAATTCAGTTCCGTTATCACTTCTAATTGCTTTTAAAGATCCTGGGTGATCAATTGATAATCTAAGAAATAAAGTTCTAAAGTGACTAAAAGCTTCATTCTTAGACGCCATAAAGTAAACCCAAGAGTATCTAGAATAATCATAAACAATAACAAGAACATACCATTTACCTCCGAAGGATTGAACACGTGAAGGTCCTACGGTGTCAAGGTGCAAAGTTGACCCGGTTCAGTTTTCATGATCATTGTGAGAGGAGTATGAGAACCTGCAACCATCTTAGCATGTCTACAAGAAGAGAACACAATTTCTTTGTCCCCTTTAAGCTTCGGCATCCCACATATACGATCAAGAGCACTAACACGCGTTAGATGATCAAAGCCTATGTGACCAAGTCTACGATGCCAAAAATATAAGTCCTTTGAATCATTTGCAACTAGACATCTATGCTTAGGGGAAGACATATCAAAATCATCTTTAAAAACTCATCCAAACCGAGACATGTTAAAAATAAGCTCACTATTTGAACCTACAACTTTGCAGCAGTTTTTATTAAAAATAATTTCCAGATTTTCATCTAGCAATTGTGAAACAAAAGGCAAGTTTTATTTCAAATTTTTGCCAAGTGCCACATCCTTCAAAGTGTAGTGATCATTTACTCTAACCGAACCCTTAGCAATTATAGGAGTAGAAAAATTATTGGCAAAAGTAACATTCTCTATACGTGACACAAAAGAGAGGAAGGAGAACCATTCTTTGTTATCGGTCATGTGGCGTGAGCAACCTGAGTCCACAATCCAAATGTTTTCCTTCCTCAAGCATGTAACCTACATAGAAGTACAATAAGTCGATGACTCAATACTGGGGTTAGTCAAAAGGCATTAGGTGTCCAGTACTGAGTCACATGACGTGCAGCAAGAAAAACACGCGAAAGCTGAGATAAAACAGCCGGTTTAGGAGTCAAAGTTTGAGGTTTTTTATTCTTAACTACTGACCTATAAGGTGTTACTTGTGTAGCACGAAAATCAGTAGCTCCGGAGGCAAAAATAGAAGGTTTGGAGGTAAACTTTGCATGTTTTTGACTCATAACAGCAGGTTGCATGTTCCTGGCATTCGGTTTAATATGTGCAGCAAATTTTGCATTAAAGTTATGAGATCTAGCAATCATTCTTTCCCTTTTCTGTTTTTTAGCTAGATTATAACAAAAATTTATGACATGAGCATCTCTACCACAGTAGGTACAATGAAATTTAACTTTGTGTTCATGTCTAGATGAGCAAGCAGTAATTTTATTTGAAATCGAATGAGACAACACTCCTGTAGATTGGAAAACCACTTCTTTTTGTTTAGGAATTGTTTGAATCAAACCACTTCCTAAAGACTTTACAATTTTAGGTGGATGTGCCTTAGCATGATCATGAGAATTAAAACCTAAACCAGTTTTATCATTGCAAGAATTGGAAGAATTCAACAGTAAGTTTAGGTTCTTATTCCCATTACAAAACCGATCTAATGTCCTATGCATGTTATCAAGTTTATTGGACAGATCAAGGCAAATTTCACATGAAGTTTTCCCTTTTAATTTGCAATTGGAACAATATTTAACTTCATGAGAACGTAAAGCATTATTCAATATTGAAATTTCATTCATAGCATATTTTAGTTTCTTTTCAAGATCACCACAACTAGAACAATGCAAGTCAATTGCAGAACAAGAAGCATCTTTTAAGTTTCCAATGTCAAGTGCAGGAAGCTTTTTGTTCCTTTCAATTTCAAGTTCAAGTCTATCTAAAGTAGAGGAATGTGCAATTCTTAATGTGGACAATTGTTCATAGATTAAATCATACGAGGGACAAGAATCATCACTAGGAATCAAGGTTTTCAAATGGTTGATTTCAGATTCCAGTGATTCAAGTTTAGCAGCATTATCCATAAGCCTTTTGTCCTTTTCTTAACAATAATAGTTGCACGAGAAATTGCATCACACATTTCATTACAGGTAGAACATACCTCATTGTCGTCACTGTTGTGCTCTGCATCCTCCTGACTTGATCTTGATCTTGTTTTGCCCGCCATGAAGCATAAGTTGGCCAAATCATCTTCATCTTCATCACTTCCAATGTCCACATCGCTTGAGCCAAGTTCCTGGAGTGCGGAGATAAAACTGTTCACTAGTTGGCGACCTGTAAAGCCCTTCTTCTTCTTCTTATCATTTGTTGAGGAGGGCTTCATCCTTGATTGTTTTTCTTCTCCGGAAGTATAACCTGAAAGGTTAGGACATTCTGTACAAAAGTGTCTTGTCTTACCACATTCGAAGCATCATTGAGGTCCGGAGCTTCCTCTCCTTCTAGTTCTCACATTTTGCAATGCTTTTGAGAACCTAGTAGAGAGAAGTGCTAGCTCCTCCTCTGGAAATTCCTCGATCCGCTCCAGGGTTAGCGAGGACAACAAAGCAAGAGTATTGCAAGATGATGCTTGGCCGGAGCTAAGCATATCACGTTGTGAGACAAATGCAATAGACTTATTTTGGTTCTTACGTGATAAGATGTCAATTTCATGAGTTTTGAGTTTAGAGTAAAGCACATATAAAGTAAGTGTACTCATGACAGTAGATTCACGAATATATGTAACTTTCATCTCCCAGATTGACATCTCTAATGCACTAAGAAGTTGCCTAGCATTTTCAGCATCAGAAAAATTAACGTTGACACTACACAAGTTACTGAGAATTTTGTTAAAGCGAGCAAAGAGATCATCGATGGACTCACTGGGTTGCATCTCAAAGCGCATGTATTCTTTCTTGAACATGTCTTGCCTTACCTCCTTGAACGTGTTGGATCCTTCGTGATAATCACAAAGTGCTTTCCATACATCGTATGCCGATCGGAGATGTGCAACGCGGTCGAAGTCGCTCTGAGTGAGTCCTTGGATAATCAAGTTTCGGGCTTTGTTGTTGTTGTCAACGTCCCATAGGTTTGTATCCATAACTCGATCGTTAGGTGGCACTTCGTAAGACTTGTACACCTTCTCCCATATTGCGAAGCCTTGCGCGTGGATGAAAGCCTCCATGCGTGCCTTCCAAACCTGAAAATCCATACCAGCAAACACAGAAGTTTTGGCAGAGTATTTCTCTATGATGATTAGTCAAAAACACGTGCAAATCAAAATGATTGGAGCACCATGGCTCTGATACCAATTGTAGGATTGAAGAGCTCATGAAAAGCTACCAGAGGGGGGGTGAATGGTAGATTTAAAAATCTTACATAGCAGAAACAATTAAATCCGAACCCCTTCGGCAGAAAAACGATCTGTTAGAGAAATCATTTGTAAAACTAATATAAACATGTTTCACCATGACAAAAATGATATATATCAGAAGAAATCAAATCACGAATAAAACACAAGAAGAATCACTCAAATCCGTCGAGAGAAACTCAAGTTATGATCGAAAGATCGAACAAAGGTCAATCTGTCCTACCCGCGAAAAACAGTTCTAGAATGCTTCAAAGAAACTTGTGTAGATCAGACACCACAAATCCAATGACATTGAAATTTTGACAGATAATAGATAATCAAGTTTTGAAGACAACCCAAAAAGAATAACGTCAATTGGATCTGTAAAACTGGATTTATGATAAAACCACCGATGAAAGGTAGTGCTGTCCAGAAACTCGACGAGTAAAACTTGTCTGGAACAAGTCGGATGAACAAGGCACAAAAATTCCTTCAAACTATGAATTTTATTCAATAGAACACAAGAGGAACAACCCCAAAGTCGTCTACCATGAGCTCTGGCCTTCCTTGCTTATATAACCAGCCCTTAGGCCAACCCATTCATAACTAGGACTCCAATCCTACTCCGATCACAAATCGAAATTTTCCATAACTGCTTAGGACTCTTCTATACGCAGATAGAAGCAATATTAAGACTTCCAAACACCTTAGGAACATATCCCACACTCCTAAACAACTCAAATTTGTGACCTACACGAAATCCTATCATAACCAACTCGATACTTTCCATACCGAGCCATAATCGACTCCGCCGCAGCCAAAGTCATCAACCTATACGATCCGGTCCTTCCAACCAGATATTCCCATCCATAAACCATCTTTGGAACCATGTTTTCACGTCATGCACCGCATGCATACGTGCAAACACCTTCCTTCTACGTCCAGTAACCTTCATATGCACCGCCCTTGATTCAATCATCCTGGGCGACCTTCTGACCCGCTCAACCACAATTCCACCTGAATTTGGTTGTTGGAACCTCATCTCCTCCCTGAGACTAGTCCAAAGTATTCTGTCACCAGCCATGACTCGAATTCAAGCAACACCTGCACATGAACAAACAACCAATCCGTACGAGCCCAAGTCCGCGACTTGACTCATGTTAGTTCCGAAACTACAACACCTTACGTGAGCACCTCACATAAGCATGTTTGAAAGTGCATCTAGGACTCCCTTGTGGGTTTTGGATGATTTATGACAAGCAATTGGGATCCTAATCCTTTTGTTGAGATGAATGCAGGCAAATAATGAAAAATGAGCAAAATGCCAAAAAGAAAGGAAATGAGAAGCAAAGTGAATTTGAGCTCAAGGAGAAGAAAATAGTAGATTATTATGTATGGGGTGTGTTAAGGAAACACACCCAAGAGCTCAATCACTTTCAAGCACACACACACAATGCACAAAGTTATACAGGACCGGACTAGTCCGATATCAGCCGGACTAGTCCGATATCACTTTCTGCACTAGATCGGACAAGTCCGGTATCCACCGGACTAGTCCGATGTCTTTCTGATCCACTTCGGAGTAGTCCTCCCCAATGCGGACTAGTCCTCAACACAATGCACAAGTCACACAAAATCGGACAAGTCCGTTGTGATCCGGACTAGTCCGATATTCTTTCTGATCCACTTCGGACAAGTCCGGTGTCTACACGGACTAGTCCGATATACACACTGATCTAAATCGGACAAGTCCTCCAAGTGCGGACTTGTAATCCTAAACACTTAGGGTTTCATATGTCCGGACAAGTCCGATGGCAATCGGACTAGTCCGAAGATTTCCAGTAGTGAAATCGGACAAGTCCATTTTCAACCGGACTAGTCCGATATTCCTGGACACTTAGGGTTTGCTACACACAGCACATCGGACTAGTCCGGTGACCACCACGGACTAGTCCGATCTTTCTGAACCCTAACGGTCACTTTTAGAAACCCCATATAAATAGAGGTGCACGGCCCACTTTTACAATCTCTCGAACCCTAGCGCTGTCACACCTCCCAAGAGACTCAAAAACCACCTCTCTCCACGAAATGAAGTGCAAAATCGATCAATCTATTGAAGATCACTTCTAGATCATTGGAGAGACACTTGGCACACATCATTGAGCTCTTGGTTTGATTCTCTAACACACTCTTGCGTTTCAATTTGTAATTTTCGAGTGTGTTATTGGTGGCTTTGTAAGTTGTAATCAAGGGAGCTCTCAACGTGTGAGAACGCCCCTTAACTTGGTTATTTACCCTTTGTGATTAGTGGAAGAGGATTGGCCTTCGTGGCGATCCGATGAGGGAAGGGTTGGAGAAGACCCGGTCCTTTTGTGGGCTCCTCAACGTGGACGTAGGTTGCCTTCGTGGTAGCCGAACCACGGGATAAATCGTGTGTCTTGTCCTTTTGCGTTCTTCATCTTAATTGATCAACTTAATCTAGGGTTTGATTCACTATGTTCAATTTGAGTTAAATTGTTGAACAAGAGCCTTAATTGTAATAGAATTTGACATACAACTATTAAACTGTCATTCAAGTTTATATTTCCGCTGCAAACATTAACGAATCAATCAAATTGACTGAACTTGATCAACTTAGCCCGTGAAAACCGGACTAGTCCGCACTTTACCGGACTAGTCTAATACCTCTGGTATTGTCTTTGTTGTTGAGTGTTACAGGAATCGAGAAAATTCAAAAAGGACAATTCACCCCCCCTCTAGGCCTACATTCTATTGGTATCAGAGCAGGTTCTTCGAGAAAGAGTGCAACCACTCGAAGAGATCATGTCGGACATGAAGGAAGTTCAGAAAATCAACAACCAGGAAGAAGTGAACAATGACAAGAACCAAAAGCTGGAAAAGTATCTCGAAGCAATTCAAGACTTTGATGATGATGACGAGGAGACGCTGGAGCTGGAAGCACTCCTCAAAAAGAAAGCACTTTCCAAAGGGAAAGCTAAAGTTGAAGAAAAGAAGAAGGGGAGTAGTCACACCGACTACTCCCGATATCCTTTTAACTATGATCGTTTAAATTCAAACAACAGCCATTACCTATCTATTCCTCTTGGAAAAGCCCCACACTTCGATGGGAGTGATTACTCCATGTGGAGGCAAAATATGAAGATGCACTTGATTTCCCTTAACCCAAGTTTATGGCATATTGTGTGCACAGGAATAGACATCCCAGATGACGACGAAGAGCTCACCCCATGTCAAGAGCAAGCCATCCAAAGAAACGCTCAAGCCGCAGCCGTAATCACCTCCTCTCTAGGTCGAGATGAATTTACAAAGGTGGACGGACTGGAGATTGCCAAGGAAATATGGGACACACTACAAACAGCCCATTAAGGTGACCGGCATGTGCAGGGGGCGAAAATTGAAATGATCAAAGGCGAACTAGGAAGGTTCGCAATTGAGGAAGACGAGTCTCCCCAGGACATGTACAACCGATTGAAGACACTTGTAAACAAGGTTCGATCATATGGGAGCAAGAAGTGGAATGACCACGAGGTTGTAAAGCTCATCCTTAGAGCCTTTATGCTTCGCAATGTCACACTATGCTCTATGATCAGAGAAAGTCTCGGGTACAAGAGGATGACTCAAGATGAATTGCTTGGCAAAATCATCAACTTTGAAATGATGGAGAAACAAGCCAAGCACGTCAAAGAAATAGCCGACCTCACATCGGCCAAGAAGAAGGGAGTTTCCTTAAAGTCCACACTCAAGCCTCTATCCAAAGAAGCAAGAGAAGCACAGCTTGAGGAGGACAGCGATGATGAAAGCAGTGAGCTGGACGAAGAGGATATGATTTTGTTCATGAAAAAGTTCAAAAGAATAATGAAGAAAAGACAAGGAACAAAATCAAGTGAAGGCAAGTACAAGGAGAGGACAAAGCCGAAGATGAGGCAGGGGTGCTATAATTGTGGTGAGTATAACCACTTTATAGTCGATTGCCCGTATGAGGACAACAAGAAGAAGAATAAAGAAGCCAAGCCTCAACCGGAGAAATTCTTCAAGAAGAAGAAACAAGCTGAACAAGCACACATTGGAAAGGAGTGGGACTCAAACGATGAGTCCTCATCATCCGATGAAGAAGAGATGGCTAGCATAGCCATTGAAAGCACGTCCAAAAAACCCACACTCTTCCCCACGCTCGGTACAAAGAAGGGAAATGGCACTTGCCTCATGGCAAAGGAAGGTAAACGCAAGGTAAACATCAAAACTCCTTCCATGCATTCCTACTCAAGTAATGATGAACTAGATAGTGATGATGAAGATATGTTAATTTGATTAGATAGAAAAACTGCTGCTAAAATGAAATTTTTACTTGACCAACTTGTTGAGAAGGAATGGCTAATTGATCGTCAAGAGGACATGATTATCTCCCAAAAGGAGAAGTATGTTGAACTTGACAATCTTCTAGTTCTTGAAAAGGAGAAAAACAGCTCACTAGAGCTTGAGCTAGCTTCAAGCAAGAAAACATGCTTGGAGTTAACCAACTCAAACATTGCAATCAAGGATCAACTTGATTACCTTATCAAGGTTAACAAGATCCTTGAAGTGCAAGTTGAGTCACTCAAGCTAATTGAATCTTCCTCCTCTTCAATTCTACCTTCTCAACCCACTTCAACTAATATTGTTCATATGTGCAAATGTGGTAAAATCAACACCAGTTTGAAGCAAAAGTATACCTCCACAAAGGATAAAAATCCTACCCAATGTGGAGTATTTGACAAGGAGAGGATCAACTATGCACGTAGTGCATACTTGGTCCAAAGACCTCCAAATGTCAAGTATGGCAGTGGTTACTCTTATGATGGAAAGCAAAATGCTGGAAGTCATAAGAATAACAAGGGAAGGATTACCTTTGTGAAGGGAGGACCCTCACAACCTGGTAACTCAAAAATTAAGAACCTGAACTCTCATGAACACCGGACTAGTCCGGTTGTGGTCCGGACAAGTCCGGTCATCCGGACAAGTCTGGTCACCCAGACTAGTTCGATTAATAAACAACAACAACTTTTGTTCAAAACCTTTGATGCCTCTTATGTATTAATGAGAAACAATCTTGGTAAAGTTTATGCTTATTATGCTAGGCCACGCCATGGGAACACAAAATCCCATGTGTGGGTGCCCAAATGTATTGTAACTAACCTCCAAGGACCCAAGCAAGCTTGGGTACCTAAAACCAAGGCATAATTTGTTTCTGCGGGCCTATTCCTCCGGTGGATCCAAATGGGTGCTAGACAGTGGATGCACCAACCACATGATCGGAGAATGGAGGATGTTCGTGGAATATGAAGAAAATGAGGACCCAAACGAAGGCATCTACTTCGGAGATAATAGTCAAGGAAGGGTGCTCGGTACCGGTAAAATAGCAATATCCTCTGAACACACTCTTTCTCATGTTTTACATGTTGAATCTTTAGATTATAACCTGCTGTCCATATCTCAATTATGTGACAAAGGTTATAATTGCTTGTTCACTAACGAGGGTGTGACCGTCTCAAGGAGGAGTGATGGTTCCGTTGCATTCAAGGGTATGTTGAAGGGAAGATTTACCTTGTTGACTTCAACAAGGATAAAGTCGAACTCGACACATGCTTGATTGCAAAAACCAACATGGATTGGCTGTGGCATAGACGGCTACCACATGTTGGTATGAGGAATCTTCAAAAACTCCTCAAGGGCGATCACATCCGAGGTTTGAAAGATGGTGTTTTTGAGAAAGAAAGGCCTTGTAGCGCGTGCCAAGCCGGGAAGCAAGTTGGAGCACATCATCCCGCAAAGAACATCATGACTACGACAAGACCGCTCGAACTACTTCATATGGACTTGTTTGGTCCAATTGCTTACATAAGCATCGGCAGTAATAAATACGGTTTAGTCATTGTTGATGATTTTTCTCGCTTCACTTGGGTGTTCTTTTTGCATGACAAGTCAGAAACACAAGGGACACTCAAGAAATTCTTCAAGCGAGCGCAAAACGAGTTCTCACTATCGATCAAGAGTATTCGGAGCGACAACGGCACGGAGTTCAAGAACATACAAGTGGAGGAGTACCTTGATGAGGAGGGAATCAAGCACGAATTTTCAGCACCATACTCTCCACAACAAAACAGAGTTGCCGAAAGGAAGAACCGAACGCTCATAGAGATGGCAAGAAAAATGCTCGATGAATACAAGACTTCAGATCGATTTTGGGCGGAAGCAATTAACACATCTTGCCACGCCGCAAATCGACTCTACCTTCAACGACTACTCAAGAAGACTCCTTATGAGCTACTCACCGGTAACAAACCAAACATTTCATATTTTCGAGTTTTCGGCTCTCCATGTTATATCTTGAACAAGAAGCCCAGGACTTCAAAGTTCGCTTCAAAGTCCGATGAAGGTTTCTTGCTTGGTTATGATTCGAACACTTACGCCTATCGTGTTTTCAACAAGGCCTCCGGACTTGTTGAAGTGGCACGTGACGTAGTGTTCGATGAAACTAATGGCTCCCAAAAGAAGCAAGTTGATCAATGTGAATTAGGTAAAGAAGAAGCTCCTTATCAAGCATTGAAGAGAATGGCTCTAGGCGAAGTTCGACCACAAGAGTCATCGTCACAAATACAAGAGGAAAGTGAACCACAAGAGGAGATCAACTGTCAAGGGGGAGCTTCGATACAAGATCAATCACAAGAATATGAAGATGATCAACAAATCAACGAGGGCAACCACTCAGGGGGAGAAGAAAATGATCACCAACACACAACTCTCCAAGTGCCACACCCAAGAGTACACCAATGCATTCAAAGGGATCACCCAATAGACAACATCATCGTTGACATCCAAAAGGGAGTAACCACTAGATCTCGTATAGCTAATTTTTGTGAGCATTACTCGTTTGTCTCCTTTTTGGAACCACGCAGGACTGAGGATGCATTGAAGGATCCGGACTGGGTGGTGGCAATGCAAGAAGAGTTGAACAACTTCAAGAGAAACGAGGTTTGGGAACTTGTGGCAAGACCCAATGCAAATATAGTGGGCACCAAGTGGGTCTTCCGCAACAAGCAAGACGAACACGGAGTGGTGAAAAGAAACAAGGCACAACTTGTGGCCAAATGTTACTCACAAGTCGAAGGTTTGGATTTCGATGAGACTTTTGCTCCAGTAGCTAGGCTTGAATCAATTAGAATATTACTTGCATATGCTACTCACCATGATTTCAAGCTGTATCAAATGGACGTGAAAAGCGCCTTCCTCAACGGACCGATCAAGGAACAGGTGTACGTGGAGCAACCACCCGGGTTTGAAGACGAATAGTTCCCCGACCACGTATATAAACTGCGTAAGGCTCTCTATGGCCTCAAATAAGCTCCTAGAGCTTGGTATGAGTGTCTTAGAGATTTCTTAATTGATAATGGTTTTCAAATTGGCAAAGTAGATTATACATTATTCACAAAGAATCTAGATAATGATCTTTTTATTTGCCAAATCTATGTTGATGATATAATTTTTGGGTCAACTAACCAATCCTTCTGTGAAGAATTTAGTAGAATTATGACAGACAGGTCTGAAATGTCAATGATGGGAGAATTGAAGTACTTCTTGGGATTCCAAGTGCGGCAACAAAGGGAAGGAACATTAATAATCCAAACCAAGTACACGCAGGATATACTCAAGAAGTTTGGCATGGACAAGGCAAAGCCCATAGAGACTCCCATGGCTACGAATGGCCACTTGGATCTCAATGAAGATGGACCGAGCGTCAACCAAAAGGTATATCGCTCCATGATTGGATCTTTACTCTACTTATGTGCATCTAGGCCAGATATTATGTTGAGTGTATGTTTGTGTGCAAGATTTCAAGCCAACCCTAAGGAATGTCACTTGACAGCCGTAAAAAGAATCTTGAGATATTTAGTTCATACACCCAACCTTGGTCTTTGGTACCCAAAAGGCTCCAAATTCAATCTCATTGGTTACTCCGATGCAGATTATGCCGGGTGCAAAGTTGATAGAAAAAGCACCTCTGGCACAAGCCAATTCCTAGGAAGATCTTTGGATTGTTGGTCTTCTATGAAACAAAATTCCATTGCATTATCCACAGCCGAAGCGGAGTATGTTGCAGCCAGGAGTTGTTGTGCACAACTCCTTTGGATGCGACAAACTCTAAGGGATTACGGTTACAATATGAACCGTATTCCTCTCCTTTGTGATAATGAGAGTGCCATTAAAATAGCCCACATTCCAGTTGAGCACTCTAGGACTAAACACATAGACATAAGACATCATTTCTTGAGAGACCATTCCATGAAAGGAGACATAACCATCTCACATGTCAACACCCAAAAACAATTGGCGACATATTCACCAAGCCACTTGATGAAAAGCGTTTTTGCGAACTCCGAAATGAGCTAAATATTCTTGATTCTCGGAGTGTGGCTTGAAAAGTTGCATACCTGTATGATTGCTTAAAAATGTTGATTGAATTGTGAAAATCATCCCTCTCAAATTTTCTCTCGAAAAACTATGTCAATTATTAGATCTTGACGAATTTTGATCATTGTATGATTGTTGTATGCTTACTGGTCAAATTCATCAAGATTACTTGAATTGTTCTGCCTCTCTATTCTCTATTATTGAACCTTCAAATATATATGAATGGGCTATGCAATTCTTTCCTGGTGACCACGGACTAGTCCGTGGTTACCCGGACTAGTCCGCCCATGCAGACTAGTCCGCAGAGTGTCGGTTAGGCCGGACTAGTCCGATAGACCACGGACTAGTCCGATATAGGTCTCTGGATGACTTCGGACTAGTCCGGTCATGTCCAGACTTGTCCGATTTTTCGTGTCCATAACCCTAGCCGCCACCAAACCCTAATCTCCTCACCCTCACATTCGCTCTAGGCTTCCTCTCTCTTGCGCTCGAGCTCCCAAGGCGATCTTTTGCATCCTCCGTCGAAAAGCCACTCATTTGGGCGGAGACCAAGCTTGAAGACTTGGTGATTGAAGCTAGCGGACTAGTCCGGCCTCCAACCCCCAAAACTTAGAGCCTCCATCGATTTCTTCCGTAAAAACCTTCAAAATCCTAGAAATCGTGTTTTTCTCAATTGTTGATCATTTGGCCTAGCACCCTTCACTAGTTACATGTTTAGTTGATGTACTACGTGTATGCTAGACTAGATTTGCATTAGGAATTGTATCCTGTCCAATCTGTTAGGTTTTTGAGGATGAACACCGGACTAGTCCGGTCCATGCACGGACAAGTCCAGTACCCCGGACTAGTCTGTGCCTGAGCACCGGACAAGTCCGATGTTTTTGAACCTGAAACCTAATTCCTTAATTTTTTAATGCCATCCATTGCTATCTTGTCTTACCTATGCCTTGTATAACTTGTCATTATTCTTGCTCAATCATTCTCAGATCATGTCGAGCTCCGACAACGAGATCTCCGACTTTGAGGCCGAGTTGGACCACGAGGTGGCACCTCGGTCCTCGGCGGGTCTTGGCAAGAAACGCCAAGAAAGACCTTCCGAGCCTGCTACCTCCCCTCCCCAGGTTCGGAGGAAGGTCTGTTTCAAGAAGCCCACCTCGAAGGCTGCTATGTCTTCAAGCAGCCTTCATCAAGCAAAGGAAAAGCGCAAGGGAGTCGCAACGGGGCCAGTTGGGCCCTTGAAGCTTCTTGCTCCCAGAGAAGGGGTCCGGGACCCCAATGAAGAGAAATTCAATGGGAAAAGCAGCGATGTGGCAGCCATGCTAAAAAGCATTGATTGCTATGGAAGGCCAAAGCAGGCAGCTGATGGAAGGTTTTGGTCAAACTTCCATGCAGATTTCTACAGGCTGGTTTACCTGCCGATGAAGACTCCAGTGGTGCGCAGTCAGTGGATTGACTGGGCCCACCTAGAGAAGAAGAAGTGCTCAGCTTTTGATGAGGTCATTGCTGCAGCAGAAAGGCATGGTCTGAAGGATCTGTTTGCCTTCAGACACAATTGGAATGATGAAGTGATTGCACAATTCTATGCAACGTGCCACATCTCGAGTGAAGATGAAGAGAGTGTGACTTGGATGACCCATGGATCCAAGTACTCCATCACTCAGGAGGATTTTGCAAGCTTGCTCCATTTAGACTCTGCTGGACATGACCACCTGATCATCCACAACATAGGGGTCATTGAGAGGGACAGAATGAAGTTCTTGTATGAGCCCAACTCTAAGTATGTTCCTCCCGCCACAAAGAACATGAAGCCCTTCTTTGTGGTTCTGAATAGAGTTCTCCGGAAGACCATTGCCCCTAAGGATGGGGATGCAGGGAGTGTACAGGGCTACCTCCGGACTCTAATGAGGGTCATAAGCAAGAAGATACAGTTTGATGTTGCAGATTACATATGGAACGACATGGTCAACATCTCAAGCACCCCCAACCGGTCCTGTGGCTATGCTCCCTACTTGATGTTCATGATTGAGAAGGTCACAGGAATAGAATTCGTCAAGAATGTAGAGCACACTCCCCTGTGGCCTCAGAAGCCTCAGCCTATGAGTGTCCAGGCTGCTCCCTCGCCGGCCTCAACTCCTGAGGCACCGGCAAGAGAAAGAGATGCTGCTAGGGCTCCTCCCCCCTCCAGGGAAGCCCCTCGGAGAGGATCCGCTAGTGGGATCCTCAAATACTTGACCGCGATATTCTCCACCTGCAAGAAGACTGAAGTAAAGCTTCATAAACTCAATCAGAAGAGGAAGGAGGATAGGAGATATATCAAAGCCAATGTGAAGCAACTGAGTGAAAAGCTGGAGATCAACCCCATTGGATCTCCAGTAATTTCTGAAGATTCTGATCTTGACATCTCTGAGCTCGGGCCCTTGTCCCCCTCCGAGCTTGCCTATTTTGGCATTGGGGGCTCGAGCAGCTCCGCTCCTCCTCCTCCCTCTCCTCCTCGTCAAGCGGAGAGCGAAGAAGACGAAGAAGATGATGAGAGGACATACAGCGAAGAGTGAAGAACCTAGGACCTTCCTCTCTCTCTTTTTGGTGTCTTGATGCCAAAGGGGGGGAGATTGAGGGGGAGTCAAGTCTTAGCTTTAGCTGTAATAGGATGCGAGGAGAATGCGAGGAGAGAGCCTTGTCTGTACTTTTATTTTTGATTGTAATAGTTTAACACTATTTTCATATTAAGTTTGTCTTGTGATGAATTGCTCAATTTATTTGCGAGTATGTGATGAAAACTGCATTTTTGCTCCTGGAATGTCATATGCACTTGGTATCGGTTGATTAATGTAAATTCTGTCATTCTCAATGTATTCATGCACTTAGTATGCATCCCACCATAAAGAATGCACATATGGATAATTCTCTTGTTGCTTGATGTATTTTTGAGTCATATGTGTATACTTTATGAAAATCTCATTTTTTGCCTTATTTTGTGAAATCTCAATTGGTTGTCATCAATCACCAAAAAGGGGGAGATTGAAAGTGCATCTAGGACTCCCTTGTGGGTTTTGGATGATTTATGACAAGCAATTGGGATCCTAATCCTTTTGTTGAGATGAATGCAGGCAAATAATGAAAAATGAGCAAAATGCCAAAAAGAAGGGAAATGAGAAGCAAAGTGAATTTGAGCTCAAGGAGAAGAAAATAGTAGATTATTATGTATGGAGTGTGTTAAGGAAACACACCCAAGAGCTCAATCACTATCAAGCACACACACACAATGCACAAAGTTATACAGGACCGGACTAGTCCGATATCAGCCGGAC
Organism: Tuctoria greenei; assembly: GCA_036927565.1. Lineage (NCBI taxonomy): Eukaryota > Viridiplantae > Streptophyta > Magnoliopsida > Poales > Poaceae > Tuctoria > Tuctoria greenei. The sequence continues at coordinate 122,323,721 of JAYESD010000001.1, forward strand.
TAGTCCGATATCACTTTCTGCACTAGATCGGACAAGTCCGGTATCCACCGGACTAGTCGATGTCTTTCTGATCCACTTCGGACTAGTCCTCCCCAATGCGGACTAGTCCTCAACACAATTCACAAGTCACACAAAATCGGACAAGTCCGTTGTGATCCGGACTAGTCCGATATTCTTTCTGATCCGCTTCGAACAAGTCCGGTGTCTACACGGACTAGTCCGATATACATACCGATCTAAATCGGACAAGTCCTCCAAGTGCGCACTTGTCATCCTAAACACTTAGGGTTTCATATGTCCGGACAAGTCCGATGGCAATCAGACTAGTCCGAAGATTTCCAGTAGTGAAATCGGACAAGTCCGTTTTCAATAGGACTAGTCCGATATTCCTGGACACTTAGGGTTTGCAACACACAGCACACCGGACAAGTCCGGTGACCACCACGGACTAGTCCGATCTTTCTGAACCCTAACGGTCGCTTTTAGAAACCCCATATAAATAGAGGTGCACGGCCCACTTTTACAATCTCTCGAACCCTAGCGCCACCACACCTCCCAAGAGACTCAAAAACCACCTCTCTCCACGAAATTAAGTGCAAAATCGATCAATCTATTGAAGATCACTTCTAGATCATTGGAGAGACACTCGGCACACATCATTGAGCTCTTGGTTTGATTCTCTAACACACTATTGCGTTTCAATTTGTAATTTTTGAGTGTGTTATTGGTGGCTTTGTAAGTTGTAATGAAGGGAGCTCTCAACGTGTGAGAACGCCCCTTCAACTTGGTTATTTACCCTTTGTGATTAGTGGAAGAGGATTGGCCTTCGTGGCGATCCGACGAGGGAAGGGTTGGAGAAGACCCGGTCCTTTTGTGGGCTCCTCAACGTGGACGTAGGTTGCCTTCGTGGTAGCCGAACCACAGGATAAATCGTGTGTCTTGTCCTTTTGCGTTCTTCATCTTAATTGATCAACTTAATCTAGGGTTTGATTCACTTTGTTCAATTTGAGTTAAATTGTTGAACAAGAGCCTTAATTGTAATAGAATTTGACATACAACTATTAAACTATCATTCAAGTTTATATTTCCGCTGCAAACATTAATGAATCAATCAAATTGACTGAACTTGATCAACTTAGCCTGTGAAAACCAGACTAGTCCGCACTTTACTGGACTAGTCCGATACCTCTGGTATTGACTTTGTTGTTGAGTGTTACAGGAACCGAGAAAATTCATAAAGGCCCTATTCACCCCCCCTCTAGGCCTACATTCAATGTTGCAAAGCATATCAAAACGATATCAGCTATATCAACCAAAATGCACCAAAAACTTAGCAAATGAATACTAAGCAACCTTTTCATATGTGTAAAGCATGTTTGAAACATTTCACATGAAAATTTCGAACATTACGATCAAGCTCCGAACCTTGCCATAGCTAACCGGAGCTTGAGCCGGAGCTTACCAAAGCTAGTCGGACCTAGCGCCGGAGCTAATCGAAACTAGTCAGAACTAGTCAACCCAAAGGCCGGAGCTAGAAAAACATGTCGGAGCTTAACAAGGACATGTCGGAGCTATGAAATACATGTCGGAGCTAACCAACATAAGTCGGACCTAGCAAAACATATTGGAGCTTAACAAAGACATGTTGGAGCTATCAAAGACATGCCGGAGCTAAAAACAAAAAAAGTCAGACCCATTGTTGGACCTTGCAGAAGCTCGGAGCCAGAGTCGGATATTGCTAAAAAGATGTTGTCGACTTGTCGGTACCCTAAAAACCATACACCCCTTGAGGTTACAAAGATCCCAAGGGAAGGACGTCTACTCAAATTGAAGACCCTCGGAGGCCCACTTGTCAGACATAACCGGACCTGCTTCTCCAACATGGTTAACCCCTAGGTTGCCACGTGTACCGCCAGACCGGAGCTACTACCACAAGGGTGAAGCTCCGGGCTAGGTACCGAAACGGCACCTCCGGACTTAACCCCTGACCGAGAGAAGCTCCGGACCTGACACGTGCCAGGCCACCCCGGAGCTTCCCGCTTCCCACAAGCAAGCTCCGGAGCTGCCACGTGTCCAAACGTTGGAGCTGGCCGCCTCAAACCTCCGGAAGACATTGTAACGACTCCGGATCTTCAAAGGATAACCGCGGACTTCAAGAACCGATTAATTGTCATTAATTCCATGTTAATGACACTTAATCGGACAATCTTAACACCTGTAACGGCACTGTCGGAGCCCATTACAGGGTTATTAACAACAATTAATCATGTATCAATACTAGTAACCGCCGGGGCCACATGTCGGGCCAGGCTAACTTGTAACGGTTTGTCCTTGTATTATAAAAGGACAAACCAACGATACACAGAGAGGAGGCTCTCGAACGCTCTCAGGCACACACGCATTGACGTGAGCTTTCATACATAAGCTCATACAACACCACACACCCGTGGAGTAGGGTATTACGCTCAGGCGGCCCGAACCACGTAAACCACTGTGTCTCTCGTGTCCAATCGTGATTCACCTTCTTGAGTCTCCGCGCGCCCACACCGAACTACAAACTCCTTCAACACTTTAGTAGTGTCAGGAGATCTGCCGACTCCAACAGTCGACAGTTGGCGCGCCAGGTAGGGGCGCCTGAGATTTTCAAGAATGGTGAATTCTGCGGCTGGATCATCCAACGGGCAACCTGCTGCTCAGGCTGTCGGGGGCAATCCCTCCAACATGCAGCCACCAGCAGGAGCCTCAGCACCAGCAGGAGTCACACTCCCACCACCACCATCTTCTCCGGCAAAACGTGCCGGGCAACATGATGGTGCGCCGGCGTCACATACTGCGTCGGCAAGTCATGACAACCCAGAACACGCGCTCCATGCAGCGCGTGCTCCTCTCCAGCGACCACCACCTCCGGATGCATCTCGAGATGCCATGGAGCAATGGAGGGCTGATGTTGAGCATTTGGTCGCAGCAGCGGCCGAACGCCTCAACAACCAGGGTCCTCCTCCTTCAGGGCGAGCCCTGTCGCAGCGACGGACGTTATCTGGAAGACTTGGTCCGCATGTCTCCAACAACCGAAGACGAGCTGCGTCACAGCAAGTGACGTCGTTGCCCTCCGGGGCACGACGCACCCATACGGTATCTCGGCTTTCGACACATGACCTCCGGGCGGAGCTTGATCGCCGATACCGCCAACAGGATGGCCGTGTCCATATCGAGCGAGCTCGAGAAAGACGGGATGCTCAAGACCTTTCTACTCTGGAAGGAGTAGGAGGAGGCTGTTCCGCCCTAGCCATGCACCTGCGCATGGTTAGATGGCCACAGAAGTTTCGGCCACACTTGCCAGAAAAATTCGACGGGACTGTCAACCCCATAGAATTTCTGCAGATATACTCCACTGCAATCTTAGCAGCTGGAGGAAACGAGGCCGTAATGGCAAACTACTTTCCAGTGGCCTTAACTAGGACTGCCAGGTCCTGGTTTATGAGCCTTCCACCCAACTCTATCGACAGTTGGGAGGAGCTGTGCCGTCAGTTCACTGCCAACTTCGGGAGTTCATACACCCGACCGGGCACTGAACTAGACCTTTTTGCGGTCGTGCAAAAAGGGGGAGAATCTTGGCGGTCATTCATCTAGACGTTCTCTCAGGTACGCAACACAATCCCTTCTATCTCAAGCGCTTCTGTCATTGTGGCATTCAGACAGGGTGTACGAGACAAGAAGATGTTGGAGAAGCTGGCGATCAAAGAGATCACCAGCATCACGGAGCTCTTCAGCTTGGCAGACAAATGTGCCAGAGCTGCGGAGGGCCATGAAATGCACTCCAAACCAGCTTTGGAGGATCACAAAAAATCCTCCAAAGAAGAAGCCGCTACCTCCGGGAGTGGCAAGAAGAAAAAGAAGACCAACGGCAAGAAGAAGCCGTCGGCCGGCACATCCAACGTTGCAGCCACTGCAACTCCTGGTGGCCGGGGGCCACGCCCCGAGAAGCGACCTCAACCGTCTTCCGAAGACGGCGGCAAATCCAAAATGTGGTGCCCATTCACAAAACGGGCAGCCACAAGCTGGAAGACTGCCGGGAGGTCCAAAACCTTGTCGAGCGCTACAATAAGCGCCGGGAAGGGTCTCCTTTCCGACAGAGGGAGGGAAAACAGAAGGTTGACGAAGCTCCGGCTGAAGAGGAGTTAGGGTTTCAGGACCCCAAAAAGGTCCTGAAAGCCATCTACACCTCCGTCGACGATGACTCCGACGTCTCCGACAACGAGCGTCGGAAAACCATGAACACCATCTTTGGTGGATCATGGGACATCACTTCTCGTCGTGTCATCAAGACTATGCGGCGGGATATGGCTGCTGTAGCTCCTACAGCTAGACCGGAGCCACATCGAAAGTGGATGGACACACCCATCACTTTTGATGCTTCGGACTGTCCTCAAAGCATGGTCGGAGCTGGCCAATTACCCTTGATGGTATCTCCCACCATCAACAACATCCAGCTCCATCATGTTATGGTGGATGGAGGTTCGGGGCTGAACCTTATAAGCTTTGAAGCTTTTACCAGACTTCAGCTTCGACCTTCGGATCTTCAGCCCTCTCGACCATTCTCCGGAGTAGGTCCGGGGGCCATTACCCCACTCGGAGCTATAATTCTCCCCGTTACCTTCGGGACACGGGAGAAGTACCGCACCGAGAAGTTGGTCTTCGACGTCGCTCAGATCAACTTACCATTCAACGCCATCTTGGGTAGACCTGCCCTATACAAATTTATGGCAGCTGCTCATTATGGATACTTGGTGTTGAAGATGCCAACACCAGCAGGCGTTCTCCGGATTCGTGGAGATAGCACTGCCGGAGTAACTGCTTTGGAGGAGCTCCATGCACTCACCACTGCACAAGAGGAGGACTCCAGACAGGGGCAAGCTCCAAAACCTCCGAGCATTCGGCAACGAGGCTCAACCTCTGCTCCCCGTGTGCAGCCAAGCGGCGACACCGACATCCCCGTCAAAGTCGTCCAAATTGGTTCCGATGTCACTCAAACCACCCGCATATTGGGTGGGTTGAATGACAAATAGGAACTCGCGCTCATCACTTTCCTCCGGGCTAACGTTGACGTATTTGCTTGGCAACCGTCACAAATGCCTGGGATCCCCAGGGAAGTGATTGAGCACAATCTGAAGATTTACCCCGATGCTCGGCCTGTGCATCAGAAACCTCGGAAGCAATCTGTAGAGCGACAGAACTTCATCCGACAAGAAGTGAAGAAGTTGCTCGAAGCCGGATTTATCCAAGAAGTCTTCCATCCAAAATGGCTGGCGAACCCAGTCGTTGTGCCCAAGGCCGGCGGGAAACTTCGGATGTGCATCGACTACACCACACTGAATAAGGCATGTCCAAAAGATCCATTCCCACTACCTAGAATAGATCAGATAGTGGATTCCACCTCCGGGTGTGAGTTACTGTGTTTTCTAGACGCATATTCTGGATATCATCAAATCAGGATGTCTAGGGAGGATGAAGAGCATACTTCATTCATCACAGTGGATGGATTGTATTGTTACACAGCCATGTCGTTCGGTCTCAAGAATGAAGCTTCAACTTTTGTACGAGCTATGTACAAAACTTTCGAAGAACTCATCAGAGACATAGTGGAAGTGTACGTCGATGACATCGTGGTCAAAGTCAAGAACAAGGAGCCCCTCTTGGACACCTTGCAGGCTTTCTTCGACAAGCTGTGGGCCACCCGCACGAAGCTAAACCCAGACAAGTGCGTCTTCGGGGTTAGTTCCAGAAAGCTTCTTGGTTTCCTGGTAAGTCACCGGGGCATAGAGGCTAATCCGGCGAAGATAAAAGCCATTGAAGACATGCGGCCACCAACCCGCATCAAAGACGTCCAAAAATTAACTGGATGTCTAGCAGCCCTCAGCCGGTTCATTTCAAGACTGGCGGAAAGAGCACTTCCCTTCTTCAAGTTACTGAGGAAGTCCGGACCATTCCAATGGTCTGAAGAAGCAGAGAAGGCATTCCACGAGCTGAAACAGTTCCTCACCACCCTACCAGTCCTGGTAGCTCCGAACCCTGGTGAGCCTTTGTTGCTTTACATTTCAGCTACTGACGAAGTCGTCAGTATGGTTCTGGTTGCGGAGAGACCGGAACTACCCAATACTCAGGAATCCAGACCCCTTCGGGAGGGTCCGGAGGTTCCTGAAAGCGGGTCTGGGTCCCAGCTCCCAGACTCAAACCCACAAGAAGCCACTTCAGAGGACCCGGACCCCTCTAAGAGGGTCCAGGTCATTTCTGAAGAAGCTCCGGGTTCCTCCACCCAGAACCCGGAGGTCCCCGAAGAGAGTCTGGACCCATCCGAGAGGGTCCGGATCAATGAAGAGGAAGCTCCAGACCCCTCCGGGAGGGTCCGGACCATTCAACGCCCGGTATACTTCATCAGTGAAGTGTTACATGATGCCAAGACTCGATACCTAGAGGTGCATAAACTGCTTTATGCAGTTCTTATTGCCTCAAGGAAGCTTCGACACTATTTCCAAGCTCACAAAGTCTCGGTGGTGACCTCATATCCACTTCGAGCGATCCTGCATAATCCCAATTCAACTGGGAATATTGCAAAGTGGGCAGCGGAATTGGCTGAATTCGATCTTGAATTCATTCCGAGACAAGCAATCAAGAGTCAAGCGTTGGCAGATTTCGTGGCAGAATGGACTCCCTCTCCATTAAACCCTGGGGGCCCCAGCGAGCAGAAGACGGAACCTCAAGTTCCAACCTTCACTAAGCCTCACTGGACCCTTTACTTCGACGGCTCCATGCAGAAGCAGGGAGCCGGAGCTGGAATCCTTCTCCTCGCACCAACTGGGGAGAAGGTGAAATACATGGTACACCTTGACTTCAAGGCAACCAACAACATGGCGGAGTATGAAGCACTCATTTATGGATTAAAGGTGGCACTATCATACGGTGTCAAGCAATTGCTGGTCAAAGGAGATTCACAACTCGTCATCAAGCAGGTGAAGGGTGAATGCTCCTGCAATAATCTCCAGCTGGCTGCTTACCTCCTTGAAGTCCAGAGGCTTCAGAAGGACTTCGAAGTCCTAGACCTTCACCATGTTCAGCATGCTCACAACGCTGAAGCTGACGAACTCTCGACCAAGGCGTCAACTGGAGCTCCGGCTCCTGATGGAACCTTTGTCTGGAGGTTGTCAAAACCCACAGTTCAGCCTGCCGAACTGAACGAAGGGGGCGAGATCAGCATCCCGAAGCTGACGGTCCCGATGGCCCTGTTACCATGGCAGCCATCAAGGGTCGTAGGTGCTGTCGGAAGCTCCGAGCAACCCAGCACGCAAGACTCAAATGCTCAAGTCAGTTCCGATGCATGGATCTCGGAGATCCGGAGCTACTTGAAAGACAACATCCTTCCTGACGATGATGTATCCGCTGATCGGGTAGTCAGATTGGCTAAAAGATACACGTTGGTAGAAGGGGATCTCTACCGGCGCGGTGCCAACGGCATCCTAATGCGGTGCATCACAAGAGAAGAAGGCTGCGAGCTCCTCGTAGAAATCCATGGAGGCGAGTGTGGGAACCACGCATCTTCCCGCACGCTGGTCGGAAAAGCCTTTCGGCACGGCTTCTACTGGCCTACAATGCTCCAGGATGCCACTGAGCTGGTGAAGAAATGCAAAGCATGCCAATTTCATGCAAAGCAAATTCATACACCTGCTCAGTCCTTACAAATGATACCTCCCACATGGCCTTTCGCTGTGTGGGGGATGGACATCTTGGGACCCTTCCCTAGAGCCGTCGGAGGTTACAAGTTCCTGTACGTCGCCATCGACAAGTTCACCAAGTGGCCGGAAGCATCTCCCATTGTGACGATCAACAAAAAATCTGCAATCAATTTTCTACAATCTATCGTGAGCAGATTCGGAGTCCCAAATAAGATCATCACTGATAAGGGGACTCAATTCACAAGCTCCGCATTTCAAGGATATTGCGAAGACCTCGGCGTACAAGTTTGCTACGCTTCCGTAGCTCATCTTGCCAGCAATGGACAAGCCGAGAGAGCAAATGCAGAGATCCTTAAAGGACTCAAAACACGCACTTATGAGCGCTTGAAAAAGCACGGAGCCAATTGGATCGAAGAGCTTCCGCCCACTCTATGGGCCAACAGGACTTCTCCAAGTCGGGCAACCGGAGAAACACCCTTCTTTCTGGTGTACGGAGCTGAAGCGATCCTTCCTCCGGAAATCACCTTGGGTTCCCTCCGAGTCCGGACCTTCGACGAAGCCGCGCAGGACCAGCTCCGGCGTGAAGACCTAGACCTCCTCGAGGAGGGAAGGTGCCAAGCAGCTGTTCGGAATGCCCGATACCGCCAAGCTCTACGGCGCTATCACCAGTGGCATGTACACAACCGACAGCACAAGGAAGGCGATCTGGTTCTACGGAGAATACTATCTAGAGAAGGGCAAAACAAACTCTCCCCCGGCTGGGAAGGGCCCTTTCGAGTGATCAAAGTATCCCGTCCCGGAAGCGTTCGCTTGGCTACCGAGGATGGGACACCTCTCCCAAATCCTTGGAACATCGAGCACCTCCGTAAGTTCTACACTTAATTCCACGGAGGTGAGTCTTAAGTAACTTGAAATGTATGTTATAGAGTCATTGTACAGAGTCGGGTAGTTCCTCCGGGAGAGCAGCCAGACCTTTCCCGAAAGGTTTGAAAAGCTCATGCAAAACTTGACACAGTCTCCGGACTAAAAGTGTGGCTAACTACCCTGGGTCAAACGAGAAACCAAACACACTTAGCCTGGTTCCGTACCCTAAGAGTGTACTTGTTTCCCCTGTACCCCGGACCTATAATGAAAGACATCTTCATGTGAAATAGACTCCACGTGCATTCATTTTTGCATAGGCTCGACATTTTTATTTTTCTCTTTCTTGTCTATAACAGAAACGTGCAATTCTCAAGAAGTTCTAGTTTGACCGGTTTACATACGATTCGAGTTGAATTGTCAGATTTTTTGGATTTAAATATCGTCTGTGGCCAACTCGCCTGAAAGCCGCCAAGCCATTCTAGGGCCGGAGTGCGCTATCGACTTAGCCTGGTCAAGCACCCTAAGTACGCCACTCTACCTACATCCCGGCAGGCGAAAGTAAGGTGGGTCCATGGACAATTGGATCTAAAAGAAAAGACAATTCATCCAGTCGTATTAAAAATCGTGTTCAACTTAAAATTTTCTTGAGAACCGTAAGCCGCGATGAAGTTATAGACAAGGAACGAATTTTACTATTTTTCTTGGCTTAAGTGTGCAGGAAAAATGAACCCTACGTTGATGGAGAAAAACCGGAGCTAACCAAGCTCCGACTCCCACCACAGCGTCAACCGTCGGCGTTGACTAAAAGATGGTGAGAAGACCCCGTCACTGGAGTCTGTTGCCAACAAACCAAGTGTGGCAAAGGTCATTGCCGGAGCTGCTAAGCTCCGACACCTTGGAGTATTAACTACCGACGCTCAACGTGTTGATAGAGGCTATTGCCGGAGCTATTAAGCTCCAGCGATGGACAGTGCCGGAGCTTCTAAGCTCCGACAACTTCAGGGGACCTTCACTATCAAAAACTTCGGACCTAAATTCCACAAGTTCGAAGCAAATTCGTCTTCAACAAAACTCAACATCCTTTTGGTACATGTCCACAATCAAATTGTGCACATCTACTAGGGGGCCAAGTGAAGATAAAGATGTTGAAGACATGCGCAAAAAAAAATGAAATTCGCAAAAAATTGGGGATTTCATTTCATCTGAAGACCGGAGATTACATCTGGAGACAAGGGATTACAAAATTGAGGAAGAAGAGAAGATACAAGTAAAGGCTAAAAGAGACGGTCCTAGACCCTATGGAAGAACTCGGCGACTTTCTGAGCGACCTCCGACACGCAGGCTCGGGTAGGTTCGCCTTCTCCTTCGACGGGGCCTTCAAGCACCGGGTCCAGAGGAAATCGAGGGTTCCGGCTGGTGTAGCACGTCAACACATATTCTGTGACGTTCCTAGCCAGGGATTGCCCCTCGACCTCCAGCTGGTCCGCGATGACGTCGCCCACCTTGGAGAGCTTGCTGCCTGCGGCGCTCAACGCTTGCAACGCAAGGTCCAGCTCCGGATCCGGATCATCCGGGTGCACGGGGCTGAAACCCATCGGTGTCAGCGCGTCGTCGGCCTTGCCCAGGAACTCCCAAATATGCAGGGAGTCCGCCTTCCTCAAGTTCTTCATCTCTTCCAGGGATCTCCGGGCCGCCGTCAGCTCCGAATTCTCGCGGGCGAGGCGCTCAACTTCTTTGGCGTTTTGCTGGATCTTCGCAGCAACCCGCTTCTCAAGTCTTCCGAGCTCCTCCTCCCGGAGGTGGATCTTGTTCCGGCGGTCGACCAGGTCCTTCTCCCTAGCCTCCACTTTCTTCTCCCGGGCGATAAGGGCACACTCGTATTCGTAGAGTTCCTGCCCCCGCACCCAGGTCTTCTCCTCTTCCTCGAGGCAGCGCTCTTCCAATTTCTTAGTGCACTCCTCGAGGCCCTTGTCCGCCAGAGCTGTTTTCTCGGCGAGCTCTTCTTCCCGTCGCAAGACGTCATCCCGTAGCTCTAGGAGTTTTTGCTCCTCGTTCTCGAGCCATCTTTCCCTCCCTTCAAGTGCCTCTCGGCGCTTGATGAGTGCGGTGCTGATGGCCTCGAGCTGATCAAACCGAGCATTGGCCGCGTCGTTAGCAGCCTTAGCTCGGTCGTGGAACTCCCGGGATTGAGCATCGAGGGCGTGAGTCATGCTCTCCCTCTCGTCCAGCAGCTTATCCCAGAGCTCCAGGCGGATCTTCTCCCGCTTGATCCACTCCTTGTCATCCGCAAGCCTCGACTGCGCCAGCTTAGTCTCGAAGTGGAGCCGATTACGCCACCGCCTAAGGGTTTGGCGCTCCTCTTCAAGAGCCTTGCTGTCGTGGAAGAAGGCCAGTTGGACCTGACGTAGACTGGAGCAGGCGTTGTCGATGGACATCGACAGCGAGATGGGCTCCGGACCTTCTGGGATCTCTTCCGCTGGTTCCAGCGGGTCTTCACATACAAAAATTGGGTCCCACTCTACGAGAGTGGAACTCCGAGCTTCCAAAGCGCTAGGGCCTTCCTCCGGGACGGCCTCAGTCGCCATTGAAGGAGGTCCTGCCACCAAGTCTTCATTCGCCCCCTCAGGCGGGGGGCCAGCGACTTCGTTCAGGCACTCTGGCTCTGCCACAGGTACCATCGACGTCGTCGCCTCCGGAGCAGGAGCCGCTACTGGCTCCGGCCGGGACACCTCTTCTGAGGGAGGCTCAAGCTCCCTCGCCTCTTTAACCGCCGGCTCTGTGACCGGCGCTCCAACAATCACCGGCTCTGTGGCCGGAGCTTCGGAAGTAACCGGCTCAACTGCCGGAACTACTTCAACTTCCGGCTCGCATGCCGGGGCTTCAGCCACCTCCGGCTCAATCGCCGGGGCTTCAGCACTTTCCGGCTCCGAAGCCGGGACTGCTACTTCCTCCGACTCAACAGCCGGAGCTTCTACTACTGCAGCACCAGGACCCGGAGCTTCCACTTCCGGGACGGGTGCCGCTGGCACATCTTCATGCCCTTGGTCCGGCGCTACCACGGGAACTTCTGGAGACGAGTCGAGGTCCATGACCACGACAGCCGGCGCCGGAGCTGTCGCAGCCTCCGCTTGGGGCGGCACCGGGACTGGAGCAGAAGCCCTCGCAGCCTCAGACACTATGGCTGAGGGTGGAGCTTCACTCCCCTTCTTGGGAACGCTGCAGATGAAGAACGGAGAAATTGAGCAAACAGATGCTACAATTAAAAAGTTAATCGAGGTAAAAAAGAAAAATTACCTTGGGAGGCTCCCGCACCAGCTTGCGCGGAACCTCTTTCCCGGACGATCCGGGCTGGCCACGGTCGGCGTAGGAGCTCCGGGAGGACTCCCAGGACTTGCCACAGCCGCGGGCGTTTCCCGGGTCGGAGCTCTCCTTGATCGGGAGGAACTCCTGGACCTGGAGGCCCTCACCGCTCCAAATGCCGCAGTCGCGCGCCCGGAGCTAGCACTAGAGGAGGGATCCACCACGGGGACAGTCGCACTCCGGGAGGATCCCACCGCCGGAACAGTAACTTTCCGGAAGGACCCCACCACGGGGACAGTCGCCACGGCGGCGGAGGATCTTCCTTCCTGAGGAGGGGGAACCGGGGGGGGGGGGGGGGGGGGGGGAAGTGGCAGGCCCGATGGACCTTCCGTCAGCATGTCGCAGCTTCCTCTTCCGGCTCTCCGGCTCCTCCGCCAGCTCCTTGCCCTTGCCGATGACCTCAGCTCTTGGCTGTGGGACAGGGGCGGAGCCGTCTTCGGACAACCCGGGGATCGCCAACCGTGTGGTTGATCTTCTCTCGACGACACCAAGGTCGTCAAGCGCGGGCATCGTCCGCCAGAGCTCCCTGCTGAACTCAACTTCCACGTTCAGAGGGAGGAAGGCCGGCGGCGGAGTCAAGTAATCTCCGTCAACGTCGATGCCGTGCTGGAATTTCTTGAGGTGAAACTCCAAGGTCTTCCCCACCATGCTGGACTTCAACCCGGTCTCAACCCGGTCCTCGTCCATCACGCTGTTGAGGGCCCAGGCGAGCTTCTCCCTCCTCTTCAGCGGCGCCCACCTGTTGGACAGGAAGTTGCAGAACACCGCCTGGGGAGTCAATCCTCCCTCCACACATTGGCGGATCCTGGTCAGGACAGGGTCGAAAGCTTCCGCCAGCACCGGAACTTCGCTCCATACCGACGTGTCAATGCTGGACAGACCGTCTGGCAACTCCAACCGCTCATGCTCCTCCACCCGGACGACTATCCAATCTTTCTTCCAGTCATCCCACTTCCCGGAAGGGAATGACCGGAGGTACTTGAATGGGCACTTCTTGCGCTTCACGAAGTAGTAGAAGCCAAGATACTCATTGCTTCGGCCGGTGGTGTGGACGGTGAAGAAGGTTCGGAAGAGCTCGATGCAGGGAGGGATGCCCACCCACATCTCCCAGAAGTGGACAAAGATGGACACAAGGAGAATGGAGTGAGGGCCAAGGTGGTACAGCTGCAGACCATAGAAGTCCAGCAGCATCAAGAAGAAAGAAGAAAACGGTGGGATCAGCCCCACCATGGCGTACGAGGAAAAGTACACCATCTCGCCAGCGTGCTCCTTTTCAAAGAGGAGCTCTCCGCCGGCGCGGACCGAGCGGTTGAAGAAGTCCGAAGACCACCCCATGAGGGCCCGGACCTTCTTCAGATCGCTGTCAGTCTTCAAGCGACTCTCACGCAGACCCAACTCCATCGCAGCACAGCTAGGCAAGAGAAGAGGAGCAAAGTACGAGTTGGGAGTTTGAGCGCAAGAACAGATGGGAAGCGTAAAGAACTCCCGACGGTGCGCTTTCCTTCTTAAGTAAGCCCTCGCAACGCTTGGATGGAAACTGCAGGGGAGTCAAGGATACTACTCAAGAATTCAACCCTGCCGATGACAAGAGGGCCCGGGACCACCCTGACGATCAAGTCGAGGCTCTTACCCAGGCGAACAGTTGTCATCACGAGGCGGGAAACCCAAAGGCGGCGACCTGACAAGGCGCGCGGAACCGATACGGTTTTCGTATCGGGAACCGGCGACCTTCAATTGCGAGAGATCCGCACGTCAAAGATCTTATCTGCCGCCTGAGGTGCGCCACGCGTTGGGATTTAACCGTAAAGCCCCGCCAATGGCACCTCCGAAGACCCTTGAAGACCCAGTTCAAGAGTCGCGAGTATGGACCCACCTCCGACGGAATGACTTCACCCCGGTGACTTTCCAAGGGGTTGAAGGAGTTTGTAGTTCGGTGTGGGCGCGCGGAGACTCAAGAAGGTGAATCACGATTGGACACGAGAGACACAGTGGTTTACGTGGTTCGGGCCGCCTGAGCGTAATACCCTACTCCACGGGTGTGTGGTGTTGTATTAGCTTATGTATGAAAGCTCACGTCAATGCGTGTGTGCCTGAGAGCGTTCGAGAGCCTTCTCCCTGTGTATCGTCGGTCTGTCCTTTTATAATAAAAGGACAAACCGTTACAAGTTAGCCTGGCCCGACATGTGGCCCCGGCGGTTACTAGTATTGATACACGATTAATTGTTGTTAATAACCCTGTAACGGGCTCCGACAGTGCCGTTACAGGTGTTAAGATTGTCCGATTAAGTGTCATTAACATGGAATTAATGACAATTAATCGGGTCTTGAAGTTCGCGGTTATCCTTTGAAGATCCGGAGTCGTTACAATGTCTTCCGGAGGTTTGAGGCGGCCAGCTCCGACGTTTGGACACGTGGCAGCTCCGGAGCTTGCTTGTGGGAAGCGGGAAGCTCCGGGGTGGCCTGGCACGTGTCAGGTCCGGAGCTTCTCTCGGTCAGGGGTTAAGTCCGGAGGTGCCGTTTCGGTACCTAGCCCGGAGCTTTACCCTTGTGGGTAGTAGCTCCGGTCTGGCGGTACACGTGGCAACCTAGGGGTTAACCATGTTGGAGAAGCAGGTCCGGTTATGTCTGACAAGTGGGCCTCCGAGGGTCTTCAATTTGAGTAGACGTCCTTCCCTTGGGATCTTTGTAACCTCAAGGGGTGTATGGTTTTTAGGGTACCGACAGTGGCCCCCTGGACCTACCTCCGAGGAAAGTCACCGGGGTGAAGTCATTCCATCGGAGGTGGGTCCATACTCGCGACTCTTGAACTGGGTCTTCAAGGTTCTTCGGAGGTGCCGTTGGCGGGGCTTTACGGTTAAATCCCGACGCGTGGCGCACCTCAGGCGGCAGATAAGATCTCTGACGTGCGGATCTCTCGCAATTGAAGGTCGCCGGTTCCCGATACGAAAACCGTATCGGTTCCGCGCGCCTTGTCAGGTCGCCGCCTTTGGGTTTCCCGCCTCGTGATGACAACTGTTCGCCTGGGTAAGAGCCTTGACTTGATCGTCAGGGTGGTCCCGGGCCCTCTTGTCATCGGCAGGGTTGAATTCTTGAGTAGTATCCTTGACTCCCCTGCAGTTTCCATCCAAGCGTTGCGAGGGCTTACTTAAGAAGGAAAGCGCACCGTCGGGAGTTCTTTACGCTTCCCATCTGTTCTTGCGCTCAAACTCCCAACTCGTACTTTGCTCCTCTTCTCTTGCCTAGCTGTGCTGCGATGGAGTTGGGTCTGCGTGAGAGTCGCTTGAAGACTGACAGCAATCTGAAGAAGGTCCGGGCCCTCATGGGGTGCTCTTCGGACTTCTTCAACCGCTCGGTCCGCGCCGGCGGAGAGCTCCCCTTTGAAAAGGAGCACGCTGGCGAGATGGTGTACTTTTCCTCGTACGCCATGGTGGGGCTGATCCCACCGTTTTCTTCTTTCTTCTTGATGCTGCTGGACTTCTATGGTCTGCAGCTGTACCACCTTGGCCCTCACTCCATTCTCCTTGTGTCCATCTTTGTCCACTTCTGCGAGATGTGGGTGGCCATCCCTCCCTGCATCGAGCTCTTCCGAACCTTCTTCACCGTCCACACCACCGGCCAAAGCAATGAGTATCTTGGCTTCTACTACTTCGTGAAGCGCAAGAAGTGCCCATTCAAGTACCTCCGGTCATTCCCTTCCGGGAAGTGGGATGACTGGAAGAAAGATTGGATAGTCGTCCGGGTGGAGGAGCATGAGCGGTTGGAGTTGCCAGACGGTCTGTCCGGCATTGACACGTCGGTATGGAGCGAAGTTCCGGTGCCGGCGGAAGCTTTCGACCCTGTCCTGACCAGGATCCGCCAATGTGTGGAGGGAGGATTGACTCCCCAGGCGGTGTTCTGCAACTTCCTGTCCAACAGGTGGGCGCCGCTGAAGAGGAGGGAGAAGCTCGCCTGGGCCCTCAACAGCGTGATGGACGAGGACCGGGTTGAGACCGGGTTGAAGTCCAGCATGGTGGGGAAGACCTTGGAGTTTCACCTCAAGAAATTCCAGCACGGCATCGACGTTGACGGAGATTACTTGACTCCGCCGCCGGCCTTCCTCCCTCTGAACGTGGAAGTTGAGTTCAGCAGGGAGCTCCGGCGGACGATGCCCGCGCTTGACGACCTTGGTGTCGTCGAGAGAAGATCAACCACACGGTTGGCGATCCCCGGGTTATCCGAAGACGGCTCCGCCCCTGTCACACAGCCAAGAGCTGAGGTCATCGGCAAGGGCAAGGAGCTGGCGGAGGAGCCGGAGAGCCGGAAGAGGAAGCTGCGACATGCTGACGGAAGGTCCATCGGGCCTGCCACTTCCCCCCCGGTTCCACCTCCTCAGGAAGGAAGATCCTCCGCCGCCGTGGCGACTGTCCCCGTGGTGGGGTCCTTCCGGAAAGTTACTGTTCCGGCGGTGGGATCCTCCCGGAGTGCGACTGTCCCCGTGGTGGATCCCTCCTGTGGTGCTAGCTCCGGGCGCGCGACTCCGGCATCTGGAGCGGTGAGGGCCTCCAGGTCCAGGAGTTCCTCCCGATCAAGGAGAGCTCCGACCCGGGAAACGCCCGCGGCTGTGGCAAGTCCTGGGAGTCCTCCCGGAGCTCCTACGCCGACCGTGGCCAGCCCGGATCGTCCGGGAAAGAGGTTCCGCGCAAGCTGGTGCGGAGCCTCCCAAGGTAATTTTTCTTTTTTACCTCGATTAACTTTTTAATTGTAGCATCTGTTTGCTCAATTTCTTCGTTCTTCATCTGCAGCGTTCCCAAGAAGGGGAGTGAAGCTCCACCCTCAGCCACAGTGTCTGAGGCTGCGAGGGCTTCTGCTCCAGTCCCGGTGCCGCCCCAAGCGGAGGCTGCGACAGCTCCGACGCCGGCTGTCGTGGTCATGGACCTCGACTCGTCTCCAGAAGTTCCCGTGGTAGCGCCGGACCAAGGGAATGAAGATGTGCCAGCGGCACCCGTCCCGGATGTGGAAGCTCCGGGTCCTGGTGCTGCAGTAGTAGAAGCTCCGGCTGTTGAGTCGGAGGAAGTAGCAGTCCCGGCTTCGGAGCCGGAAAGTGCTGAAGCCCCGACGATTGAGCCGGAGGTGGCTGAAGCCCCGGCATGCGAGCCGGAAGTTGAAGTAGTTCCGGCAGTTGAGCCGGTTACTTCCGAAGCTCCGGCCGCAGAGCCGGTGATTGTTGGAGCGCCGGTCACAGAGCCGGCGGTTAAAGAGGCGAGGGAGCTTGAGCCTCCCTCAGAAGAGGTGTCCCGGCCGGAGCCAGTAGCGGCTCCTGCTCCGGAGGCGACGACGTTGATGGTACCTGTGGCAGAGCTAGAGTGCCTGAACGAAGTCGCCGGCCCCCCGCCTGAGGGGGCGAATGAAGACATGGTGGCGGGACCTCCTTCAATGGCGACTGAGGCCGTCCCGGAGGAAGGCCCTAGCGCTTTGGAAGCTCGGGGTTCTACTCTCGTAGAGTGGGACCCAATTTTTGTATGTGAAGACCCGCTGGAACCAGCGGAAGAGATCCCAGAAGGTCCGGAGCCCATCTCGCTGTCGATGTCCATCGACAACGCCTGCTCCAATCTACGTCAGGTCCAACTGGCCTTCTTCCACGACAGCAAGGCTCTTGAAGAGGAGCGCCAAACCCTTAGGTGGTGGCATAATCGGCTCCACTTCGAGACTAAGCTGGCGCAGTCGAGGCTTGCGGATGACAAGGAGTGGATCAAGCGGGAGAAGATCCGCCTGGAGCTCTGGGATAAGCTGCTGGACGAGAGGGAGAGCATGACTCACGCCCTCGATGCTCAATCCTGGGAGTTCCACGACCGAGCTAAGGCTGCTAACGACGCGACCAATGCTCGGTTTGATCAGCTCGAGGCCATCAGCACCGCACTCATCAAGCGCCGAGAGACACTTGAAGGGAGGGAAAGACGGCTCGAGGACGAGGAGCAAAAACTCCTAGAGATACGGGATGACGTCTTGCGACGGGAAGAAGAGCTCGCCGAGAAAACAGCTCTGGCGGACAAGGGCCTCGAGGAGCGCACTAAGAAATCGGAAGAGCGCTGCATCGAGGAAGAGGAGAAGACCTGGGTGCGGGGGCAGGAACTCTACGAATACGAGTGTGCCCTTATCGCCCGGGAGAAGAAAGTGGAGGCTAGGGAGAAGGACCTAGTCGACCGCCGGAACAAGATCCACCTCCGGGAGGAGGAGCTCGGAAGACTTGAGAAGCGGGTTGCTGCGAAGATCCAGCAAAACGCCAAAGAAGTTGAGCGCCTCGCCCGCGAGAATTCGGAGCTGACGGCGGCCCGGAGATCCCTGGAAGAGATGAAGAACATGAGGAAGGCGGACTCCCTGCAGATTTGGGAGTTCCTGGGCAAGGCCGACGACGCGCTGACGCCGATGGGTTTCAGCCCCGTGCACCCGGATGATCCGGAGCCGGAGCCGGACCTTGCGTTGCAAGCGTTGAGCGCCGCAGGCAGCAAGCTCTCCAAGGTGGGCGACGTCATCACAGACCAGCTGGAGGTTGAGGGGCAATCCCTGGCTAGGAATGTCACAGAATATGTGTTGACGTGCTACACCAGCCGGAACCCTCGATTTCGTCTGGACCCGGTGCTTGAAGGCCCCGTCGAAGGAGAAGGCGAAGCTACCCGAGCCTGCGTGTCGGAGGTCGCTCAGAAAGTCGCCGAGTTCTTCCATAGGGTCTAGGACCGTCTCTTTTAGCCTTTACTTGTATCTTCTCTTCTTCCTCAATTTTGTAATCCCTTGTCTCCAGATGTAATCTCCGGTCTTCAGATGAAATGAAATCCCCAATTTTTTGCGAATTTCATTTTTTTTTTTTGCGCATGTCTTCAACATCTTTATCTTCACTTGGCCCCCTGGTAGATGTGCACAATTTGATTGTGGACATGTACCAAAAGGATGATGAGTTTTGTTGAAGACGAATTTGCTTCGAACTTGTGGAATTTAGGTCCGAAGTTTTTGATAGTGAAGGTCCCCTGAAGTTGTCGGAGCTTAGAAGCTCCAGCACTGTCCATCGCTGGAGCTTAATAGCTCCGGCAATAGCCTCTATCAACACGTTGAGCGTCGGTAGTTAATACTCCAAGGTGTCGGAGCTTAGCAGCTCCGGCAATGACCTTTGCCACACTTGGTTTGTTGGCAACAGACTCCAGTGAAGGGGTCTTCTCACCATCTTTTAGTCAACGCCGACGGTTGACGCCCTGGTGGGAGTCGGAGCTTGGTTAGCTCCGGTTTTTCTCCATCAACGTAGGGTTCATTTTTCCTGCACACTTAAGCTAAGAAAAATAGTAAAATTCGTTCCTTGTCTATAACTTCGTCGCGGCTTACGGTTCTCAAGAAAATTTTAAGTTGAACACGATTTTTAATACGACTGGATGAATTGTCTTTTCTTTTAGATCCAATTGTCCATGGACCCACCTTACTTTCGCCTGCCGGGATGTAGGTAGAGTGGCGTACTTAGGGTGGTTGACCAGGCTAAGTCGATAGCGCACTCCGGCCCTAGAATGGCTTGGCGGCTTTCAGGCGAGTTGGCCACAGACGATATTTAAATCCAAAAAAATCTGACAATTCAACTCGAATTGTATGTAAACCGGTCAAACTAGAACTTCTTGAGAATTGCACGTTTCTGTTATAGACAAGAAAGAGAAAAATAAAAATGTCGAGCCTATGCAAAAATGAATGCACGTGGAGTCTATTTCACATGAAGATGTCTTTCATTATAGGTCCGGGGTACAAGGGAAACAAGTACACTCTTAGGGTACGGAACCAGGCTAAGTGTGTTTGGTTTCTCGTTTGACCTAGGGTAGTTAGCCACACTTTTAGTCCGGAGACTGTGTCAAGTGTTGCATGAGCTTTTCAAACCTTTCGGGAAAGGTCCGGCTGCTCTCCCGGAGGAACTACCCGACTCTGTACAATGACTCTATAACATACATTTCAAGTTACTTAAGACTCACCTCCGTGGAATTAAGTGTAGAACTTACGGAGGTGCTCGATGTTCCAAGGATTTGGGAGAGGTGTCCCATCCTCGGTAGCCAAGCGAACGCTTCCGGGACGGGATACTTTGATCACTCGAAAGGGCCCTTCCCAGCCGGGGGAGAGTTTGTTTTGCCCTTCTCTGGATAGTATTCTCCGTAGCACCAGATCGCCTTCCTCGAGCTGTCGGTTGTGTACATGCCGCTGGTGATAGCGCCGTAGAGCTTGGCGGTATCGGGCATTCCGAACAGCTGCTTGGCATCTTCCCTCCTCGAGGAGGTCTAGGTCTTCGCGCCGGAGCTGGTCCTGCGCGGCTTCGTCGAAGGTCCGGACTCGGAAGGAACCCAAGGTGATTTCCGGAGGAAGGATCACTTCAGCTCCGTACACCTGAAAGAAGGGTGTTTCTCCGGTTGCCCGACTTGGAGAAGTCCTGTTGGCCCATAGAGTGGGCGGAAGCTCTTCGATCCAATTGGCTCCGTGCTTTTTCAAGCGCTCATAAGTGCGTGTTTTGAGTCCTTTAAGGATCTCTGCATTTGCTCTCTCGGCTTGTCCATTGCTGGCAGGATGAGCTACGGAAGCGTAGCAAACTTGTATGCCGAGGTCTTTGCAATATCCTTGAAATGCGGAGCTTGTGAATTGAGTCCCATTATCAGTGATGATCTTATTTGGGACTCCGAATCTGCTCACGATAGATTGTAGAAAATTGATTGCAGATTGTTTGTTGATCGTCACAACGGGAGTTGCTTCCGGCCACTTGGTGAACTTGTCGATGGCGACGTACAGGAACTTGTAACCTCCGACGGCTCTAGGGAAGGGTCCCAAGATGTCCATCCCCCACACAGCGAAAGGCCATGTGGGAGGTATCATTTGTAAGGACTGAGCAGGTGTATGAATTTGCTTTGCATGAAATTGGCATGCTTTGCATTTCTTCACCAGCTCAGTGGCATCCTGGAGCGCTGTAGGCCAGTAGAAGCCGTGCCGAAAGGCTTTTCCGACCAGCGTGCGGGAAGATGCGTGGTTCCCACACTCGCCTCCATGGATTTCTGCGAGGAGCTCGCAGCCTTCTTCCCTTGTGATGCACCGCATTAGGATGCCGTTGGCACCGCGCCGGTAGAGATCCCCTTCTACCAACGTGTATCTTTTAGCCAATCTGACTACCCGATCAGCGGATACATCATCGTCAGGGAGGATGTTGTCTTTCAAGTAGCTCCGGATCTCCGAGATCCATGCATCGGAACTGACTTGAGCATTTGAGTCTTGCGTGCTGGGTTGCTCGGAGCTTCCGGCAGCACCTACGACCCTTGATGGCTGCCATGGTAACAGGGCCATCGGGACCGTCAGCTTCGGGATGCTGATCTCGCCCCCTTCGTTCAGTTCGGCAGGCTGAACTGTGGGTTTTGACAACCTCCGGACAAAGGTTCCATCAGGAGCCGGAGCTCCAGTTGACGCCTTGGTCGAGAGTTCGTCAGCTTCAGCGTTGTGAGCACGCTGAACATGGTGAAGGTCTAGGACTTCGAAGTCCTTCTGAAGCCTCTGGACTTCAAGGAGGTAAGCAGCCAGCTGGAGATTATTGCAGGAGCATTCACCCTTCACCTGCTTGATGACGAGTTATGAATCTCCTTTGACCAGCAATTGCTTGACACCGTATGATAGTGCCACCTTTAATCCATAGATGAGTGCTTCATACTCCGCCATGTTGTTGGTTGCCTTGAAGTCAAGGTGTACCATGTATTTCACCTTCTCCCCAGTTGGTGCGAGGAGAAGGATTCCAGCTCCGGCTCCCTGCTTCTGCATGGAGCCGTCGAAGTAAAGGGTCTAGTGAGGCTTAGTGAAGGTTGGAACTTGAGGTTCCGTCTTCTGCTCGCTGGGGCCCCCAGGGTTTAATGGAGAGGGAGTCCATTCTGCCACGAAATCTGCCAACGCTTGACTCTTGATTGCTTGTCTCGGAATGAATTCAAGATCCAATTCAGCCAATTCCGCTGCCCACTTTGCAATATTCCCAGTTGAATTGGGATTATGCAGGATCGCTCGAAGTGGATATGAGGTCACCACCGAGACTTTGTGAGCTTGGAAATAGTGTCGAAGCTTCCTTGAGGCAATAAGAACTGCATAAAGCAGTTTATGCACCTCTAGGTATCGAGTCTTGGCATCATGTAACACTTCACTGATGAAGTATACCGGGCGTTGAATGGTCCGGACCCTCCCGGAGGGGTCCGGAGCTTCCTCTTCATTGATCTGGACCCTCTCGGATGGGTCCAGACTCTCTTTGGGGACCTCCGGGTTCTGGGTGGAGGAACCCGGAGCTTCTTCAGAAATGACCTGGACGCTCTTAGAGGGGTCCGGGTCCTCTGAAGTGGCTTCTTGTGGGTTTGAGTCTGGGAGCTGGGACCCAGACCCGCTTTCAGGAACCTCCGGACCCTCCCGAAGGGGTCTGGATTCCTGAGTATTGTGTAGTTCCCGTCTCTCCGCAACCAGAACCATACTGACGACTTCGTCAGTAGCTGAAATGTAAAGCAACAAAGGCTCACCAGGGTTCGGAGCTACCTGGACTGGTAGGGTGGTGAGGAACTGTTTCAGCTCCTGGAATGCCTTCTCTGCTTCTTCAGACCATTGGAATGGTCCGGACTTCCTCAGTAACTTGAAGAAGGGAAGTGCTCTTTCCGCCAGTCTTGAAATGAACCGGCTGAGGGCTGCTAGACATCCAGTTAATTTTTGGACGTCTTTGATGCGGGTTGGTGGCCGCATGTCTTCAATGGCTTTTATCTTCGCCGGATTAGCCTCTATGCCCCGGTGACTTACCAGGAAACCAAGAAGCTTTCCGGAACTAACCCCGAAGACGCACTTGTCTAGGTTTAGCTTCGTGCGGGTGGCCCGCAGCTTGTCGAAGACAGCCTGCAAGGTGTCCAAGAGGGACTCCTTGTTCTTGACTTTGACCACGATGTCATCGACGTACACTTCCACTATGTCTCTGATGAGTTCTTCGAAAGTTTTGTACATAGCTCGTACAAAAGTTGAAGCTGCATTCTTGAGACCAAACGGCATGACTGTGTAACAATACAATCCATCCACTGTGATGAATGAAGTATGCTCTTCATCCTCCCTAGACATCCTGATTTGATGATATCCAGAATATGCGTCTAGAAAACACAGTAACTCGCACCCGGAGGTGGAATCCACTATCTGATCTATTCTAGGTAGTGGGAATGGATCTTTTGGACATGCCTTATTCAGTGTGGTGTAGTCGATGCACATCCGAAGTTTCCCGCCGGCCTTGGGCACAACGACTGGGTTCGCCAGCCATTTTGGATGGAAGACTTCTCGGATAAATCCGGCTTCGAGCAACTTCTTCACTTCTTGTCGGATGAAGTTCTGTCGCTCTACAGATTGCTTCCGAGGTTTCTGATGCACAGGCCGAGCATCGGGGTAAATCTTCAGATTGTGCTCAATCACGTCCCTGGGGATCCCAGGCATTTGTGACGGTTGCCAAGCAAATACGTCAACGTTAGCCCGGAGGAAAGTGATGAGCGCGAGTTCCTATTTGTCATTCAACCCACCCGATATGCGGGTGGTTTGAGTGACATCGGAACCAATTTGGACGACTTTGACGGGGATGTCGGTGTCGCCGCTTGGCTGCACACGGGGAGCAGAGGTTGAGCCTCGTTGCCGAATGCTCGGAGGTTTTGGAGCTTGCCCCTGTCTGGAGTCCTCCTCTTGCGCAGTGGTGAGTGCATGGAGCTCCTCCAGAGCAGTTACTCCGGCGGTGCGATCTCCACGAATCCGGAGAACGCCTGCTGGTGTTGGCATCTTCAACACCAAGTATCCATAATGAGCAGCTGCCATAAATTTGTATAGGGCAGGTCTACCCAAGATGGCGTTGAATGGTAAGTTGATCTGAGCGACGTCGAAGACCAACTTCTCGGTGCGGTACTTCTCCCGTGTCCCGAAGGTAACGGGGAGAATTATAGCTCCGAGTGGGGTAATGGCCCCCGAACCTACTCCGGAGAATGGTCGAGAGGGCTGAAGATCCGAAGGTCGAAGCTGAAGTCTGGTAAAAGCTTCAAAGCTTATAAGGTTCAGCCCCGAACCTCCATCCACCATAACATGATGGAGCTGGATGTTGTTGATGGTGGGAGATACCATCAAGGGTAATTGGCCAGCTCCGACCATGCTTTGAGGACAGTCCGAAGCATCAAAAGTGATGGGTGTGTCCATCCACTTTCGATGCGGCTCCGGTCTAGCTGTAGGAGCTACAGCAGCCATATCCCGCCGCATAGTCTTGATGACACGACGAGAAGTGATGTCCCATGATCCACCAAAGATGGTGTTCATGGTTTTCCGACGCTCGTTGTCGTAGACGTCGGAGTCATCGTCGACGGAGGTGTAGACGGCTTTCAGGACCTTTTTGGGGTCCTGAAACCCTAACTCCTCTTCAGCCGGAGCTTCGTCAACCTTCTGTTTTCCCTCCCTCTGTCGGAAAGGAGACCCTTCCCGGCGCTTGTTGTAGCGCTAGGCAAGGTTTTGGACCTCCCGGCAGTCTTCCAGCTTGTGGCTGCCCGTTTTGTGAATGGGGCACCACATTTTGGATTTGCCGCCGTCTTCGGAAGACGGTCGAGGTCGCTTCTCGGGGCGTGGCCCCCGGCCACCAGGAGTTGCAGTGGCTGCAACGTTGGATGTGCCGACCGACGGCTTCTTCTTGCCGTTGGTCTTCTTTTTCTTCTTGCCACTCCCGGAGGTAGCGGCTTCTTCTTTGGAGGATTTTTTGTGATCATCCAAAGCTGGTTTGGAGTGCATTTCACGGCCCTCCGCAGCTCTGGCACATTTGTCTGCCAAGCTGAAGAGCTCCGTGACGCTGGTGATCTCTTTGATCGCCAGCTTATCCAACATCTTCTTGTCTCGTACACCCTGTCTGAATGCCACAATGACAGAAGCGCTTGAGATAGAAGGGATTGTGTTGCGTACCTGAGAGAACCTCTGGATGAATGACCGCAAAGATTCTCCCCCTTTTTGCACGACCGCAAAAAGGTCTAGTTCAGTGCCCGGTCGGGTGTATGAACTCCCGAAGTTGGCAGTGAACTGACGGCACAGCTCCTCCCAACTGTCGATAGAGTTGGGTGGAAGGCTCATAAACCAGGACCTGGCGGTCCCAGTTAAGGCCACTGGAAAGCAGTTGGCCATTACGGCCTCGTTTCCTCCAGCTGCTAAGATTGCAGTGGAGTATATCTGCAGAAATTCTACGGGGTTGACAGTCCCGTCGAATTTTTCCGGCAAGTGTGGCCGGAACTTCTGTGGCCATCTAACCATGCGCAGGTGCATGGCTAGGGCGGAACAGCCTCCTCCTACTCCTTCCCGAGTAGAAAGGTCTTGAGCATCCCGTCTTTCTCGAGCTCGCTCGATATGGACACGGCCATCCGGTTGGCGGTATCGGCGATCAAGCTCCGCCCGGAGGTCATGTGTCAAAAGCCGAGATACCGTATGGGTGCGTCGTGCCCCGGAGGGCAACGACGTCACTTGCTGTGACGCAGCTCGTCTTCGGTTGTTGGAGACATGCGGACCAAGTCTTCCAGACAATGTCCGTCGCTACGACGGGGCTCGCCCTGAAGGAGGAGGACCCTGGTTGTTGAGGCGTTCGGCCGCTGCTGCGACCAAATGCTCAACATCAGCCCTCCATTGCTCCATGGCATCTCGAGATGCATCCGGAGGTGGTGGTCGCTGGAGAAGAGCACGCACTGCATGGAGCGCGTGTTCTGGGTTGTCATGACTTGCCGACGCAGTATGTGACACCGGCGCACCATCATGTTGCCCGGCACGTTTTGCCGGAGAAGATGGTGGTGGTGGGAGTGTGACTCCTGCTGGTGCTGAGGCTCCTGCTGGTGGCTGCATGTTGGAGGGATTGCCCCCGACAGCCTGAGCAGCAGGTTGCCCGTTGGATGATCCAGCCGTAGAATTCACCATTCTTGAAAATCTCAGGCGCCCCTACCTGGCGCGCCAACTGTCGACTGTTGGAGTCGGCAGATCTCCTGACACTACTAAAGTGTTGAAGGAGTTTGTAGTTCGGTGTGGGCGCGCGGAGACTCAAGAGGGTGAATCACGGTTGGACACGAGAGACACAGTGGTTTACGTGGTTCGGGCCGCCTGAGCGTAATACCCTACTCCACGGGTGTGTGGTGTTGTATTAGCTTATGTATGAAAGCTCACGTCAATGCGTGTGTGCCTGAGAGCGTTCGAGAGCCTTCTCCCTGTGTATCGTCGGTCTGTCCTTTTATAATACAAGGACAAACCGTTACAAGTTAGCCTGGCCCGACATGTGGCCCCAGCGGTTACTAGTATTGATACACGATTAATTGTTGTTAATAACCCTGTAACGGGCTCCGACAGTGCCGTTACAGGTGTTAAGATTGTCCGATTAAGTGTCATTAACATGGAATTAATGACAATTAATCGGGTCTTGAAGTCTGCGGTTATCCTTTGAAGATCCCGAGTCGTTACAATGTCTTCCGGAGGTTTGAGGCGGCCAGCTCCGACGTTTGGACATGTGGCAGCTCCGGAGCTTGCTTGTGGGAAGCGGGAAGCTCCGGGGTGGCCTGACACGTGTCAGGTCCGGAGCTTCTCTCAGTCAGGGGTTAAGTCCGGAGGTGCCGTTTCGGTACCTAGCCCGGAGCTTCACCCTTGTGGGTAGTAGCTCCGGTCTGGCGGTACACGTGGCAACCTAGGGGTTAACCATGTTGGAGAAGCAGGTCTGGTTATGTCTGACAAGTGGGCCTCTGAGGGTCTTCAATTTGAGTAGACGTCCTTCCCTTGGGATCTTTGTAACCTCAAGGGGTGTATGGTTTTTAGGGTACCGACAGATGTTATGGCAGCATTCAAAACTTTTATTGTCGAAGCCAATGTATTCAGCACACATAGGTCTCACAGAAATATTTAGAATCCATTGGTCAACTCAAATCTTCATGTTAACTTCATTTGAGTAGTAGCTAAGTTTAATCTTTTTGAATTTCCTCATTTGGAGTTTGAATTTATTTGTTTTGCTCATTTCCTTTTTATTACATTTTATCATTCAAATTTTTTTGTCCTAAGTGAACATTGAATTATTGAAATTAGGGCTTTTACACCCCCCCCCCCCTTAAAAGAATCTCGTCCCGAGATTACAATGAAGGGTCAAAAGTAGGAGAGAAATTACCGGATAGTTGGAGTGGAGATATTCTTCGGATTCTCATGTCGCTTCTTCGGCAGTATGGTTGCTCCATGACACTTTATAGAACAACAGCGTGCGGTTCCTTGTTGTTCGAGTCTTCTCGTCGAGAATCTGAATCGGATGTTCGGAATATGTGAGATTTGGTTGTAATTCGCCGATTTCATCTGTGTGGACTGCAGTTGTGAACTCGAGACATTTCCGGAGCTGAGATACATGGAAAATGTCGTGTATACCCGCAATTCCAAACTATAAGCCACAGGTCCGAAGTTCTTCGTGATAGAGAACAGTCCAATAAACCGGGGAACTAGCTTTCCTTTGACTCCGAACCGGTGAATTCCTTTCATCGGATCCACGCGGAGGTACACGTGATCCCCGACATCAAAGTGCAGCGGGTGACGCCGCTTGTCCACATAATTCTTCTGTCTAGATTGATCCGCTCTCAAGTTCACTTGTATGATCCGAACTTGTCCCTAGGCTTCATTGACTAGATCAATCCCGAAGGTCACTCTTTCGCCGGACTCGCACCAATTCAGCAGGGTGCGACATTTTCGGCCATAGAGGGCTTCATATTGTGCCATATTGATACTCGCTTCATGTCCATTGTTATATGAGAGTTCCGCCAACAGCAAATGATCTTCCCAATTTTTACCGTGGTGGATGGCACACACTCGCAACATGTCCTCAAGTACTTGATTCACCCGCTCAGTTTGTCCATCGGTCTGCAGGTGATAGGCAGAGCTTCTAAACAGTTTAGTACCCAACGAGGCATGCAGCTGCTCCCAGAAACGAGCAACGAACAGCGAGCCTCGATCTGAAATAATTGTGCCAGGAATGCCATGTAGGCACACTATTATTGGTATGTACAACTCTGCATATTTCTTGGCATTGAATCCGACATTTACCGGGATGAAGTGTGCTGATTTGGTTAGTTGGTCGACTATCACCCAAACCAAATCATTCTTCTGGAATGTGAGTGGCAATCCAACCATGAAATCAATACTCACATTCTCCCATTTCCATGCCGGAATATTCAGTGGTTGCAGCTGTCCCACTTTCTTCATATGGTCGGCCTTCACTCGACGACACGTATCACACTCGGATACGTACTTAGCAATCTCACACTTCATCCGTGTTCACCAAAACTTAGTCTTCAAGTCTTGATACATTTTATTGCTGCCTGGATGAATATAATATTTAGAAAAGTGAGCTTCGTCTAAAATTTTCTTTCGAAGTTCCATGTCACGGGGCACTACGACCCGATTATTGAACCATAGAGCACCCTGCTCATCTCTTCTAAAGCACTTCATCTCACCGCTGTCCATCCTCTTGGTTATGTGAGACATACCCTTGTCCTTCTTTTGAGCTTCAATAATCTCGTCTCGGATCGTGGGAATGAGAGCAATATTGTATAAAGCTCCATATGGAACCAAGTATAAACTCGGTTCTTCCTCCTCCATAGGTGTGATGGTCAAGTTGTTGACATGATATTTGCGGCTAAGCGCATCGGCAACAACATTAGCTTTGCCAGGATGATAGTGAATCTCAATCTCATAATCCTTGATCAATTCTAACCACCTTCGTTGTCTCGTGTTCAGCTCCTTTTGAGTGAAGATATAGTTCAAACTTTTGTGGTCGGTGTAGTGGTGACCCAGATTCCCAAGCAAATAATGCCTCCACATTTTTAGAGCAAGCACCACGGCAGCGTGCTCCAAGTCGTGAGTCGGATAATGCTGTTCATGATTGCGGAACTGCCGTGATCCATATGTGACCGCACGTCCTTCTTGCATAAGAATGCAGCCAAGACCGATGTCGGATGCATCACAATAAACATCGAACGGTTTCATCGTATCCGGTTGAGCTAAAACAGGGGCTATTGTGAGATGCTGCACCAATGTCCAAAATGCCTTGTCACATGCTTCACTCCAATTATATTTGGTACATTTCTTCAACAGCTATGTCATTGGTTTAGCAATTTTTGAGAAGCTTGGGATGAACCTCCGATAATATCCCGCTAAACCAAGGAAGCGGACATCATGTACGGACTTCGGAGATTGTCATTTTAGCACTTGAAAAATTTTACTTGGGTCCACAGCAATGCCCTCAGCTGAAATAATGTGTCCCAAGAATGGCACTTGACTGATCCAAAATTCACACTTGCTGAATTTAACATAGAGTTTATGGTCTCGCAATCATTGGAGTAGGATATGAAAATGTTCGGCGTGTTCTTCCTCCAATTTGGAATAAACCAAGATGTTGTCGATGAAGACCACGGCGAACTTGTCCAACTTCGGCATGAACACTGAGTTCATAATGTACATAAAGTGGGCCGGAGAGTTGGTGAGACCAAATGACATGACGAGATATTCATATAGTCTATATCGCATTGAGAATACCGTCTTCGGTATATCTTCCGTCTGAATTTTGATTTGATGATATCCGGACCGAAGATCCATCTTGAAAAATACCTAATCACCCACTAAATGATCGAAGAGAATGTCGATGCGAGGTAGTGGATACTTGTTCTTGATAGTCACGGCATTTAGCGGATGATAGTCCCACATAACCTCAACGTTTCATATTTCTTCTTAACGAACAGCGCGGAGCAGCCCCAAGGTAAGGAGCTTGGGCGAATAAATCCTTTGTCCAGCAGGTCCTTGAGATGTTCTTTTAATTCAGCTAGGTCATTGGGCGCCATTCGATAAGGTCTTCGAGAGATCGGTGTGGTTCCCGATGCAAGTTCAATCTTGAACTCGACGTCACGTTCCGGCGGCATGCTCGGTAGATCATCGGGAAACACATCAGGGTATTCATGGACCACCAGAATGTCTTCCAACTTAAGGGATCGAGAGTGGTATGCTGCTGCGATTTCTTGAACGGGTCGATCAAGAATGAGAGCATGTGGACTGTGTAGTGGAGAATGCAAATGAACGGTTCGAGGGACGATGTCCAAAACAGCACCGTTGTGATGTAACCACGATATACCTAATATGACATCTATCTTTTGGCCATCTAAGATTATGAGAGTGGTTGGATATATTTTTCCACCCATGCACAGTGGTGCTTCAGGAATGATACTATGAGCTGATATTTTCCAACCGGGGAACAAATCACGTATGGATATTTAGTAGGAAATATTTGTAGTTGGTGCTTGACAACTTATGAACTACTAATGAAATTGTGGGTGGCTCCAAAATCAAAAAGTATGATAATGGGGTGATCAATGAGAGTGAACGTACCCACGAGTACGGGTTCGCCTTCCGGTACGCCCTCAATGGCGATGTGGTGTACATTGCCGGGTTTGGTATTTGGTTTCTTGGGCTGGTTGCGGGGTTGATTAGCACCCTGGTACAATGCTTGTCCGCTGCCTTGCTTGTCTGGACAGTTGTAGGAGAGATGTCCAACACGTCCACAGTTGTAGCACGTGTATTGTGTTGGACCGCCATAGACTGGAGGATGGAAACCCGGTGCACGCTGCTGCTGTGGTGGTGCACGAGGTATAATCCTCTGTTGCTGCTGTGTCAGGGGTGGTCGGAAGCTTGGTGTGTTTAACGGGCGGCCACGGAACATTGGCGGTCGTGCCAGTGGATGCCACCTTTGACCGGACGGCGATCGGTACAACATTCAGTATTTTCGTGGAGCTCAACCACTGCTGCCCTGTGGATTACTCCTCTTCTTCTCCGTTACCAACTCGGTTGTTGCATCCTCTTGTACAATCACCGTGTTGACAAAACCATTGAACATGCCGCGATTGAACAAAGCGAGTTTGTCCTTCATCTTTGCATTCAAACCTTGATAGAAACAGTCCCGTTTTCTCTCCTCCACGTTCACATGATCCGGAGCATATTGCACCAAGTGATTGAAGGCCTTTGAGTACTCGTGAGCACTCCTCCCGCCTTGCTTCAGGTTAAGGAAATCTTGATGCTTGCATTTCATAATCCCAGGAGGTATGTGATAGGCGCGGAACGCCTCCCGGAACTCGGTCCATGTCACGGCGTGACCAGCCGGCAGAGAGGCGATGTAATTCACCCACCAGGCGCCGGCGGAGCCATGAAGCTGCTGCACCGCGAAGAGCGCCTTCTGCTGTTCGGTGCGTTGGAGCAACCCGAACTTTGCTTCAGTTGTGTGGAGCCAGTTGTCCGCCTCAAGAGGTTCATCGGCCTCCGTGAAGACCAGTGGATGAGTTGCTAAGAAGTCCGAGTAGGTGGTGTCTTGAGGCTGATGATTGCCTCCGTCTGGACGCCCCCGTTGACGGGACGTATTCTGCACGAGGGTTCGCTGCAGATCGGTTTGCTCGTCGCGCGAACCCACCATAACTGCAGTCACATCGGCCAACGTAAGCGGAGGAGGAGGAGGTGGCCGTGGCGGTGTCGGTTGTCATTGATCATGATTTATCTGCTGCTGGGAGTCATCACCTCGCTGGCTTGTGCCACCAATCTCGAGCGTGTTATGGGTGCACACCATTCTGCAGTCACAACCATGAATTCAATATGAGACGTGCTATTGTATGATCACTCCAAGATAAAAACAATAGTGTGCGTATTAATAACCAACTTGCATCACAGTAACATATATTGATAAAGTATAGACTTTATACAAAATACATCATCCCTGGACCAGTGTTACAATAGCGAGTTCCAAAATAATGAACTTCATGGATTGAAGTTCATTTCGACTATTGTTGATCGTGACTGGACGTTATGCGTGTTATCGTGCGAATACACGTTTTTATCTTCAATATGACACAAACATGGTCATAAAAGAAAAGAGGTTCGAGTGGGTCAAACCCTCAATTACACTTGTAAATGGTTGAGTATTGGCAACTGGTCCGTTACGACCCTTCTCGAAGTTAAATCGAGGACCAGATTCATAACAAGACCAAAATATGCCAAACCGATAAAGTTTCTGTTGAAACCTGACCAGCTTGTACTCAAACACAAATTTAGCCCAGTAAATGGCAGAATCAGATCTTTAGGTGAACTACAAAGTTTAAGTAAACTTCAAGTCCTTTTCAAAAACTATTGGTTCGCCTTCAGATCATTTCTGGTTGAGAAGATATGGCATTGTAGACCTGACAGTTTTTTTCTGGAAATTTTGACAGCATCTCCTTTGTTTATGCTGAATTTGGGCCACAATTTCCAGATATAAAATTTCACAATTTACACAGCCACAGATTACTAAATCTTAATACAAATTACATGGATTCCAGGGATCTCTTGCATGGTCCTGTTCGATTTTTCTAGAGTGAGATATGGTCAAAACAGTAAGGAGTCCAGAGAGGATTCCAGTTTCTGTCCAGTTTGGCAGATTTTGGAACTTTGGAATTTTGAACAGGTTAGAAGGGAATTCAGTTCTGTAGTTGAACATAACAGTTTTAAAGGACTTCCTGACATTTCCATCCATGTATGGTACACATTCATTGGAGTTTTCTACTGGGAGATATGGTTTATCAAAATCAGGTCTTTTTCTGGCAGAAAACAGAACACTCTGTTTTTGAATTGGTGACTTCAAAGCCTACTCCAATTTTGAAAACTTAGTTAAACTCAGAGCTCGATAGCTAATATAAGTAGTTTTATATCTTATCAGTTCCATTTTACAGAAAAGTGGTTAATGCATCAATGGAGTATATGTCGGTACTACGTGCCTCACAAAGTAAAAATTCTAAGCCGGTGTTCCGGCATACGTCTCAACGGTGGCCTTAATGACGTTCACTCGCAAACGATTTCTAAGCGCAATCGATCACATGGTCAGTGTACCTGTAACTACACACAAATTATAGATCAATCATATAGTGTCGTACGACACATCCCGCACGGGCGATAATTTCATTAGGCACAATATATATGAAAGTAAAAACATTCGTCCCGTATCGTTCCATACGGGCCGCCCCGAGTTAAGCCACGTCCTGAGGTACATGACCGGGTTTTCTACCACCCAACAGGGTCCCACATCTTTGCATAGTGCTGCACCAGTAGGAGGCGCATCGGGTTATGTCCCACCCGACGGGGGCTCCCACTAATTTTGAAGCATGCTGGGGTACCGCGTGTCATATGTTCTCAGAAACATGGAAAGTTTTAGAGACTCATATTGACTTTCCAATGCCAAGCCATGGAAACAATCATATGCTACCTCTCGCATGGTGAGCTTACCGCAATTGATCCGCTTGCGGTGGCGTACCTTATCTCTTACCTGACGTCGGAGTGTCGTTACAGAATATAATAACACATAGGTTAGCTTTGCCACCTTATGTAACTATGCTAATAATAATCCTTATGTGGGCTACTATCGATTCCTCACCGAAACCTAAATTTTTTTCTCGTAATACGATCCTTTTTAAGCGTGTTATTCCCAATGCGGCTCTGATACCAGGCTATGGGGACCAGAGTCCACACATTCCAGGAACCGCAATTGGGTGGTGTCGTGCAATGCGGTACCCAACAGCACACAGAAAAAGACGCATCGTATTACATAAAACAACTTTGTATTATACAAGTTTTGTCTTTTACAAAAATTATACATTTAAATACACTACAACGGAAGATATGTTCACAGCTCTCGACACTTACACCTAAGCTATGCAAAAGTCATTCCGTTCAGCCCTGTAACGGAATCAAACTGGCAGCACACAGAAAACATCACGGTGGCGTGCAGGGTTCCCACTCGGTCGAGTACCCTGACAGGGGCAACGCCTCACCGGCGAACCCTTCATCATAAAAGTCATCATCTGCAGCAAAAACTTAAAATGGCAACCATGAGCACGAAGGCTAAGCAAGACTTAACCGTCTCCACTAAGCATCGAACTCTATATGCAGGATAAACGTAATATGGGACAGCAGTTTGCAATAAAAGACTCGCCTAAGTGTTAGTCCTTACTTTCAGCTTGTACCAGCAAATTAAAGCTTCATGAATCTGAAATTTAGTGAACAACCTGATCTAAACATACAAGCATCAATACATAATTATTCCATAAAGCATCATTCAATAATATTCAGCTCCAAATAATTAACTACGTTACGACTCAGTGAACAAGCGGTACTCAATAACCGCGAGGGACGGCGACTCGTATTGATATACACCTGCAGGGATACCCTAATAGCATGACACATACACCCACACTTAGAGCTGTGACGGCACACTCCACTCATGTTGTATGCAGCAACCTTTTACCCGCTACCTACACACCAAACCGGTCCCAGTGCTACAAGCAGGAGGCCCCCACACGGAGTACGACATACCCGCTGGCAGGTTTACACCTTGCTGCTCTAAACCCACACCTATAAGGCGGTAGGGTATGCCTCGACGCTAAGGTGGACAAGTTACATCGGTTTACTGGGTCTCATATGTCCAGTATTCATTTGATACATTCAAACTTGCTCAGCAGGGCCGCACACGGATCGGTCCTTGACCGCCACAGGCACAGCTACAGCTCACAGGCCCCTATGTCCTGCTGCTCCTAGTCCATGCCTGGTGTCATATTTAACCAAATGTTGAATCTTTCACGCGACCAATCCCGTGTGAACCCAATTCCTGAACTCGCGAGTAGATTCCAACAACTCGATTTCTACTGAAGCAACTATAACATTAAGCATAGCATGGTCATATAGAGGACTTAACCATCTACCCTTCTCTCATGGGTTCTCCGGTCATGCATGTGGAAAACTCCAATAAAATCCAAGACTTAATGCACATACATCCTAACCCATAAAGTGTGATACAAATAAAATTTAAAACGCTGTTAAATGCAAACCGGGGCTTGCCTAGCTGTGAGACAGGAGTAAAGTTAGTCTCCGGATTCATGATTTCCAATGGCTCCGGGGTCTCCTCGAGCTCGGCAACTATTCGATATGTAGAGAGAAATGAAATTGAAAATCAATATTGGCATTATTACATAGCTTAAACGAAAGATATTTAAGTATACTAATTTAGGGCCACTGGCCCTGGAAATTTAACAGAGGACACTAGGCACCATGGGTGAGGTTCTGGCCAAATTTTGCCTTAGTTCATGGAAGTCTCTGTTGTATAAAATTCAATGTATATAAATCCTTCCCAGAATTTTCATGGGCAACCTGGGACTTTAACATGGATAAAAGTTGGTTTTCTGTTTTAGGAGGTCAATAGTGACTCAACAAAATTGGTTTCACAATTTTCTAAGCATTCTACTGTTAGATATTGAATTTAGAAGTTTGGACAAATTTCTGAAATGTTTCTGCACATTTTGGAATTTCCAGGTACATAGAGATTGGGAACTCAATTTGGCTCTTCAATTGGACTCCAATGGAACTGAAACTTTTACTGGAACTCAAGGGAATTATTTTGAATGATGTGGACAAATTTGAGAATTTTGAATGAAGGGAGCACCAGTAATTAATTCCAAAGGCATTTTGCTTCATGGAATTATTAAGGATAATTTATGGATTTTCATACATATCCAAGTGCACCACTTGAATTTACAGATCATCCTGGTTCTAAAAAAATTTAATTGGGAATTTTTGGACAAGTATTATAGGAGATATGGATTTTCCAAGTTCGAGCAATTTCTGGAACAAAATTCCAATTGGAAACATTTGAATAAAGGACGGGCCCATAGGTTTAAATTGGGCCAATCGCTGGGCGGCAACACGAAGGGTTACTGGGTTAAACGCGTAGTCACAAACGATCCCCTGGACTCAGCTGACCAGGGGCGCCTTGTTCTTTCACTGACGACTGGGGCCCACCCAGTCGTCTTCTACCTCCAGCCGCGCGCGCGACCGTGACGGCGCCTCGCGCGACCTCTCTCTGCCTGTTGGTCCACAGTACGGTTCTTCCCCAAACTCGCCGCCTAGCCATACTTTGAGGTGGTGAGCACGTCTGTGGGTTCAGCGCACGCCAGCGATGGCCGGAAAAGCTTGCGCGGCGGCGGCGGTGGCGGTTAGGGTTTCGGCCATGTCAGTCGAGTTCTACGGTGGGCTAAAACGGTCGGGAACACCTCAGGAAGCTTAATGGAAGCATGGGGACCAAGAATCTGGGCGTAAGGAGGAGAGAAAAGGTTTGGAAGATGGTGTCGATGATAGACCGAGGAAGGGAAAACCAGCGGTTGGGGAAAAATGGTATCACGGCTCGAATACCCGATGAAACTCGATGAATCTTCTTCGAGGTGACACACCTGGTCCTGTAGAATAACATAGCACACGTGCACAAGGAATAATCAATGGTAGAAAAGGAATTTCGCTCACGACCTAGCTCGGCTCATAATCAAAGTTCATTATAAGAAATGGAAATACGGGGGCTAGGGGGCATGGCATGGGCTCAAATTTTAAGAGCAGCTAGTACATGAATGGGCAAACCTTTTTGCTTCTAGGACCAAGGCAAGAAGACGATTGTATCATCGGGTCGACGATGATCAGAGAGGCGGCAAATATGGGAGCTTTTCCGGTGGCCACGGTTTCACTTTGATTGGCATCGGGGAGGCTCCGACTGGGCAAGAAAATGGTCAGGGAGGTGCGCACGATGTTGGTGAGGGGGGAGAGGCAAAGAAAAGTGATGAAACCCGAGTACCTTTGCTCCTAATCGGCTGGGAAGAGAAGGAATCGGGAGGGATGCAAAAAATGGCGTTGGGACATCAGGGAATGAGAAGGGATCGACTCAGGGCCATGGAGGGGGGTGAGGAGTCCTTTGCGTGCTGGATGTAGCCGGAGGCAAGCAGCTGGGTGGCAAATTGCATGCGTGTGGTGTCACCCTAGGAAAGAACAGAACAGAGCACACTGCATGACAAGTGGGTCCCACTGTCCTCCCTCATCCTCATCCTTTCTCATTCAATTCCACCACCTAATTCATTCCAAAATTTGCAAGATATTTGTGGGAAGGCTGGATTAATTAGGTAGAAATTGATTTTGAATTCTGATTGTTGATTTGACAAAGTTTCAATTGAATTCAAACTTGAATTTGAATTTGAGTTGAATTCAATGTAGCTATTGAATTAAATAGCAAACAAAAATTATGAAAGTTTGGAGGGAGGCTATTTGAAATAATTGAAATCTATTGGTCAACTCAAATCTTCATGTTAACTTCATTTGAACAGTAGCTAAGTTTATTTTTTTTGAATTCCCTCATTTGGAGTTTGAATTTATTTGTTTTGCTCATTTCCTCTTTATTGCTTTTTATCATTCAATTTTTTTGTCCTAACTGAACTTTGAATTATTGAAATTAGGGATTTTACACCGACCCCCTCCGCGTGTCCTCAAGATCCGCGGAGACTGCACCGCTGCGGTGTTAGCCTTGGAGAAGCTCCAAGCACTCATAGTAGACCCAACATTTGCCATGGGAGGCGCTAGACCAAGTCAGCCATCGCCGAGCTCGTGTCAGTGCAACTCATCCGCTGCACCCCGTCTGCAGCCCTTCGACGGCACCGACGTTCCCGTCAAAACTATCCAGATAAGTTCTGGCTCTGCCTAGACCACTCACAAGGCTGGAGGCAAACGCAGAAAGTAGGGACACTAGCTCATCGCCCCACTGGTAGCTTGTGTTGGCAAGTTGCCCAAAAACTGTCACAGTTATACTCAGAGCTTTGAGCACCCCTGTAAGTTAATCTTAGCTTAATAGTAGGACAGTGTAAAGGTTTCATAGAGTCTAGGAGTAGAACTGAGGACAACCAAGCTCCGGGAGGGTCAGGCCTAGAGTGCGCAGTCAACTTAGCCTGATCCCGAACCCTAAGCCTGTGCACCCTGCCTCCCTCATAATCTAGAAGCGAGTCGTTGCCTTTCTTTTGTAAGTCTATCTCCTTCTATGAATACAAATATAAAAGAATTACTTTCTTATTCCATGTTCCCCTAAAAATGTTTATTTAATTACTCATTAATTTTATGATGAACCATGCTAGGCTCATTTTTTGTATATTGCATTCATATACACGGTTATATGCTCTATGTCTTACCCTTGGTGGAGTTGTGCAATCCTACTGCAGGCGGGCCTGCTTGAGGTACCTGCAATGTGTGAGAGGTTCTCATGGCTCCCCCTTCCTTGGAGTCCTATGAGGCAGGATGACCTCCCAGGAATGGTCTACGCCAAGCCGGAGGTCCAGGGGTGTTTAAAATGCTTATTCTGATCCTGTACCCTAAGCATGCATACCCTGCTTCCCAGCGCTACGACCATACTAGGGGTCGGAAAGCTTGCACCCTATGGAAGGCGGGAGCCAAACTCTGAAACACTAGCGCATTGAATTACCCAAGCCCCGTGTGCCAGCTTAGGACAATAATACATGACAAAATACATAGAGAAAAAAGAGGTAAACCGGCGAGCAAAGTAGTCCCTCCTTTATCATGAGTGCATGACATCCAGCTCTGACACCTCCCAAGGGGTCCGCTGTCGACATCCCAACACGTTGATGACAGTAACAAGTGCTGATTCATGAGTGCACTCCCCCGCCCCGCTCTTGTTACTAATGGGTTCTCTTGTGGTAACTTGTATCCCAGGGGCCTGCCGTCGAAGTTGCTACACATCCATGGCGGACGATGCCGAAGCAGCCAACTCTGGCCCCTCCCAGGGGGCCCGCCGTCATAATCCCATCACATAGATGATAGTAACAAGCGCTGATTCGTGGGTACACTCTCCCGCCCCGCTCTTGTTGCTAATAGGGTCCTCTTGTGGTAACCTGTATGATGAGGACATCAACACCGTCGATACATCCACACCTACTCAACTACCGGTTTGTTGTCCGAATACTCGCACTCGTGCACGTCAACTAAACTATCAGGTGAACTCATTCTTGACCTTATGTCCATCTTATCTAGACTGTGGAACCACATGCTTTCCGGTTTTGCTTAGGAACAATGGAGAGGAGCCAAAGGGAAGGGAATTCACGCGGACTGAATTTGGACAGCAGAACAGCACCAACTTGTGATGGCCACCACGACGTCATATAGACTCCGATACGGGAGTTCAATTACCTTCTGGAAAGATTACAAAGTCTACTTTCAAATGGATCTGACCTCATATCTATATCTATTTGGAATCGGCCGCAATCGTTATTTTAATACCGAGACCTTTTCTATCAACCAACAAAGTTGGGCCCATGGCCCATGTATTGTTAGGAGTGTAACACCCTT
The DNA here is from genome assembly GCA_036927565.1 of Tuctoria greenei. Lineage (NCBI taxonomy): Eukaryota > Viridiplantae > Streptophyta > Magnoliopsida > Poales > Poaceae > Tuctoria > Tuctoria greenei. Next base: position 122,362,933 of record JAYESD010000001.1, read on the forward strand.
ATTTTCATGCATAATTCATTGCATGCATCCTCATACATGTTTAACATTAAGCAACCTAAAAGGAACATGATTAAAATGAATTTAGGGCTAATCAGCAATTTAATCCTTTTTGGGAGTGGACTTGTCCGGCCTTCACTCCGAACTAGTCCGGTGTTCCTCTTCTGTTTCAGAACCCCGAACTTGTCCGGTACGCTGCACGGACTAGTCCGATTTTGGTTCTAATTTTTTTCGGACTTGTCCGACCTTCGACGGAATTGTCTGATGCTGTCTCTGTCAAATCAATTTACTTGCCAAGCCCCAGACTTACCCGGCCTCCAGTACCGAACTTGTTCGAAAACCATCCTGTTCTAAAACGAACTTGTCCGATCACCTTGCAGACTAGTCCGACCTTCAGAAGTCAAACTCGGATTCTATTGTTCTTCCATGTCAAGTTAGTGGTTAACTACCTTAATTGGGCCCAAGAACTTCGTGCCCAACCCAAAGGATCTCAAGTGGACCCCACTATGGCCCCTATTCATCTTCCACCGAATTCTACTCCAAATCCAACCCAAAACCCTACCACCCCAACCTATATAAGCAACCCAATACCCTCACCTATTCAACCCTTTGAGAAAACCCTCGTTGTCGTATTTTGTCCTGTACCACCATCAAGAGGAGAGCCAACAACAAGGATAAGGAGGATAAGAAGGTGAAGGATCAATCAAGCACAATCTTCATCAACTATTCTACATCGACGTTCCTCACCACCAAATCATCATCAATTCTTCACTATCAACCCTATGCATTGAGATTCAAGTGTTGCAACAACTCTCGACCTTTGGAGCTCTAAACCCGCGATATATCCTATACATTCAATTGTCCACGTGAATTTATTCCTTGATCTCGTTGTCCAGAAAAACCCTTTTGTTGCTGTTCTGGACACGGCGAAGTAGTCTGGCCCCATGTGCGGACTTGTCCGACCATCTGAATATGTTATTGTTGAATTGATCCCAGTTACACTAAAATCAACTAGAAACTTGTTCAAACTTGTTATAATCCATTGTAACCACTTAGAAAACATTAATAGCAACTCATTGACAAGTTTTACCCCACAATTGCACCAATCATGCATATCATGGCATATTGAGTAATATTTGAGCAATATTTGATTGGAATGTTTGTTTTGCATGTTTGTCGTGCGGAATAGAAGGTACCGATGTAGATAGTGGTTTTGAGGACCTGCAGAACCAGAACATCGAAGCTTTCGATCCAAACCAAGCTCATGAGCAAGGCAAGTGTCCTTGATCATTTTGATCCAGGTTTTTAATGTTTTGTTTGCAAAATTGCATGCTTGTGTCATATTGATGGGAAAACCCAATTATAGGAGTTTACTAATTTTGTATGACCACCCATGTCGCTTGAACACAATGTAGAGAGTCGGGAAGGGTGTTTTACACTTTTTTCTTCACTATACTCATCTGGGTTTGGGAAACAATCATATTGCTTAATTATGAACTATTGAACACTTTAATGATGATAACACTTTTTACCTAGGATCTAAGCAAGCCGGTTGCGTAGAATGGGTTGGACTGTTCTGGTGGTTTTCTTGCTTTAGATCTAAGGACTAGTTCGTGGAGCGACCACCCATGTTTTACAGTACCACCACAGGGCCATGTATGGGTGCGGCTTAGCTGACTAATTAGTGTGTTACCAACACTATTTGGACCATTTGGAAAGTTTGGGGAAGAATATGTTACATGGGTAATTGCCTTAATTGGGCCCAAAAAACTTTGTGTCCAACCCCAAAGGATCCCAAGTGGACCCCACCATGACCCCTATTCGCCTTCCACCGAATTCTACTCCAAATCAAACCTAAAACCTTACCACCCCACCCTATATACGCGACCCAATACCCTCACCTCTTAACCCTTTGAGAAAAGCCTCGTTGCGGTCTTTTGTGGTGTGCTGCTATCAAGAGGAGAGCCAACACAAAGTAAAAGGAGGAGAAGAAGGAAGATCAAAGTCAAGCACGATCTTTATTAACTTTTCGACATCGATGTTCCTCACCACCGAATCATCATCAATTCTTCACCATCAACCCTAGGCATTGAGATTTAAGTGTTGCACCCAACTCTCGACATTTGGAGCTCTAAACCCACGGTATACCCTCTACATTAAATTGTCCATGTGAATTTATCCCCTCATCTCGTAGTCCAGAAAAACTCTATTGTTGTTTTTCTCGACAGGGCAGACTATTCTGGTCCCCTGTGCAGACTTGTCCAGCCACCTAAATCTGTTATTGCTGAATTGATCCCAATTTGACTGAAATCAACTCAAAACTTGTTCAAAATTATTATAATCCATTGTAACCAGTTAGTAAACATTAATAGCAACTCATTGACATGTTTTACCTCACAATTGCACCAATCATGCATATCATGGTATATTGAGTAATATTTGAGCAATATTTGATTGTAATGTTTGTTTCAAATGTTTTTCACACGGAATAGAAGGTATCGCTGTAGAGAGTGCTTTCAAGGACCAGCAGAACCAGAACTTCGAAGCTTTCAATCCAAACCAAGCTCAAGATCAAGGCAAGTGTCCTTGATCATTTTGATCTAGATTTTTAATATTTTGTTTGCAAAATTGCATGGTTGAGTCAAATTGATGGGAAAACCCAGTTATAGGAGTTTACTAGTTTTGTATGACCACCTTTGTCGCTTGAACACAATGTAGAGAGTCGGCAAGGGTATTTTACACTTTTTGCTTTGCAATGTTAAATTGGGTTTGGGAAACAATCATATTGCTTAATTATGAACTTTTAAACACTTTAATGATGAGAATTGATATTAATGACCCTTTTAGCAACATGGTACCTAGGGATCTAAGCAAGTCGGTTGCGTGGAATGGGTTGGACTGTTTTGGTGGTTTGCTTTAGATCTAAGGACTAGTTCGTGGAGCGACCACCAAGGTTTTACAGTACCACCACAGAGCCATGTATGGGTGCGGCTTAGTTGACCAATTAGTGTGTTGCCAACACTATTTGGACCATTTGGAAAGCTCGGGGAAGATGAATGTGGGCCTAAAGGGGGGTGAATAGGACTTTTTGAATTTTGTCGGATCCTGCAACACTAAACAACAAGTTCAATACCAGAGATATCTAACTAGTCCGGTAATGTGCGGACTAGTCCGGTGTTCACGGACTGAGTTGATTAAGCTTGATCGATTAGATTGATTCTGTTATGTATGCAGCGAAAATATAGAATCAAATAAAGGGTTCAATGTTATATATTAGATTATATCACAATTAAATCTTATATTTGACAATTCAATGTAAGGTGAGCAATGATTATTGAAACTCTAGATTATATTGATGAATAAGAATGATGAACACCAAAAGCAAAACACAAGGATTTATGCCGTGGTTCGGCTACCACAAAGGCAACCTACGTCCACATTGAGGAGTCCACAAAAGGACCGGGTCTTCTCCAACCCTACCCTTGTCGGATCGCCACGAAGGCCAATCCTCTTCCACTAATCCACAAAGGTGTGAATAACCAAATTCAAGGGGCTTTCTCACACGTTGAGAGCTCCCTTGGATTACAACAGAAAATACCACCAAGAACACACTCAAAAATTACAAATGAATCGCAGGAGTGTGTTAGAGAATCAAACCAAGAGCTCAACGTGGTGTTGCAAGTGTCTCTCCAATGATCTAGAGTGAATCCTCAAAGGATTGATCATTGTTGCACTTAATTTCGTGGAGAGATGGAGTTTTTGAGGCTCTTGGGAGGTGTGACAGCACTATGGTTCGAGAGTACTCATAATTGGGTCGTGCACCTCTATTTATATGGGGTTTCTAAAAGTGACCGTTATGGTTCAGGAAGTTCGGACTAGTCCGTGGTGGTCATCGGACTAGTCCGGTGTGCTGTGTGTAGCAAACCCTAAGTACACCGAAATATCGGACTAGTTCGACTAGGAACGGACTTGTCCGATTTCTCTACTGGAAATATTCGGACTAGTCCAATAGTCATTGGACTTGTCCGGACATGTGAGACCCTAAGTGTATAGGATGACAAGTCCGCACTAGAGGGCTTTTCCGATTCAGATCAGAGGGTATTCCGGACTAGTCCGCGAACATCGGACTTGTCCGATTTGGATCAGAAAGAATATCGGACTAGTCCGGTTGTGATCGGACTTGTCTGATTTTGTGTGACTTGTGAATTTTGAGGACTAGTCCGCACTGGGGAGGACTAGTACGATTCTAGTCATAAAGGATATCGGACTAGTACGATGGATATCGGACTTGTCCGATTTCGTGCAGAAAGGATATCGGACTAGTCTGATTGTGATCGGACTAGTCCGGTCCTGTGTAACTATGTGCAATGTGTGTGTTTAATTGTGATTGAGCTCTTGGGGTGTGTTTCCCTAACACACTCCATACACAATAATCTACTACTCTTCTTCCTTGAGCTCATTTCCACTTTGCTTCTCATTCTTCCTTGTTTTTGGCACTTTGCCCATTTTCCTATTAAAACCCTGCACTCATCTCAACAAGGAGGTTAGGATCCCAGTTGCTTGTCATAAATCATCCAAAACCCACAAGGGAGTCCTAGATGCACTTTCAATCTCCCCATTTTTGGTGATTGATGACAACCAATTGAGATTTCACAAAATATAATAAAAATTGAGATTTTCATAAAGCATGCACATATGGGTCCAAAATACATCAAGCAGTGAGAGTATAATCCATATGTTCATTCTTTATGGTGGGATGCATAACTAAGTACACTGGAACATAAAGAATGACATAATTGACTTTAATCAACCAATAGCAAGAATATATGTCATTTTAGAGCAAAATCACAGTTTTCATAAATACTACTCAAAGGATCAAATCATTGCATCACAGAACCATAATTAACATAAGATCATTGTTAAAACATTACAAGCCACAAAAGAGTTAAGAAAACATAAAGAGAGCTCTCTCCTCGCACCTTACAGCTAAAGCTAAGACTCCCCCTCAATCTCTCCCCCTTTGGTATCAAGACACCAAAAAGAAGGAGAGGAGGGTCCTATGGTCTTCACTCTTCACTATCGGTCCTCTCATCGTCGTCTTCGTCATCTTCATATTCAGCTTGATGAAGAGGAGAAGGAGGAGGGGCGGATGATGAGGACATCACTTCTATGGATACAAAAAACACTCCATTGAACATACAAGATGCAATCAATAGAGTTCATACACAACAATTAATTTCCTAGGTGAACTCGTTCTTATATATTTCCTTATATGTTTTTGAGCATAGATTGCTACTTAACAATTTATTTGTGGTTAGGATCCATGGAGAGGTTCAAGGAGTACTTGGATGGAGTATTAGGGACGTGGAAGACCAGAGAATTCGTTCAAAGAAGATGAAAACCGAACCAAACTCCAAATCGTATCCAACTCGGAGTCCAGGAGCAGTACGGACTAAAACGGAAGCCCAGGACACATACGAACTCCGTTTTGGACGTTCTACATATGCACGGAAAGGGGAGAGGATAACCTTTCCAATGGATCTTGTCCCATATCAAAATACTTTCGGAGTCGACGGGAATTGTCGAAACAAAATCAAGTACAGAATCTGTCACGGTGCTGCGCCACCGTATTGGGCCATTGGGCCATGTATCAAGTCTAAGTCAATTATTTTTGTATATTAGGGTTATGTCAGGACCCCAACACCCCCTTGGACGTCCTCCCACCTATATATACTCCATAGTAGCTGCCATAAACAATTGGGTTTTGCTTAGATCAATAATATCGTAGTTCTACGGTTTGTGAGACCCCAACATTGCGATTTTAGATCGTATCTTCTACGTTCTTGCTCGTGTTCTCGGTTGCACTTGCATGAATTAGCCTTCTTGGCAAGCTCAATCGTGTTAAGAACAGTTGATAACCAACGGAGTGGTGGTGTAGTGATTGCAGGGGCTGTTTGTGTTCTACTCGAGAGCCTTGAATCATCAACGTCGAGTTCTCCACCCCAATCGACATACCTTTCGGAAGATAGGGCCTAAATATACTCATCAATTCGTATCAGATTTCCAGGTTGCCCATTAGGTAATTCATCTATCCACTACATTAGTTTTGTTTTTCATACCTAGAGTCCACAAAAAAGCCACAAAAAAACTTGCAGCTTAGTAGATCTGTTCATTACTTTGTCCAAACCACATTGAGCCTTTGCAACTTTGTTATTCAGTTTTGTTTTGTTGAGTTTGTGTCCGTGGTTGAGTCATATTGCTGTTTTAGAAGTGTTTTTAGTCTTAGTTTGAGTTTTGCATTTTGTTGATTCATCCTTTTGAATCACGTCATCACGTCCAGATTAGATTCACCTCTGTCCAGTTTAGTATTTTCATCATATCTACCTCATACGAACTCGGATTTTCGTGTTCTTATAATTTATGGAAAGTTTAAGAATTTATCTATAACTTTCGTATTCATAATTGTCCCAGAAAATATAATTATCGATGTCGAAATTGCATTATATCCAAATCTGTTATTGACCTAAAAATTCTGAACAGTCTGTATTTCGAGGGCAGTATCTCCTATTGTTCTTTTCCAAAATAGGTCTTCCATATATTGAAATTAAAGAGGAGAGATATATCTACAATGTTGCTGTTCTAAGTTTTCTAATTTAGAGCCTATAAGTGTTCCTATTTGTCTTTGGAAGATTGAGCAGACAATTTGCGACGGACACATGAGATATCTTGGATTGATTTTCATTGTGTTCTTCCCTTGCAGCACATTCTGAAAAAAAAAGGAAGAAAAAAGAAAAAGGCAAGTGCAAAACAAGAAAGAAAAGCCGCACTAAAAAGAGGAAAAAAACAAAAAATAAAAACAGAAGTGCTTGCATTCTTTGTGTCATCTAGTTTTGTCTCATGTCTTGCTAGCTTGAACTACTAGGAACACATTTAGGCCTGCAACTTTGACAAATACTTTGGACACTTATTCAACTTTACTATCTGATTTCATTGTTGCTAATCCTTGATACATAGAAAGTGCCATCCAAGCAACACCTTACTCTTGAGCAGAATCGATACACCTTTGCAATCATCCCACGCTTCATTGGTTTCTTCATACCGTCCACCGTTTGCCACCTGCGGTGTCAGTAAGAACACTTGTAAGAGTGTGGTAAGACGCTTGAGGGTGTGTGATTCCACTTCCACTTTGCCATTATCCTTTGTAGTTGATAGGGATAACATATTTTTTGTATTGTCTTCTGTTTGCTACTAACAATGTCAGGTAAAAGCAAGAATCATGCATTATATACTGAGATGATGGAAATGATGAAGACGATGATGGGGTTGCTCAGTAAAAATCAAACATCAACCAAGGATGCACATGACATTCAGACCACCTTTACAACACCTTCCACAAGAAGTAATTACATTGGCCCATCTCTTCCTTCTTATGATGGTTTGGTTATGATGAATATATTACTTGGGAAATAGAGGTGGATAAAATTTTTGGACAATGTCATATGTGTGAGAGAAGAAAGATTAGAAATGTTGCAAGTGCATTAGTAGATTGTGCATTAACTTGGTGGAACAATTTAAATGAAATAGAAAAACCTCGAACATGGAAAGAAACGAAAATTCTTATGCGAGAAACTTTTGCTAATGTATCTATGTGCAAAGAAGAAATTCAGCAATTTGAGGAGAAATTTCTTGTTGTACCTCCTTTTGTGTCTAACGTTTTGCAGGACAATATAGAAAATAAAATAGATGATGCAAAAGAGCACGAGACTTTTGACAACACTTGTGAAATTTTAGATGGATCAACTCATAATGCACTCGAAATCACTGCTGAAAATGGTAAGGCAAAACATTCTACAAATACAGAAGGTGAGAAGTTTTTGGATGTTCTGAATTTTTCCACCAATCATGCTATTTTCGAGGAGCAACTATTGGAATCGTTTATTTATACACCATTGTCATATGTTGATTTTCCTGCTGATCGTTGCGCTACGAAAGAGTTGTGTGCTGATAACTCTATTATACCTATGCAAAAACAAGTTAATGTACAAGATGATTGTGTTTTGGATTCACCTACTTGTGCTGAAATTCATAATTTGATCACCGCTACTGCTGAAAATGATGAGCTGAAATTTTTGTCTTCTCTAAATACTTTTGGTTATATTGAATTTGACACTCTTTGTGATCTAAATAATGTAGAGAGGAGAATATTTTCACAATCTGAAATGCCTTTATTAAGTATAAATATTTTTCATGCTATAGGCAACTATGAAGATAGTGGTGAATTTATGGTGCATAAAGTTTATATATGTTCAAATGTGCAAGCTCCTTCTAAGCTGCAACAACATGGTGAAATGAATGGATGCACTAACACTAATAATGTATTGTCAAGTTTTTCTAGCATTTTTTTATTGCAGCAAGGACAACAAATAAAAAAGAAGCATTGTTCATTGCGGTTGTGCAATATGGACAGTGTTCATTCTACCCCCAGAGCAATCCTTTTTCCTCGACATACGAGCAAGCCGAGGACGGCTTGTCATAAAGAAGGGGAGAATGACGAGATCATGCATATTATCATTCAACAAATAAACATGGCACAATGTTTATTTGTTTGAGATCCTGGCTCAAGTGAATTTTCACTCTTATTTGATGGACAAGATCAATATGGCGCACTATGTCGTCCACCACCTTGGCCTCCTCCATTCATGCATACAAAAAGATTTGATGGCGTTGCACATTTGGACCAACACATAAGAGAAGATGAACTTGAGTCGAGGACGACTCCAATTCAAGAAGGGGAGGGTGATGAGGACATCACTTCTATGGATACAAACAACACTCCATTGAACATACAAGATGCAATCAATAGAGTTCATACACAACAATTAATTTCAGAGGTGAACTCGTTCTTATATATTTCCTTATATGTTTTTGAGCATAGATTGCTACTTAATTATTTATTTGTGATTAGGATCCATGGAGAGGTTCAAGGAGTACTTGGATGGAGTATTAGGGACGTGGAAGACCAGAGAATTCGTTCAAAGAAGATGGAAACCGAACCAAACTCCAAATCGTATCCAACTCGGAGTCCAGGAGCAGTACACACTAAAACGGACGCCCAGGACGCATACGAACTCCGTTTTGGACGTTCTACATATGCACGGAAAGGGGAGAGGATAACCTTTCAAATGGAGTCGGTCCCATGTCAAAATTCTTCAGAGTCGACGGGAATCGTTGAAACAAAATCAAGTACAGAATCTGTCACGGTGCTGCGCCACCGTATTAGGCCATTGGGCCATGTATCAAGTCTAAATCCATTATTTTTGCATATTAGGGTTAGGTCACGACCCCAAAACCCCCATGGACGTCCTCCCACCTATATATACTCCATAGTAGCCGCCATAAACAATAAGGTTTTGCTTAGATCAATAATATCGCCGTTCTACGGTTTGTGAGACCCCAACTTCACGATTTCAGATCGTGTCTTCTACGTTCTTGCTCGTGTTCTCGGTTGCACTTGCAGGGATTAGCCTTCTTGGTGAGGTCAATCGTGTGAAGCACGGTTGATAACCAACGGAGCGGTGGTGTAGTGATTGCAGGGGCTGTTTGTGTTCTACTCGAGAGCCTCGGATCATCAACGTCGAGTTCTCCACTCCAATCGACTTATCCATTACCTTTCGGAAGATCGGGACTCACTTTTACTCATCAGCGGAGCCGCTCGAGCCCCCAATGCCAAAGTAGGCAAGCTCGGAAGGGGTCAAGGGCCCGAGCTCAGTGTAGTCCGGGTCGAAGTCCTCAGAAATTACTGGAGATCCAATGGGGTCGATCTCCAGCTTCTGGCAAATTTGCTTCACATTTGCCTTGATGTACTTCATGTCCTCCTTTCTTTTCATGTTGAGCTTGTGGGCCTTCACTTCGGCCTTCTTGCAGGAGGTGAAGATAGCAGCCAGGTATTTGAGGATTCCACTAGCTGATCCTCTCTGAGGGGCTGCCCTTAAAGTTGGAGCACCTCTGACATCTTCTCTTGTTCTTGCCGGTGCCTCGGGACTGGAGGCCGGCGAGGGAGTAGCCTGCACACTCGGCTTTTGAGGCATTTTAGGCCTCAAAGGGAGATGCTCCACATCTTTCACAAACTCAATGCCGGTGACTTTTTCAATCACAAACATTAGGTAAGGAGCATATCCGCAAGACTTGTTGGGAGTGCAGGATATGTTCACCATATCATTCCAAATGTATTTCTCCACATCAAATGGGCGGTCCTTGCTTATGACTCTCATCAGAGTCCGGAGGTATCCTTGCACACTCCCAACATCTCCATCCTTGGGAGCAATTGTTTTCCTTAACACTCTGTTCAACACCACAAAGAATGGCTTCATGTTTTTGGTGGAAGGAGGGTTGAACTTTGAGTTTGGCTCATATAGGAACTTCAACCTATCCTTGTCAATGACACCAATGTTGTGTATGACCAAGCATTCAGATCTTGTGATGTCAAGATGAAGCAGGTTAGCGAAATCTTATTGAGTAATGATGTATTTGGATCCATGGGTCATCCAAGTGACACTCTCCTCATCCTCACTAGAGAAGTGACAGGTCGCAAAGAACTGCACAATCACTTCATCATTCCAGTTATTTCTGAAAGCAAACAGATCTATCAGTCCATGCTTCTCAGTGGCTCTCACTACATCAGTGAACGGCGAGCAACCCTTCTTCTCAAAATGTGCCCAGTCAATCTACTGACTGCGCACAACTGGTGTCTTCATTGGGAGATACACCGATTTGTAGAAATCAGCATGGAAGTTGCACCAGAATCTTCCATCAGCCGCTTGCTTCGGTCGGCCATACCAATTGATGCTTCTGAACTTGGCCGCCGAGTCACTGCACTTTTCATTGAACTTCTCTTCATTTGGGTCCCGGGCCCCTTCCCTTGGAGCATGAAGTTTCAACGGGCCAACCGGCCCTGTAGCAATCCCCTTTCCCTCGCCCTTTGCTTGGCGAGGGCCACTCGATGATGCAGCTGCCTTGGAGACTGGCTTCTTAGCAAGCACCTTCCTCCGAGCCTGTGGAGGAGACCGATTTGGCTCGGACGGTCTTTCTTAGCGCTTCTTGCCAAGACCCGTCGAGGTCCGAGGTGCCACCTCGTGGTCCATCTCGGCCTCAAAATCGGAAACTTCATCGTTTGAGCCTGACATGACCTGAGAATGAGTGGTATGAATGATAATGAATGACACAAGGCATAGGTGTGAATGAATGGCAAGGAATTGCATTAAGGAATTGAAGAATTAGGTTTTGAGTTCAGAAACATCAGACTTGTCTGGTGTACAGGCACGAACTAGTCCGGGGGACCGGACTTGTCCGTGCATGGACTGGACTAGTCCGGTATTCAAACTCAAAAACCTAAGAATCTGGACAAATGTTGATTCCTAATGCACAATTAGCTTAGCAAGAACGTAATACAGCAAGGTGGCATGTATATAGTGAAAGATGCTAGGTTGTTCGATCAACAATGAAGAAAATTGAGATTTCTAGGGTTTGGGTGAAAATTACTGAAGAATCCGATTGAAACTTGGAGATGAGGGGTGTTGAAGGCCGGACAAGTCCGCTAGCTTCAATCCTCAAGTGGACAAGCTTGATTTCCGCCCAAATGCGAAGCTTTTTGGTGGAGGGAGTAAGAAATCGCCTTGGGAGCTCGAGCGGAAGAGAGAGAATGCGTGAGCAATAGTGGAGGATGAAGGGATTAGGGTTTGGTGGCAGCTAGGATTATGGACACGAAAAATCGGACAAGTCTGGAGGTGATCGAACTAGTTCGAACTCATCTAGAGAGCAATATCGGACTAGTCCGTGGTCTATCATACTAGTCCGTCCTAACTGGCACTTTGCGGACTAGTCTGCATGTGCGGACTAGTCCGGGTAACCACAGACTAGTCCGTGGTCACCAGGAAAGAATTGCATAGCCCATTCATATATATTTGAAGGTTCATAATTAGAGAATAGAGGGGCAAATCAAATCAAATAATCTTGATGAATATGATCAGTAAGCATACAACAATCAAGCAATGATCATAATTCAGCAAGATCTAGTAATTGACATAGTTTTTCGGAGAAAAAAATGAGAGAGGTGATTTTCACAGTCCAAAAAAACATATTTGAAGAATTCATATAGGTATGCAACATTTCAAGCCACACTCCGAGCATCAAGGATATTTAGTTCATTTCGGAGTTTGCAAAAGCATTTTTCATCAAGTGGCTTGGTGAATATGTCGGCCAATTGCTTTTGAGTGTTGACATGTGAAATGGCTATGTCTCCTTTCATGGCATGATCTCTCAAAAAGTGGTGTCTTATGTCTATGTGTTTAGTTCTGGAGTGCTCAACTGGGTGGTGGGCAATTTAAATGGAACTCTCATTGTCACAAAGGAGTGGAATATGGTTCATATTGTAACCATAGTCCCTTAGAGTTTGTCGCATCCAAAGGAGTTGAACACAACAACTCCCGGCTACAACATACTCCGCCTCGGCTGTGGATAAGGCAATGGAATTTTGTTTCTTGGAGGACCTAGAAACTAAGGATCTCCCTAGGAATTGGCATGTACCGGAAGTGTTTTTCTATCTACTTTGCACCCAACATAATCCGCATCGGAGTAACTAATTAGATTGAGTTTTGAGCCTTTTGGGTACCAAAGGCCAAGGTTGGGTGTATGAACTAAATATCTCGAGATCCTTTTTACGGCTGTCAAGTGACATTCCTTAGGATTGGCTTGAAATCTTGCACACAAACATACACTCAACATAATATCTGGCCTAGATGCACATAAATAGAGTAGACATCCTATCATGGAACGATATACCTTTTGGTCGATGCTAGGTCCATCTTCATTGAGGTCTAGGTGGTCATTCGTTGCCATGAGGGTTTTTATGGGCTTCTCCTTGTCCATGCCAAACTTCTTGAGTATGTCCTGCATGTACTTGGTTTGGCTTAGGAATGTCCCTTCCTTCTGTTGCCGTACTTGGAATCCCAAGAAGTACTTTAACTCTCCCATCATTGACATTTCAAACCTGTCTGTCATGATTTTACTAAATTCTTCACAAAAAGATTGGTTAGTTGACCCAAAGATTATATCGTCAACATAAATTTGACAAATAAAAAGATCATCATCAAAATTCTTTGTAAACAGTGTGTAATCTACTTTGCCAATCTTGAAGCCATTTTCAATTAAGAAATCTCTAAGACACTCATACCAAGCTCTAGGAGCTTGTTTGAGGCCGTAGAGAGCCTTACGCAATTTAAACACGTGGTCGGGGAACTCTTCGTCTTCAAATCTGGGTGGTTGCTCCACGTACACCTCTTCCTTGATTGGTCCATTGAGGAAGACGCTTTTCACATCCATTTGATATAGCTTGATATCATGGTGAGTAGCATATGCAAGTAATATTCTAATAGATTCAAGCCTAGCTATTGGAGCAAAAGTCTCATCAAAATCCAAACCTTCGACTTGTGAATAACCTTTGGCCACAAGTCGTGTCTTGTTCCTAGTCACCACCCCGTGTTCATCTTGTTTGTTGCGGAAGACCCATTTGGTGCCAACCATGTTTGCATTGGGTCTTGCCACAAGTTCCCATACTTCATTCCACTTGAAGTTGTTCAATTCTTCTTGCATTGCAACCACACAGTCCGGATCTTTCAATGCATCTTCAACCCTGCGTGGTTCCAAAAAGGATACAAACGAATAGTGTTCACAAAAGTTAGCTATGCGAGATCTAGTGGTTACTCCCTTTTGGATGTCACCGATGATGTTGTCGATTAGGTGATCCCTTTGGACGCATTGGTGTACTCTTGGGTGTGGCACTTGAGGAGTTGTATCTTCATGATCATCTGCGATTCCCCCTTAGTCATTGCCTTCGTTGACTTGTTGATCATCTTGGTATCTTTGTGGTTGATCTTGTGTTGAAGCTCCCCCTTGTTCGTTGATCTCCTCTTGTGGTTCATCTTCCTCATGTACGTGTGGAGGTGGCTCTTATGGTCGAACCTCACCTAGAGCCATTCTCTTCAATGCTTGACATGGAGCTTCTTCTTTACCTAGTTCACATGGATCAACTTGCTCCTTTTGGGAGCCATTAGTCTCATCGAACACTACGTCACGTGCTATTTCAACAAGTCCGGAGGCCTTGTTGAAAACACGATAGGCGTAAGTGTTCAAATCATAACCAAGCAAGAAACCTTCATCGGACTTCGAAGCGAACTTTGAAGTCCTAGGCTTCTTGTTCAGGATATAACATGGAGAACCAAAAATTCGAAAATATGAGAAATTTGGTTTGTTACCGGTGAGTGGCTCATAAGATGTCTTCTTGAGTAGTCGATGAAGATAAAGTCGATTTATGGCATGGCAAGCGATTTTAATCGTTTCTGCCCAAAATCGATCTGAGGTCTTGTACTCATCGAGTATTGTTCTTGCCATCTCTATGAGTGTTCGATTCTTTCTTTCGGCAACTCCGTTTTGTTGTGGCGAGTATGGCGCTAAAAATTCGTGCTTGATACCCTCTTCATCAAGGTACTCCTCGACTTGTGTGTTCTTGAACTCCGTGCCATTGTCGCTTCGAATACTGTTGATTGTCAATGAGAATTCGTTTTGAGCTCGCTTGAAGAACTTCTTGAGTGTTCCTTGTGTTTCTGACTTATCGTGTAAAAAGAAAACCCAAGTGAAGTGAGAAAAGTCATCAATAATTACTAAACCATATTTGTTACCGCCGATGCTTATGTAAGCAATTGGACCAAATAAGTCCATGTGAAGTAGTTCGAGCGGTCTTGTTGTAGTCATGACGTTCTTTGCGGGATGAGGTGCTCCAACTTGCTTCCCGGCTTGGCACGCGCTACAAGGACTGTCTTTCTCAAAAACAACATCCTTCAAACCGCGGATATGATTGCCCTTGAGGAGTTTTTGAAGATTACTCATACCAACATGCGCTAGCTGTCTATGCCACAACCAACCCTTGTTGTTCTTTGCAATCAAGCATGTGTCAAGTTCGGCTTTATCCTTGTTGAAGTCAACGAGGTAAAGCTTTCCCTTAAACATACCCTTGAATGCAATGGAACCATCACTCCTCCTAGAGACGGTCACAACCTCGTTAGTGAACGAGCAATTATAACCTTTGTCACATAGTTCAGATATGGATAGCAGGTTATAATCTAAGGATTCAACATGTAAAACATGAGAAAGTGTGTGTGTAGAAGATACCTTCGTTTGGGTCCTCATTCTCTTCATATTCCACGAACATTCTTCTTTCTCTGGTCATATGGTTGGTGCAACCACTGTCTAGCACCCATTTGGATCCACCAGAGGAATAGGCCTGCAAAAACAAATTATGCTTTGGTTTTAGGTACCCAAGCTTTCTTTGGTCCTTGGAGGTTAGTTACAATACATTTGGGCACCCACACATGAGATTTGGTGTTCCCATGGCGTGGCCCAACATAATTAGCATGAACCTTGCCAAGATTATTTCTCATTAACACATAGGAGGCATCAAAGGTTCTAAAGTGTAATCGTTGTTGTTTATATACAGGTCTAGTCTGGGAGGCCGGACTTGTCCGGACACTGATCGGACTAGTCCAATATTTGTGTGAGTTCAAGATTCTACCCTTCGACTTACCAGTTTGAGAGGGTCTTCCCTTCACAAAGGAAATCCTCCCCTTGCTATTCTTATGACTTCCAGCATGCTGCTTTTCACCATAAGAGTAACCAATGCCATATTTGACATTTGAAGGTCTTTGGACCAAGGATGCACTACGTGCATAGTTGATCTTTTTCTTGTCAAACATTGGGTAGGATGTTTATCCTTTGTGGAGGTTGACTTCTCCTTCAAAGTGGTGTCAATTTTACTACATGTGCACATATGAGCAAAATCAGTTTTAGTGGGTTGAATAGGTGAACTTGAAGAGGAGGAAGGTTCACTCAGCTTGAGTGACTCAACTTGCACTTCAAGGATCTTGTTAACCTTGATCAGGTCAGCAAGTTGGTCCTTGATTGCAACATTTGAGTTAGTTAACTCCAAGCAAGCTTTCTTGCTTGAAGCTAATTCAAGCTCTGGTGAATTGTTTTTCACCTTTTCAAGTTCTAGAAGTTTGTCAAGTTTGACATACTCCTCCTTTTGGGAGATAATCATGTCCTCTTGACGATGAATTAAACTCTCCTTCTCAACAAGTTGATCAAGTAAAAATTTCATTTTTGTTGCAGCTTTCCTATCTAGTCCACTAAGCATATCTTCATCATCACTAATTATTTCATCATCACTAGAGTAGGAATGCACGGAAGGGGTTTTTATGATTACCTTGCGTTTACCTTCCTTTGCCATAAGGCACATGCCATTTCCCTTCCTTGCGCCGAGTGTGGGGAAGAGTGTAGATTTCTTGGACACACTCTCGATGGCTATGCTAGCCATCTCTTCCTCTTCGGATGATGAGGACTCATCGTTTGAGTCCCACTCCTTCCCAATGTGCGATTGTTCGGCTTGTTTCTTTTTCTTGAAGAATTTCTTAGGTTGAGGCTTGGCTTCTTTGGTCTTCTTCTTGTTCTCCTCATATGGGCAATCAACTATAAAGTAGTTATACTCACCACAATTATAGCATGCCCGCCTCAACTTCGGCTTCGTTCTTTCCTTGTACTTTCCTTCACTTGATTTTGTCCCTTGTCTTTTCTTCATTATTCTATTGAACTTTTTCATGAATAATATCATGTCATCTTCATCTAGCTCACTGCTCTCGTCGTCACTGTCTTCCTCTAGTTGTGCTTCTCTTGCTTCTTTGGATAGAGGCTTGAGGGTGGACTTTAAAGCAACCCCTTTCTTCTTAGCCGAGGTGAGGTCGACAATTTCCTTGACGTGCTTTGCTTGTTTTTTCATCATCTCAAAGTTGATGATTTTTGCAAGCAATTCATCCGGAGTCATCCTTTTGTATCCGGGGCTTTCTCTAATCATGGAGCATAGCGTGACATTGTGAGGCTTAAAATCTCTAAGGATGAGCTTTACCACCTTGTGGTCATTCCACTTCTTGCTCCCATATGATCGAACTTTGTTGACGAGTGTCTTCAATCGATTGTACATATCTGGGGTGACTCGTCTTCCTCAATTGCCAATCTTCCTAGTTCGCCTTCAATCATCTCAATCATTGCTTCACGCACATGTCGGTCACCTTCATGTGCACTTTGCAGTGTATCCCATATCTCCTTAGCAATTTTGAGTCCATCCACCTTGGTGAACTCGTCCCGACTGAGTGAGGAGGTGATTACAGCTGCGGCTTGAGCGTTTCTATGAATGGCCTGCTCTTGGCTTGGGGTGAGCTCTTCGTCGTCACCTAGAATATCTATCCTTATGCATACAACATGCCATAGACATGGATTGAGGGAAATCAAATGCATTTTCATATTCTGCCTCCACATTGGGTAATCACTTCCATCGAAGTGTGGGGCTTTTCCAAGTGGGATAGATATGTAATGATTGTTATTGGAATTTAGACGATCATAGTTAAAAGGATATCGGGAGTAGTCGGTGTGACTACTCCCCTTCTTCTTCTCTTCAACTTTTACTTTCCCTTTGGAAAGTGCCTTCTTTCTAAGGAGCGCCTTTAGCTCCAGTGTCTCCTCATCGTCGTCCTCGAAGTCTTGAATGGCTTTGAGGTACTTCTCCACTTTTTGAGTCTTGTCAATGTTAACCTCTTCTTGGTTGTTGGTTTTGTGGATGTCCTTCATCTCCGATATGATCTCTTCGAGTGATTAGACTCTTTCTTGAAGAACCTTGCTCTGATACCAATTGAATGTGGGCCTAGAGGGGGGTGAATAGGCCTTTTTGAATTTTGTCGGATCCTGCAACACTCAACAACAAGTTCAATACCAGAGATATCGGACTAGTTCGGTAATGTGCGGACTTGTCCGGTGTTCACGGACTGAGTTGATTAAGCTTGATCGATTAGATTGATTCTTTTATGTATGCAGTGGAAATATAGAATCAAATAAAGGTTTCAATGTTATATATTAGATTATATCACAATTAAATCTTATGTTTGACAATTCAACGTAAGATGAGCAATGATTATTGAAACCCTAGATTATATTGATGAATAAGAATGATGAACACCAAAAGCAAAACACAAGGATTTATCCCGTGGTTCGGCTACCACAAAGGCAACCTACGTCCACGTTGAGGAGTCCACAAAAGGACCGGGTCTTCTCCAACCCTACCCTTGTCGGATCGCCACGAAGGCCAATCCTCTTCCACAAATCACAAAGGGGTGAATAACCGAATTCAAGGGGCTTTCTCACACGTTGAAAGCTCCCTTGAATTACAACAAAAAATACCACCAAGAACACACTCAAAAATTACAAATGAATCACAGGATTGTGTTAGAGAATCAAACCAAGAACTCAACGTGGTGTTGCAAGTGTCTCTCCAATGATCTAGAGTGAGTCCTCAAAGGATTGATCGTTGTTGCACTTAATTTCTTGGAGAGATGGAGTTTTTGAGGCTCTTGGGAGGTGTGACGGCGCTAGGGTTCGAGAGTATTCATAATTGGGCCGTGCACCTCTATTTATATGCGGTTTCTAAAAGTGACCGTTAGGGTTCAGAATGTTCGGACTAGTCCGTGGTTGTCACTGGTCTAGTCCGGTATGTTGTGTGTAGCAAACCCTAAGTACCCCGAAATATCGGACTAGTCCGGCTAGGAATGGACTTGTCCGATTTCTCTACTGAAAATTTTTGGACTAGTCTGATAGACATTGGACTTGTCCGGACATGTGAGACCCTAAGTGTATAGGATGAAAAGTCCGCAGTAGGGGGACTTGTCCAACTCAGATCAGAGGGTATTTCGGACTAGTCCGTGCAAACATCGAACTTGTCCGATTTGGATCAGAAAGGATATCGGACTAGTCTGGTTGTGATCGGGCTTATCTGATTTTGTGTGACTTGTGAAGTGTTTTGAGGACTAGTCCGCACTGGGGAGGACTAGTCCGATTCTAGTCAGAAAGGATATCGGACTAGTCCGATGGATATCGGACTTGTCCGATTTCATGCAGAAAGGATATCGGACTAATCCGGTTGTGATCGAACTAGTCCGGTCCTGTGTAACTTTGAGCAATGTGTGTGTTTAATTGTGATTGAGCTCTTTGGGTGTGTTTCCTTAACACACTCCATACACAATAATCTACTACTCTTCTTCCTTGAGCTCATTTCCACTTTGCTTCTCATTCTTCGTTCTTTTTGGCACTTTGCCCATTTTCCTATTAAAATCATGCACTCATCTCAACAAGGAGGTTAGGATCCCAATTGCTTGTCATAAATCATCAAAACCCACAAGGGAGTCCTAGATGCACTTTCAGAAGAGGATGTTAGATGGGTTTGTAGTGATGGTGGGACTACCCTGTGATCCGAATGGCGCAAGAGGAGGCCCTTGGATTGATGTGCTCAGTCGGAGACATCACCACCGGTGAAAGCTCAGTGGTGTTCGAATAGGCTAGTAATCACTTTGTAAAGGCCATTTTCTTATCTCTTGGCCACATACCAAAGGAAGTGTCAGACGACATAATTGAGATTCCTTAGTCATCGAAAGGTGATGAAATCACAAACACGTGGGTAAAGTGGTACAACCTTTGCAGAGTGTGAAAAACTATCATGATAGTCGTGCTCCCAGTTATGAGCGACCTGGACCCTCACATCATTAGAGTTATGGACCTTGAACTTGGTTTAATGGCTGAAATTGAATTAGGAACCGGTATTGTTATATTAATTGGGGTTGGAATATGAAAATGGTAATATTGAGTTGGATGGACAGTTATGAGCTGAATATGGTATATTATTGATGTTTTTGGTTATTCATTTTGGAATTATAGTATTGGTTATGAAAGAAATTGTTGTTGGGTTATGAAGGGATTAACCTCACTTAATGAACATATTATTGCATTTTCAACTGTTTTGAATGTACTTTTATGGAATCAACCATTTAATTATCATTCCTTGTTTAAGCTACATGACAGGTTTTCCCACACTTTCTGAGTACGGTATGTGCTCGCCCTTGTTATTGCCCCAACAAATTCAGTCGCAGGCGACAATGTGGAGTACTCGAAGGTCTTTGAAGAGTTCTAGGCGTGCGTGTTACCGTCATCATTGCCTGTGGAGTTATTGTCATTAGTGTTTAATGTTTGTATTTTAGAGCTTGTATTCAAGACTATTTGGTTTGTAATAATGTACTATTATTAGTGTTATTATTTGATACATGGTTGTAATCTGGCTATCATTTGTGAATCACTTGTGTATTTGTGTTAAACATCCTGGGCACACATATGCATCACACTTGATTCATTTTCAGAACTGGGTGTCACAAATTGGTATTAGAGTCGTGTTTGACCGTAGGATGCAAGCCTAGGTAGAATGGACACCAAAAATCACTTATGCTTTTTCCCTATTCAAAATTTGTCGGTTTTGCATTATTTTGCCCTCCACTAGCTATATAATCAGGAAAAATTGTGTTTTTGCTGCTGCTGCAATTTTTGCAAACTTTTCCATATTTTTGGGCAAACGCACATCCTCTCATCTTAATTTATGGCTGCTGCAATTTCAGAACCTATATTTACGTTGTATTCTAATATTCTCATATTTTCTTAGAGATGGCTCACACCAAAATGTTAGCACGGAAGAGAGGTCGTTTGCCGCCGCTTGGAGGCAAGCTTAGGCCTCATGAGGAGCCGCGAATGGAACCATCCAAGAGGAGGAATAAGTGAGTTCACCCACAAAGGAAGTTGAGCATGAACACCCCAACACGACAGAGGAAGATCGTGAGGAGGTGAAACTCTATGATGATGAAGAGGAGGAAGATCCTCAGGAGGTGAAAATCTATGATGATGAAAAGGAGGAAGATGATACACATAAGGATGGTGAAGACGAGGAACATGAGGAGGAACCACAAGAGGATGAACCCACAGGCCCAGAAGAGGTAGCCAAAGCCCAAACGAGTACATCGCAGCCTAGTGAAGCAAGAAAGGAGGACAAATGCCCGTTTCTTGTTTCGCCCAAGAATTCTGTTCCAACGGCATTGATGGAGGATTTGCAGCTAAGCAATTGAAGGAGTTTCTTGAGTTATGCAAAATGCACTCGGAATACTATGTTAAGAGGATTCCTCACCATGGACGTGAAGAATGGAGGGTTCTAGTTACTATTCTTACCAAAGATGAGGTGATCACCTGACACTTCGCATCCAAATGGAGATCAACCAGAGAACAAGCTATTGATGACATTGCTTGGGAAGCACTCTCTAGATTGTGCCACAGCTACCGAGAGCAGATTGGAGGTACTAGTTTTGCGCTGCACCCGCATCGCAGGAATTGAACAAGGGAAATCTTAAGACCACAAGAAGGAGCTCAAACCAGTTCTCATGTCATTGACATATCTCAGGAAGTATTGGTGAATTTGGAAAATTGCTATGTTGATTCCATGGAAGATATCAGCTACCTCCATAAGAAATTGTTCATCACGGCGAAGCAAGAGGAAGTCCATGCCACTGTGGAAGTCAACAGTGCAACAACCTCTCCAGCGCCTACATGGACGGCCAACTCACCTTGGCTTTCACCCACGTATGACTCGCCGTCGCCGTCGCCTTCGCCGCCTCACGGCCAGGACAACCATAGCTCTTACAATTATGTATAGGTCTCCTATCTAGAAGTTAGAAAAGCGTTTAGATCGTATTAGTTATATTTAGTGTGGTGTGCCAAATTTTTATGGTGTGTGCTTGTGCTTGTGCTTGACACTTGTTGTGAGTTGTGGGACGCTTAGCATTTTGTCCACATATGCATGTAGTAGAGAGTTGTGGGATGCTTGTCCACATCCTCAAATAGGGTTTTTAGTCATAATAAGAGAGTTGTTTAGTTACATATACTTTGTTGCATATAATTGGGGGCATTTCTTTTCAAATTCTGAATTGTCCCGTCTCTACTATTCTTTAAACAATAGATGCTCACGACTCGCAATCAAAGGAATGCCAATAGTGAGGAGGAGAATGATAGAGTACCCATGAACAATAATCTTGGACCGAAGGCTAGAAACATAGAGCACCTCATAGCCATGTAGAACCAGCTCATGCAAACTGTGATGCTGAGCTTGGGACAGCTGCAAGCTAATAACAACAACCAGCCCAACATGCCTCCGCCACCACCACCCCTGCCACCCCACAATCGTCTGGGAGAGTTCATGAGGAACAGACCGCCTACCTTTGCTCAAGCCAATGATCCTATGGAAGCTGATGATTGGCTGAAATATGTTTAGAAGAAACTTGCCACCATCTAGTGCAGTGACAGGGAAAAGGTTCTTTTTTTGCCTCACACCAATTGGTTGGAGTTGCTGCAGATTGGTGGGAAGCCCTTTGCAATGCCCATGAAAATCAAGAGAGAATCACTTGGGCTGAATTTACGGAGAAGTTCTGTTCTCACTATGTAACTAAGGGAGTCATGATACAAGGAAGGATGAGTGTGAGTGAGTACCTCAACAAATTTACTCAATTGTTTAGGTATGCCCTAGAGGACATCAGTACTGATAGCAGGAAGCAATAATTGTTTATGAGGGGTCTTAACAATGAAATTCAAGTCCAGTGGCTCAACACTAATTATGCTAACTTCCAGAAGCTTGTTGACAAGGCCATTGTGGTTGACAACAAGGTTCGTGAGATGAAACAAGACAACAAGAGGAAAATGCCATATCATGGACAACAGCGAGGAAGCAATGCCCGCCCTCGCTATGCACTGCCTGCTGCACCATATTACAACCCCTCTACTATTGCATACTGCCCTGCTTATCCACCGCGACCGCAACAGCCAATGCAGCAATGCCCATCCATGCAAGCACCTCACTTACCTATGCAGCTTGCACCGTGTCCAAATATGACCGCCTATGCTCAGAATCAGCCTCGCCCTAACTTCTCTGGCGCCACTGGCATGAAAACTTGCTTTAATTGTGGTCAAGTGGGACATTTTGCTAATCAATGCCCAAAATCAGGTCAGGGACAGATGAACAATGCTCCAAGGAAGAAACCTAGGCCCACAGGAGGAGCTACTCAAGGCAATCAAAGATCACATAATTCCGCTTGTGGCAAGGTGAACCATGTATCTGCTGAAGAGGCTCAGCAAGCTGAAGATGTTGTGATTGGTTTGTCTCTAGCAAACTCCAACCCCACTACTATATTATTTGATTCTGGAGCATTCCATTCATTTATCTCATCAAAGTATGTTGTGAAGCATAACATGCCTATATCATAACTCAAGTATACCTAGTTGATTAAATCTGTTGGAGGGGAGATAAGGACGAATATAGTATGTTTAAAAGTAAGTATTTACATAAGAGGGGTAGATTTCCTCGCCAACCTTTTAGTCCTGAATTCACAAGGCTTGGACATTAAACTTGGATTGGCTAAGGAAGAATAACAGAGTGATTCAGTGTGACACTCGAACAGTGCAATTAACAAACGAGGAAGGAGTCGGTATATAATTCAAGGTTGTTCAGCCAACAACCGAGAAGGCAATGGCAAATCATGCATAAGGAGTAACTTTGGAGGAAACTTCAGTTGTTTGTGAGCACCTAGAAGTGTTTCCTGAGGAATTGTCAAGTATGCCACCTGATCGTGACATCGAGTTCGTCACTGATTTAATACCTGGAACTGCACCTATAGCAAAGAGGCCATATAGGATGCCTCCTGAGAAATTAGCGAATCTCCAGAAGCAGATTCAAGAGCAGTTAGAGAAGGGTTTTATAAGCCCAAGCTCGTCACCATGGGGAGCCTCAGTGCTTTTCGTAGATAAGAAAGATGTATCCCAAAGAATGTGTGTGGATTACCGATCTTTCATTGAGGTGACAATTAAGAATAAGTACACACTGCCACGCATAGAGGATCTGTTCGAGCAAATGAAGGGAGCCAGAATATTCTCTAGAATTGATCTTCGATTTGGATATTTTCAGATGAAGATTAGACCGCCAGACATACCCAAAACAGCTTTCAGGACAAAGTATGGATCCTACGAGTACAATGACATGTCGTTTGGATTGACAAATGCACCTGCATACTTCATGTATCTTATGAATAAGGTCTTCATGGAGTATTTGGATAAGTTCGTGGTGGTGTTCATTGATGACATCATGATCTACTCGAAGAGTGAAGAGGAGCCCGAAGAGCATTTGAGGTTGACGTCGCAGAAATTGTGATAGCACCAGTTGTATGCCATGTTTAACAAGTGCCAATTCTGGTTGAGGGAGATATTGTTCCCAGGCCATGTCATCTCTGGAGGGGGAGTGTCGCTTGACCCAGGAAAGGTTAGAGATGTGCTAAAGCGGGAACCATCACAGAATGTGTAGGAAATAAGGACGTTCCACGGAATGGGTGGATACTACCGTCGGTTCATCAAGGACTTTTCCAAGATAGCGAAGCCCATGACTGAACTGTTAATGAAGGAGAAACTCTTCAAGTGGACTCAAGCTTGTCAAGAAAACTTTGAGGAGTTAGAGAAGAGATTGACAACCTCACCTGTGTTGACGTTGCCAGACGTAAGCAAGAGTTTTGATATCTATTATGATGCTTCACGGGAAGGACAGGGTTGTGTGTTGATGCAAGAAGGCCGAGTAGTAGCTTATGCATCCAGGCAATTGAAGAAACATGAGCAGAATTATCCTACGCATGATCTCGAGCTTGCAGCCGTAGTGCATGAGCTGAAGATCTGGAGACATTACGTTCTTGGCTATAGATGTGAGATTTATACGGATCATAAGAGTCTCAAGTACGTATTCACGCAAACGGACCAGAATTTGAGGCAACGACGATGGTTGAAACTCATTAAGGATTATTATGTGGGAATCAATTATCATTCAGGAAAATCCAACATAGTGGTTGATGCTTTGAGTCGAAAGGGAGCAAGCCACTAGCTTACCGTTAGGGAGTTGCCATCCGAGCTTTGCAAGGATTTTGAACGATTAAATCTTGGATTTGTGAATGAGATGGGAATAATGGAGTTAAATCCAACCTTGGAACAGGAAATTCAAGAAGGTCAAATGAATGATAAGGAAATCCAGGAAATCAAGGAAAGGACCCAAGAGGGGAGAGAATTCGGATTTAATGAGGATGACCATGTTACTCTATGGCTTGGAAAGCGGATTGTTGTGCCTAATGAGAAGCGTATCCGACAAGGGATATTAAAGGAGGAACATGACTCACTTTACTCCGTCCATCAGGGTTGTACGAAGATGTACAAGGACCTAAAGACGTGCTACTGGTGGGATGGTATGAAAAGGGACATAGCTGAATTTGTTGCATGGTGTGATGTATGCCAACGGGTCAAGGTTGAACATCAAAGGCAGCCTGATTATTGAAGCCATTTAAGATTTTGGAATGGAAGTGGGAAGAGGTTGGTATGGATTTCATAGTTGCTTAGCCTCGCACTTCAGCAGGTTAGGATTCAGTATGGGTTATTGTGGATTGGTTGACGAAATTAGGGCATTTCATTCCTGTCAAGACTACCTAAACTGGAGCGAAGTTGGCAAAATTATATATGGGAAGAATAGTGTGTTTGCATGAAGTACACAAGAAAAATAGTGTCCGATAGAGGTTCTCAATTTACCTCAAGGTTCCAGAAAAAACTGCATGAATCGATGGGAACTCAAGTGAATTTCAGTTCTGCATATCACCCTCAGGCAGATGGATAGACCGAGAGAACAAATCAGACTTCGGAGGACATGCTAAGATCTTGTGCGCTAAAGTATGGAGGAAGTTGGGACAAAAGTCTGCCATATACTGAATTCTCCTACAACAACAGTTATTAAGCAAGTTCAAAAATGTCGCCATATGAAGCATTGTATGGGAGGAGGTGTAGAACACCCTTGTTCTGGAATGAGACAGGAGAAACTCAAGTGTTTGGGCCTAATGTAATACAGGATTCTAAAAAGCAAGTTCAGACAATCCACGAAAGCTTAAGAGCTGCTCAGTCAAAAACAGAGGGCTATGCGGATAATAGACAAAGAACCTTAGCTTTTGAGGTGGGAGACTTCGTAAACCTCAAAGTATCACCCATGCGAGTGTGACACCCGGTTCTGAAAATGAACCAAGTGAACACAAATGTGTGCCCAAGACGTTCAACACACATACACGAGTGCATTCACAATAGGATATACAGAAGATTACCATAGAACAAGATTAATTAACCACTTTTATTACAAATTCAAAATATCCTCGAATACAAGCTCTAAAGAATATTAAAGACAAGTTGATCTAATGCAGCAGAAATAATACTAACTAAGCAACTAAGCAGCTAAGCAAAATAAGCATAAGGGCATATGGCGCACCTCATATCAACACCACAGGCAAGCTGACGGTAGACACGGCCTAGAACCCCGCATTATCAACTTTATACTCCGAATCCCGACCTACAACTGTTGGGGGGATGCAAGGGTGAGTACATGTCGTACTCAGCAAGTGTGGAAAGTATGACATGTAGCTGATTCAAATGACAATTATAATAAAGGCTAAGTGCTGAAAAGTACATTGAAACATTTGAAAAACAGTATCATATATGTATGTAAAGTAAACCCATCATAAACCATGTAGTTATCATAATACCAGTCCATATTTCATTACCATCATCCATATTCCCGATTTGTCATTACAATTAACCACATCCATTGCCATAAACCATATTGTAAGGATCGAATGCCCCAGAGGGGGGGTGAATTGGGCTTCTTTTCAAAAATTAGGGCAATAAAACTTAATTACTAAAAACCCAATTCCCTATGCAAACAACTCATGCATTCAAGTGAATAGTAACTTTGCGGTATATGAAATGCATAAGTGTAAAGTGAGAGTGAGAGAGCGCAAACTCTCGAGGAGACACGGAGATTTATCCCGTAGTTCGGCAAGATTGTCAAGATCTTCCTACATCCACGTTGTGGCACCCACCGAAGGGTATAGCCACACCCAAGTCACCGAGAATAGGGATCTTCACTATTCTTCTCCGTTTGCCAACCTCGGCAAGGTGGAGCTCAAGCCTTGTACAACTTGGTTCCTTCGGGCTTCCACAACCGTCTTGGCAAGCTCCGGAAGTCTCTCTCAATTACAATCACCAAGGGACACTCCCTTACAGCTCTTACTACACTAGAGATTCCAATCACCAAGAATGGAAGCACACAAGCACTATCTCTAGCTAGTTCTAGCCTATCTCTTGGTGTGTAGGTGGTGTAGATGATCTAGAAGTGGTAGCTCAACGTCTTGAATGCTTGAGAATGTGTAGAGTATGTCTGGTAGTCAAGACTTGTCGAATAGACTGGTTGAAGGGGTATAAATAGCCAGCCTCCACGAAATAGCCATTGGAAAAGTAGGCTGTCATCACTGTTCTGCGAACACCGGATGATCCGATGTCTCTCCTTCAGTTATCATCGGTCAAATCCAAATTAGCTGATGTCATTGTGTCAGATATGACTGTTGTTAGACCGATGTCGCACTTGTCTTCTCATCGGATGATCGGGTGGCACTTCCTCCAGAATTGGTTCAGACTTGATGCTTACTGGAGTGATTGACCGATGTGTATATTGATGTACATCGGAGGATCCGATGTTACACTTGATCCAGGGAGATTGCTTACTGCACTGATGGACCGATGTAACATGTCCTTTGACATCGGATGATCCGGTGAGTACTTGGTTCTGAGGTCTTCTTCTTCTGCTGAACCAACTCGATCAATGTGTTGTTTTCTAGAAACATCAATTGATCTGGTGAGTTGATTTTGTTTGCTTCGAGTTGTTCTAAGTGATTCTTTTGGAATTTTCTTGATTGACCTCTTAGACACTTTTTGTAAATATTCTTCTGATGATTGTCAAGCATTGAGTGTTGTCAATTATGGTTGAATAACTTTGACATATGAGCTTTTACTTATAATCTTCATAACACTGATTGATCTCGTAAAGTGATTGTTTAGGGGTCTCCAATGATCAGTAGTTGATGTTCATATTCATATAGATTTCATTTGATTGAGTGATATGGGAGACCTTGCATCCACAAATTCATTAGTAAAATCCAATGGTTGTCATTAATCACTGAAACCATACCTCATGGGGGCCTAGATGCTTTCAATCTCCCCCTTTTTGGTGATTGATGACAACACAACAAGTGAAGCATAATAGTAATGAATTTGATAGTACGATACTTAAGAAGATATGCAATGAGTACAAGATATGATACGTTAAACATGAAGACTCAAAAGAGATTAATAACGTGAAAGCTCAATCGATCAATAACTCAAGAGAATAAGTGGCACATGAATACTCAATGAATAGCAAATGAGTAGCAAAAACACCAAATTACAAAAGATATAGATAGAGACTCTGACTCCCCCTACAGCTAGGACTCCCCCTGAGAATGAGCTATCCTCCCCCTGACTCTTCTCTAACTCTTCTTCCCCTTTGGCATCAAGACACCAAAAAGGAATCTGAGTGCCTAAGAACCCTGAGTGCTCGGAGCAATGACGAACTGGTCACCGTCTGGGGAGCTATCATCGGAGCTGCTGCCTGCTGCTGCGACTGAGGCTGGAGTAGAAGTGGAGGGAGCTGTAGGAGCCGCTATCGGTGCCTGCTGGTTCTGCACTGCAGGAAGAGGGGCACTGACAACGAATGCCGGCGTCTGCTGGAAAAGCGTCGTTGCCGGCAGCGGAGAGTGGATAGGGGCACCCGGAGCAAGCTGTGGGGACATGCTGATCATCGGGATCGGCGTGGTTGGCACTGGTGCTGTAGCTGGAGCCAGAACAGGTGGGGTTAGAGCAAAGCCCGGAAGCTGTGATGGTAGGGCAATCCTGGTCTGTGTATAGAGGTTGGTGATCAACCCCAGGATGCCCATCATCGCCTGCTGCGTCTGCTGCTGCTGGTTGAGGGAGCGCTGGTGCATCTGGTCTACCATCCCAGTTAGCCTGTCAATGTCCTCTCGCCTCTCGCGGGCGATCTGGCGATGCATCTCCTGTTGCTGCTGCTAGAGCTCTAAGAGACGCGCGGCCTGCTCAGCTCAAGCCTGCTCAGCTGCAAGCCAGTCCAAGCGCTGCAGCTCAACCATCTGCTGTAGTAGTGAAGTAAGCTCGGAAGACTGAGAGACCTGTGCCTCTGAGACGGGAGGTGGAGTAGGAGGGGGCAGAGTCGAGCCTCCAACCTCCGCGTCGTGCTGCCTGGATGAGGGAGGAGGTGGGAAGTACTCCTCAACGCTGTCATCTGTGACACTCTCGGACCAAATGTGCTGAAGGTCCTCACCCTGAGCCTCTGCCTGAGCCAGTCTCTCGTCTTCCTTCTCAAGGTCTGACCAATCCTCCTCGTATAGACGAGCACGGACCTGACGCTCAACGGGACGGCCAAGGTGGCGGTCTACAGGAGCTGGAGCACGGTAGTGGCTGAACCGTGTGACACTCTCGTCAGTAAAACTGTCACGCGCGGCGGACCCCTCTAGAGCAACCATGTAGAGCAAGTAGCTCATCAAGTGACCAAATACGAGCTGTCTCATCATCCCAACTCCATCAGTGATCACGTCCTCCATCTCACATAGGAGAATGTCCACAATATCAAACTCCATCCCGTTCATGATGTAGAACAGGAGAGTCTGCTGCAAGCTGGTGAACCCCTCAAGGTATCCGGACCTCGGCAGAAGTGTGCGGCGCAAGGCGAGGTGCACAGTGCCCGCAGCTGGAGTAAGCAGTGCCGGAACCCTCGGCTGGTCTGGAGAGAAGGCCTGAGCGAACAGTGAGCGTATCTCCTCCAGTGGTGGTGCCACTCCTCCAGTGAGCGGCCTCCTCGGCGGGTCAGCCTGTCCATACACCCTCTCGTGCAGACAAGTGTCATGGAGATCCACTCCTAGCAGCTGTCCCAAAGTCTGTCTCGTCAAGTGATGATGCTGGCCCATGAACATGAAGTCTATGGATATGCGGCCCTCAGAGACGTAGAGTGTGGCGTAGAAAACACGGACCCAGTCCTCCACATATGCACTCCTCTCGTAGGACATCAGCTCTACCAGCCCTCTATATCTCTCAAAGTAGGGTCGTATCTCTGTCTCGGCTGCCAGTGCAAGCTGATCCCAGTCCAAGAAGTTGTGCTGGAAGAGCTTATGACCCCGACGTATGTACGTCTCGTACAGCGATGCTTGTGTCAAGGTCCAAAAGCGGCTATCCACAAGGGCCTCTCTGGGCTGTGGGAACCACTCCTCAAGCAAGATGCTCCATCTGAGTCTTCTGAGCTGCTTGGCTTTCAATTTTCTGTAATCCGTGAGCCGAACACCCTCACCAACACGGACGTTGGTGTCCATCTCGTAGCCGGCTCTCTGGGCCGCCTTGTCCTCTCGAAGATCGGCAGTTGATGGTCTCGATCGTGGTACTGCCGCTGGATGACCCCCACGGGTCCTAGCTGAGCACCAGCGAACAAGCGGAACTTCTGGCTCTTCTTCTTCCTCGGACTCATCCGGCACGGAAGGCTGCCTCTAACGGGCCTCGCGGATCCTCAATGATCCTCCTCGACCACGCTCTCGCTCCTCGGTGGCCCGAGTGGCCATCAAAGCCTTCTTTTCTTCCTTCGACAGCTTTTGCTTCTTTGCGGCCACTCCGCAATGGCCTTGCCCTTTCCCTTCTTGTCACGATCCATTGCGATGAGACAAGTGACGATGAGCGAGAATGAGGTTGTGTTGGGCGCACGGATGCGGCTGGAAACCCTAGCGGCGAAGAAATGGCGATCGTAGAGGGAGGCACCACAACGGCGTAGAGTGTGGCGGTGTGGCTGTGCTTGGGGCAGCGGTGGTGCACGGGGTGGAGCAGAGGCGGCGACGGTGGCGCTGGCTAGAGCAGTGGTGGCGGTGATGAGGGCGGCAGCGGCGGCGCTAGAGGGGGGCGGTGGCGGCGATGTTGTGGTGAAGCGGCGGCGGCAGTGCTGAGGCCGGAGGGCGGCAGCGGCGGCTGGAGGCAGCGGCGGCCGGAGGCGACGGTGGCCGGAGGGCAGCGACTGGAGGGCGGCGGCGTGAGGCAGGGGAGGCGTCGAGCGCTGGCGTCGGGGTCAGGGAGAGAGAAATGAAGGAGGCGAAGCGGCGTTTAAAAAGTGGGGCCTGAATCCTAGCTCAAAATTTAACACCCGATGAACCGACGATAAAAGATAGGAGCATCGGTCGAATGGCACAGTAAGGGTATTCAAAAAGGTACCGTTGACACCGGATGGTCCAACGTGGAAGGGATTAGCATCGGTGGAATTCAGCACAGTTCCAGAAATGTGAACATCAGATGCACTGATGTCTCTCAGAATGAACTCGTCGGTTGATTTGTCACACTGACTGAACTGACTCTTGGTATTTGAACACCAACTGATCCAATGATGGTCTGGCCTAAGCATCGGATAATCCGATGACTACAAAACAGCAACATCCCATATATGTCCTTTGACCAAACAAACAAACAATGAGAAGCACATGTCTCAAGACTTTTTGGGCAACCCCTTACCCCTCAAAACTACTAATTGCCAACAACTTGGCTAAGACCTAAAGCAAATAGAGCACTGAAGAAAATAGGGAGGAAATTATCCAAATAAAATGTAAGGCCCATGCTTTGTGAGCTAGAGGATGAAGCCTTCTATCTCTTAAAAGCATGTTCCTTTAGGCATTAACGCACCTAACATTTTGTTCTTTCCACATCATATGAGTTCAGATATTGCATTTCAAACAAGTCTCTTTCTCATGTGGTGGGTTCCCCTTTGTGAAAATCTACCGTATGCAATGCCAAACAATTTATAATGCAAGAAATTTGAATATGAGTGCAAGTCTATATGGCAGGCATCATGCAAGACATAACGTAAGTCTATCTTGCCAAATTTGAACCTTTCAAAGGCTTCTTCAGGGAGAGCCACTCTCCAAGCCTTGGGAAAACCCAAAAGAACCTTCATCCCAAGCTGACCCTTGCTCACCCCTATCCTTTGAAAGTTAGACAAGACCTATATGAGATGCATTCTTACATGATTATGGCAACATACATGACGTTTGATGCATCTAGCACATTTAATTCACTTCTTAGCCTACAAAAGGTTTTCTCATCAAGTGGTTTAGTGAAGATATCCAGTAATTGTTCTTCGGACTTAACACCTCGCAATGAGATGTCTCCCTTAGCTTCATGGTCCCTCAAGAAATGATGGCGAATATCAATGTGCTTAGTGTGGGAGTGTTGAACGGGGTTTTTAGCTATCTTAACCGCACATTCATTGTCACAAAGGAGAGGCACACAACCAAGTTTAATACCAAAGTCCAAAAGGGTTTGCTTCATATAAAGAATTTTGCACCTTTACGGTACTACAAGCCCACACTAGGGGTATGCTTAAGATACCTAAGTATCCTAAAGACCACCTTCCAATGCGATTCTTTAGGTGCCGCTTGAAAGCGAGCACACAAGCATACACTAAACATGATATCAGGCCTAGATGCGGTAAGATAAACCAATGAACCAATCATAGAACGGTAGTTAGATTAATCAATAGGTTTACCGTCCTTATCCGCATCGAGATGACAATTTGTTGCCATTGGACTGCTTCTTGAGCTACAATCTCCCATCTCAAATTTCTTCAAGAGGTCCTTGGTATACTTTTCTTGATAGACGAAGGTCCCCTCTTGAAGTTGCTTGATTTGAAATCCAAGGAAGAAGTTGAGCTCTCCAATCATTGACATCTTGAATTCCCTAGACATCATTTTGCCAAACTCATGGCTAAGAGCTTCGTTAGTTGAACCAAAAATGATATCATCGACATAAATTTGACAAATAAATAATTCTCCGTCGATCTGTAGATGTTGGAACTTGAAGCTCCCCCTTGAGCATGGCTCTCCTCAACTTTAGGCTTGTCACAACAACATCATTCTTGCTAAAGGTGCACGTTAGCCCAAGATCACAAAATTTGTGCAATAGAAAGCAAAATGAAACTAAGTGACTTAACATGCAACATATTTGAAATAAATAAACCATGTGAAAAATACAATCTTACCCAACCGAATTACCTTCCCCATAGAATTATCACCAAAGGTGACTTGTTCATGATTGTCGGGGGTCCTCTATGGAGGTGAACATACCATTGTTGCCGGTCATGTGTTGAGTGCCCAAGCTTTCCACTGGCTTTGTAGTTCACCTACACACCATAATTCAATTTTTGATTTTTGGCACCCAAGCCAACTTAGGTCCTTGTATGTGTGATACAAGTGTTTTCTGGACCCAAAGTTGCTTGGGGAGCTTCCCCTTCATGCCCTTTATGTCCTTGCCAATGAACCTTGCTTTCACCTTGCCATCTACTTTACTCAAGAGATAATAATGATCATTGAAAGTAGATTTGTAGTTAGTAGGCAATTTTGGAGAAGGCCGGTTAGGAAGAGGACACTCCCTTGTATGGTGACCGGTGACCTCACAATGTTGGCAATAGGAACCGACTTCCTTGATGAAGCTTGTTCTAAGCTCCGGTGAGGGCACCTTTCCTTTGTTAGGCACCGGGAAGGATCGAAGTGCTCTCTTGTTGAAGGACTTTGCTTGTTGGAAGAGGATTTCCTTGTGCTTGACTTCTCCTTTAGATAGTCTTGCCACACTAGTGCGGAGACTTTCAATTTCTTCCAACAAGTCCTTCTCCCTAGCATTCTCTTTCAAAGGCAAAGACTTGTGCAAGACATTAGTGGCATGAGAAGTAATGGATACCTTATCATTAAGAGTTTGTTTCTTTATATTTTTCAATTCTTGATCAAGCGCTTCATGAGCAAGGTTAAGTATTTGATGCTCTTGGATCAACTCATTGTGCTTTCCCAAGAGTGCTTGGTGGGCTAAGTCAAGCTCATGATGATATAGCTTGATTTGAGCCTTATCCTCCTCAACTTGCTTGACATGGGATTTGAGCGTGTCATGCTCTTCAAGTATGCTTTCATACTTGTCAAGCAAATCAAGGTTAGCACTCTCAAGCTTAGCACAAGTTTCTTCAAGAGCCTTAACCTTACTCTTTTACCTCTTAATGATAGCGTGATATTCACTTATTAATGAAGTTGAATCATCAGGGGAAAGCTCATCATCGTTAGAATCATCACATACCTTGGTGTTACCTTTAGCCATGAGGCACATGGGTGGTGGATGAAGAGGTGAGTCATCATTGTTGGCAATGGCAAGGCCGGCCAAACTTTCTTCTTCCGCTTCACTCTCTTCATCACTTGATTTTTCGCTGGTGACCCATTCATTTGCCTCACACATGAACACCTTTTGTGGACCATTTCTCTTCTTTGGGAAGAGTTTTGCCTTCTTGCCCTTGTCATGTTTCTTCTTCCCAAAGGATCTTGGTTTGGGCTTGTCCACTTCATCGTCCTCACTATCTTCAATCTTGCAATGCTTGCTCTTGTGGTTCTCTCTTCTTTTGTCCGGTTTTGGACAATCATAGGAGATGTGACCTTTATCACCACAATTATAGCAACTCTTGTTGTCATCTCTGTTTGGTAGAAATGCTTTCCTTTTGGGATCAAAGGTGTATCCCTTCTTGGCAATCTTGGAGTTCAAGCGAGAGAACTTTCTCTTCATTGATGCAAGCTCATCATCGTCATCTTCACTTGATGCTTGCTCTTCTTCACTTGGGCTAGGCTCAACCACTTTCTTTTTCTTGAGACTTGTTTTCTTGGTGGAGGCCTTTAGGGCAATTGTCTCTGAAGATGATTGCTCCATCATCCCAAGTACACTCATCTCATGAGCGTGAATCTCTCCAATAAGTTCTGAAACTTCAATGTGGTAAAGAGATTCTTTTTGAAGCATGGAGTTGATGATGTTGTATTTTTGCCTGGGAAGAAGCATAAGAATCTTGCGGTTGATGATTCCTTTTCCAAGAGAAGCAATGTCAAGAGCTTTAATTTCTTTAATAAGCACATTCAAGCGAGAGAACATTTCATTGACATTTTCATGAGGTAGCATTTTAAACTCATCATATTTGGCTTTAAGCATATGATATTTTAGTTCTTTGACACGAGAAGAACCCTCATGAATTTCTATCAAGCAAGCCCAAATTTCACAAGCCTCTTCTTTACTAGCAATCCTAGAAAACAAATTTTGACTAATGCATTCATAAATTGCATTCCTAGCTTTAGCATCCCACTTAATTTGATCACCAACATAATTGTGCTCACCAAACCCCGCGTGAGTCGCTTCCCATACTTCGGGAGCAATAGCCTCTAGATAAGCACGCATGTGTGCTCTCTAATAGGCAAAGTTCTTGCCCTCAAATATAGGAACCGAACCCCCAATCTTTGCCATTTTAGCTCTCTAGCGGCGAAGCTAGAATGATCCAATGAGCAACCTAGCTCTGATACCAATTGTAAGGATCGAATTCCCAAGGGGGGGTGAATTGGGCTTCTTTTCAAAAATTAGAGCAATAAAACTTAATTACTAAAAACCCAATTCCCTACGCAAACAACTCATGCATTCAAGTGAATAGTAAATTTGCGGTATATGAAATGCATAAGTGTAAAGTGAGAGTAAGAGAGCGCAAACTCTCGAGGAGACACGGAGATTTATCCCGTGGATCGGCAAGATCGTCAAGATCTTCCTACATCCACGTTGTGGCACCCACCGAAGGGTATAGCCACACACAAGTCACCGAGACTAGGGATCTTCACTATTCTTCTCAGTTTGCCAACCTCGGCAAGGTGGAGCTCAAGCCTTGTACAACTTGGTTCCTCCGGGCTTCCACAACTGTCTTAGCAAGCTCCGGAAGTCTCTCTCAATTACATTCACCAAGGGACACTCCCTTACATCTCTCACTACACTAGAGATTCCAATCACCAAGAATGGAAGCACACAAGCACTATATCTAGCTAGTTCTAGCCTATCTCTTGGTCCGTAGGTGGTGTAGATGATCTAGAAGTGGTATCTCAACGTCTTGAATGTTTGAGAATGTGTCGAGTATGTCTGGAAGTCAAGACTTGTCGAATAGACTAGTTGAAGGGGTATAAATAGACAGCCTCCACGAAATAGCCATTGGAAAAGTAGGCTGACATCACTGTTCTGCGAACACCGGATGATCCGATGTCTCCCCTTCAGTTATCATCGGTCAAATCCAAATTAGCTGATGTAATTGTGTCAGATATGACCGTTGTTAGACCGATGTCGCACTTGTCTTCTCATCGGATGATCCTGTGGCACTTCCTTCAGAATTTGTTCAGACTTGATGCTTACTGGAGTGATTGACCGATGTGTATATTGTTGTACATCGGAGGATCCGATGTTACACTTGAACCAGGGATATTTCTTACTGCACTGATGGACCGATGTAACATGTCCTTTGACATCGGATGATCCGGTGAGTACTTGGTTCTGAGTTATTCTTCTTCTGCTGAACCAACTCGACCGATGTGTTGTTTTTTGGAAACATCGTTGATCCAATGAGTTGATTTTGTTTGCTTCGAGTTATTCTAAGTGATTCTTTTGGAATTTTCTCGATTGACCTCTTAGACATTTGTTGTAAATATTCTTCTGATGATTGTCAAGCATTGAGTGTTGTCAACTATGGTTGAATAACTTTGACATATGAGCTTTTACTTCTAATCTTCATAACATTGATTGATCTCATAAAGTGATTGTTTAGGGGTCTCCAATGATCAGTAGTTGATGTTCATATTCATATAGATTTCATTTGATTGAGTGATATGGGAGACCTTGCATCCACAAATTTATTAGTAAAATCCAATGGTTGTCATTAATCACCGAAACCATACCTCATGGGGGCCTAGATGCTTTCACATATACCTTCGATAAATAGTTCCAAACTATCCCAATACCAAAACCCCTCTAATCATGTAGGTCATCTAGGTGCTATTAACTAGGAGCACGACTATCATGATAGTTTTATTACTCTGCGGAGTTTGTACCACTTTACCCACGTGTTTGTGATTTCATCACCTGTCGGCGACTAAAGGAAACCTCCATTATGCCAAAACACTACCATAGGTGTATGGACAAGAGATCACAAAATAGCCTTTACAAAGGGACTACTAGCATGTATGGACCCACTGAGGTTTCACAGGTGGCGATACCTCCAAATGAGAACATCTTCAACCAAGGGCCCCCTCTTTTGCCATTCGAATCCCAGGGAGACCCGCCACAAATCCAAACCCAATCTGACTACCCTTCACCGGTGTGTCAAATGATCTACTCAATACTAGCAATAACCTAATTAATCAGCTATGCTGCACCCATAGTTGGCCTCGTGGTGGCACTGTTGTTCTGGCTTATTCTCGCATGAACCAGTCCTTAGATCTAAAGCAAGCGAAACCACCATAACATCCCTCCCATCCACATACCAGGCATGCTTAGATCACCCATTACCATGTCATATTACCATTTCATATTAACCATGATCTCATTAATGCATAATTAAATAGTATAATTGTTATCTCATCCCAATTAATTAAGCAAAGCAAAAAGGTAAAAAGCCCTTCCTGACTCTCTACCATGTATTTCAGGTGACAAGGGTGGTTAAACAAAGCTAGTAAACTTCCTATCATAGGAATCAAATCCAATTGACACAAGCATGCAGTTTTGAAAACAAAACATTTATCTTAAAATTGAATCAATATGTTCAAGGACACTTTCCTTGCTCTTGAGCTTGGTTTGGGTCAAAGTCTTCAAAATTATAGTACAGGAGTACTCTGTAGCACTCTCTAGCACGAAACCTTCTATTACACGCATCAAACATACAAAACAGTAATTACAATCAAATCATGCTCGTATATGTCATGACATGTATGATTAATGCAATTATAAAGTGAAACTTGTTAATAAGTTGCTATTAATGTTCACTAACTGGTTCTAATATTTTTTAACAAGTTTGGACAGGTTTGGAATTGATTTGAGTCAATTTGGAATTAATTCAGCACAATTCAGATTCAGAGGCCGGACAAGTCCTGTTTCACGGGCCGGACTAGTCTGCCCTTGACAGACTGCAACTTAGGGTTTTCTTGATCTACGAGAATTTAGAGAATTGGAGTTGAATTCACATGAGAAGTAGAGAGTAGAAGGTATAGTAGGTGTTTAGAACTCCAAAGATCAAGAATTGAAGATGGAACTTGGATCTTGATGATCTAGGGTTGATGATGAAGAGTTGAAGGTGAATTGGCGATGAAGAACGCAAAGTCAATGAAGATCTTGATTACTTGATCCTCTTTCACTTCCTCCTCTTCTCCTTCTTGCTCGAGATCTCCTTCTCCCTCCTTGATGGCAGCTCTCCACGAACTAGGGTTTATGGTCTCTCAATTGAGGCAATAGGATGTAAAGTCAAGAGGTGGGGTTGTTTATATAGGGATGGAGGGCTAGGGTTTGATGGATTTCGAGGTTGGGGTGGGTGGAGGAAGTGTAGCGGTCCCACATGGGCTCCACAGGGGTTAAGCGCGACGTCCTTGGGCCAAATAAGGCGGTTACCAAAAAACAAATCATGAGGAAATAATAGAAACCGAGTGGAACTCAGCAGGCTAGACTAGTCTGTACAACGGACCGAACTAGTCTGTTTTGGAACATAAACAATATCGGACAAATCCGGTGGAAGGTCCGGACAAGTCCGGTCTTGTCCAGAGGGCAAAACAGACAAGTCCGACATGGATCGGACAAGTCCGAGGATTTGGTAACTTATTCAAAAACCATACCAAAAATCGTACTAGTCCGCACTCAATCACGAACAAGTCCGAAATGGAGCAAAGAGTCAATCGGACTAGTCCGTAGAAAAAACAGACAAGTCCAGAGGGCAACAGAGAGGGAAACCGGACTAGTCTGGGTTGCGAACCGGACAAGTCCGTTCTCCTAGAGACTTCTAAGTGATGTTTTGCTTCTAATTCACTTTTAACTTGTTCCTTTCTATGTTACTTAATGTTAAACATGCATTAGAATGTATGCAATACATGACGGATAAAAATGAGGGTGTTACAAACCTACCCCCCTTAAAATGAATCTCGCCTTCGAGATTCGACTCGAAAGAGAAGAGATAGGGAAATTCCTCCTAGGGATCATCCTCCAACTCCCAAGTTGCCTCTGATTCTGTGTGATGCTTCAATTCTACTTTGCACCATCGAATAACCTTGTTCCTTGTGACTCTCTCCTTTGTTTCCAAGATTTTGACTGGTTGCACGACATAAGTCAAATCTGCATCTAATTCCAATTCTTACAATGGCACTTGTTCTTCTGGTGCCCTTAAGCACTTCTTGAGCTGTGAATCATGAAACATCATGAACATCCGATAGATGTGTTGGCATCTCCAACTTATATGCCACTTCTCCTCTTTTGTCGCAACTCTCGAATGTCCCAATGTATCGAGGTGCTAGCTTGCCTCTTATGTTAAACCTCTTGTGACTTCTCATTGGTGGTACTTTGAGATATACGAAGTCTCCTACTTCAAAGGCTAGTTTCATTCTCCTATTGTCCGCATAGCCTTTTTGTCTTGATTGAGCAGCCCTCGAGTTTTCATGAATAATCTACACTTGTTTCTCAGCTTCTTGCAACATATCAGGTCCAAACACTTGATTTTTTCCTGTCTCATTCCAAAACAAAGGTGTCCTACACATCCGCCCATATAGCGCTTCATAGGGTGACATTTTCAAGCTTGCTTGGTAACTATTGTTGTATGAGAATTCCGCATACGGCAAGCTCTTGTCCCAACTTCTTCCATGCTTCAAAGCACAAGCTCTTAACATATCCTCTAAAATCTGATTAGTCCTCTCAGTTTGTCCATCCGTTTGAGGGTGATATGCTGAGCTAAAATTCAACTTTGTCCCCAATGCTTCATGCAATTTTTGCCAAAACCTGGAGGTAAATTGAGAATCTCTATTCGAGACTATCTTCTTTGGGACTCCATGTCGACACACAATATGCTCCATATATAGCTCCGCCAGCTTCGCGGTGGTATAGGTGGTCTTGACGGGAATAAAGTCAGCTAACTTGGTCAAACGATCCACAATTATCCAAATTGAGTCATAACCGGACTGGGTACACGGTAAACCAACTATAAAGTCCATCCCGATTTCTTCCCACTTCCATTTTGGAATCTTCAATGGATACAATAATCTGGCTGGTCTTTGATGTTCCGCCTTGACTCTATAGCACACATCACACAATGCTACATATTCAACTATGTCTTTTTTCATGCTAGCCCACCAATAACATGTCTTCAAATCCTTGTACGTCTTTGTAAAACCAGGGTGAATTGAGTATGGCGAGTCATTTTCCTCCTTTGATATTGTCTCCTGAATATGCTTGACATTAGACACGACGATCCTCTTTCCAAGCCATAAAGTACCATGGTCATCCTCAT
Source organism: Tuctoria greenei (assembly GCA_036927565.1). Lineage (NCBI taxonomy): Eukaryota > Viridiplantae > Streptophyta > Magnoliopsida > Poales > Poaceae > Tuctoria > Tuctoria greenei. The sequence continues at coordinate 122,403,266 of JAYESD010000001.1, forward strand.
CAAACCTGAATTCTCTTTCCTCTTGTGTCCTTTCCTTGATCTCTTGGATTTCCTCATCTTTCGTTTGACCCTCTCAAATATCACGCTCCAGGGTCAGATTTAACTCCATTATCCCCATGTCATTTACAAATCCAAGGTTCAACCATTCAAACTCCTTACATAACTCAGATGGCAATCATCGAACTGTGAGTTGGTGACTTAATCCTTTCTGACTCGAAGCATCGACCACTACATTGGCTTTGCCCGGGAGATAGTTGATTCCCACATCATAATCCTTGATGAGCTCCAACCATCTTCGTTGTCTCAAATTCAGGTCCGTTTGTGTGAAAATATACTTAAGACTATTGTGATCCGTATAAATCTCACACCTATGGACAAGGATATAGTGTCTCAAAATCTTGAATGTGTGTACCACGGCTTCAAGCTCCAAATCACGTGTTGGATAATTCTTCTCATGCTTCTTCAATTGTCTCAATGCATAGGAGGCCACTTGACCTTCCTGCATGAGCACACATCCAAGTCCTTGCCTTGATGCATCACAATATATATCAAAACTTTGGCTCACATTCGGCAATATCAAAAGTGGGGCTGTTCCTAAGCTTTTCTTCAACTCCTCAAAACTTTCTTGACAAGCTTGAGACCATTGGAAAGCCTCCCCCTTCATCAACAACTCGGTCATGGGCTTGGCTATCTTGGAAAAGTCCTTGATGAATCGACGGTAATATCCAGCCATTCCAAAAAAACTTTGGATCCCCTTTATATTCTGTGGGAGTTCCCACTTCAACACGTCTCTCACATTTTCATGGTCGACCGATACTCCTCCTCCTGAGATGATATGACCCAAAAATGACACCTGAATTTGGCATACAATTGATGCTCCCTCAATTTCTGCAACGTGAGCCTCAAGTGTTCCTCATATTCCTTCTCATCTTTTGAGTAGATCATAATGTCATCAATGAACACCACTACAAACTTGTCCAGGTACTCCATGAAGACCTTATTCATGAGGTACATAAAATAGGCAGGTACGTTTGTAAAACCAAAGGACATAACCGTATACTCATAAGATCCATATCGTGTCCAAAAAGAAGTTTTGGGTATGTCTGATGGTCTAATCTTCATTTGGAAGTAACCTGACCTCAAATCAATCTAGGATAAAACACAAGCACCTTTCATCTAATCAAACAAATCCTCTATGCGAGTTAAAGTGTACTTGTTCTTGATTGTCACCTCGTTGAGAGCTCGTTAGTCCACACACATCCTTTGTGATCCATCCTTCTTATCCACGAAAAGAACGGGCGCTCCCCAAGTTGAAGACCTTGGGCAGATGAAACCTTTCTCTAGTTGCTCTTGAATCTGCTTCTTGAGCTCTGCCAACTCCTTAGGAGGCATCCTATATGGCCTCTTAGCTATAGGTGCAGTTCTAGATATTAAATCAATAACAAACTCAATGTCTTGATCAAGTGGCATACCTGGCAACTCATCTAGAAACACATCCAAGAATTCACACACCAATGGAATCTCCTCAATTGCGGCACCATCCATGTGGTTCAACTCCAATTTATTCGGTGCATGTTGAGATGCTTCAAATTCTACGGTGATCCCTTCCTCATTTGTCAACTTCACCATCTTTGTGGCACATTCAGTGACACCATTGTGCTTTCTTAACCAGTTCATACCAAGTATAATGTCCAATCCTTGAGAATCCGAGACAATGAGGTTGCAAAGAAGTCTACCCCCTTTATTTTAAGGCTTACTTTTGGACATACTATATTTGTCCTCATCTCTCCTCCAGGAGACATAACCAATAGAGTAAAGTTCATATGAGAGATAGGAAAATTATACTTGGCAACATATTTCAATGCAATGAATGAATGTGATGCTCCAGAATCAAATAACATAGTCACCGGGTTGGTGTTTGCGAGGAACATACCAATCACTATGTCATCCGCTTGTTGAGAATCCTCCATAGATACATGGTTCACATTGCCACGAGCAAAATTCTGCTGTCCACGGTTCTCTTGCAGCTGTCCTCCATTGGGTCTTGGGTTCTTTCTTTGAGCATTACTTCCTTGACCAAGGCCTGACTTAGGACATTGGTGCGCAAAGTGTCCTGCTTCTCCACATGTATAGCACTTCCTTGCTGCACCAGAATTTGGACAAACTTGATTCTGCACATTTGCACCACAAAAATCGGCACAAGGTGCAAAAGGCATTGGAGGCCTCGGTGCTTGCATGATAGGGCGTTGCTGCACAAACTGAGTTAGGCGCGGTGCATAACAATGGCGCTGTACTAGAGCAGAAGAGCTATAATAAGGCGCATTGGGTGGCGCAAAGTGAGGGCGCACATTGCTTCCTTTTTGCTGTCCTTGATATGATGCCTTCCTCATGTTATCTAGCTCCATCTCATGGACTTTGTTCTCCACCACAATTGCTTTGTCCACAAGCTTCTGGAAGTTGGCATAACCACAATTGAGCAATTGCACTTTGATCTCATTGTTCAAGCCCCTCATGAACAAGTATTGTTTCTGGCTGTCCCGACTCACATCCTCAGGCGCATATCTTGAGAGTTGAGAGAATTTTTTGAGGTATTCACCCACACTCGATCTTCCTTGCCTTAAGTTATCAAATTCTTTCCACTTCAAGATCATAACACCTTACGGCACATAATGAGAACGGAAGCTCTCCCTGAATTCAGCCCAAGTAATCCTCTCATGGTTTTCATGGGCGTTGCATAGCGAATCCCACCAATCGGTTGCTGGTCCAACAAGTTAATGAGATGCGAATAGCACCTTATCCCGGTCACTGCACTAGACAATAGCAAGCTTCTTCTCCACGGACTTGATCCAATCATCCGCATCCATAGGGCCATAAGCTTGAGCAAAAGTGGGCGGCCTGGTCCTCATGAACTCTCCCAATCGGTTATGAGGAGGCGGGGTGGCGGTGGAGGCATGTGGGGCTGATTGTTGTTGTTACCAGCCTGCAGCTGTCCCATAATTTGTATCATGGTCTGCATGAGCTGGTTCTGCATAGCCAATAGCTGCTCAAGGTTGATAGCTCCTTGGGAAGATCCTTGTCCATTGTTGTTCTGAGGTGCTCCATTGTTCTCCTCCTCATCATTGCCATCCCTCTGGTTGCGAGTACTCGCCATCTGAAGAAAAGCAAGAGAGAAGAATTTAGAAAACGTCCCCAACTATATGCATCAAGGGATATGAAACTAAGCAACTACCTATACTAGCCTATGTGGATATTTATAAGGAGGTTTAGGCCCGATCTTCCGAAAGGTAATGGATAAGTCTATTGATGGAGATCTCGACGTTGATGATCCTAGGCTCTCAAGTAGAACACGGAAAACCCCTGCAATCACTACGCCACCGCTCCATTGGTTATCATCCGTGCTGCACACGATTGACCTTGCCAAGAAGGCTAATCCCTGAAAGTGCAACCGAGAACACAAGCAAGAATAATGTAGAAGCAATCTGAATTGCTAAGTTGGGGTCTCACAGACCGAAAAACGGCAATATTATTGATCTAAGCAAAACCTAATTGTTTATAGTGACTACTATGGAGTATATTTAGGTGGGAGGACGTCCAAGGGGGTGTCGGGGTAGTAACCTAACACTAAGACACGAAAATAAGAGATGTAGACTTGATACAAGGCCCAATAGCCTAATATGGTGGCGCAACACCCTGACAGATTCTGAACTCAATTTTGTTTCGAATATTCCTATCGACTCCTTAGGAGTTTTGACATGGCACCAGCGGCATCGGAAAGTTTCTCCTCTCCCTTTTCCGTGCATATGTAGAACGTCCGAAACGGAGAGTGTATGCGTCTTGGGTGTCTATTTTAGTGCGAACTGCTGCTGGACTCCGAGTTGGACACGATTTTGAGTTTGGCTCGATTTCCATCTTCTTTGAACGAATTCTCTGGTCCTCCATGTCCCTAATACTTCCTCCAAGTACTCCTTGAACCTCTCCATGGATCCTAATCACAATGAAATCATTAGGTAGCAATTTATGCTCAAAAACATATAAGGAAACATATAAGAACGAGCTCACCTCTGAAATTAATTGTTATGTGTGAACTCTATTGATTGCATCTTGTATGTTCAATGGAGTGTTGTTTGTATATATAGAAGTGATCTCCTCATCATCCTCCCGTTCTTGAATTGGAGTCATCCTCGACTCAAGTTCATCTTCTCTCATGTCTTGGTCCAAATGTGCAATGCCATCAGATCTTTTTGTATGCATGAATGGAGGAGGCCAAGGTGGTGGACGACATAGTGCACCATCTTGATCTTGTCCATCAAATAAGAGTGCACATTCACTTGAGTCAGGATCCCAAACAAATAAACATTGTGTCATGTTTGTAGGTGCAATGATAACGTGCATGATCTCATCATTCTCCCCTTCTTTATGACAAGCCGTCCTCGGCTTGCTCGTATGTCCAGGAAAGAGGCTTTGGGGGATAGTATGAGCACTGTCCATATTGCACAACCGCAGCGAACAATTCTTCTCTTTTATTTGTTGTCTATGCTGTAAGAAAAAAATACCAGAAAAACTTGACAAGGCATTATTAGCATTAGTGCATTTATTTACTATACTATATTGTTGTAGCACAAAAGGAGCTTGCACATTGGAACATATGTAAACTTTATGCACCATAAATTCATCACTATCTTCATAGTTGCCTATAGCATGAAAAATATTTCTACTTAACAAAGGAAATTCAGATTGGGAAAATATTCTCCTCTCTACAATATCTAGATCACAAAGAGTGTCAAATTCAATATATCACAAGGTATTTAGAGAAGACAACAATTTTAGTTCATCATTTTCACAAGTAATTGGAATCAAACTCTTAATTTCAGCACAAGTGGGTAATAAAGTATCAAATTCATTGACTTGTTCTAGCATCAGTACAATATAATTAGCAGCATACAACTCATTTTTACCGTAAGAATCAGTAGGAAAATCAACTAGGTATAATGGTGTTTTCAGAAAAGGCTCCTCGAGTCGTTGTTGTCCAATAGAATGATTAAGAGAAAAATTTGAGACATTCAAAAACATTTCAACATCGATAAGTGTAGTATCAAGTGCATTACCTTCATTCTCATTTTCAGCAGTAATTGTTGGTGAAACATGAATGGATAAATATGAAAGTTCACAAAAATTATGTATCACCTCATTTTCTTTTGCACCAGCTGCATTCATTTCTACATTGTCCTGCAAAAGATTAGCCACATTAGGACGTACAACAAGGACCTGCTCCTCAAATTTCTGAATTTCTTCTTTGCACATAGATACATCAGCAAAAGTTTCTCGCATAAGAATTTTCGTTTCTTTCAATGTTCTAGGTTTATCTAATTCATTTAAATTGTTCCACCAAGTTAATGCACAATCTACTAATGCACTTGGAACATTTCTAATCTTTCTTCTCTCACACATATGACATTGTCCAAACACTTTATCCAACTCTATTTCCCAAGCAATATATTCATCGTAACCAAAACCATCATAAGAAGGAAGAGATGGGAGAATGTAATTACTTTCTGTGGAAGGAGTTGTAAAGATGGTCTGAGTGTCATGTGAAACCTTGGTTGATGTTTGATTCTTAGCGAGAAACTCTATCGCCGTCTTCATCATGTCAATCATCTCAACATATAATGCATGATTCTTGCTTTTACCTGACATTGTTAGTAGCAAACAGAAGACAACAAAAACTATGTTATTCCTATCAACTACAAAGGATAATGGAAATGTGAAAGTGGAATCACACACTCTCAAGTGTCTTACCACGCTCTTACAAGTGTTCTTACCGACACTGCAGGTGGCAAACAATGGCCGGTATGAAGAAACCAATGAAGCGTGGGATGATTGCAAAGGTGTATTGATTCTGCTCAAGAGTAAAGTGTAGCTTGGATGGCACTTATATGTAGCATGTATTAGCAACAATGAAATCAGATAGTAAAGTTGAATAAGTGTCCAAAGTACTTGTCAAAGTTGCTGGCCTAAATGTGTTCTTAGTAGTTCAAGCTAGCAAGACACGAGACAAAACTAGATGACACAAAGAATGCAAGCACTTCTGTTTTTTTTGTTGTTTTTTTCTCTTTTTTGTGCGGCTTTTGTATCTTGTTTTGCACTTGACTTTTTCTTTTTTCTTCCTTTTTTCTTCATATTGTGCTGCAAAATAAGAACACAATAAAAAGTAATCAAAGATATCTCGTGTGTCTGTCGCAGATTTTCTGCTCAATCTTCCAAGGACAAATAGGCACACATAGAAGCTCTAAACAGAAAATCTTACAACAGCAAGATTGTAGATATCTCTCTCCTCTTTAATTTCAATATATGTAATAACTATTTTGTACAATAACAATAGGAGATATTGCCTCCGAAATACAGAATGTTCAGAAATTCTAGGTCGAGAACAGATTCAGATCTAATGCACTTTTGACCATGACAACTCCGTTTTCTGGAAAATCTATGAATACGAAAGTTGTAGAGAACTTCTTTTTATTTCCATAAAGTACAAGAACTCCAAAATCCGAGTTCCTATGTGTGAGATATGATGAAAATACCGAACTGGACAAAGATGAATCTAATCTAGACGTGATGACGTGATTCAAAAGGATGAATCAACACAATGCAAAACTCAAACTAAGGCCAAAAGCACTTTCTAAACCAGCAATATGACTCAACCACGGAAAAAAACCCAACAAAACCAAACTGAAAACAAAAGTTGCAAAGGCTCAACGTGGTTTGGACAAAGTAATGAATAGATCTACTAAACTGCAAATTTTTTTGTGGCTTTTTTTGTGGACTCTAGGTATGAAAAACAAAACTAATGTAATGGATAGATGAATTATTTGAGGGGAAAGCTGGAAATCTAATACCAATTGATAAGGAGATTTAGTCCAATCTTCCGAAAGGTAATGGATAAGTCGATTGATAGAGATCTCGACGTTGATGATCCGAGGCTCTCAAGTAGAACACAAAAAACCCCTGCAATTACTACACCACCGCTCCGTTGGTTATCAACCGTGCTGCACACGATTGACCTTACCAAGAAGGCTAATCCTTGCAAGTGCAACCGAGAACACAAGCAAGAACAAGGTAGAAGCAATCTGAATTGCTAAGTTGGGGTCTCACAAACCAAAGAATGGCGATATTATTGATCTAAGCAAAACCCAATTGTTTGTGGCGGCTACTATGGAGTATATATAGATGGGAGGACGTCCAAGTGGGTGTTGGGGTCGTAGCCTAACCCTAAAGACACGAAAATAAGAGATATAGACTTGATACAAGGCCCAATAGCCCAATATGGTGGCGCAGCACCCTGACACATTCTGAACACAATTTTGTTTCGAACATTCCTGTCTACTCCACAGGAGTTTTGACATAGGACCAGTGGCATTGGAAAAATTTATCCTCTCCACTTTCCGTGCATATGTAGAACATCCAAAACGGAGATCACATGCATCCTGGGCATCCGTTTTAGTGCGAACTGCTCCTGGACTCCGAGTTAGACACGATTTTGAGTTTGGCTCGGTTTCCATCTTCTTTGAACGAATTCTCTGGTCCTCCACGTCCATAATACTTCCTCCAAGTACTCCCTGAACCTCTCCATGGATCATAATCACAATTAAATCATTATGTAGCAATCTATGCTCAAAAACATATAAGGAAACATATAAGAAGGAGCTCACATGTGACATTAATTGTTGTGTATGAACTCTATAGATTGCATCTTGTATGTTCAGTGGAGTGTTGTTTGTATCCATAGAAGTGATCTCCTCATCAGATATGGCAATGCTATAGCATCCCATAATCCTCTACTGAACACACTAGCAATAATACAAACCAAATAGCACACCAAGCAAAAACACATCGCTTCCTTAGTATTCTTATGTGCTCTAAAGTGTCCATTCTATCTAGGCTGCATCCTACGGTCAACCTGGCTCTAATACCAATTTGTGATTCCCGGTTCGGAAAGTGAACCAAGTGAATGCATATGTGTGCTCAGGACGTTCAACACACATTCACGAGAGCATTCACAAAATGATATACAGAAAATTAACATAGAACAAGTTTAATTAACAACTTTTATTACAAATTTAGAATATCCTTGAATACAAGCTCTAAGGAATATTAAACACAAGTTGAACTAATGCATCGGAAATAATGCTGACTAAGCAACTAAGCAGCTAAGAAAAATAAGCATAAGGGCATATGGCGTAGATCCAATAAACATCACAGGCATGCTGACGACGGACGCGACCTAGAACTCTGCATTATCAACGTTATACTCCTACAACTGTTGGGGGATTGCAAGGGAGTACATGTCGTACTCCGCAAGTGTGGAAAGTACCACCATGATCAGTGTCTCTAAGTAGACTGGACAACATATTTTCCATAGCAGCATCATCAGAAATTATCTCCTCATTATTTGCTGATTGCTCAAGAATATTTTCTCAACTCGTTTTCTCCATGGTGTGCCCAACATTATAATCAAATGACACCCCATTATGAAACAAGTGAAGATGAACTTCCTTGCGTGCCCCATGGCAAATATTATGACATTTCATGCAAGGACAAGGCTTAGTTTCTTCTTCACGAGTGCAATGGAATGCTAAATTTGAAAATGACTTCATTCCATCCTGCCACTCCTTCGTACGACTGTCGTTTCCCATCCATGTCTTATCTTCTGACATTGCTTCCTACAATTCAATCAGCGTATCTGTAAGAGGATAGAACTACAATAACATTATGTGAGCAATTGTACCTAGCGCTGTTGCTCCTCCACGTGCGGCGGCCGGCGGATGCTCCTCCATGCTGGTGGACGGCGGATGCTCTTCCGAGAGTATAGCGGCCGGCGAATGCTCCTCCAAGAGTGTGGCGGCCGGCGGATGCTCCTCCAAGAGCGTGACGGCCGGCGGATGCTCCTCCAGGCGCGTTTCGTGTAATTGGGAGAGGGGCATTTGTGGATCGAAGGGCCCGGCGGGGAGGCAGCTAGGACAAAGCGTACGTGAAGCTATCAGAGTAGGCCCAACACTATGTTTGGCCGCTTGTTATTCGTGGGATGAAACTGCGCTGAGTCTATTCCTGGGCGGAAACTGCGTTGGGACGCTTGGTGTTAGTCCCCATGACGTGTGAGCCCTTCTACGGGCGTGCATCTGGCTCTAGCAATTTGTTATCTAAATAAGTTAATGTAGCAATGGGGGTGGTATTCCGATCAAAATAAAGCATACGCGACTGTTCCAGTCCTTGCAATAATAACATCGCGACTGTTCAGATTTTGGCAGGAAAACAACATGACAAAACGTGAAAATAAAAAACATCAAAAAAACAAGAACAAAAGCACGACATCACGACTTGGATTAATCTGCGTCAATCGATTTCCTGTTTTATAGTTTTGTTCTCCAGGCTTTTATAGTACCTATTTTTTCTAACATTTTTCTCTTCCTTTATTTTCTTTTCTTTTCTGGAGGTTATTGTCTGCAATTTCATTTCTTTTCTGGAATTCATTGTCTCCACTCTAGAGGCCCCCAGAGTGGAGGGTCCAATTCGATTCACGGACGAAGTGGGTTAAAGGGGAAAATTTGGCGTCGTTAAAGGAGATGTTTTTTTGATAAAAGGAGAAATTTTTAATTTGACACGCAAATGGCCCAACGTATGTGGGGAAAAATTATGCTTATACAAAAACGCATCTGGCTCTGGCAATTATCATTATAAAAACCATGGTTTGCATCCCTCTCGGTTATTGCAGCGGCTCGACGTGTCCCATCAGCTTCACTGGCAGTTTTTTAATTTGACATGGAAAGGGCCTAGGGCTTATATAAAAAACATCCGCCTCGTACACGCCTCATACACGTCCCGTTTGACTTCGACCGGGTGAGCGGACGATGTCGAACGGAGCGTGGCCAAGTCTTGTACGACATCTTTTTGAATAGGATGTGTAACGACAATAGAGCGCGTTGCCTTATATTCTCATTGCAACGAGCTCAAATTTCTGATGTGGGACAAATCGTTCACAGCTTGTTAAAATCGCTCGCACGAATTTGTTACAGACACCGCGCGCGGGGGCAAACGTAGGAAATATGCCAGGTGACCAGTGCACAACCTGGGCCCAGGTGGTGCATAGATTGCAAATGACGATGATATGATTCCTAGAATTAATCCTGGCGTTATCCCTGTCATGTCATCATACGACCTCGTTTGGGTAGGAGTGGATCCACTTTAATCTAAGAGGATTGGAGAGTGTCTGGCCATCATACGACCTAGTGCAATGAAGATTTTTGAATCTGATATACTCCTCTTTTTAATTCTTATCGTTATGACCACAAGTTGCATTGTCTCAACGAAACACCACGTACAACAGCGACTCAGCAGAATTGGGAACTGGCTAATTAAAATGGAAGTACACAGACTCATGGTTCATGGATCAAAACGCGCGCCATCCTTTTTCTTTATCCTTTTTTCTATCCATAACCGTGAGACTGCTGGGCCCAGTAGTGTTCAATGTACCATTCCAGGCAACAAACTAATCGACAAAACTAGTTGTTATATAATCCCCGATAAACACAAAATATACTAATTGACACATTTAGTCCGCAGCACTTCCCTTCAAGCAGTTGTAATAACTTGTGGCCGCATATAGGAGTAGTGGTAATGATTACACCGCGTATAGGGGCATTGGGCCAGTGTTACGTTGGGGCCAGTGGTATATAGATGGTGCCATGATCAGGGAACGGCGATTGAAGAAACGAAAGAAGTACGTGCCACCATCTGATAACGGTATGCACTTTCTCTCTGCTGCATCGTAAAGGGAGATGTTTTTCGATAAAAGGAGAAATTTTAATTTTAAAACACAAATGGCCCAGCGTATGCGGGGAAAAATTATGCTTTTAAAAAATCACGGTTTGCATCCCTCTCAATTATCTCAACGGCTCGACGTGTCCCATGAGCTTCACTGGCAGTTTTTTAATTTGACACGGAAAGGGCCCAAGGCTTATATAATAAAAATTCGCCCCATACACGCCTCCTACACGTTCTGTTTGACTTCGACCGGGCGAGCGGACGATGTCGAATGGAGCATCGAGAAGTCTTGTACAACATCTTATTTCAATCGGATGTCTACCTACAACAGCTCGCTTTGCCTTATATTCTCGTTGCAATGAGCTCAACTTTCTGAGGTGGGACAAATCATTCATAGCTTGTCAAAATCGCTCGCACAAATTAGTGACGGACTCCGCACACAGAGGCAAACGTATGGAATATGCCAGGTGGCCAGTGCACAACCTGGGACCAGGTGGTGCATATATTGCAAGTGACAAGGATACGATTCGTGGAATTAATCCTGGCGTTATCCCTATCATATTCGGCCATCATACGACCTCGTTCGTTCATGTGGACATGTCTCATAGTCATGCAACTGCTTCATCCATCCGCTCATGTGGACACGTGTCACAAATTTGGAACGGTATGCACAACCTTGGATATGCATACGATATCCATTAAAATTTTTTCCTCGTTTGGGTAGGAGTGGATCCACTTCAATCTAAGTGGATTGGAGAGTGTCTGGCCATCATACAACCTGGCGTAATGAAGATTTTTAAATCTAATATACTACTCTTTTTTAATTCTTATCGTTATGACCACAAGTTGCATTGGCTCAACCAGACAACACGTACAACAACAATGACTCAGTGGAATCGGAAACTAGCCAATTAAAATGGATGTCAGCAGTCTCACGGTTCATGGATCGAAACGCATGCCTTGCTTTTTCTTCTTCCTTTTATTGGTCCCTTTATTAATGCTTAGTTTAACAACCATACCTTCACAACAAATAAGATAATGACATGTCAGCGGGAGTACGCATGGGAGTACAAATGGGAGGAGGCAAGCGGGAGACATGCAAGTTTTTTGTTGAGAAATTTACTGCGGGGCCGCAGTCAATTTTTCATCAAAAAACTTGCATGCCACTGAACACCGAGGCTTTGTTGGTTTGTCTGGTGGTGAACCGCCTGCGTCATCAGAAACCTAGAGATGGAGTTGGAGGAAAGGAATCAGGGCATACCTTCAAGGCTCTTCCCAACAACCACCGGGGACGGATGACGGGGGGTTAAGGTACACCGGCACACCCGTACCGTATGTGTACCCGACCAGTCGTGTAATAGTTTCCTTCGAACCTCCGGCCTGCTGCCTAGATGACATACTCCCTCCTTCCAGTAACATTGTCGTTTTGTAATAGATTTTTTGTTCAAAATGAACTATCTTGTCCAAAACGAAAATTATTGTGGAAAGGAGGAGTGCCTTTTATCCTCAAACCCTCGAGGGAACATCCTTCCTATGAAACATGCGTGGCCAAGGGCCGCCCCTGTAGTCAGTTTCTCATCAAGAAACTTGCATGTCGCTCATCACCGAGGCTTTGCGGGTTTCGGACTCGACATCATGGCAGAAGAAAGTGGAAGCATGCAAGGAAAGATTACTGGTCTCGAGACTATTCTGTATGGATAATGTTTGTTGTGTATTCATCAATGAACACAAATACACTTTATATAGGCTAGCTAATGTAGTGTGAAACCAAAACTAAACTCTTTCGCACTACACAAATTCAAAGTCTAGCATTAATGACTAAATGTAGGCCAATGCAGTCAAACAATGACGTTGGGCCAACGCAGTCAACAATGACTGTTATATGTGTGCGTGCTTATCCTTTCTACAGTCTCGTGGTGAACCGCTTGCGTCATCAGAAGCCTAGATGGAGTTGGAGGACAGGAATTGGAGCATAGCTGCCTAGACCAGGATCGCCTGATGTAGTGACATTTTACTGCATGCGTGCAGTAAAGACTGCATCCACCGTTTGTTTTGATCCGACGGTTGTACTTCCCACCAATCCATCTAAGGGGTCCATTCAAATCATTTCTTAAACTCTTGCCTGCTTGCTTCAATATGAGAAAGAGTTTACATGCATATAATGATGCATATTTCAAACATCTAAATAAAATAAACTTCTTTAACAAATTAACAGTGTCGGTACCCTGCGTACCGGACAGCCCTTGGAACTGCAAAGAGTGCAAAGGAACTCCACCTATCTGAGTTGAAGACCTCCGAAGGCCCCACGAGTCACTTGTAACCGGACCTGCCTCCCTCATATGGTTAGTCCCAGTGCCGCCACGTGTATCATAAAACTGGAGCTACAATCCCTACATGGGAATGCTCCGGACTGGATACCTGTGTGGCACCCCTGGACCTAACCCCCAACAGAGGGAAGCTCTGGTACTGACATGTGTACCACGGCACTGGATCTACTCGTCCAAGACGGTAAGCTCCAAAGCTTCCACGCGTCCAACCGCCAGACCTTCAACCTCAACACGTAGATTGGTGGACCTCCAACTGCTCGGACCTTCAAGGGACATTTAAGGCTTCAAGACCTGATTATGTGTTATTAGTATTATCTTAATGACACACGATTAGTGGACCCTTAATACTAGTAATGCCACCATTAAGGTGTGTTACCACGCTATTAAGGGGAATTAAGTACATTAAACTGTGAAATAGACGTCAGAAACCGCCAGGGCCACCTGTCGGGCCAGACCAACAATGTAACGGCCAGCCCTTGTACTATAAAAGGACTCGCCGAGCGATACACAGGGGGACTTTATTTGGTCTCTCTATGGCTCACTCTCTCATACACTCAATACAACAACAACAGCACACCCGTGGAGTAGGGTATTACGCTCACGCGGCCCAAACAACATAAATCCTCATGTCAAGTCACCATCTTGTTCTGAATCTCCGCACGCCCCAACAGAACTAAGAAACTCCATGGGCTACTAACAGTAGTACTAGGAGAATTGCAGGAACCAGACTCCGACAAACAGGATTACAAACATTAACTATCGAGGACATTAGGGAGGGTTCCGATGCTTTCATATTGTAAACTTGACAATAACTCAAGAGCTTTTATTTTAATTGCCTCTTGTTTGCATCAGCATGAAGTACAATCTTTTTCTTTTTTTTCCTAGAGCATGAAGTGTTGTATAGATCAACCGCAATAATTAACGAGAAAATACCATATTTAAAAAGACTCCTGAAAATAGGATGCAGTAAAATTCACTACGTCAGACGATCCTGGTCTTCCTGCAAGGGTCTTCCCAACAACCACTGGGGACGCACAACAGGAGTTATCCCATGCAACTACGTAATTCCACTCCAATTAATTAGCTAGTTATTTTTCTAGATGATAAAAAATTATTATCTTTTTCTAGATGAGGTGGTCAGGTAGATGGTGTACATGGCATAATAGCTTATATGGCATGCCAATGTGGATGTCCAACTGAGACTAAGGAGGAAAGTGAAACGGTTTTTTGAACTTGATGGACTAAATAATTGACCCATTTGAAAGTTTAAGGACAAAACTTAGTTTTGATTGAAAGTTTGAGGATGAAGTTGAGTATTGCCAGCTTGATGAGCTCAAGCTCGAAAAGTTCGAGTATACTCATTTGTTGTTGTCATCTATGATTTGTACGTATGATTAACTAAACTATATAATTCTATTTAAAATGTTCTATGGGACAAAATTTTTATATATCATAGAAACAAACTCGCTCGAGTTTGACTCGATGACAGCCCTACATGAAATTAAAGTTTTGGTGCAATCGTGTAATCAAAGATTTTCATCCATTGGATCTACATCTTAAGGTTATTACATCTTTTTATTTAACCCCTTCCACCACCATCACCACCCCTCCACCTGGTGGAGGGGGTTAAATAAAAAGATTCAATGACAGTAATGTAGATCGATCCAACGGTTGAAGATGGTTGATTGCACGATTGCACCAAACATCTGATTACATTCTAGTTGAACCCAACT